>BCKN01000001.1:2303810-3052270 GCA_001600655.1 Dioszegia aurantiaca | reverse complement strand
AGAGCGCGGGAAGAGCTGTTGTTGAGGTTAGTGTATATAGCTAGTAGGCAGCGATTCCATGCATCAGCACATCGTACAGAACGTCTATACAAACACATCCCACAGTCACTATGTCAATGATATATGGAGCTGGACCTTTGGCTATGGCCGGAGCAGTGGGAATGACCGGGGCTGGACCCCTCATGACCTCGTGGGGCGGCAGTCCATACTACTACGGCGGTGGTTTCAACAGGTTCCGATATGGCTACGGTGCAAACTACGGCCTCGGCGGTGGCGGGTATGGGATGGGTATGGGCATGGGGTATGGGGGTGCATCGTGGATGAACCCTTACATGTCGGGAACGTATTGGTGAGACTTGAGGCTGAGGAAGCGCGGCGAGATGGGCGAAATCCGGAGCGGAGCGAGAGAAATGGAAGAAGTGTAAATATCAACCAAGATCGCCAAGTATGACAATGTACATCAGCCCTCGATGACAGCAGCTGCAGCTCCCCACATTGCGCGCGCGCTTGTCTGGTCTTTTCTCTCCCTAGTCTAGTGTGATGGCGAGAGCATGCCGGTGGCTTGACACTGACTTGTCGGTTGTCCCCTAGCACCTCCTGATCAACGGGGTAAGCTCCCTTGATTGGACGGTCAAAGGAAGAGAATGCGTATCCGAGCGCAACAGACGTACCTGTACAGTGTAGACCGCTAATTGAGCAGGCTGACGATTGTGGCATCACCGAATATGATCGAACAGTAAGAAGCAATATATGAGGGACTATCATGGCCGATGTGAGGCGACCTGCTCCAGCAGCTCAGGATACCATTCCACCGAGTCTATACGGCTCGCTACAACATCGAAATTCAAAGAGACATCAAGCTCGTCAGGTTCCCACACTATGGGCCGATCACGTACGGTTTGCTTCTGCAAGACGAGCTCGCCCGGCCCAGAACCTCTGTCAGATAGCCAGAAACGTCCCAGATCTCACGGAGACAAGCGCTTTCACGCAGAGCATCAGAGAGACCGACTGCGTGACAGTGAACCCCTTGACCACGGGTATCCTCAAGCTCGAATTCATGGCGCGGACACCCCATTTCCACCACATACCTTACATCACCTGCCTGCTCCTCCTCACCTTACACCGCCCTTCTACGCCATGCCCCCAGGTCCAGGTTTACCGCGTCCCCACCCTCTTAGCCAAGCACAGCCACTCCATGACCTAGGCTTTGGGCCGACACCGTTCTTCGGCTGGGCGAGTGTCATGCCGAGGGCGCATTCGTATGGTCAACCCAAGTTCTGGAAATATACCAAGCCTGATTACAGGCGGTACTGTTTTTCGGTGGGGAAGGCGGATGTGCCGTATGCTTCGTTGCCTGGAGGTCCGCTGCAGGGGATGCCGGCGCATATGGCGCCACAGATGGTAGGGAGGTTCTGAGTGAGGCGGTCTCGGGTGGAGGTTAGGCCGGTGAGGAATGTGTTGTATGGGTGTTACTTTGTGTTGCAACGTACATTGTCACCGCTCTGTTTTCCGTGACGCCTCATCGATAACCGCATCAACTGCACAGTGCATCAGTCCGTTCACGATGCTAGCACGGCCTACCATGTCATCCAGCTTGCTGCAAAATTTCAGCAGGGCGTTTCGATCCCTCTGTTACGGCTCCCATTGGGGGAAAAGATCCCTTGATGAAACTCCCCTCAGTCACCGGTCCACGATCAGCATGGCGTCCGGCGTCGTACAGCTTGCTGCTGTCGAGCATCCGACTCATATGACTTGAGCGCGAGGCAGTCTATGATGGACGATCAGCTAGCATCCAGCCTGCCTGGTGAATTTCCAGGGTGAGTCTACATATCGTGACATGCTGATAAGGCAGTCAACCTACTATTCAGGACCAGCTTGACGCTGAGTTCCATGCAAATTGGGCGCACGATCTAGATGACTTCACTCACGAAGAAGTCCACCAAGAACTCTCATCACCGACTGATACTCAAGACCCTCTGAATGACGATTATCTGATTGATACAGACCCACAACTTTCGGCACCGCTAGAAGCCGACGTTGAGCAAGTCAACGGGAATCTCGATCATCTCTTCCTGCGAGATGACACCGAACATATATCACTATCTGATCATCGATATCCTTCGCAGCCTCATCAGCACTCTCCGACTCAGGACAGGACGTCCGATGATTCGAATCCGCCTCAGGACGGTTCGACGGGTCCATATGACGGATATCAGTACATCGGCCATCCGTCTCCTGACCGGAACCTTTCGCCATCGCCACCAGTCGCAGATCCAGTCCCACCCGTGCGGCATCGTCCAAGCTATCGCGACCGAGGTAGTGCTTCAGATCATCATGAGAAGAGAGGCGATGCGCGACAGAATAGAGGGCACAGAAGCGCTCGGATTGATATCCCACATCGGCGTCCCAGTATGCGAGAGGGCGGTCCGCCAAGATATCGTGGTGATGGACACGGCGATAGTGATTGGAGTGACAGGTCTCGCCGTGCGCAGGAGGAATACGTTCGCCGACCATCTTGGGATGAGGCTGGCAGGTAGGTCACCACTCACTTCGGATTGAATTCGCTCATAAGCCAGTCCTCAGATCCAGGTGTACGCAGCAAACCAGCCGCCTCCCGCTGCACCGCCAGCGGCACCGGCTGTCAATCTAGGCGAAACGATGCAGATGATGATGATGAGCCAGATGATGCAGCAACAGCAGCAGGCTCAGCAGATGCAGGCTGTGCAGATGGCATCGATGATGGGTCAAAAAGCGAAAAGCAGCGGCGAGCGCTGTGGTCGGGATTCTGCCTGTGGGCGTAGGAAGGAATCGATGCTGGTCAACATACAGAGTGAGGACCAATCTCCGCAAGGCGAAGTCATAGACTAATGATGTAGGCGGCGCGAAGAAGCGGAGGATCGTGAGGCGGAAGGTAGATCCTAAGCCTGTGATGGTCAGGAAGGTGCAGCCTGCGCCAGTCAGGCTGCCTGTTCTGCCACCGCGTAAGTCACCCATCCAGCTGGCTGTGTAGAATATGTCCGTAGCCAGCTGACAAATCAATAGCATCGAGAATATTGGGAGACGAGGAAAGTGGTGGCTTTGAGAACTGGCAGGAAGCCACCATCATCCTATGCTTGATGATCGTGGGCTTGATCTACCTCGTCAGTTCCCGAGCATCTGCCGCAGATCCACCCGCAAAGACCGAGAAGAAGTCATCCTCGGCAGCGGCGTATCTCAATGGCCCACCTTAATGATGGAATGTATATGTCTGCTGTTACACATGTATACAATATCGTGATGTACAGTCAGCCGCTCGCGTATGGCTTGGTTGAGGATCCCAGCTCCGAGCTCATTCCGAGCACCCTCACACGTCAAACTTTCCTCCACTTGTCCCAACACATACATCGGAGCCTACCTACCTTTGATCTAGGCGATATGTTGTTCCTTTCAAGCGGTGGCTCCTGAGTACCGCGCGGTCAATGCGCCTTGCGCTGGACCCCATACTTCACTCATGCACACGCCGCTGCGACGAGGTCGGTATGAGTGTCGAGTACACATCGCCGGGCTATCAAGAAGTTGGTGGTGATTATGGCTTCGCTTACGATGGCGGAGAGTATTATGCGGATGCCGAAGAGCCAGCATTTGACCCGATGGCAATCTCCTATGGGTACGATGATGAAGATGGCGAGGGCGAGATCAAGATCAACGATGATTACTGGGATGATGAGTTCGAGGAGCTGTGGGAGGAAGAGTACCCCGACAGCTGGATGCCATACCCAGCGACAAGAGACATACCCCACGTCAGCGATAACCCTGCTTCAAACGCCAACGTCAGCCCCCAGAACTCACAGCAGGTCAACATCGGCGCCATACCGGGGATGTTCCCTGACCCTACAGCGGTCAGCAACCACTGGTGCGAGCTCTACCCCGAGGCGTGCGCCATCAGACCTGAAGGCCTGGGAATCCCGAGCCGAAAACTCAACATGTCGGGCAATGGTACGCTGTTGAGCAACGCTGGAGCGGTCGACGGCGAAGCGAAGGGATTGCCGATCATGGGGACAGTGGATCTGCCTGGCTTGGGTCTCGCGCTCTTGCTGTTGGCTGTGGTGTTGCTGGCTTTGCATTTCGGATGGGATAGCGAGGTGAGTTAGAGGAAGTAGGGGAAAGCAGGCGGGATGCTGATAACCCAGAATTCCAAGGAAGGAAATGGCACTGGTAGCTCAGTGAGTCGATTCTGTTGCCCTGCATCAGTATATCTATCAATCAGCTCATCCAGTCGCAGAAAGTCAAAAAGGACGACGACGGCAATCTCATCAACCCCAAGACTGGCAAGCCCTACCCCATCGACCCAGTATCCGGCCTCCCCATCGATCCCAAAACCAACCTCCCCCTCGATCCGGATACAGGTAAGCCGTTCGCCGGGCCCTATCTGAACGCCGATGGCCTCCTGGTCAATCCGAAGACTGGCGAGCCGTACCCAGTCAACAAAAAAACCGGTCAAGCGATTGATAAGAAGACGAAGAAGCCGATAGACCATCAGACAGGTCTGCCTACGGACAAGCCGTACAAGAATCTCGAGGGGAAGTTGGTCGACCCAAAAACAGGGAAGGAGTATCCGGTCGATCCAAAGACTAAGCAGGCGATAGATGAGAAGACGGGTCTGGCGATTGATCATCAGACCGGGAAGCCAACGGATAAGCCGTACAAGGATACCGAGGGGAATCTGCGTGATCCGACTACGGGGAAGGTGTATCCTGTCGATAAGAAGACGGGGCAGCCCCTTGATCCAGACACCAAGAAGCCGATCGATCCAGCAACGGGGAAGCCGGCGAAACCTCTGAAGAAGAACGCCGATGGGAAGTATGTCGATGAAACGGGTGAAGTGTTGGAAATCGATCCGAAGTCAGGCAGGCCAGTAGATTCAGCAGGTCGAAAGTTGGATCCCGCCACTGGCAAGCCCGCCAAACCCCCAAAGACGGACAAGGACGGCAACCTCGTCGATCCAAAAACCGGCAAGCCGTTCCCGATCGATCCTAAGACGGGCAAAGCGGTAGATTCGAAGACGGGTTCCCCGATATGCCCAGCTACGGGAAAGCCCGTGAATGGCGGTACATCGGGGGATGAGAAGGATGTGAAGGGTAAAATTGCGAAGGGCAAGGGCGAGAAAGGTGATGCCGCGAAAGGCGAGGGCGGAGAGAACGCCAAAGATCCGGCGGGCGGGAAAAGTGGCAAGGGGCACTCGTCGTCAACGAAAGGCGAAGTTGGGAAGGACGATGTGCCTACCTCATCAGCAGACTCCAAAGCCAACAAGGAGCTGGAGAAGAGAGAAAAGGAACTAGCAGATCGAGACAAGAAACTCACCAACGACAAGAATAAACAGGACTCAGACACGGCAAAGCTCGAGGCCAAGACGAAGAAGGCCGAGATTGAGCAGGCGAAAATCGAAAGCGATGAGCGAAAAGTCAAGGGTGATCAAGCCAAAGCGGATGTCGAGAAGGCGGACCAGCAGCAAGCGAAAAGTGATGCGGCTGAAGCGAAGGGTGAAGTCTCGAAGGACAAGCAGAACGCCGCAAAAGACAAGCAAAAGGTAGAAGATGTTAAGAGAAAGGTGGATGCGAAGGCTCAGAAGCAGGAAAAGGAGAAGTCTGCTGTGGATGAAGACAAGGCGAAGGTCAAGGCAGAGAAAGATGCAGTGAGGAGGGATGCAAGAGATGAGGAGAAGGACCAGGCCGCCTTGAAAGCGGAGAAGGATGATCTGGAGGCGGCGAAAAGGAAATTGGAAAGGGAGAAGGCTGAGATTAAGAAAGACAGGGAGATGTTTTCGGCCGATAAGGCGGCGCCGAGAGAGAGGGAGAAGGCCGAGGAAGCAACAGCGAAGCGAGAACGATGGAAGAGCGAAGGCTCCAAAGGCCTGAAAAGGGATTCCGGTGACCCAGCCGCACGCGAGTCCACAGAGGACAGGCGGAAGAGGGAGAAGGCAGAACGCGCAGCCGAGCGATTGCGGAAGGAGGGCGAGGAGGGCGATCCAAGCACTCGAGATGAGTCCAAAGAGGCAAGGAGAATGAGGGAAAAGGCGGAACGCGCAGCTGGGCGATCACGAAAGGCAGGCGAAGAGGGCGCAGAATCGACGGAATCTGTGTCGTCAGCCGAAAAGCGGAAGAAGAAACAGAAAGATGGGGAATCGTTTCTCACCCCCAAGAAGCTCCTTTTGGCGTTGTGCATCCTCATTCCCCTGTTGCTCCTCATGTCGGCAGCGGCTAAGTCGACCACCAAGAAGAGTATCATGCTACCGCCGGGTTCAAGATCGAGCCCGGCCGCCAATTGGGTCGTATCAGCGCCCCCACCCGCCCTCGAGCACCCTTCCGGGATCCACATCAACAATGTGCACGCTCAAGGATCTGACATCCCCATCAATATCGGTGGGATCTTCGGCCCTGCGCCCGAAATCAAGACGACGATCCAGATCGAAGATGACGAGGCCGGGTTCGAGTTCAGCGGACCGCGTGATGCGGATCGACTCGTCCGCATGTTGATTGCTGCTATTATTGCCGCGTTACCGTTGATCATCGACTACTTGGGAGACTTCCCGGCTCGGAAGTATACCGCTCCGAAATATATCGATAAGAGAATCCAGTACGGCATCCTCGCCCTCTTCATGCTGCTCATCATCCTGAAGCTTGAGCGTGACTTCCACTACATTGGAACCGTCGCTAGACCAGTCCAATATGTCGTCAATGGTGCGGGGACCAGAGTCGGACCGGCTTTGGTCGGCGCTGTGAATGGCGCAGAAAGCGCAATTTGGGCAGCGGAGGATGCCGTCTTTGGCGACGGCAGGGAGATTATAGGTATCGTGATGGCGGCAGGTGGAGGGATTTGGTTATCCACAACGAAGCCGGGGGGAAAGGAGAAGGCGGGAGAGTACGCGTCAACGACAACCCAGCTTGGGTATGCGGCCGGGGCAATGGTCCTGGGTTTGTTTGTTGCGAATTCCATGGGTCACTAGATGTAAGCATATTCGGTTGATAGTAAACAAAGGCAGTAGTGGCATTTTGGGAGCCCCATGAGCACCGTCAAATGGCTGCGCTCAGCGTGAAGTCATGTGCATGGAAGTGGTGTGGCAACACCGATGACTAGAAATCCTGATTGATTAGCATTGCGACGCCTGTTTGCTGGCTAACGATCGACTCACCGTCACTCTTCCCGCATACTGCCAATCCCCGTTCCCAGCCTTGAACGGATCGACCTTCGGTCCACCCTGTTCACCCGTCTTGGGATTTATCTCCCCCTCAAACTCTGGCCGAGGCCCGCGGCGAATGTCCCGGTGCTCGATCTCACTGGCTGGCTTTGTGATGGCCGGTGTGGCCCCGATTGTCTCGTTGGCTTTGACAAGTGCGTCGAATTCAGCCTGCTCCTTCGCGGGTAGGGAGGGTGGACCGGGACGAGCGTAATTCTTTGTATCGCGGAGTAGGGTGGCGGATGATGAGATGTGGCGGGATAGGGGTAGCCGGCTCGGGCCAGCGAGACTTCTGGCCGACAGGGCAGCGTAGCGGATTACAGTTGCCATAACGTCGGATCTGATGGGGCTGATGCTCGATACTGAGGGGTGTCGTCGGGTGATTAGTGGAAGTATGAACTATAGGCAAAGCAGGGAGAGAGATGGGGCGAAATCTCAACGTGTTACAAAAGTCCCCCGGAACCCCCGGAATACCCCGGATCGATCCTTTACGTCATGCGAGTTCGTCATAAAGTTCAGAGCAATCTCTCGCCTGATGCATACCTCCATCGTATCCACTTACACCGCCAGCAATCCGGCAGATCCGCACACGATACAGCAGGCAATATCTGCTGCGGGGGCGTTAAGAAGCCTCATCCGAACTACAAGAACTTCCGTTCACTTGATATCTTCGACCATGCCGCGCAAGTCGACCGGTTCTGTCGGGGCGAAGCGAGACCGGTCAGCGTCTTCTGACCTGTCCGACATACCCAAGGCAAGCAGGAAGACGGCGAATGGCAATGGAACTCCTAGCCGACCCGGGAGAGCGTCCAAGACTGCCTCTGCTGCCAAGAGCGCCGCCGCCATGAAGGAGGAGGATGGGAGTGACGAGGAACCGGCTGTGAAGAAGCCTCGCGCAAGCAAAGGGTCGCGCGCTGGTAAAGAAGAAAAGTCGGAGGTAGAAGAGGACGAGGAGTCCGAGGAAGTTGAGGAAAAGGTCGCTAAGCCAAAGGCGAAGTCCAAGGCAAAGGCGAAGCCCAAGCCTAAAGCAAAGGATGAAGTCGGCGAGGATGGCGAAGCGGACTCGAAACCCAAGAAGAAGCCAAAAGGGAAGGCATTCCCCCCACCAGATCTGGAACCATCCTCTCATCCTGCTCGACAGGGACATCCGATGTTCTCGCTCGCCTCCCTTACCGTTCCACCAAATGGCGGTGTCGGAGATGTCGGTCTAAACTCGCAGCGGCCGATGTTGCTCGGTGCACATGTCTCGATCGGGGGCGGACCGGCAGCGGCATTACTGCGGGCGGGTAAAGCGGGTGCGAATGGTCTGGCACTGTTCTTGAAGAGTCAAAGAACGTGGAAGAGCAGTCCTTACGAGGACGAAGCAATCGAGCGGTTTAGAGATCTAATGAAGCCGATAGATCAGGGTGGTGAGTGTCATTTCAGTACAGGAAGACGAGACTTTTAGCTGATGTTTCAGGGATGGGCTACGGCCCTGAGTCGATACTGGTGCATGGAAGTTATCTCATTAATCTTGGGTCCGTTGCTGTTTCCTACCATATTTCGAGACAAAGCTGATGCGGTAGAAATCCAGACCCGTGAGTAATGAGATGCCGGCGTGTGCTCTATCTTGAGCTGATAATGCAGCGTCAAATGGGCACAAGCGTACGAGTGTTTCAAAGATGACATTTATCGGTGTCATCAATTGGGCTTGAAGTTATACAACTGGCAGTATGTTTCCATTGCTGCGGTATCAGTCTCTATGTTGACGGCTTCAGTCCTGGATCGACAGTTGGAGCTTGCACCAGGGAAGAAAGCTATGCAACCATCGCTAAAGCGATCAATCAAGTACACAAAGATGTACCGGAAGTGGTCTGTGTCATTGAAAACATGGTGAGTCTGCATCTCCAACCGCAAGTGGGCAGGCTGATCGCCTAGGCGAATGCCGGATCGAATATCATCGGGACCTCCTTTCACGACCTGTCATCCATGATCGCTCTTGTTGAAGATAAGTCTCGTGTCAGAGTCTGTTTGGACACCTGCCACCTCTTCGCTGCTGGGTACGACATCAGGACACCCGAGACCTACGCAAAGGTGATGCAGGAGTTTGACGAAAAGGTCGGGAACGGGTACCTGGCGGGCATACATTTGAACGATTCGAAAATGGGACTCGGGGAAAAGAAGGATTTACATGAGAACATTGGTCTGTAAGTTCGACATTTCTTCAAGCCCAAACACATAAAGAGGCCAGGTCTAATGGGTACAGTGGAAACATCGGTCTATCTGGCTTTCGGCAGATCATGAGAGATCCGCTCATGGCCGGTATCCCGCTCATCCTCGAAACGCCAGCTGCGGAGAATCCTCTTGATGTCGGAGAGCTGGCAATCTGGGTTAAAGAAATAGCGCTATTGTACCAGATCCAAGCAATACCGGATGATGAGTGGGCCGGGAAAGAAGCAGGGATCAGGGAAGAGTGGCGGAAAGTCAGGGATGTGATGAATCCGCCCAAGGAAAAGAAGAAGCCGGCGGCCAAGAAGGGGAAGGGTAAAGCGAAGAAGGGCGATGACGAAGACGAGGACGAGGGTGATGAGTAGCGCGTTTATAGCTCGAGCTAGAGGGCAGTAGCGGCACATCAATATACAGAGTGCCAAGGGAGTAGGACCATCGATTAGGAGGCCAAGCTCAAGCTTCAAGATCAGTCGCGTCGAACGTGCCGACATCACCAAAAAGTCCGAGTTGGCATATTGGCATTGCGGTGTCACATTGCAGCGCTTGTCTCATCAAGTAGTTTTCCAGTACCGAAAGCACAACCATTGAGCTCTGACCTCGACTCCATCGACAGACTCAATCGACCAGGGGTGATCATGAGATTCAGCCTCCCAACAACAGAAATATAACACCCAGAGACCGCCCTCGGCGTCATTCTGTGATCGGATTCCAACATGGTATCCTCAGCCCTAGTCTTCACGCTCGCCCTTGTCCTCTCTTCTGCGCGTACCTACGCGCTCACTCAGCCCGATCTGCGGCATCGATCAATCTACCAGGTCTTGACCGACCGATTTGCGCGCTCGGACAATGCGTACGCGCCGTGCGAGGTAGCTGAGAAGAAGTACTGTGGCGGTGATTGGAAGGGGATTGAGCAGAGACTAGAGTATATCCAGGGGATGGGATTCGATACTGGTTCGTCAAGATAGAGAGGGGTGGAGGAAGCTTATGGACAGTGTGGATAAGTCCCATTGTCGCCAATATCGATGTGGCTCCAGGAAGTGATGAGCCATACCATGGTGCGTTGTCCTTGATTGGAGTGCCTGCTCGACCATCAACCTCCAGCTGATGTGGTGTAGGCTACTGGTCATCAGACATCTACAGCAAGTCCAGCAGCCATCTCGGTACGTCATCGAGCGGACACTGACAACCCAGAGCTCAATCCACATTTCGGGACAATGAGGGATCTGCTGGATCTATCAGCGGCGCTGCATCAGAGGGGAATGTATCTGATGGTGGACGTGGTGAGTCGCTTCTAGGCGAGCTGTCCGCGTACCTAATGACTGACCCTCAGGTCGCCAACCACGTCGGTGCCGAATCTGAAGCTAGCTTCTTCCCTGGACCGCACTACGGGCCATTCTCAAGTCCCGAGGACTTCCACCCTCGATGTTACCCAAAAGACTGGGAGAACCAACAGCAGGTCGAGATGTGTACGTCTTCACATATGAAGCTTGATTGTGGCAGCTGATGTGGCAAAGGCTGGCTGGCGCCGGAGATGCCTGACCTCAACACTGAATCACCAAAAGTCATCCAAACCCTGCATCAATGGGTCAATACTATGGTCAACCACTTCCACATCGACTTCTTGCGGGTGGACACCCTGAAGCACGTACGCAAAGACTTCTGGCCTGATTTCGTTGCCGCTGGAGGGGTCCCAGCTATGGGCGAAGTGCTTCATGGGGGTGAGTCCACGCCGGCTGGCTCGCTCGCACGTCGAGGCGATGGAGACTGATATCTCAGATCCTGTCTATCTCGCACCGTATCAAAAGCAGTCCATGGCGTCTATACTCGACTTCGCGACATTCTTCCACCTTCGTCGCGCCTTCCAGACGACGTCAGGCAACATGGGCGAACTTGTCGACATGGTTGGGAAAGTACACAAGCTCTTACCCACTCCTGCCCTACTCGGCTCTTTCCTTGAGTAAGTGCAGGCAGTCCTGTGAAGCTGCAGTATCTGACTGAACAGTAATCATGATTTCCCTAGGTTGGCGGGCTTAGCGAGAGATCCGGCTGCAAGTGCTTTTCCCCGACAGCCGCGAAAGCTTTTGCTGATGCGGCATAGCTCGTGAAGAACGCTGCTGTTTATCCTTTCGTGACTGATGGTTTCCCCATCATGTATAGCGGACAGGAACATGTGAGTGACCGGCATTGGCACGGGGAAAGAACCAAGCTAAACTGCCAGGGCATGACAGGCGGTGAAGACCCATTCAATCGCGAAGCTGTATGGCAGCATGGCTATGAAACGAACACCGTAAGGCGTATCCCTGTTCTCTTCTGGTCAATCGTCTCTGACAATGCAGGAGCTGTACACCTTCTACCGGCGTCTCAACACTGCTCGTCGTACCGCAATATCCCGACACCCCACGTACCTCTCCACACTCATGCGCGCCGCCCGGCTTAACGCACATACCATTGTCATCACCAAATCTCCCCTTCTGTCGATTTTGACAAACTACGGCTCGCGCTCCGTCCCCGTTGTCCTGCAAATCTCCCCCTCCCAGACGGGATACAAACCACTCATACCCGTCATCGATGTTGTTTCAGGCCATGTCTTCGCTACGGACGCGCGGGGCGGCCTGACGGTTCCGATTATTGCTGGTCAACCGAGAGTCTTCCTGCCTCTTTCGCTGCATAGGGGACTGGAAGGAGAATGGGCAGGAACACCCGGCCTAGATCGGATAAATACGGATGTGAAGACACCCACCAACTCGGCACCGGGCTCGCCGCAGGCGAAGCATGCCAAGTCGCCTAGCTTTGGGCGGATGATGAGTTGGCTGGGAATGAACAAAGGAAGTTAGGATGGGGAGAGATCTAAGCTGGATTTGGCGCAATGTTGGACAATGTACCGGATGGAATGGTCCGGCGCGGGGTCGTCATCATGAGATAAGTTATACCCCTTTGAGGCACCCGGTGAGGATGTACCACTGGCACTAATGCACGACATCACCTGACATTACCGAATAGTGATACATAACATACTATACATGGCTGCGATCGCGAAATGGTCCGACACGTTCGAATGCCGCTACATGTCCTAACAGAACGTGATGCGGATCTGGTAGGTGATCAGCCAGTTGCGGTACGAGATCATACGCTGCCTGGTTAGGAACACCACTCACACCAGCATTGGCCCCTTGACACATCACGGCTATTCCCCCTTCAGTCTCATTGTCGAGGAAGGCGCCAGGACACTGAGCTTTGCTCTGGCCAACACATTGGCCCGGGGCTCTCTGGGTGAACTGACCACCCGTGTACTGGAAGTTCATGGGATACTTGCTAGCTTGTCAGCCGCGAGATGCCCCTCACGGCCGGAAGTGGAATGCAACTCACAACTTGTGATTTCCCAAACTCGTCCCCTGATGCCTGTCGAGCCCATCCAATAGCGAGTAATTGATCGCATTCTGCATGGGCCACTGATCACCCTCGTTCGGGTTGACCAGCGAGAACTCGACAGTTCCGCAGTTGACACCGGAAGATTGACAGTCTGCGTAGTCGGCAAGGTATGCGACACCGCCCAGAATGGGTCCATGCATCATGCCTGGACCTCGCTCGCCGGCGCTGCTAGAGAGGAAGACGGGGCGACCCGATCCGCAACGATTGACGATCTAAGGGACATCAGTATCGTGTACTTCTCAGCGCGACGATCAGGAAGTAGTGATTGGACTATACCTCAACGTTGTGGTATTCATCGCGCTCGACAACAGTCGGCAGCGCGAAAGTGGCGCCTGGCATGGCAAAGAATGCAAGCAGAGCGGCAGCGACCTTGATGGAGAACATGGCAGATCGATATCGTGGTAAGCTTTAAAGTCTCAAGGAACGTATTTCTAAAGAGTGTAAGGTCGATGCGTAGACTGGCCAGCAGTCTAGATCAGAAAGTTATTAATCGGTAGGACAACGAGCGTGGGCTGGTGATCCAATATCGTAGATCGACAGCGCGAACGAGCAGCGCCCTCACCGGGTTATATGCAGCCTGCGGCGCTGACGATGTGCTCGGCGAGATCAAGCGTGCGACACGATGTCGTCTCTCGACCTTTGAGGGGATGAGGAGGGATTGCCATCTTGCTTGGGATTGGCCGTTCCGAATATCGCGGTGTAAGGTTGTCTGTGGCGACCAGGGGAGATCGGCGATGGGATCGGTCTCAGGATTGTGGTATAGGTCAGACGTCCAGGTAAAACATTCGCCGTCAACGCGTCAACAAGCCGTCCTTTGCGGAATGGATGAAACAGCTCCATGCGCAGAGGTTTCGCACACAACACCTGTTCTCATACACGCGTCAGGAAGATTCCCGCCCATGATCTCATTGGCGTCGAACACTTCTTAGGTGTTGCGGTCTTGTCAATTCGTTTCGGTTTGTGGCCAACCAGACGTGGGCAGGGTTGAAGCACTGAAGCTCGCAGTCGTGTAATGCCTCTTGAAAGTCGACCGGAGTTCTGAGGAGAGGCAAGCTGAGGAGAGGCAAGCAGACTAGAATCGTGCCTTCGACCAGATAAGATGGGATCAGGAACGAAGCGAGTTTTCAAGTGGTGCATCCCGAAACGACCCTACATTCTAGTAGACGTATGCGAGGATCTTGCCACCGGTCTGGCATATCAGCATCAAACTTCTCCTCACCCCAGAGGAAAATACTTACGTGCTTCCGCCTGGCCTCCTCGTGGTCCATGATACCGGCAGAGGTGGTGAGGATGATCTTGCCGAATGAACGGGCAGGGAGAAGCTGGTTGACCCAGTTCTCGATGGCGTCCACAGCGACGTTGAATCGGGGAGAGATGACACCGGTCTTGTTCAATCGGCCGTTGAGCTGAATGACAACCTTGCCTCCACGGTGGTCGTCAATGATCTCGAACTCGCCGATGTAGCCTGAGGATGTCAGTTGGGGCTCACAGACGGGCGAATCTTCGAGGCTGATGATCCACGACTGGAAGGTTGTAGGATGTCCTCTCGAGAACCAGCCTGACTGTCCACCGTCCGCGGCGCGAGCCAGGGGACAATTGAACAGCTGAGCGGAGGTTACTGAGAGTTACGGAGAATTCCTGCTCTGCCGGAAGACTTAAAGCCTCTCGTCTGTGAGGATTGGAGATGAGGGGCAGTTATACTCCGGGTCGGTGTGGGGTTTTGCTTGGAAAGGATGTCCGGAATTTGTCCAGCAGTTCCCCCGGTCCGCAGGTGCGTCTCCAGCCAGATTTCTCCCCTCCATCCCTGTGATGTCCTCTCCTGCATGTCCCCTCCCTTCCTGACCTGCGTGGCAGTGTGATGTCGCAACTTACCGTGCTTCTGCATGACGGACAACACCTTGACAACGACCTTGGACGAAGGGCGGATGAGCACCTGACGCTTTCCTCGGCGTTCGGCGTTGACGATGTTGTTCTACGACAAATCAGCATTGTACCTGATTTCCAAACCAGCAGTAAACAGACTCACCAAAGCATCGTTAAGGACAGAGCAGCGGACCATTATGGATAAGGCTTGAAAGAACTGCGAAAATGAGAATGATACTCGAAGAAAATAGCACTAGTGCTGCCTCAGTGGGGGTGCCTCACGATTAGATGAGGGCCGTCACGAGGATGAGAAGGGGTTCGATAGCGTAGAGCTAGTTTTTAGATGGTGCAATGGACAGCGAAGGAGAATTTCGCTGGGCCACCCAATAGATTACGCACGGAATGTCCTCGGAGTTTCGCCGCATCTACCAAGAGAGATAACGCCGCAATCTGAAACATGTGGCACTTTTCCCTTGTCTCAGCTGTCCATGCCATCTTCGCCCTTCAATTTACGCGACAACATGGCCGAAGCTGCAGGTAGAGCAGAGCCATCCATACGCGCTCAAGCGAAGAAGTCCAAGGGTCAACAAGCGAACGCAGGAGACAAGGGTGGCACGAGCAAATCCGTCGTGAAGGCTGTTCTGGCAAATCCGTTGACGGTGCCATGGTGTGTCACTTGTCAACGCGATGTATCGTTCCGGTCAGCTCATGACACCTAGGCCTAGCATACCACGCCATCTACAGACAACCGTTCTTGCCAACCTGCCTGCCTTCGTACCCACTGAGGTTGCGGAGTACCATACCGATCGAGCGAGATGTCATCAGGCGGATAAGCGGAAGAAGAGGAGTGCGACAAGGGAGGAGGCAGCCAAAGAGAAGGCTTCGAACACGAACGAAGCTGTGAACCACGAAGGGACGGATGCCGATATCAACTCACTCGATGTCGCTACCCCGGTAGCCGGGCCTTCACGAGTTTCGAAGAAGCGGGATGTGGAAGACCCGTCAACAGGGCAAACTGCCAAACGATCAAAGCCCTCTACAGTCCACCCCATCAACACTCGAACACCTTCCGCGCGACCCGACAGACCGGCGATCCTCCCTCATCTCGTATTCGGCATCAATGAAGTGATCAAGTCCCTCGAGGCGCAAATGAGCGCTCTGCGGCTGAGGGTGATGATGATTGGAGACGCACTGGCGGATAAGCAGAAGGGAGGCCGACAGGCCGTCAAGGGCGGCGCGTCAGGAAGGACACTTCTCCCTACAGCACCGCCCCGAGAGGATGAAGAATCATCGTCGGAAGAGGAAGAAGAAGTTGAGATGGCGGAGGCTGAGGGAGCAATTGTTCCGGCAACACCTACCGAGACCGGTCCCGCTGTACCTATCCCGACCGCGGAAACCCCCAAGCATCTGCAATCGGCAGATCCACCGGCAGCACCACTGGAGTGGATCGTCATCCCACTGCTAAGCATCTCGCCAGCAACCCTTGTCTCCCCCATACCCGCTTACTGCGCAACGTACAACACCTTGGTTTACCAGCACACTCACATCTCGAAGATTGCCCGTACCCGGCTACCGGTCACTCGAGCCGACGAGCTCATAGGCACACCGCCGGAGGAAGTCAGAGTGGTGCCACTCGGCAAGGTCCAGGAGGAGATGGCGGCTCTGGCAGGGCTCAGGCGGGTGGCATGTCTTGCCGTTAGAATGAGTCATTTGATCGAGAGGTCTCCCTCCGACTGGAGTCTTGATGCTGACAGAGACAGTCAAGCCACCCTCAGATCGACATCATGCGGAAACTGCTCCCAAAGTCGATCCTGCACCCACCCCGGCATTCCCTCACTTTGCCGTTTCCTACTTCAGCTCTCATAGTCCCCTCAGCACTCGAGAAGCAAGCCAATGGAGGCAAAGTTGCATCCTCAGAAGACACCGCGAGATCTTCTAGATCGACCGATAAGCACGCTAAAGCAGTCGCACTTCTGCCTCACATCCATTATGCCCCGCTCCACGTCAAAGGCATCACGACTACAATCCCTGCAGATGGAAATGCCAAGAAACAGAAGCGGATGGAAGAGGTTAGGGCGAAGCGGAGGCTAGCGAAGGAGCGCAAGAAGATTGCAAGGACTGCCGCCAAATGAGCATGGCCTGTACGAAAGCTGGAGTGCTGGGGCCATCCAAGTCACCTCGTGTAATGAAGTTATAAAGTATTTTCATCTGATCCCTACAAAATTGATACCTGACTACAAAACGGAGACCTCTTTCTACAAATCCCAACTCTATAGACAGACTGATCAAGCCTGAACGCCACCTCGACCTGACTCAAATCGCCCCTTCGCCTCCTCTTCAAATTTCATTGCCTGCTCAAACCTAGCGTCCAGCTCGACCTCGTCCTCTTCATCCTCCCCATCCAGCACTTCTATCATATCCTCGTTATCGTCTTCGTCTGCCCGAGGCTCAAACTCATCTACACTGACATCCAGTGCTTCTGCCGAGCTGTCTTGATCCGCTTTGACGGTTCCGATGGAAATAGCTGATACATCCGACTCTCGCCTTCCGGAGTTGTCGGGACCGAAGGCTGGCGTTGCGTCCAGGTTGAGTGCGACCCGCTCAGCCGCCGAAATGGGCTTGTATTCTACGCCTCTTCTCTCCGCTTTCTTCCTCCGGATACTGTCGTCATCAGCTTGGGCTATTTCGGCGCCAATCAGCTTGGAACACTCACCGATCCAGCTCGGATTCTCGGTCTGATCGCCAGCTATTCATCTCCTTCTGCAGGCGTTCGAGCTCAGCCTCCTCCTCGGCAGCGAGCTTAAGCTGCTTTGTCTCGTCCTTGGTCGGAGCCGCGCATCCTGCCAGCCGCAGGATATCGGGTGCTTCCATGTGATCTGGACGTTTCAGCATGGCGAGATCAGAATATCAAGGACAACACTACTTACTCGAGAAGTTGGTCATCCGGTGAGCGAAGGAGCACTTGAACCCTGGTTCAAGGATGAATTCCCCTCCAAGCTGAGTAATGCTGCCCGGACTTGAGTTTAGAGGCATTCGTGGAGCTCTCTGCTGTGATCAGCTCTGAAATGCCTGCACAGATTTGATTGTGTTTACGTACCGAGAAAGTCAGTGCTATCTGCACAGGTATCGAGTGCTGGTTGTACGCCGGTCGATCTTTCTTTAGCATTGGGCCCATGTCCATCGTTTGCTTGGTCATGCTGAACCACGTTAGCGAAAGTAAGTCTGACCAAAAGAGAAACTCACCCCAAGAGCTTGTACAATTTCCTTGGCCCATCGACGTACACGGGGAAGGGGCATCGTGTGAGTTTTCTATAAGGCTTGATGAACTTCCAACTTCCACAGGAAATGATGACGACCCTAATGTTGGCTTTGGCAAGCGCCTCGGGATCGAGCTGGCTGACTGATGCGAATAGATAATCCTGGCACTGCCCACACCAGAAGAAGCGGATAAAGAACATCACTGTCCGAGGGGGTGGGCGAGAGGGGTCGGAGGGTGTCCCGTCATCTGCAGATGATGCGGGAGGGTAAGGAAGGCTGGTCTTCGAGCTCTTCGATGCTGCAAACTCGGCTTTGGTGTGACTTGTCGGCACTTGAGAACTGTCTCTGTCCCACTTGGGGAATAAGTCGCCGAAGTATACCAGGCCCCCATTCTCGTCCCTGACAAAGTGGGTCCCTGCCTCCCATAGAGCCCGCTGAGAAGGCACTCGGCTGACCGAGAAAGATCCATCATCCTCGTCTCCGTGCAGGTGACCATCCTCCTTCTCAGCCTTGCTCTTCTTCTTCTGCCAAGGGAACTTCTTGCCGCCGAGAGCAGAGAAGCCCTTCCCAGAGTTAATCGACGAAGCAGCGTCTGTATCAGCCCCACGTATGACGGGAGAGTCACGACCACCGTTGGACAGGCGCGGAGTGGTGGGACCCGGCCGGGATGTCACGCTATCCGAGCGGGAATACAGACTTGACGTAGGTCCCGCGGCGAGCATGGCAGACAGGTCCAAAGACACGCTTGAGGCGGCGGTTGGAATGGGAGGGAGCGGGCGGTCGTAGTATTCTTCCGTCTCAGGCGTGAGTTTCGGTTTGGGGTGAGTAGCGGTCGGAGTGGACTCGCCGCTGCCCATGGGGGAAGAAGGACCTGATCGGGCAGTCTCGTAGCCTGCCGAAGTTGCGGTCGAAATCTGGCTTGTCATAGCCTCAGGGTTTAGACCAGGTACGTCGATGTTCAGACCACCAGCGAAAGTACCTCGACGGTGTTGTTCGCCATTAGGCTCGGGGGATGAGGTCTCGATTACGACTGGCTGCTCGAGTGTGATGGGGGCATCGATAGATGGGACAGCGTCTGCTTGTGGTACCTGCGGTACCTGTGGAGAGTGGGGAGGAGCAGGTGACCGCCGGACATTGCTCTTGCGTGGGGGAGGAGGGAGGGCGGTTACTTGGTTGTCCTCCTTCTGACCGAAGAAGAGATCCTTCTCCTCGCGCCACCCGGGCGTACCAGGGTCGCTCCCACTGTTGCCACTGTGCCCACTGCGGATAGACGCTGTCCGCCTGTCTTCCAGCGGTCTCATGCCATTGCGTGCGACGGAGAAGGGGTGGTCTGCTGGTAAGTCTGCCGCTGGGCTAGGGGGTGGCAGGTAAGGAGGTACTGCCTTTCTCTTGTGGAAGGAGCCATCCGACCTGGGTGACATCGAGGGGGAGGGGGGTGTGCGAGAGCCGGAGGACCCAGCTCCATCTTTCTCTGTAATAGAGTAGGGCGAGGCATCGCGGGGTGTGGCGCCGTTGCCTCGTAAAGGTGAAGGCTTCATGGGCTGGGATTGATTCTCCAGCTGCGCCCGGGAGGAAGTTCGAGGGGGGATAGGAAGCGACTCAGTCGAGTTCAGACTGATGGTGCGAGTCATGGTGAATGATGACTAGATGTGATCAGCCGCTGTTCAAGGACTATCGAACTGTAGGTCGTACCAGAAAAAGCTCGAGGGAGGAGATGCCAACGCGGTGCCTGCAGAGTCTCGGAAGAATACTACCGGTACCTGATCGAGATCTCGCCTATAGCCGAAGAAGATTGCACGCCCGAAATCGGTTAGGCTGTCCACCGAAGTTTTCGTTGGGATTGAAGCAGAACGAATACTGGAGATGTCGGTTAGGAATGTAAGATGAGGAGATGTCAAGCAATGCAAAGACGATCAATTAGCAGATACCAAGATCTTTCACCATGCTCCACCGGCCACCCATGATCACTTGGTGAAAAAGACAAGACTGGAACACTGCCGCTAGTCCCGCTTGCCGTCATCTCTACAACCGGTAATCGGAGGATGCATTCTCCCCGGTGACGATGCCCTGATTCAGAAGAGATCGCCGCTTTCGTTGCTGAATTTAGAGTATTTCGGGCGGGGTTTGTGTGCATGCATGACTTTCGGCCAAACGGATGTTTCATCCTGCTCCATGCATGCATGTGTGAGGTGAAACATCCATGGATCCCGAGGGCCTCGACCTCGGACTTCTACCGGAGACCCACCATCCCAGCTCATCCCATTCTGAAGGTGGCTTTGAGCGGAGTTGCGAAAAAGCATCCGGGAAACGTCGGAGAGGATGGCTCCGCTTCGATGCAAGGCGGCTCCTGGCAAGTCTCCCAATTATCAAAGTGCCTGCGTCCTGCAATGAATTGGAGTCCGCGGCCAAGACATGAGCGCATCAGCGCTTGAGCGACCAAAGAAGGCCCTCTAGACTTTGGCGTGTTGGTAGTCGCGATCGGGGGTTGATCAAATCAGCTCTCGCGTTCTACCCACTCTATATCGGTCTGGACGAATAGCATTGAGGGACAGTGCTCGTTTGCGGAGCTGCGCACGGCTGGACAACGTTCGGCACTCAGTGATCCTCTACGTGAGGTGAAGATGAGTTAGCAAAAGGCAATTGCGGAACTTAGGTTTGGGAGGTCCGAGCTTTGTGAGCGATGACGTGTATTCCGTGGGGCTGTTATCAAACTTAATCCGTGTCTGTATGCGGCACAATGCAACGCAGCAAGCCAATGCAAGGCCAAGAAGAAGCTGCGCTGCAGTTATAATATCACTGTAACATCATCCGGTGTCGCTTCACCCTAGCTGAGCTTTGGGTGCTGCGCTTCGCAACTTGATAACGGCCATAACACATTCGCATGGCGGAACTTTGACGTGTCAGCAATTCCTCAGTCAAACCACCTCACACCTTACCTGCCCCGCCGGCGCGACATTCAACACATACCTCGATCACCCGAATCAAGCTATACTTTCCCAATTCATTCCTCATCCTATCGCGCCCGTGGCTGCTGCCGGAACCTATCAACGAAGCCTTGTGCATATCCTAGGTCGACGGTGACATCCGTCCACGAAGGACCCTGCTGTACCCGCGCATCCTGTAATCCCTTCCGTCAGCTATCCGAAGCCCACCATGCCGTTCCTGCAGTCCATCTCCAATTTCTTTTCTGGCGCGCCGCCTGCGACATCTTCGAGTCGACATCAGGCGCGGAGGAGTGTAATGAACACTACGATGGACGCGTTCAGTCTACCCACGACGAGGTATGCGGGACCTGGAGGGAATGCGGTATGTCATCCCACAATTAGAATGGTCTGGGATTTCGCTAAGGGATCAGCATGGTGTAGATAGCGCTTCATCATCGCCTGGCCCCAGTCGGCGGGCATCAGCAAGTTACACGTCGTATCCGCAGGCACGCGAGACCTAGTACGTCGTATAACCCAACATCAGTGACGGAGCCGGTGACTGATTTCTTCAGCCAACCAGCGTTGACAGCTTACCCTCCTCTATCGAATACCTTCTACCGCCTGCGCGAAGCTCTCTCTGGTACCTTCCCCGAATTGCTCGAGACAATGAACGAAGCCGTTGAACCGGAACTGCTGTCGTCATTCGAAGCCGAGCTAGGCTGTCCATTGCCTCCCTCTGTCAAGGACTCATTCCTCGTTGCCGATGGACAGGATCTCGAATCTGCATATCAGCTTCCGAATGGCGGCTTGTTCTACGGGCTACACCTACTCCCACTCGAAGAGGTCATGCGGGAATGGGCGTTCTGGAGGCAGGCGGAGCACGACCCCATGGCGGGCGGAAACGCTGCTGTACTAGCTACCATGGCGTCAGTTCCGCCTACGTGGATCAAGAGCGTGTATGCTTGTCGGGGATGGATACCGCTCCTGTCGGATCGAACCGGGAACTATGTCGGGGTGGACCTAGATCCTGGGCCCGGTGGAAGCTGGGGACAGGTGTTGGTGTTTGGACGGGACTTCGACAGGAAGTGCGTGCTATGGAAGGGAGAGGGTGAGGGAGGGTGGGGCAAATGGCTTGCCGCCTTCGTAGACGAGATGGAGTCGGGCGAGGGATGGGAGGCGGATAAGTCACATAGCTCCGATGAGGAGGAAGAGGCGGGCTACACGTCCTACGCGGGTAACCAGACATACGGTGAGGAGGGGAAGGGTATGCGTCTGGCCGGAGAGTATCGCGGCTGGAATGTTCTGGAGGCGTGGTGGGATAAGAGTGTACGGCGGTGGGAGCAGATGGGTCTAGGTTTGGATGTGGAGGAAGTCGAGAAGGGGCTGAAGGAGGCTAGAAGGCTGGCCGGGTATGAAGAGGGGGCTGAGGGCTACGAGGGCAAGGGGAAAGAGCGAGACTCGGGAGAGAGAGTAGGACTGGGAATTGGAATGGGCTTGGGGGCCAGTTCCGCGCAAGTGGAAATTCCAGGTCAGTCCAACGCAGGAGGGCGAGAGTCACACGGCTGATTTCCAGTTCTGGGTTCTCCACAAATACCTCAACAACCCGGAACACCCACTCCGGGTGACTCGGAGATCCTTCTGCCTCCCGCATCTCCTGATCAACCTCCCCGTCGACCGCACACCCCTTCCCCAGCAAGAGTGATCACGCCCCTGCCCACGAACGAACATCCCTTATCTCACGCCGATGATCGTGGCTTCCTCTCCCCTCCCGTTCGCTCACCCAAGAGGAACAGACAATCCGAGCGTCGCCGAACGCAATTGCCTGCACCTACCTCACTCGATCTCCCAACTAGAGCAGATGTCCAAGCCATGGCTGCGATTCATCACGCCGAATCCAGCGGACTACGAGGTGGCTGGGTCATGAACCTTGACACTACCGGTAACGCTCGCCGAGGAACTGGAATCCGGCAGCAGGAGGATGGGATGGAGGATATCGACCTTGAAGGTGGGCGAACGGAGAGGTTCGGAAACTTGCCGTACTCTGATCGAGAGATGGCTAGACAGCGGGAGGAGGAGAAGCTCGCGATGGCGGGACTAGAGCATCGGCGGGCTAGCCCAAATCTTCTCGGCGGTACTGGAGGGACGAGATCGCCTAGTCCACTTTCCAGACCAACCAGTCCAAGCTTGGGATTCGATGAGCCTACGCCTCGCGCAGCGAATCGAGAAGACAGCATGCCGCCTCACGCGTCGGTACTGGCAGCCACGAATCGACTTCGCAGACCGCCTCCCATTGCTGGTCCGACAGATATAGTGTCTGGCAGGTCGTGGAGTACGGATGATGAGAGGGATGTTATTCGCTCAGCGGGACACGGTGGCGGGAACGGAGGCAGTCGACCGTCATCCCTTATTTACACACCCCGGACTAAACGAGAAGCGAGCACGACGAGTATCACCAGCGAGGCTGGACTGCTGGAGCATGGCATGTCAATGTCGTCCTCTCACAGTCGGGCAAACTCACCTCCTATCATGTTCACCCCTATACAATCCCCGGCGCAAATGTTCAATCCCGACATTCCGATTATGGGAGGGCCCAACTATCGGGGAACAGGCACGGCGTCGGGATCCGCGTCAGCGAGAAGCTCGGTCAGTTTTGGCATGGAGCAGGATAGGGACATGGCGAGGGCCATCCCAGGCATACGGCTTGTCGGGGCCGGAGGCCAAGGAGAGAAGGATCGGGGAGCGGAGGAGATGATGGAGGAGATTAGCCTGGATGATACGAAAAGGCAAGGAGATGGAGGGAGGCCCGTGAGCGTCATAGATGGGGAAGGCAAGAGGCGGAGCTGGGTGAGAGCATAGAGACGGGAGATTTCCCTATGTCGGGTGCTGATCCGCGCTCCAGGGCGATTGACTCAATTGAGGTGATGGCAAGGGACATGTATGGAGACGGAGCGGCTGCATGTACGAGGTCTGGGCTGGCTCGGACTGGACGAGCTGATTTGTACGATGCGCCACTGACGCAACACTCATCTGAGCAGATACTTTACATACGACACTCGTACGTTGAGCATCATACAACCACACTTCCCAACCTAGTTCGATCACTACCAACCATATGGCGGCATTCCAGACACAGCGTTGACCGAGATCCCTCGACTCGGATGGACTGGAACCTCATTGGCCAGCAAGCCCACCAGATACAGCGCCCAGCCTTTCCAACCGTCTTCTCGCTCAAGCTCAATGACCTCTTGGTGTCGTCTTGGGTGCGTCGGGCGCCGTCCCCAGTTTGACGGATCCTGTGTGGCTTGGAACTCGCGAAGCGCAGCGCGCAGGTGTGGATTGTATGCCTCGACGGTCGGGCTCGAGGGGGGTGTACTGAGTGGGGTGGAGGTGTTGTCACGGAAGATGCTTGGGCCGATGTAGGCGATGGAGGGAAGTGGAGTGTAGGGAGGGGGAGATGAGAGCACGTCAGGCGAGTCGGCCGGTGGGGAAGTCAGAACGCTGAGAGGGATTTGAGGGGTGACGGAGACCATGGCTGTTCTTCAAGGTGTACGTCGAGGGTTAGCGTGAACGAGCAGGGCGAGTGAAGGACAAGGGTGAGGTTGATCAGTGATCGTGAGTTGAGTCAGACACCCAGCCCTCGAGATATACCCGGCAAGACTCGAGCATGCCAGAAGAGGTGCAGGGGCTCTGACATAGGGCTTAGTCAATGGATGTAATCGGACACGCGTATCGGGGGAGCATCCTTTCAATCATGTCTCAGGACGCTTGGGGTCAGCTGGGTGAACTCCACAGTATTTGAAGCTGACATCAGACGTCATCTTTCACCAATACTCCTCCACCATCGCTTACTTTGCAGCCACCGTCACACCATTCTTCAATCAGTATGCCCTTCGAAAAGCCACCCCAATCCACCTTCGTATTCCGGCTTACTCCACCCACCATCATCGAGAAACAACCTCTGCCCACTGGCCCCAGCTCTTCGTCAAGTTCTACTCAGGTCACCTCCCTACAGGACCGTCCGGCTCGCATGAGCGCTCTACAAGCCATGTTCCTCAATCTCACATGTGCCGCCGGGGACGCAGCTTGCTTGGGCCTCGTTCTTGCCGCTCGTTCGCGACCTGTGCTGCAGGCCAACCAGACAGGTGTGAGGGTCACGGATGGGAGAGTCCCGGGTACGAGGAGATATAGAGGCGATGAGGTGTGAGCATGAGCTTGACAATTATTGCAGCGGGCGTCTCGCATGCGTATACAGGAGGTACTTGCATTATCAAAGTACCTCATCGATCTCCAGATTCCAGGGTGTATTCTCCAGATGCAGCATCTCCTAGATTCAGTACGAGAAATGAGCCTTCCGCCTACCTGTCTGCTTCCTCGCTTCCGAAGTCGATGCGCACTCCACCTGACGCAAGGAGTCCTGGTGCGAGCGGTTCCAGCAATGGCACGTATAGTTGGGCGCCACTAAACCGGCTGAGGTTGCAACACATGCCGAGATCTGTCCATTCCCGGCGGAGCGTCCCCTCGGACGTAATAGTTTGCCCTGAATCCCGAATGTCCGGTGACCCTGAATCCCTAATGCAGGCCGGTCGATTAGCGTTTACTAATGCAAAGTGATGTCAGATCCTAATCGCAAATCATTCTTCGCTAGCCTCGCATACCTCCCGCAGAGATAGACGGTGTCCAGTCCACACACCTAGAACTAGCGGCCAACCGGTCAACAGACTTACAGCTCGCAGCAGCAGTGCGGATGAGCAACCGCGGATCGACTGTGTCTGACGTTAGTATACCCACCGGGGTCTGATTCGTCAATACCCCACCGCTATCCAGCCTTATTCCACGTTTCACCTTCAGACACGGCACCACAACTACCGACATCAAACATACCTCATACCGAAGTGCGCAATCGCGATCTAGGTATCCTTCGCCGGTGCAGGAGATATCTCTTCCACCTGCCATTGATCATCCAGTTCACCGCTTGTCGTTGCCCTCGCGAATTACCGCTACATTTCGGCTGTATTTTGGCCAGAGACGTTCCGAGCGACCACCCATCTTTGCCGGGGAACATCTATCCGCAGTAGACCCCTTTCTCTGCCGATCTAGAGCGACTCGATACCGTCTCCTAGCACCCCAAAGGACTCAGCGGTCGCGATGACTTCGTTCAATCCGTTACCGGCGCATCTCCAGGCTGTGCAGGAGGAGCGAGTGCCGAATGGCGGAATGGAGACACCGAGTTACGGAGGGACGGTCATGACAGGTCATGAGTGGGATTATGTTACAGGCAGGGATGCAAAACGAAGGTGAGTAAGTGCGTGGGGTCTGAGGCGGGTTTGGGATGTATACGAGGAGGAGATTGCTTTATGGTGGACCGCAATATCGATCGTTTGAAGCCAGGGGTTGGATGTAAGGAACGAGGAATGCGGAAGTCTGAAAGCTGAAGATGAGCACTCATGACTCATTGCGGAAGGCACAAGTGCGCAAGCAATGACGCTAGGCGGCCGAGAGCATTATTGCTGTGCCGGGCCGAAACCATAATTCCGCACATACGACTGAGCTAACCCCGTAGCCCATCTCGTTCCCCTCAGCGCTCTGCTGCAGACTCTCGCGTACCCACAGCAAATCAGGCATATTCTCCATCGCCCCTATCCGGAGCCAGTGCCCAGTTTGGCGCCACTCCCTCCTACTCGGCCTACGGGCCATCTCCGCCTTCCGCATACTCCGCCGGCCATCCGCAAACACCTCCAGCGGCTTATCAGGCGTATCCGCAGTCCCCCACCATCAACTCTGACGCCGCTGCGCACGTTGGCAAGATGGTCAGCATCAGCAGGTCTTCGCGGGAAGAAGGGGAGAGGGAGAGGAGGCACGCGTCAGGAAGTGGGTCAAGAAATGGAGCGTCAGGTTCGGGAGTCTTCAATGGGAATGGTCATGGGACGGTGAAGGAGGGTCAGAGCAGAAGCCGGAATCGAACGGTTGGCGATTGGCAGCTGCAGAAGACTTTAGGAGCGGGGAGTATGGGCAAAGTGAAATTGGCGGTCAATATACACACCAAGGAGAAGGTACGTGGCTGAATTGAGTTTTATGTGAATTACGCTGAAATCCAGTGTGCCGTCAAAATCATTCCACGGTACAGCGATGCCACTCGGAGAGAGGAACCTCGCACCGCAGAGGAAGCTGAGAAACAGCGCTTGAAGGACGATTCGAAAGAGGTCCGAACTATACGCGAAGCTGCCATCTCACTCCTACTCCATCACCCATACATTTGCGGCATGCGGGAATTTATCACGCATACGAACCACCACTACATGGTGACCGAATTCATCGATGGCGGGCAGATGCTCGACTACATCATCTCGCATGGTAGATTACGCGAACGGGCGGCTCGGAAATTTGCTCGACAAATCGGTAGCGCCCTAGAATACTGTCATCGCAACTCGATTGTTCATCGCGATCTCAAAATTGAGAACATCCTCATCTCGAAAAATGGGAATATCAAAATCATTGATTTCGGTCTCTCCAACCTCTTCGCCCCCTCTCGACACCTCTCCACCTTTTGCGGCTCGCTCTACTTCGCCGCTCCTGAATTGCTCAATGCCAAAGTGTACACCGGACCAGAAGTCGACGTCTGGTCATTCGGTATCGTACTTTACGTCCTGGTGTGCGGCAAAGTCCCCTTCGATGATCAATCCATGCCCGCTTTGCACGCCAAGATCAAGCGCGGAATAGTCGAATACCCCGCTTGGCTCTCGAACGAATGCAAAAGCCTTTTGGCCCGAATGCTCGTCACTACCCCTAGCGAACGAGCCACTTTGTCGGAAGTCCTACAACACCCATTCATGATAAAAGGGTACGATGGACCACCGGAGAGCCACCTCATACGGCGCGAACCACTGCGTGCCGATGAGCTGGACTGGGATGTCATTAACGCCATGGGCGGTTTCACGTTCGGCTCTCAGGAGCAGATTTATGAGGAGCTGCACGGGATCCTCTCGTCCGATCTATATTTGCAGACGGTCTCGTCATGGGAAACCAGGCGGGACAAGAAGCGCGGCACGACGGCTGTGGGAATAGGGGGCAGTTCAAGCTCCATGGCTTTGTCCGATATCAGCGATTCGCCAAAGAAGAAGCGCTTCTCAGGCTTCGATCTCAAGAAGAAGCTATTCAGGGAGGAGAAAAAGGTAGAGGAACCGGTGGTGCGAGAAAAGGAGGGACAGGACCCCACTCGCGCCTTCGACCCACTCATCTCAATCTACTTCTTGGCGAGAGAAAAGATCGAAAGGGAGAGGCTGTATGGCAAAGGTCACTTCGCGTCGAGTCAAACGAGCATTGAGCCACCAAATGGCGCTACCGGCGGCGGTTTCGGCATGTCAATCCCATCGCTTACGGTACCGCCAACCACTCACACCATGGGCTACGAAACGCCAGCATCGTCAGGCGACCGCAGTCCACCAGGTTCCGGACCTCGGGAACGGGCGCGCGACATCCCAAATCCGGTCATGCAACATCCTGGCGCGGACGAAGAGAACAGCCAGATCGCCGATGTTCCCCTTGCACATCGCCGACAGCCCAGTGTGTCCAACCCACCTACTCCTCTTCAGCCGAGCTTGATGCAGATGGAGGATGCTGCGGCGGGGAAAAAGTTTGGGTTGATCGGCAAGGGCACGAGAGAGCCTCTCCGCCCAGCAGATGGGGACGCACCTCGGAATAGCATGGGAGTGACGGCAAGTCCCAGTATGCCACTTGAAGGGAAGAGAGGCGCCACCATGAGCGATAAGAAGCACGAGAGAAGGGTGTCTGTTGGAAGTATCTCCAACAGCATGGGTAGGCTCGGCAGGCGGACAAGCCAGAGCAAGGCACCGAACGGAGGGAAGAAGAGCCCAGAGGAGGGTGGATGGATGCCGAATCACAAGGAGGCGGACGAAGCCCGGGTCGCCACCCCCGATCAAGCCCTCCCCCAATCCCGATCCACCGCAATTAGTCCACCCAGTCCAGCCATCGGGACCAACGGCAAATACGATGACGGCTCAGACGAAGCCGAAGTTGAGCCTGTCAAATCAGTCTATCTCAAAGGCCTCTTCAGTGTCGCCACGACGAGCACGAAATCCGCTACTGTTCTCAACCGGGATATTGCCGCCGTACTCAATCGTATCGGCATCAAACATCGCCCAATTCGAGGCGGGTTCGAATGCGTGCATGTGCCAAGTATTGTACTGGGCAGTGTACAGGCGGATGAAGCTACACTGGACTTGCCTTCTACAACTGGTGCAGGTCTTGCGTCTTCCAAGGGGACGATGCGGAGGCCGAGTATCAGACGGAAAAAGAGCAAGCAGCAGGTTGGCGAAGATGGCAGATCTCGAGGGAGTAGTCCGGCGCCACCTACTCCGAGCCAAACACCAGCTCCGGCCGGGGAGTCGAGATTGCGATCTGGTGGATCCAGCGGGACTGTCAGCGCGAGCGATCAATCTGGTACGCCCAACAATCTGAACGGTCAACTTGCGAATCTCGGTATTGGAACAGCGCGGGTGGGAACACCTGGCCCAGGGCAAACCGGTGCGGAGGACGATGTAGACGCTTGGGCATTGGCGGCTGGAGGCGGTGTAGGGGGTAAAATGATTGTCAGATTCGAAATTAGTGTTGTAAAGGTTTGTCTTTGACCACTACGATTGCAAGGAGTTATGGCTGACTTCGACAGGTGCCTTGGCTCCCTCTGCATGGGATCCAATTTAGGCGGATCTCCGGTGATGGGTGGGCGTATCAGCAACTGGCAAAAACGGTGCTCAAGGAGATGAGACTATAGGTCCCAAGCGACAATGTTGAGAAGGTTGGTGAAGGGGAGAGATTGAAATACATATGGCGGAAAAAAAATATTGAGGAGATCAGCAAGCTTGCCACTGATCGAGATGTCACGCTGCAGTCATACCCGCCTATTGACATCCTGGACTTGGAAGTCGGATTGTCCTGCTTCTGATGGTTGTGATCAGTCACTGCTGTCAGCAATTCAGTGTAGGATGCAGCGTGACGGACGCGTTACCGAAGGCCACCCAACTCTAATCGGTGACGTACTGGTTGTTGACGCGAATGGATGTTTACACGTGGCTAGTGGAGAGTTCCGGGGGAGGAGCTGGACGCGCTCCAACGGTCCACTCAACTTCGCTCATCTCCTCTCTCCTCACTCAATCTTCTCCTTCTCATTCACACTTCCATCTATACTCAAGAGATACTTAGTACCGTCCAAGACGATACCTCCAATTATCCTCGCTCACACCCTACCTTGAGGACACCTCCAGCTTGACCTCCTCTCTCCGGTGACACCTTCCACGCGGATTTTCACCCAGCGCGTCACCCAACCTTCTCCTCCTCTCCCCCTTTCCGGCCCAGTATGAGCTATCTGGATAGACCCCAGATAGTCGAGCTGGCGCGAAAGACCCGGGAAATTGATGAAAGACCGACAGCAGTGAGTAGACAAAATTTTGCTTCTCCCTCCTCGTCACTCAACCTAGAAAGTGTCGCTTCTGTAAAACGCAAGAACCTCGGACTGACAACGCAAATAGGTCTTGGAATCTTTCTATCTTCGAGCTTTCGAGAAGCATGCTGCTAAGCACCCTAACGACCTCAACTTTATTGTTGAGTTAGGCCAGCCCGGAAAACCTGGCGTCGGAGGCGCTGGCTTTGGTGTCGCGACCTGTAAGTCTTTCGTCGCCGCAAGTCATGTGGTCTCTGCTGACAATTAGGCCTGGAGGATTACTGTTGGGTGGTTCGTCGCTTTCTCAACTTCACAAGTCCGTCTCAGGCTGATCTCTCAGGACATCCGGCTTGGCGCAGACCCTGCCGAGAAGGATGGGGGCAAGAGTCATGGCTTCGGCTCGTTCTGGGAGTATCAGGCGCGTTTGCCAGACTGATTGCAACATAGAACGAGCTAACGAGTAGAACCACTGTGACACTGCCGACCACATAAAGGGTCGTACTGAGCGTTGCAAAAAGGTACGCTGCGGATTCTCCGAGACTTGACTCCATGCCTATTCCTCTTCAGAGCAAGACATACCTACCCACGGATCAAGGAGACGGCACCGCTGCATCCGCTGCACCAGCTCCAATCCCTGCCGCTGCGTCGTCGAGCCAACCTGGACCATCAAGGACCTATCCGGCCCCGGTTGCGCGTCCCATCGCACAAAGCTCTACCCCCTCAACCAGTCAACCGAGCGCCTCGAGATTGGCGCCTCCTAGCCGAGCGGTCCCAGCGTCCTCCCCCCTGTCCGGCTCACGCTTCGGATCAAGCTCGAGCAATGTCTTGACACCATCGAACAAGCAAAATGTACCCTTATCCTCCCCTGCTTATAGGCTGGAGTCCAAACCCAACGTGGGTGGGTCTCAGCTCAAGCCGAAGCCGAAGTCGGTCCTCGCCGCGTTGGACTCCCTGGATGACGAGGTCTCCGTTGTCCAGCCTGACGATGTCCCGATGGAATTCAGGAAGGTCACCAACAAGGCCAACCCATTCACACTTGAAGACGATGACGAGGAGCCTCCTGCTGCTAGCGCTCCCACCAGACCTGCAGCCGTGACTGCGCCGAGTCAGTCCCGCTTCTTCTCTGTGGCTACGTGTATCGGTGCTGATGTGTCTAGCAACAATCATCCAGCCCAAGCCCGAGCCTGGCACTGGTCAGCAGGCTCTCGATCCGGCGTCGATATACGTGACGCCTCAGAATCTGCCACAACTGCAAGCGCATGTTGAGAAACTAAAGTTAGAGCGCAACGTTCTGATCCGAAATGCCTACCGTATGCTGCTCGCTCCTGCTCTCGATAGCATTCGAACGTAAGCCCCTCCCGCAGAGACCTTTTCACCTTTCGCGCGACGAATCGCTAATGCTCACAGACCTGCAATTGCCAATGAGTTTTACAAACAGGCGAACCTCAGGGCTCCCTTGCTATACGCACCCGAGATCGGAGCCTACCCCGCGTTGTCTCCAACCATCAGCCATTCCATGCCTTCATTCATCGCCACCGATCAAATCGCACGCGATAGCCACGAGAGATATCGCTTAGCTGCGGTTGAGCTCGAAGCTCAGATCACAGCTGCGCGCGCCTACGGTATCCTCGGTCCGGCTGGGGCTGCTCCACCCGTCGCAGGATCAGCTTCAGCTCCAGCTCCAGCTGCGGCTGTGCCTGGTGCAGTCGCACCTGGTGCAGCGCCCGCAGTTGCCGTGGCTGGCGGAATCGTCCCTGGAGCAGCAGCCGCCCTGCCCAACCCGCTTGGGCTGGTCGGTGAGGAGCTCGATGATTATCACGACATGTACTACCCAGAGCGAATAGCTGCCGTCGGCGAGTAAGTCTTCCCTCGTCTTCATGTGCTGGTCTGAGCTGACGATATGCAGTCTCCAAACTTTCTTCCAAGGTGCCATGCAAGATTTCTGCGAGGATCAGGACGTTGATAAAGCCTTGAAGACTCTGGGCCTCGACAACATGGACCAAAAGCTGGGCGACATGACTGTCGCTCTCATGCCGCACCAGATCTTGGGCGTAGCTTTCATGCTGGAGAAGGAGAAGGACACGAGGTACTGCGGTGGACTCCTCTGTGATGCCATGGGTCTAGGAAAGGTGAGCATGTTCTGATTATCATCAATCTCCTGTACTGACGATGATCAGACTGTGCAAACCATTGCCACTCTTTGCGGGAACAAAAGCGAGGATGGGCGAGTCAAAACTACGCTGATCGTTGCCCCACTCGCCGTTCTTAGCCAGTAAGTCGACTTGCAAGGTCGAGTTGTGGACAGACGCTGATCTACAGGTGGAAAGCCGAGATCGAGTCTAAGACTGCCGAAGGGACATTCAAAATCCTCGTACACCATGGCGCGACGAGAGCCCGAAACTCTAAAGAGTTCAGAGCCGCCGACATCGTCCTGACCACCTATGGTACCTTGGTGTCTGACTTTGCCGAGGTGAGTCTCGGATACGCAGACAGGCTACGTTGAAGCATGCTTATGTGTCCAGCCCAAGATCAAAAAGAAGAAGAAGAAGATGTACCCTGTTCCGGGATCGGACGACGAGGATGATGAGCCTGAGCGCGCAGCACCTACCAAAAAGAAGGGTGAGCAACGCAAAATGAGGAGACGTGACTTTCGCTGACGAACCAGGGCCATGCTTCAAGATGCGCTGGTTCCGTGTCGTAATCGATGAAGCCCACTTCATTCGAAACAAGGCTACACAAGCCTCAAAAGCCTGTGCTGAGCTCGATGCTGTGTACCGATGGTCCCTCACGGGAACATTGATCAACAACTCTCTCGACGATGTCTACCCGCATCTCCGCTTCTTGGGCATCAGTCCACAATCGGAGTGGGCTGAATTCTCGAAGCACATCTCGAAGCGAGTCAAGAAGAACCCCAAGCGAGCAGCAGACCGCACTCAGGTGAGTCCTGTTCAGCAAGTTTGGGGGAGCTACGACTGACGCATGCAGGCCATCCTGAAGACTTGCATGATGAGGCGTCACAAAGACTCTGTCCTGAACGGCCAGCGATTGCTCAATTTGCCGCCAAAGAATACCACTGAGGTGAATTTGGACTTCTCAGAGGAAGAACGGGCGATCTACGATCAGGTCGAACAACGAATGAAGATCAAGTTTGGCAAATTCCTCAAGCAAGGTGAGTCTTACACACTGCTAATCTCAGGGCACATACTGACCTCATTTAGGAACTGTGCTGAAGAACATGTCATGTGTCCTCACTATGTTGATGCGTCTTCGACAACTCACCTGTCACCCCTGGCTGCTCCGCAAAAATCCTGGTGACCCGGACCACGCAGGCGATCTTGTTGTCTCGGACGAGGATCTCAATCTATCGATGAACATCCCCATCGTCAACGCCGGTGCCGACTTCCTGAACGCCGCCACGCTTCTTGGTGAGGGCTGGATTGCCGATGTCACTGCCAAGCTCAAGATCCGGCACGAGGAGTCAGTCAATGCCGTCGACAAGGAAGAGGACGACAAGGACAACGAATGTGCCATATGTTTCGAGAACTACGACGCCGAGACGCTCACAGAGTGCAAGCATTCCTTCTGCCGAGAGTGCATCGACAACGTCTTTGCAGCAGCTCCTCGAGACGGCGGAGACCTCAGCGATGAGCAGGCGGCGCGGGGAGTCCGCAAGTGTCCGCTATGCCGGGCGATCATTGAGAAGAACAAGCTCTTTGCTGCGATTGCATTTTTCGACCCAGAGAAGCAGCAGGACGATGAGGAAGCGGATGAAAAGATGGGAGCATCGGGATCGGGGATCGGTGCCGACCGCAAGGGCAAGAGGAAGTCTGTGAGTCATCCCGTCACTGGCTGGAAGAAATCTAGCTGACATCTGTAGCTCGGAGATGACAGTGACTTCGACGACCTTGAGAGCAACGACTCTCGAGGCCCCAAGAGACTCAACAAGGGCAAAGGGAAAGCGAGGGAGATGGATATTGATGAGGAGCCTGAGCTTGACGAGATCGCAAGTGTGTTGCCGAGTACGAAGATGAAGGTGATGGGGTGAGTTTGGCGATGAACTTTGTATGAGAGGTGGACAGTATGCTGACGTGTGCAGCGAACTCATCGATGAGTATCTCGCCGAAGACGGTATCAAGGTCATCATTTTCTCCGAATTCGTCACGTACCTCAAGCTTGTCGAGCGTTTCCTTGACGTCAAGGGCATTCACAACAGGATGTACCATGGTGGTATGAGAACGTCAGACCGAGAGGAAGTGATCAGGGAGTTCACTGGGCCGATCAAGAATGATCGATCGCCCCGCGTCATGCTCATCAGTCGAAAGGCTGGAGGGGCTGGTTTGAACTTGACTGCCGCTAGCAAGGTGAGTGTCTTGCCATTGCATCAAGTGGCCCAAGCTGACTCTCCCAGGTCATCTCGCTCGATCTTGCCTGGAACGCCGCGGCAGAGAACCAAGCCGTCGACCGAGCACACCGTATCGGTCAAACCCGCCCCGTCGACATTAGCCGGCTTATCATCAAGGACACGGTCGAGCAGCGTATCCTCGAGCTGCAGGCGAAGAAGTCTGCTCTGGCGGACGGCGCTATGGGCGAAGGGACCGGCGGCAGATTGGGCAGATTGACTGTCCAGGATCTGATGAGGCTGTTCAACTACGATGATTAAGGGGTTGGGGCTTGGCGAGTCGAGGGAAAGAAGATTTTGGGTTGCTTGCTTCGGTTCTTCTTTTTTCGTTTCTTCGATCTAGCTTTTGAATTTGGGTTGACATTCGTGGACAGTTCCTGCTCGTAGCGCTGTATAGCATTTTAGAAGTCCGTTTGTTAATAGAGAAAGAGGCATGCAATCCCTGCTACTCGTACATCCTCTCGCGCTCTCGCCACATACCTCAAAACTGATGTCTTGGCGCCACGTTTCATGTTCGCGATGAGGGTAAAATTCGAAACGTTGCCTCCACCTCTGACTCTGCCCATACCTCGACGATGTCAGGCCGTCTCCGCTTCCGAGACATCCCCGCCTTACCCTTCCTCTTCCTCCTTCACCTAGGCTTTACCCTCTCCTCACTCTTCGTGAGGACATACGAACTTCTCACCAACCCCGAGACCGACCTGGATCACGATGAGCTCTCTACGTCGGGCACTAGCTCCCCGCCCCGCCAAGCGGCCAATAGCAAGCCACCGAAACATGTAGGACTGGTGATACCTACTCCAAAGGCTCGTGGGGGGGACGGCCACTCCTTCAAATGGAGCGCTGAGACAAGAGCACGGATGGTGGAGTGCGTCTTGAATTTTGTGGAGCTTGCGTCGGAGGAGGAAGTGCGAGAGGTCAGTGTGTACGAAGCGAGCGGTAAGTCTCACGCTCTGAATAATGGGCAGGGCTAGCGCGAAAAAAGTCCTGACGTGACAGGGCTCCTCGAGGCTGTAAAATCAGATATCATGGCTGAACTCCTGTACCTTCCATTATCTCCACCGACATCCGAAACTCGCACTTCGTCAGGCGTCCACACCCCAACAGAGCGGCTGAACGAAGTAGATCATTCCACCAAAAGAAGAGAGGATGAAACGAAGCAAGCGACCACTACCCTTACTGTCTTTTCATCGACCGAAACCACCTCGTCGTCCAGCCCTCACCGCTTGACAGTCCACTTGCCCCCGCCTTCTTCGGCAGATGTAGTCGCAACAGTCACTAATGGCTTCCTGAAGGCTTCAGTCAAGCCGGACGACATCTCATCTAGTATGCTTGACAACGGGATCCGAGGTATGCCAGAGTCACAACTTCATTTGTGGAGACCGGAGATCTAGGCTGATAGGTTCAGCTGCCCTCCGATTCAACGCAGATCCGGATCTGCTCATTGTTCACTCATTGTACGAGTCAACAGGATGGAAGAGCTGGTTACCTCGACCAGCGCCAGAATTGGGCGGATACCCATTCTGGACATTGAGAATATCAGAGATATAGTATGTCACCTTCCATTGGTCATCGGCTTCACACCTCCCAGGGCAACCACACTGGCTGATACATTCAGCCATCATTCCCCTTCACTCCCTCTCCTGTCATTCTTCAAACCACTCCTTCACCTCGCGCGGACATCTACTCTACCCTTCTTGCGCAAATTGGGACATCTGGTACCGCCACCACCGCACATCCGGAACGAAATGATAGATCTGTATGATGGTCCCGGAAGAATAGATAGAGAAGAGTGGGCAGGGTCCATGCGTGCGTGGAGAGCTGTCGAGCAAAGACTGGGAAGATGACGCCTCATGCACTTCCATCAACGCTGCAGATGGCTCATGTCTGGGTGATTGTACGCCGAATTACTGTCTTCTGCGAGGCTGAAGGTTACATGAGCATCTGACAAAGGCAGGAAATGTCCCTACAAAATGAAACTGCCACTCAAGATCTACATTCACTCCTCCTCATCGCTATCTACCACGACCTTCTTCCTTCCACCTGAGAAGATTAGCAGAGAGCCCCAATCGGAATCATTGCTGCAGCCGACTAACCTCGTTTCGGTGGCGCAGCCCGTTTCTTCCCTCCTCCGGCTGCAGCAGCCTCTCTCTCCGCCTCCTTCTCCCTCTGTCTTTCTCTCTTCCGTTCAATTTCTTCCTCCTCACCTCGCTGCCGCGCAATCTGTGACTCTTCATCTTCTTCTTCGCCATCATCGGCCCCTCCCGCTTCTTCATCCTCCTCCTCCTCCTCCTCCTCCTCCTCCGCCTCCTCATCCTTTCTCGATCGGCCCTTTCGCTTAGCTGGTGCCGCTGCTGCTTTGCCCTGTGTTCGCTTGGCTGCGCGCTTCTTCGCAGCTTTGGTCTTGCGCAAGACGTCAGCTTCGAGCGCTTGGTCTTCCATTCCCTTGGCGGCGTGCTGGTTGAGAATCTGAGCCAGTCAGTTGCCTGTCTGGACCAAGTTCTAGACTCCGGATACTCACAGCTTCGAACTCATTCAACTCGGTCTCGGGCTTATTGGAGCTCTTGTTTGCCCTAGCCTGTGATTGTGTTAGCTTCGCACGGCTGTGAAGCCAAGCATCGTGTTTCAACTCACCTTTGCGAGAATCTCAGAGAACCGCCTGGCTACGGTCTCCTCATGCAATTTGTCCTGATAGAAAGGGAGCCTGCAGCCCAGTCAGCGCACCGATCTTTGTCCATCTGTCAAAACATGTAACTCACCCATCAATGAGCTTCTTCAAACTTCGTTCACTCTTGAACGGTAAGAGTGACAGGCAGAAGGCAATATCCCTCCATTGCCTCTCCTCCGCGGCGGGCTTGAATCGTAGGCACAGCTTCTCGATGATTGACTCGGCCTGTTTCTCCTGGACACAGGATCAGCTGTATTCCTACTATCACATGCTGAGATTGGCAGTGCAAGAACTCACTTTCTCAATGAAGGTAAAGATGAAGCGCATAGTCCTCTCAAAGCAATCTTCATCGACCTTCCACCTGCCCACGCTAAGATGACTAATGACATCCTGCAAGTTGTTGTACAGGGCGTTGTCCTTGGTACTGAGTTCCGTAAAGAACAGTCTGGCCAAGTCGGAGATGCGGGGATCGGGATCTTCGAGGCACTTGGCCATTTCGCCCAGCTGACCTTTGACCTTGATCATGCCGTTCAAAATCAGGTGGGTGAGCACCATCAAGGTGTTCTTCTTGACTGTGAGATCGGGGTCGGACAGGCCTTGGTAGAGCCGCTCAGAGTTCTAGAAGTGGGTCAGCTATGGACCCATGCTCTGGATATTGAGTGAGCTTACATCGTCGATCAGACTTCCAAAGCACACAGCCAGATCACCAAGCGCAATGACAATATTACTTCGGACCACAGCGTCCTTGCTCTTCTCGAGAAGATTGAACAAGAGTCCCAAGTGGGCCTCGCAGAATTGCACGCTGACGCACATGAGCTTCGTCAAGGCCAGAATCGCCGCTTGTCGAAGTACGGGCGACTGTCTCGTCAGCCTACATTGTCGATGCGACAAACGAGACCTGAGCTCACGCGATATCGTCTCGGGCTCGCACAGATGGACGCGATCATCGGACCATAAACGGCCAACAAGCTCTTTTCGCCGTATAGTAGCTCCTTCTCCCGGATGCTCGCTATGAGGTCGCCGATGTCATCCTCGGCATTCCCAGCTACAGCGTCCAGGTCGTTTCCATCTTTGTCAGCAGCCTTGGACGCAGCCGTTTCTTTTAAATTTCAGCTTTGAGCTGTCCAGCAGGAGAGTCTGCTAGCTCACCCTTTGCCTTCTCATCCTTCCGCCTCTTGAACTCCCGCTCCACAAGCTCGAGATACACAATATGCTTGATAGCGACGTGCCCGACGACAAATACTAGCTGTGCGAGGGTGAAGGACCCGACTGTGTCCTGGACAGGGATACCAGATGCGCTGCCGGATCGGGAGCGAGCTTTGACTGGTGTGGCAGCCTGGGTCGTCGCGGCTGATTCTTCGATATCGCCATTGTTGTGAGCAGGCATGGGAGTCTCAGCCTCCAGATCCGTCGGCGCCGCTCGTGGAGTCGAGGGTAAGACGGACTCTACATCTTCGCCTTTCGGGACAGAAGCAGCTGAGCCGGCGGAGAATACTCGAGCTGTGAGTTTTTTCAAGAGGTCGCCGCATAGGCTGTCGGGCTGCTCGCCTAGGAGGTAAATGGTGTTGATGGCTTGTTCGGCCATGCCGAACCTGCTACGTCAGCCCAATATCCAAATCACGGCAAGTCTGAGGCAAGCCGTACCAGTAAGGAGACTTGGGAGCGTTCTCAACAATCTCTTTTAGCTTGAGGAAGATTGGATTGTCCATTGGAAGACGCATGGTCTTATCAGCCAAAGATCCTATCCTTAGGTCAGCGTATTCCGTGGTGTGAAGCTACAACACGCACCCTTGACTTTCTTGGCGCTTCCACCCAGACGCTGCAGGGCGATGCAAGTGTATCTGGCGAGAACCAAATCCGTCTGTCGCATTAGCTGGAGCCCAGGCGAAGATGCAGATATCTGACTCACCATGCCGAACGGTCCTAGACCAATCTTCAACAGATTCTCCACTCGCTCAGTCACCACCTCCCGCTTTGCCGTTGCCAGCATACCAAGAATGATGACTGCGCCTTGTCGCTGTTGTTTCGGAATTTCTTGTTCGGTGCCTGGTTGTCAGTGCGAGTCGAGTGATGCGCCGAAAACCAAGACCTACTGTACACTTGCCAGAGCTTGTTGATGACATCCCCATGAACGCCGCCATCGGCCATCATGGTCCGCATGAGCTCTTCGAGACTGGTCAACTCGGCAAGAGTGGCTCCGTATGTGCGCCTTGGTAGATCAGCTGGTGCCATCAAAATGGGGATGCGTCTTCCCAGGTGTTGATAGGTGGAAAAGTCAACTCACTCAATCATGTTCTTGGCTATCCTGCTGACTTGCTGTTTCCCAGCCAGACCCTCAACAGCGTCGAAGTACAAGCTCTTGTACGTCTCGATCAGTTGACCCTTGACCGACCGCTCGTCAACCTGTTCGCCCTCGCCAGGATTCGTCGTGGTCGGCGCATTGACATCCTTCGTCCAGATCAGATGCAGCATCTTCTTGATGCCAATCTCGGCACCTTGGACATTATACTCGTACGCCGTCCGGAAATAGCGGATCGACTCGAGCACTTCGGACTTGGTGGTACTGACCAGTAGGGTACAGAGGAGTGGGGTGGCGCGTTCGAGCTGATGCATGAATTGCAGGCAGTCGGCGTAGTACTTCTTGGTGAGGCGAAGTCGCTGAACGAGCTCGGGATCAAGAGCGGACCGTTCGGCTTCCAAAGGCGCAATGTCCAGTTGAGATTGACGGGGCTTCTTCTTGGGTCGAGCTGTCGATTCCGAGTCCTCATCCTCGCCTCCCTCTGTGGTCTGAGTGGCTTCTCCTCCGCCCTCTCCCTCCTCCTTCTGCTTTTCCATCTCATCAGTCTCCTCCTCGACTGCGTCAGCCTCCTCATCCGCCACACCCAGATCCCGCTTCGCTTGCTCCAGCTCGGACGCATCCACCTTCTCCAGCTCTCTTGACACCTGATCATACCGTTCTTGCCATTCAGGCAGGTTAAGCGTCCCACCGTGCATAGCGCCGAAAGGATGTGTTTCGAGGAGCTTACATAGCAGCTGAATGGCATATCGACGAGCGGACGATGTCTTATCTTCAAGAGTGCGGATGGTGAGGTCGGTGATGAGTGCGCGCTGCTTGGGGAATTTAGCGGGAAGGCTAGATGATCAGCTCATATCTGTATGGAGACACCGATAACTTACTCGCATAGCTTGATCAAAGTCTGCAGGACCTTGCATCTAACCCAAGAGTTAAGATCGAGGAAGCGCTCCATGAGCAGCTCGAAGTACCGCTTGATTTGCTTCTTCTTTTGCTCCTCGTCACCTTCATCCGAAGATGATACATCGCGGATCATTATGCCGATGATCTCGATAATGGCCATGCGCATGGGGTGAGCCTACAGCATGAGCTTTATAGTGCCTTATGTCTTATGAACCAATACGCACCTCATTGTCCAGCTGTACCAACAGCAATGGCATCTGCTTCTGCACCCCTCTTACACCGCCTTCCGCCATCTTGACTAGGAATTTCGAGAAGCTCCTTGGTCCCTTGACGTCTTCTTTGGCAAAGCTCGTCTTGGCTGCTACATCCCTCAATACCTCCTCCCCTAGTTGCCCATAGTCGAACTCCTTCTCCAACATTTCCAGCAGCTCGGCCATCGGTTCCGACAGATGCTCGAAGTATGTCAAATTCTGCACGATTGTTGTTTGAGCGCCAAAAGCATGACCGTTGAATTTGACCGCGAGGCAGACGACCCGGTAGATGCCTGTTCGTATTTCGGCCGACTTGAGGAGTGTTTCTGACTCGCACAACTGATATGCCGGTCGAGTGAAGCACGACACAAAAGCTTCCTTCTCGACGGATGTGCGCCATAAGCGGGAGGTGGGCAGCTGTAGGCATCGCTGGGATATGGTAAGGACCAGGGGGATGTGATTCGGCCAAGCAAAGTTCGGATTGGCAGCCGCCGCAGCTGTCTTCTTCGCTTTTGCACCTTTGCCTCTAGCTGGCGCCGCTGCGTCCCCGCTTCGCCCGTGGAGGAGCTGAGCGGCGGTGACGAACCACTGGAGCAAGAATGCCCACATTTCCAGTGGTGATCGGTGGACCATCGGTGCATCCATGTCCGCCTCGAAGCCTTGATTCTGAATGATGGACATCACCCCGGCACAATGATTGCCCAGACCCGATATGATCGCATCGAGAAGTTTCGTCAAGACACTGGCGGTGACGGATGGGCTGTCGGCATATTTAAGGATGGATCGGAAGATACCGAAGGTGGTTGGTGAAGAGTGTGAGAGGGAGTCAGGATCATTGACGACTGAGTCGATGGCTGATGAGAGATGTAGGTCGACTTCAGTCTCGGGTAGCGAAGGTATGTCGAGCTCGGAGGGGATGGTGTATTGCGAAATGTCCGATGAGAGGGCGGCCAGCTGTTCCTGCAGAACAAATTCCGACATTCTAGCTGGAGGGAGAGCTTCGCTGAGCTCCGCAATAGCTGATGACAGGCCTGACTCAGAGGGCAGGGGAGAGTTGTATGTATGGCTATGAGATGTGTATAGGGTAAGTAAGTCGGTGGATGATGTCGGTGGATGATTTGTTTTGATGACTGGCTGTTGTCGCGCGGCGCGTCTCATCCAGTGCAGTGGACATCAATTCAATCTCCGCGTCCAGAATCGCCACTTTGGGCAATTCGATTCCCCTCGTGCCGACGCGCCGCGCTATAAGAGATCAATTCAACATTGCTATACACTCTGCGACACTGTATCGCCCAATTAGCTACCCCACAGACCACTCCAACACAATGTCAGAACCACAATTCTTCGAGACCATCACCAAAGTGAGTGGGCTCTTTCTCCCTGACCTTCAGCGGTCCGAGCGAGGGACCTCCTGAATCGTCAGGATCGTGCAGCCAGCTGCAAGGACATCGAGTCGCCCGCGACTGAGGAGCCAGGCCCTATGCGCACTCGCATAGCCAAGTCGCGCTTAGCACCGCCTTGCTGACGTGGCAGTCCTTCACCGAGGTCAAAATCGATGAGTCCGGCGTCAACACCGCCGACTTCTGCGATGCATCAGAGAACCTTGTCAAGATTTTCGGTAAGTCTCAGCTTATGCAGCGAGTAGAAGCGTCTGGCTTGAGCTGAAATTATAGGTCTATTCGGTAACCCCGCATTCACCGTCGTGCAGAACGACATAACCGGTAACATAACCGTGCGTTCCCTTCTTAGCGTTACCCGTGTTTCAAGTGCCTTGCGCCGCATGCTGACTCTTATAGAAAGTTCGCGCTTACCTACTCCACAACCCAACAGATGGCGAGACCCTCGAATCCCTGCTCAAGACCGACAAGGACAAGAAAGCCACCACCGGTCTGTTATGGCTACTCCGAGGACTCAAATTCACCTCATTGGGCCTTAGAGAAAACTTGAAGAACCCTAAGGAGGAGCTCAGTGCTAGTTTCACCAAGGGATATGAGGGGAGCTTAAAGAAGCACCACGGCTTCGCTGTTAGACCCATCTTCTACGTGAGTGTGTTCGAGGGCCTGACCGACATTGGACTTCTGGGGCTGATACGTTCAGCTCGCTATGAAGGCTTGCCCTTACCGAGCTACCTTCTACCCCAAACTCGGTCAACCGCAGGACGTCGTTTTGGAAAAAATGGAGGCTTGGTTGTCGGCTCTGGAGGACATTGTCAAGAAGGAGGAGCTCGCGTTCAAGTCGGGCGGTTATGGGGAAGTTTAAGCGATGTTGGTGAGCTTGCATGCAGTGTTGAGCATTACTGACGCGGGGTGAGCAATCTGTCTCCTCGCGCTAAAGGTTTGGCCGTTACCTGACGTGTCCTGATCGTCGTACACCAGTCGAACGGCAATGGGGTGGTCTCATGGTGTATAATCGAAATCGTCCTGGGCAGAATAGAATGTACATCCGCTACATTTGCTGACAACGCTGACGTCGCCTCATCACAGGCCCATGGGCTACTTACCCCCGGCATGGGGTTGACCTTATCCGCCACCAGTTCGTATGACCGCAACAGTCAAGGTTGCAGCTGGTTGGGACAGATGTCTCGGATATCAGGTCCGCTTCATGTTGCATCTGATGTGCAATTTGATCTGCTCGCGGTAAGTAAGTGCGTCAGTCTGCCTTTCTCAGTACAAGCAGATATGTTTCTCGAGCCAAAGGGTCGCATCTGAACAGATCCACACCTGGACCGCGAGCGTAATCACGCCTTGCGCACGCCGCATCAACTGATGAGAATTACGACTTCACGAAGCCCGAAAGATCTGGACTTCGCTCAAGCGCACACTGAAGACGCATCCTGCATCGACATGATATGGCGTAGAGGATTGGCAAGGTGTATGACCTCGTAGTCTCTCGCAGCTCCGAGGACAGGACCCAGTGAATGCACCGGCCCGGAAACCGCCGGTCGGCCGGACGCCGAGCGCCGAAGCGCCGACAGCCAGCCGAGTCCGCTCTAAAGTCAAAAACTGTTGAGCTTGAAACTTCTGAGCAGATTAGGCCAAACTCGTAACCACCCATCATCATCTCAGAGGTATCACGAACAGAATGCGCATAGCAACGTCCGCCGCTCTGCTGGCCAGCACCGCCCTGGCCTTCCCTACTATCCTCGATCCCACCGCGGCACTTTCCAAAGCCCTCTCCCTCGTCGAGTCCGCTTCAAGCGAATACCTCGAAATCGACTCGTCATACCTGGACGTCTCAACCGGTGGATACAAGAAGAAGTGTGTCTTGCACCCGGTAAAGCAGGGAGAAGGATTCGATGACGACAACTTTTTGTTGGCTGTACATGAGTGCGGGAATGGCGGAATCATCAGCTTGCCCGATGCGAACTAGTATGTCTCCCTTCTGCCTGCAGGATCAGTGCATATGGCTGACCCAATACTAGTACCATCAACTCACCACTCGTGATAGAGCTCAACGACGCTCTGTTATCAGTTAACGGATTCATTTCATTCTCTGCCGACATCGAGAACTGGGTAGCGAAGCGCATGCCCCTCGGTTTCCAAAATCTTGCTTTGGCTTGGGTTATCACTGGCTCAAATTACGTGCTGGACGGACATGGGAGTGGAGGAATCTATGGGAATGGCCAGACTTGGTACAGCTGGGCCAAAGATGAGGGCAACAAGGTACGTCCACGCCGTACGGATCTATCCATCTTTCCGCCAGTCAGGACGCTCATTGTCTCCAGTGGGGACGACCGATGAGCTTCGCCATTGTCAACTCGACCAACGTCACTGTGCAGAGTGAGTCCACCCGCTCAGACTTCCACAGAGCTCGGACTGACATTTGCAGATTGGTCTGTCATCCAGCCGCAATTCTGGGCGTCGATCGTCGTGCAAAGCGAGAACATCCTGTACAAGAACTACTACGTCAACGCTACGCAATACGATGAGGGGGCCAAGGACCACGTCCTCAGCTGGGTACAGAACACAGATGGCTGCGATACTTACCGATCTCATAACGTTACTTTCGGTAAGCCTTCCCGTGGCTTTGAATCCGGGTCAAAGCTTACATTGTAGATGGGATGATCTACCAGGGTGGTGATGACTGCCTAGCCTTCAAGCCCAACTCCTCCGCCATCACAGCCCGTAATGTCACCTGCTATGGAGGTACTGGAATCGCCTTCGGCTCCATTGCCCAGTACCCCGGCCGGACCGACTGGCTTGTCGACATCAATCTGAAGGACATCACCCTCCTCCCTAGCCGACAGCACCCGCAGCAGAACGGCTTGTACTTCAAGAGCTGGATCGGATACCCTATCCAGGCTCCTCCAAATGGCGGCGGTGGTGGACTGGGCTACACCCGTAACATCTCAATAACGAATGTTCACATGGAGGAGAACCTGCGACCTATCTTCATCCAGACTGAGTGAGTTTTGCTACCGGTTCTGATTGAAGGATTTTTGCTGATATTCCAGCCTCCTCTACCTTCCTGAGAGACAAGGAGAAGGCAGGGACACGGGCCTGTTCGAATGGAGAGACATTACATTCACCAACCTCACTGGTACATCATCCCACAGTCGCTTGGTATGGCTCGACTGCCCCAAATCTACCCCGTGCCGCGACATCAAGTTCAACGGGTTCAATGTCACTGCTGGCAAGACCGACTCGGAGGAGATTGCGTACGTCTGCAATAATGTTGTTCTGGGCGGGAAGGATGGACTGGACGCGTGCCACCCTAGTGACTCGAAGAAAGAGCCTTGGTTGGAGAAGCCGCACAAATCTTTCAGGGAATTCTATGTTCAAGCATGATCGTTGCTGAGCCTGAGACGTGAGGTTATTTAAGTCAGAAGGAGATAGGACAATGCACTCTCTTACCGCCGACACTAGACTCTGGACAGCCTACGTGCTATGGCCGACATGCAGGGCAAAGCAGATGCGAGAAGTCGACGGGAGTGTACCCTGTATACTCCCCCACTTTCCCCACTCTAAATATCCGGCTATATCCACCGGGTCCGAAGCACCGGAGCGTCGGTCGGGCTGAACATGATGCGGTTTTTACATGTGCCAGCAGGCAGAAGAGCCTAAGTAGCCCCCTCGCCCCTCTCTACTATGCCCTGCTTCCACTGTCGATTATCCTGTGCCAGTAATGCGGACCTACTCTCTGCTCGCAGCTCTCTGCGGCACTGCTGTCGCCTTCCCTACGATCCTTGACCCCGTCACTGCCGTCCAGAAAGCTCTGTCTCTCGCACACGAATCTTCAACCGACTACCTTGAGATCGATCAATCATTCTTCGATGCGTCGACCCGTCGCCATCGGAAGCGGTGTGTCCTCCATCCGGTCAAGGCGGGCGAGGGCTTCGACGACGACAACTTCATCCGAGCGGTCCACGAATGTGGTAATGGTGGGATCATCAGGCTTCCAGATGCAAATTAGTACGTCTCCTCCCTATCGATTGAATCTCATTGCTAATGTCTGCAGTACCATCAACTCTCCCCTGCAGATCGAGCTCAACGACGCACTGCTCTCGGTGTCTGGATACATCTCCTTCACCGCCGATATCCCTAACTGGATTGAGAAGCGAGTTCCTATCGAGTTCCAAAACCTCGCTTTGGCGTGGATCATTACTGGGTCCAACTACGTCCTGGATGGACATGGTAGCGGTGGTATCTATGGGAATGGGCAAGTGTGGTACAGCTGGGCGAAGGAGGAAGGCAATAAGGTGAGTCATCTTGAGAGTATGATCATAGGTGTAGTCGAGATTTTGAGACTGATGAGGCAGTTTGGTCGCCCCATGAGCTTTGCCATCATCAATTCCACCAATGTCACTGTACAGAGTACGTTCGACGCTGTGTTCATGTGTATTGAGCTGAAAGGTAGACTGGTCCGTCATTCAACCGCAGTTCTGGGCATCGATCGTTGTGACGAGCGAGAACGTCGTGTACAAGAATTACTATGTCAATGCGACATCGTATGACCCCGCAGCCCAGGATGTCGACAAGAACTGGCTGCAGAACACAGATGGTATCGACACTTTGCGATCTAACAACGTGACCATCGGTGAGTCGGCAGATTTGGTCTGCTGAGACATACTCTGACTGCTCAGATGGTATGATTTACCAAGGAGGTGACGACTGTATCGCCCTAAAGCCAAACTCATCCTCCATCACCGCTCGCAATATCACCTGCTATGGCGGTACGGGTATCGCCTTCGGCTCCATTGCGCAGTACGCCGGTGTCACTGATTGGCTCGTCGATATCGACTTTGAGGACATCAAATTGTATCCCAGTCGACAGCACAAGCAGCAAAATGGCTTGTACTTCAAGAGCTGGATCGGGTACCCCATCGGCACGCCTCCTAATGGTGGCGGTGGAGGACTGGGATACACGAAAAACATCAGAATCAAGAATGTGGAGATCGAGGACAATCAGCGGCCGATCTTCATTCAGACTGAGTGAGTATGTCTCGCCAACCCCTCTCGCTGAAGCTGACATGCCTAGTCTGATCTACCTACTTGATAAAGTCGGCGTCGGACGAGACACCGGTCTCTTCGAATGGAAGGACATCGTGATGACCAATGTCACCGGTACCTCCTCTGATAACAGAGTGGTGTGGATCGATTGCGCCAAATCCACTCCCTGCCACGACATCCACTTTGAGGGCTTCGACGTCAAGCCCGGTAAGACTGACATTAAGGACATCAACTACGTTTGCAACAATGTTGTTTTGGGAGGGAAGGACGGTTTGGACATGTGTCATCCGAGCGAGTCAAAGAAGGAGACATGGTACTAGGTGTTTCAGCGAATTCAAGGGAACCTAGTAGCCGTTGAGTGTGAGAAGTATCAAAAGGCTGTCAGGTCACATGCGGCCCTACGCTCGAAGGTATCGTGCTTTATACATCCCCAACCTCACTTGCCTATGAACACGCTCATCTCCAGCCCATTATTGAAAGGCACTGTTTGGTTCGTGTAGCCGTTTTGAGGGTCCCGCATATATGCCTGCAGATCCGCATATCGGCTGGAAGACGAGATCGAGTTGTCGCAAAAGATCACAGCTCCTGGCCTTAGGCGAGGTTCGATAAGCTTGAGAGCGGGCAAAGCAACTGGTGCCCAAACTCGGCATCAGTTGAGGCTCGGATGGCTGTCACTCACTATCTAGGAGCACCAGATCAATCTCTGGCAGATCCTCCTTCAAGGTTTCTTGAAGATCTCCCTCTCTGAGCTCAATGAAATCTGCGACGTGTTCTCCGGCCTCGTCCCAGATCGACCTCGCCTTCTTGGCCTTATCCGGCTCGTTCTCAGTGGCGAAGACTTTTCCTTTCCCTCCTCGCATCTTGATGTTCCGCTGAATGGCAAGTGATAGGTAGATCGTGCTTACACCAAAGCTGGTTCCTACCTATTAGTATGAATCAGCTGATGAAAAGCGTCAATGTATTGTGAGTAATTAGCCTCACCTCGACTACATTCCTCGCCCCGATGGCGAGACATGTCTGATAAACAAACCAGCACTTGTCCTGATCCAGCGCAATGAACTTATCCCGCATGTATGTGTCAAAGCCCATCTTGTTCACATCCGCCCGCTCGATCGCCTGTTCCTGCTCGAGAGATGTGGCATGAAGCCTCTCGAGGAGGGATAAAGTTTCTACAGGCGCGCGGACTGGGCACGGGTAGACATAGGTGTCCGCACTTCCTTCGTTAGGCTTGGGGTAGTAGCTCATTGCGGAGTTGATGTGAACGATGGAGTGTGGACACAGCTGCAGAGTTGGGTGGGTGGAGAGGTCGGTAACCCCTTCGACCGGTCATCTGCGCCTAAAGTGATCCGGAAGGATTGTCCGGAATAAGTTCCGTAAAGTTAGGCGCCGGGTGCGTGTCACTGCGCTGGCGTGAGTGTCCAGCATTCCTCACTGTCTCCTGCACTGTCGCTCAGCAATACATCCATCTACTCAGATATACTACACACTCAGTACACTCGATAAACTACGCCCAAGTCCCTACTGGAGATCTGTGAAGAAATCGCCCTGTCACTCATCCTCGATCGCCTGGAATAATGAATCATGTCAGTCTCTCCTTCACTCGCCAAAGGACATATGTTGCAGTTGCCAGCACATTCCGGCGATACCGCGCCATACGAGAATCGGTGACTGACTCTCATATAGCATCCTGCCGCTTGGGGTCAACCCCTGTCAGCGAATCCGTCTTTCGACATGTTCAATCCCCACCATGCTAGGGCAGCTCCTACTGTTGCACCTGTTCAGCACACACAGTGAGTCGGTTGTACCAGTGAAGAAGACATCAAGGCTCTGATCAGATCAGACAACCTCTCGTTACCGGTACATCTGTCCTGGGCATCAAATTCGACGGTGGTGTCATGCTAGCAGCGGACAACCTTGGTATGTCACATCGATCTCGGACCAGACCCCTCTGCTGACCTCCGCAGCTTCCTATGGTTCACTTGCGCGTTTCAGAGATATCCAGCGTCTACATCCCCTAGGAAAACAGACTGTTATCGCAGTCTCAGGTGATATGTCAGATTACCAGTGGTTGAAGAAGCAATTGGATTCGATACTGTGCGTAATCTCTCATCCACCACTGTCACTGAAGACTGACTTGCCAGGCGAGAAGAAAGCGGCCTTTCCCTCACAGACTCTCACCCAACACTCTCTCCCTCCCACATTTACGACTTCCTCGCCAACATCTTCTACGCTCGGCGGAGCAAGATGAACCCTATTTGGAACGCCGTCCTAGTCGGCGGATGGGATCAGGCCAAGCAGGAGAGGTGAGTGTCGATCGAATCCCCTAGACCAGTTCGCTGATTATCAGTTTCCTTGGATTTGTGGATCTGCTCGGTACAACCTACTCCGCCCCAACGCTCGCCACCGGCTACGGTGCTCACATCGCTCAACCCCTTTTACGGGAGGCATTCGAAGCCAAGGCGGGTACAGATGGGAAGGGCCCGCTCTTGACCGCTGAGGAAGCCGAGAAAGTCATCAGTGACTGCATGAAGGTTCTGTTCTACCGTGATGCCCGGAGTATCAATAAGGTACGCTCGACAATGTTCATGGACTTGAAAGAATCACCTGCTAACTGCCGCAGTTTCAAATAGCCACGGTCACCGCTGAGGGAGTCAAGATCTCCGATTCGAAGAGCGTGGAGACGAGCTGGGGCTTTGCGGAGGGTCTAAGGGGTTATGGTGCGCAGGAGCAGTAGAAGGGGCGGGCGTAGGAGGCATAATGCGAAATGTTTAATCGAGCTACAGATTCCAATCCGCGACGATTCATCGCGGATATACGGTTACGCCAACACGGGCCCGCTCTTCCCCGCCACTGCACTGGGCCCAAGAGCATTCTTGTTCTCTCGCGTTAGACTCCTGGCTGAGTTGAGCATTTCGGCGAAGTTGATGCGTGTGATGAAAGCCCGCCGGACCTCCACCGGTGTTGACGATGAGAGGATGCCAAGCAGGGCTTGCACCAACCAGAATATGGGTAGCGCATCTGCAAACTTAGCTGACGTGATCTACAGTGCAAAGAAGGCCAAGACTTACCCTCACATAGCGGCGGTCTGCGAGCCGCTTTCTCCTGCTCGGTCAAAGGCGGGAGTGCGTCCCACCAACTTCTCCACTGAGGGTGTCAATCACATTCCCGGCCGAATCAAACTTGTGTTTCCACATACCATTTGAATCGCTCCGGTATAACTTTCCAAGATCTCCCTTCGTCCCGCTGGCCTAGCAAACTGGTTCGTTATCCACTGATCTGCTTCCTCGCGATCCAGCCAGAGATCAGTCAGATCGTACCAATCTCCTCTTTGTCGTCTGCCCTCGCCAATTTCGATCACGCCTCGCAGCAGCATGAGGACGATGACATGCATGGCAAACCGGTCCAACACCCGGAAGACGGGATGAAGTGGTAGTCCGGTCCTAGTCGTCGCATCTTCTCTTGCATCTGCATGTGGGACGCCTGACTCGGCGCGCGGAGATGTGAAGAGGATCCGAAGCGCGCCGTCAAGCGATACAGGCGTAAAGGTCTTGGCAGCAGCGAGCCAGGCCTCGCCTCCTGGAGCGTTCCAAAGTGACGCAGGAGCGGGCAGGGGGATATAGCATACTTCGGAAGGCGAGCAGATGCACGGTATGCTGGTTTCGATAGTGGCGAGCATGTCGAAAATGTAGATGAAGTACGTGCTGCGTCGACGGATTTCGAGTTGAATCCAACGACGCCAGTGGACATCCAGCTCGGCATATGTCCATGGCTGGATGGGCAGGCGAATCTCATGCCGGAAGTGAGATGATCGAGGGTTGTAACATTCCAATTGGCGGGCTGTCTGTAGACATTCAGTGCCACCAGGACGAAAAGTCAGATATACTGACGTTGACAATGCTCGTCCTGAACATATTCGCACGCATACGCTCGTGGCTGTGTTCGCTCAAGATTTCCGGAGCCTGAAGCAAGAGCAAGCTCTGGTTCAAGGCCAAGTTATAGTCGGACATGGTCATGCGTTTGCTGACAGAAAATGACTAACGACGTCAGCATCTGAGCATATGCACTGAGAAGCAGCGTATGTTTGGGTTGAGACTCACCTTCATAATCATGATTGTCATTTCGTTCCTCACCATTGGCCCAAAGTCCCACGTTCCACCTCGACCCCCTCCGCTTCCGTTCCGACCGTCTCTCGCTGATCCGGAGCTTTCTGGGAGATCGGCGCCGACCACGCACAAGGAAAACGCCAGACAGGTGGCCAGCATGTCCAGGCGAAATGTAGGAAGATGGAGGAAGCCGAAATGGGGAAGAACTTCCAGTTTCGTCTTTTCGGCGTAAGTGACGATCTCGGCTAATGGAGGCAGACTCCAGTGTGACATTTGATAGTATGCCTTGAAGCGCTCTATGGGAATACTTCAGCTGGTCAGCGTGGTCAATACATATGCAAACAAACTCACTGATAAACGCTTCCAGGTGAAACGGGACTGCCGATAGCGGCGAGGAGGCTTCCACCATCGGCTTGTGTACCTGTCGCTGGCGCTGTCGAGCCGGACCCCGCCGCAGTATTTGGTGCGACCGCGGAAGTGAGAAAACTTGTGCCCGCGAAGCCCGCAGCGGTATCGTCACCCATCGTAGATGAAAGGAACGCTTCGAAGTCGAAAAATGCGTCTGGCAAGTACGCCTCAAAGTTTGATGCTGGCTGCGCCCCATCCTGTACAATCAGCTGACTGGCGCGGATTGGCCGTTCTGGAACTGAGACCACTCACGCCGGTGCCACCCAGGCCGTACTCGTCCAGCCAATTGAGATCGAGGGGGCTATCATTCGCCCATAATGATGCCATGGGACTTGTCGTATGCTCGAAAGGCCTTTGAGAACGTGGATATTGCGAGGGGCCAGCATGTGCATTGGATGAAGTCATCGGGAGTTGAGCTTCCAGCGGGGCGGATCTGATGTTCGTAGTCGCTGTCCCCACCGGGAAATCTACGTCGAGGATCGGCATCCTCCTAGATTGCTTAGGGCCTCGTTGTCCCTCCGCTCGAGCATTTGCTTGACTCCTGACATTCTCCCGTCGCCCATTACCAGTTCGTTCGTTCAGTACGAGGCTCTCCACACTGACATCGCTCTGGGATTCCTCGTCCGCTTCCCCCTCTGCTAGCTGAGCAGGCGGACGACGCTTCCGCTTTCCTGTGGAGCCATTTGTCACTGGTATGAGGGGCAGTCGGCTTTCAATGTTGGGTTGTAACCCTAGAATGCTGGCATACTCGGGATTACGATCTTCGGTGTGCCCATTTGTCGGATGCGGTGGGGCATGAAGTGTTCTCGAGGGTGAGTATGGAGATATTGATCGGCGTGGAGCTTCGGGAGCTGCTGAGCATTTCTTTCGGTGGCGCGTGAGGACATCACTGAGCACGAGGTCAGCCTGACAACGGGTTCAAGACGGTCGGCAGAGTTCTTCTTTCGGCCAGCCTGATGGGTGGTAAGGGAGGTGACCGTACCTTCTACCGAATGACTTCTTGCACAATTCGCATTGGTACGGCCGGACGTCTGAGTCTACCATGCGCTCAGCTATGCGCACATTGGAGCGGGTTTCAGAGGCGGGAAGACACACGCATTGCTTCATGGCGGGCGAGATAGTCTCGTCGGCGGAATGTCTAAGCTTCTTAGCTATCATCCTGTGCCCGGCAGCGACAGCCATACCTGACCGCATTCTGGCTGTGGACACTTGAAAGGTGCCGGTGCCGGTTCGATGGCCGCTGCGTCTGACATCCCCGACTCGGAGTGATGAGGTGAACGACATCCTCCACTTCGGATGCCCCGTCTCCACATCCAGTTGACATTACGGCATAGTGCTGACCTAATGTGGCGGATCCCTCCACCGCGCACCGACCATGCCAACGAAACAGTCAAGGCGGACCGTTAGCTGGTGACAGTGCACGGTGTGTTGGGCGTATCAGACTCGGATCCACCGGTAAGATATGTCTCTAATACATCTATGATTGATTACAAGCTATGCCTATGTCTTGACCTTGAGCTTCCACCCCACTCTCTTCCACCGTGCCAATATCAGGACAGCGACGGACAACACTAGCATGCCAGCCGCAAGAATAATGGCGTAGGGGAATCGGCGCAGACGATCAGTGACATCCCCTGTACCGAGGACAGCACCGAAGACAGGTCCGCAGACGAGCTGGGAAAATGATTGAATGACTGTCAAGTCAACAGATCTCCTCTAGCTGCATTAAAACCGAGACTTACACAAAGCTTGTCCGACTAATGTCCCGCCGTAGCGCATGTCCTTCGCCGTCATAGTCGCCATAGGCCCCTGTAGCGAGATAAATGCCCCACTCGAGATTCCAATGATGACGCCCAGTACGACACATGACGGAATGGTAGTGCAAGCCAGCCACACCCAGAACATGATGGTGATGATTGTTGAACCCGCAATGACGGTATTGTAGACACCGATCTTATCCGCCAGCAAGCCAGCGCCGATCCGGCCGACTATGGAGGACCCATTTTGGATTATGAGGAGGTACGGGGCGAATGTGCCGAAACCTTGCAGTTGGCCGTATGTACCAATAAATGTGAGCATGGCAAAGAAGCCGAATGAGAAGGTCTATCCCGGTCAGTCCGATACCCGTGACCCGATCAAATGACTTACCCAATAGTTTGCGCACACGCAGGAGTACTCGAGATTCTTGAATGCTTCGAGGTAGAAAAATGATCCCGGGGGCTTTGGGGGTAGGCGGGTCTTGAGCAAGAAGAAGGAGCACACCCCGGAGAAGAGTGCGATAAGAGCCATGACGCGACATGTCCATCCGAAGCCGACTGTTGATCATCTCAGCATTGCCTCACACTCTCCAAGGCAGCTATAACACTCACTGCGCGGGGGTAAATTGGCGAGAACGAGAGGCCAGACCACCGACCCAACAGAACTGCCGGCGCTCATAATACCGCTGAATTCGCCGTCAGCAAAGAGCTCATGGGCATCATCGATATACTGTCGACTCACAATGCCATTCCCTTGCGTTTCTGGAACCACTGCCCAAGCACTCCCATGGGGCAGATGAACCTCGAGACCGTCAGCGCCAGCCCAAGTCAAGTACTGCGACTATTCACTCACATCAGATTACATCCCCATGCAATCAGTGTCGCATGAACCAAGAATAGCTGATAGTACTGAGTACATAGACTCAGCATACAAAAGCCGAGGACGAGGAAGCAAGTCCCAGCGGCGATGAGTGGTTTGTGGCCGTAGATATCCAGCAGAGAGCCAGTGAAGCATGCTAGACCGAAGGTGAAGAACGCTTGGGTACTGATTATCAGCCAAGACTAGTCGCTCCACAGACGTCACACTCACGAGGTGATCCATGCTATCTGACTCTCCGAATAATCGATGAGGAACGTCGATCTGTACAGCGTTTGGAAGGCGCCAATGCCCGCAGCGATGCCAAATCCGCAGAATACAGTCCAGAAAGCTCCAGCTACCACAAGCCAGGCCTGCATACATCAGCCCGAAGCTTCCGGCGTGCCCATCATCCACTGTATACCACTGTAAAACTCACCCTTAGCCCGCCATCAGGAAACGTTACTTCTTCAGAGACAACAACGCCGCTCTCTTCACTCTCTAATGGTGTCGATGCTTTCTCCGGGTCAGGTGTGGATGATTGAGACCCGCGATAGGTCGGTGTAGCTTTCGTATCTGACTCGCCCGAGAGGCTTGGTGTTGAAGCCCCAAATCCTCCTCGCGAAGGTTTGTGATTAGCGTGCGGTGTCATCTGCAGAATGATTCGGGAGGCACTGATCCAGTGGACGCGAGAATGACTGGCGGGACATCATGGCGAGACCGTCGAGGCATCCTCTTATACCCTAGCCGGGGTAGGATATTTCTCGGATATTTAGACAAAGTGAAGGAAGCCAAGTGGAGGTGATGTGGAGGGTGACTACAGGCATGTGGAGGAGACAACTTGCATCTTTACGTAACCGGTGTCCACTTGGGCCTTTCATCATCAGGCATGTTGAGTGTCTAGCTTGAGCTCATGTCGCGCTTGTAGATGACGATGACATGACAGAGAGACCCTATAGCCGGAAACCGAAATTGACCGCCTCTCACTACCACGTAATTGGCTGTCGGCAACACAGGAAAGACCCCGACTTTAACATCAGAGATCCTGACGAGTAACGGCTTCCGGCCGGACGTGTAAGACGGGGCTACAGCGGAAAGATCTAGCATACATCATGCATACAATGCTGTACCAGCTGAGTGATCACAGTACACCTTGACTTCGAGGGATCAGCTCAGATCTCGGCCAGAATATTACGACCGCGTAGCTCACCTGTAATATTGGAAGGTGTCATACAATCTGGTGTAGTTGCTCCCCGTCGAACTCAAGATCAAGCGCTCGAGATGAGCATCTACAGCTGCCGTAGTGAGATTCAAGGCGAAGCGCTCGCGGAGGTGATGCGCAGTTTGGTCGCCGAAGAGGATAAAGCAGTCTAGCTTCGAGTCTGCGATGTTAGCATTGACTCATGCTAGAGCTTCGAGGCAAGTCTCACTCTTCTGCATCAACTCCACCATGGCTGAGAAGCGTCAGCGCCGTCTTCCACAAGTTGACATATGATGGTCCAACTCACTGATCAGACTGTCTGAATGCTTCCGAGCCGCCTCGAAACCCTCCTTGAAGAGTCGCTTGAAGTATACCCATCCAGCCGAATCCAACCCACCCATGATCTCGACGTAGTCCAGTGGCATCTTGAAAGGGGCAGCCTCGAAGCCCATGTTCCCGCCGGGCGAATTAGAAAGCATGAAGCCAAAATCGATATGTATGAGATGGCCTTCCCGGTCGACAAGGATGTTACCGTTGTGCCGATCTTTGATCTGCAACAGATATGTCACAATGGAGTACGCGGCAAGGGAACGGATGAATGCGCGCTGAGCACGAGCGAATCTGCCAGAATCGGGTTTGCCGTATGTCTGCAGCAATCAGTGGTCGTACAATCAGTCTACCACCTGAACTTACGCTGACGAAATGATCTAGCAGTGATACTTGTCCGATAGGACCGCCCTCCGAGATCCGCCGAGCGTACTCGCCCTTCTTGATGGAGTGGACCGACACAGCATCCGTTATTGTTTCGACTAAGCCGGATTGCTCCCCGGTTATCAAGATGCGGAACCTGCCACATCAGCAAGTTCGCAAATCGTCCACTTACGATCTGATCCAACAGTCACACTTTTCCTCCTTGAAGATCTTGCCGAACCGATCTATCAATTGCGTAGCCAATTGCTCTTGCCGAAGATCTGTCCCAGTCTTGACAATAACCGAGATCACGTCCCAATTGGCAAGATGGCCCCAAGGAGAGCTTGCGCGGATTCTGCTCTTCTTCGCGGTCCATGACTCCTTGAACACCGCAGCTGCGCTCATTAGCCAGAGCTTGCACGGGTGCTAAAGTCTTACCTGATGGATCTGCCTTATTGAGCTCCCGCCGTACGATTCCCTCATCTTCCGCCGTGCCTCCAGTAGATCCGGTACTGTCTCCCGCTTCTGGAACCCGGAATTCACTAGCCTCCGGTTGTTCCGTCATCCGGGCGACACGCTCTTCCTCCAGCGCCATCATCTCCTCCATGATCCTACTTCTGATGGCCTCTGCCTGTACGGCTGCCAGTCGCAATTTGCCACCCGCGCCTTGCATTGGCACTGTATCGGTCGCACCGGGAGTACTGAGAGCATGAGGGGCCTGAGTGGTAGTAGGGGTGGATGATCCGCGGATCCAGCCTGTACCGGGTATCCAAGATAGACGACCTCCGCTAGGAGCTCCCGCTGTACCGTTCTGCTCGGGAAGAGGGGGAACAAGCGAAGCACTGAGCTGAGCGAGCATAACCGCAGCAGTTCGCATACGATCCGAGTAGTCTTCAAGTGACATGATGCGATTAAGGTTTGGATTCGGTGCTCCATGAGATAGCAGCTCGTTTGGCGTAGCCGGGGCGGATGGATCAGGCGAGGGGTCAAGGTTGATTATGGCGAGATCGGAGTTGGCGCTATCCGATATTATGGGTGTGTTCGGAAGGGTGGAGGATCGTGGGTTGTGCGGGGCGTAACTCATTCTGCGATTCGAGAAATCGGATCCCCGGTCCCAAGCAGCAACGTCCAGCGCCTTGTTCTTAGGGGCTGTTGGGAGTGGCAGGGCGTCGGTCAATTCGGGTAGAGTGTCTTTCACCGAGATCTTGGCGCCATACAGCTGTTCGACGAGGTCCATCTCCTCGCCATCGTCCGGCAACACATCTCTTCTCCGCCCTTCCGTCCCAGTAGACACTCTCCTCGATGGCCAATCATCCATCATAGGGTTCTGTGGTGGCATGAATGCTCCGTTGTCCTGTAAACCCAGTCCGACATTTGACCGACGACCTGTGTTGCTTGGACCACTGTCCGAATCTATATCCTTGTTTTCCGCTTTCCGCCGCTTCAGGTCGTTCTGCACGACGATCCTCTTCAGCAGTTCCCGATTTTCTCTCCGCATTGGGTCAAAATCGAGGTCGCCATCGAGAATTTCGACGTGCAGGAGAAAGGGGGCTCGTTCAGCCGAGTTTAAAACGACAGAGTCGCCCGGTGAGATACGTACGACGCGGCAATGACTCTTCTTGCGTGAAGCGTGTCGCCGATCCGGTCGAGTCTTCAGGGGGGTTGAAGAGGCAGTCTCTCCGCCCTCCTCATGCGAGTGATCCGCAGCACACCACAACGGCATGCAGATCTGATCGTCAGCGCGAAGGAAATTCGATACTTACTTCAGCAGGAAGGTTGTGATTCAGGGAAGTCAATTCCGCACGTAGTGCCGGAACTCTTGCTGGCTTGGGTACCACCAAGAGCCGATTGCTGATGTCTTCCAAGAGGAGCAAGAACTTGATTTGAGAACGACAGTAGTGCGCTCTCAGCAATTGCCGTTGAGTCTCCACGCTGTAGCCAGACAAGAGCTGCTCGGAAGATGGCGCACGTCCGTTTGGCCTCAATGCACGGGATTTGCTGCGCGAAAGATCCGGAACGGAATGGTATGGCTGATGAGGAAGGCGAGGGGAGGAGGAGGATATTCTCGAGGGGCCTGCGGGGTCGTCGACGTCCTGCGAGAAAGGATCGACGGCCTCAGAGGCGGGAGTACGTGCGGGAAATGATGTGTGATCTCTCGATAGCCGAGCCGGAGATACCAAGTTGGGCGTTGTCTGCGCTGAGTGCTGGTTCGGGCGGAGAGGCGTGACCTGAGTCTTCCTTGCAGCGGAATCCGGAACAGGGGTACCATTCCCAGCGAGCGTGGGCCGGTCATCATCCGATTCTCCACTCTCGGCTGATTGCCTCTTGGCGTCCAACGCCAACCCCTTGGGTGCGTCTGCTCCTTCTTCCACGTCCTCCACTCTCGCCCGTCCCTCAGCATCCTCGTCCCTGGGCTGGCGCCCTTGTGACACTGCCCATCCTCCTGCTGTCTCCGACAAACCTGGCATCCCCTGTGCGCCAATCACCACTCCCATCCCCACCAGAGCGGCAAGTGCGTGCTGATTCACCTTGGGCTTCATCTTCGATGCTGGCTCTGGGCGGAGGATATTTGCCAATGCTGTAGCAGAGTGAAGAGCTATCGATGGCGCGGAAGGTGATTGGCCCAGTGTGCGATAAGGTGATCGAGAAGGTTCTGGCGGGTCGCCGAAGAGTATCTCGTGGCAGCGATGTAGAACGCGCTGGCAGATGAGGAAGGGTCTAGGATTCGTTTGCCGCGTCGGTGTGAGATCATGCAGTGCTGCCTGCATGAACCAGAAGGTCTAACATGTCAGCTGTAGGACAATTGAGGCGCTGACGGTTTAAGGAACGTGTGGCCTGTCCTGCAATCCACCACTTACCAGCATGGCCGAATGCGTGCTCTCCTCGGATCGCTCCAGTATGAAAGACTCCAGTGCATTAGATTGCGTCGGATACGTGATAAGGAGATGGCTATCACAGATCAGCTTCGAATCGCAGCTTCATAGGCAGGCGACCTACCACAATTGCGGCCAGTAGCTCTCCACTTCCTCGGCACGCATGGCTTTCATTCGCCAACATAGGTAATGTGAGATTCCGATGCTATCTGAATATGTCTTGAGATAGTGCATCGCTACCGAGATGGAGAAGTAGGGGGACAGAAAGAGGCGAAGACTGGGCAATCAGCGTTACATCCTTAGCAGGTGACGATTGAGTCGGCGGGTGTGGATCACACGCTGCTATTCGCTGGAATCAGTGAAGAGAGGCACTTACAGTAGAGCGTGCGACATCTTGCCGGATATCCCTAAGCGAGCCAGTACTTCCTGTTGACACTCTCGACGTTTGCACCAAGGTGGAGGTGAGCGGGCACGTTGGTTCGGGATTCAAGCTTCAAGTGAAGAGCTCGACAGGATTGAGGTCTGTGAGACCTCTCCCCAACGCTTCTCAGCTTCTAGGCAGCGAAATCCTCGTCTTAGATGTGCGCTGGAGTGGTCGGTGCGGAGCGTAGGTAGATATGATAGATAAATAGATGATAAGGAGGTATCAAAGTCAACAGATGGATGTGCTGCACGTCGGCACGCGGTACTACGCGCCGAACACCCGAAAATCCAGGCACGCACCAAGAATGTCCTTCGTCCATAGGCCATCGGTCTCACGACTTGGCCATGACTGCATACGATAGTCATGAGATGCTCGTCTGGCTCCGACCCCGAGTGATAGTGCCAGCAGCCCTACAGTACAGGCTTTGCCTACCCATATCGAAGAGGAGATATATACGATCTTGCACAGTGCCCTATTACGAGCGATCTATATCCTCCTCGTCTCCTATACCAAAGACGGGTCGACTCCCTGCTGACCCCTCCGTGCCATCTCTACCGTCATGCTCCTCCTCATCGGTCTCATCCTCATCACTCCCACTGTCACCCTCAATTGGACTCTTTCGCCTCATCGATCTCCGGCCAAAGCCGACGCCCAGACGCCCTTTCCCACCGCCCAGTCCCAATACGCTTGCTGCTTTGCTATGGGCAGGTAGGGGATTGTCCAGGAACGGACTCGGATGTGAATGGTTTGTCTGTGGTGCTGGATCTGTGATGTATGACGGGTGACTGTTGGCTGGACTGCGATTATTTGTCCGGTGACTGTGGAATGTGGGGAGTTCCACGCCCTCCGGCAGGGAATCGGTCGAGGCATTGTTGGATAGGAACTCCGTTCGGGATGGCTGCAGTGCCGTCAGCTTCATCGACGCATGGTTTGTGGGTAGCAGAGCGTTCTTCCGGTCAAGGAGTGCAGGCGGGACCACTCACCATGTCATCTATACTCAGGCGGACTCCGTCGTTGCCCCCCATACCTGCTGGGCGATACTTGAGCACATCCCTCAGTCTAAGAATAGGTCAGATATATACACTACATCTGATCCAGGGGTGTACTTACTCAAAGCTAGCATCACGTCGTCTCGCTCGACTGTACCACAGATATCCGCCGCAAAGGACGATCATCCCCAGCAATGGCCAAATGTATGAGCCCGGAGTTGGTGGAGTTGTCTCCTCCATCGGTTCTCGCTGTTCTATACCTGATGTGCGGCAGCGTGTAGATGCGAATCCAACCTCATTTGGCGCTGAACATGGTACACCGTAAGTGAAAGAGGCAAAGCACAACTGAATTCCACTCAGCAGGAGTTGCGAGCATAGATTCCGTGCGTGTTTCATCTTTCGCACCCAGGATCCACAGGGCAGAGCAGCAGACCAGGTCAGACCGCTCACTTTACCTAGTGAACAACTTTGCAGCATTTCCTATGGCCCTTGGTATGTACGCGCCATCCACAGCCTAAGACCCGTGTAGTGGTATCTCATATTCCATTTTGTCGACAGATCACTTTCCGCCGCCTACGGCTTTGATTGGGCTGTTGCTTCAGGCCACCCGCTGCAAGGAGTTGTAATGCTGTTGTGTCAGCCTTTAACCTCTTCCCGGGCCAAGACCCATCGCTGGGATCCAAGATCCATCCTGTGCACTTACTTCTCCCAGTCCATACATCCTGCGATGGTAGCTTATCCGCACCACGCGATCTCCCTCCGCCAGACTCTGTTGCGGTGTGAGCGATCCTCCAGCGGTGTCATTTGCGCCACCATGTGAGACAACTGTGGGTGGACCGCGCTGGATGACGTGTATTGGGATGCTGTAGGTCCGAGAAAGAGCTTGGATCTGCAGCATATCAGCGAAGGTGTCTTTGACAGTCATGGGTGCTGCCGCCTAGCCAAGTACCATCGGTTATACTTACTTCAGGTTCTCCTCCCCATTCACCAGTAGTCTCAATGTTCCGACAATAAGACGCGTACTCTTCCTCTGTCATGACACCGTCATGGTCCGTTGCCCCCGCTGAATCCTCGCCATGCGCCGACGGTAGGAAGAATCGGAATTCATCGGGGTGTGCCATCATATATTGAGCAGCGGCTTTCCGGGTATAGGAAGGGTTATCGCCCTGTCACATCATAAGTTTGCGGGTCTACAGACAGCTTCAACACTCACCTGGTCTGCAGGGATAACTCTCAAGGTGGCGAGCTGGTTAGCGATGGCATGGAACATACAATGTCCGTCAGGAGCGATCTAGCATTCAGCTTGCTGCTCCTACTGCAGACTCTCGAACGTTGGTACTCACTTCGTATATTTCTCTCCCAAGAACAGAGCAGGCATCAGAGATGACGCGGATCTCATCCTGTCGCTCCTTCTCGAGCTGTGCATCCCACGAAGGGTCCGAGGGTGGTGCTGAATTCAGTAGAGCCTCCTTTTTTCGAGCCTGTAACATCTTCAGCAGGGCTTCCTTCCATCCCTACCGCCGAGGCGCTCTCAACGTACTTGTCGCTCCTCGAATTTCTGCTTACTGCTCTTCTTCTTACCGCCACCTCCACTGCCCGCCTCTGGAGCCACTCCGTTGCCCAGTTGACCCTGGGGAGTAATCTGTCCTGCGGGCGGTGGAGGAGCGGCAGTTTCAGCTGGCGGAAGCGCAGCACCACTCCCAATCGATTGTTCTCGCTGCTTCATCGCCTCCAATTCCAATTCAGTCTCGAGTTGGTTATCGCTCATATAATTCCCAATATTTGACGCTATAGATGTGCCGGATTGAGCTGAAGAGACGGGCGCGAGCGAGGCTCCGGAATCCACAGGATGTATGGAGCCTTCATTGGGCGAGACAGCTCCTTGTGCGGGGGAATGATGAGGTGAAAGGAGGTTCTTTAAAGCTCGTCGTTTTGAGCCGGGCATATCGGCGAGGTATCAGGCGGGAAGTTTCCCTCGGTTGACTGGATAGCTACGAGTGGGCTGGGCTGATATCCAGTCAGAATGTGGGTAGGCTATGTGAGGCTGTATTGGATAGCGAATGAATTGATGACGGCTGCGCGAAGTGGAGCTGGTTTTGTGTACTGTGAACCGTGCCTGAAAATCATCATGCCGTGTCGTCATTTCGACCAGCAAGCTGCAAGTCCGACGGCAGGCCGACGGGGGCTGGAGAAGACCGCTGCGCTGCTCTCATAGCTGAGCAGCGTCGAGGAATATGCTCGAGCTCAATGCGTATGGTGCGTATACTACAAGCCGCCTGAGTTCAATCTAACAAGTATTACGCCTCGGCCTGGATGCTCCTGCCCCTATCGCTTTGTCCAAAATTCGGCCTCATCTAAAAGAACAAGTAAGTCATGACGAAGACACCGACCACCAGCGCCGCGACGACCTCGACCGGGACACCCTGGCTTCCACCGGAGTTGACAACCGCATCTTTTGCTTTCTCCAGCATAACCTCCGCTCCCTCTTTCGCCTGACCCGCAGCGGCCGCCGCGCTTCCACCCCCTCTTCGACGCAGTCCAGTAACCTGTGGCCCAGCTGCTTCTGAATCACCTGCAGGAGACGCATTTAACTGAGATTGCAATCGCTCAATCTCAGCCAGAGCCACCGCCAGCTTCTCCTTGTCGGTCGTGGCAACTTCCAGGGATCGCTCAAGAGCAGAGTTGGTAGGCGAGACCCCAGTGCCGGTCGCACCGATAGTTTCGGCGGTGAGGTCGGGTAGTCGTGGTTTCTCGCTGGTTTCGCTGGTCGGGAGGACAGAGGCGGGGAGAGGTGTGTTTGTTGCAGCGAGGGTGGATGACTCTGCGGGGGACGCGACGGGCGCTGGGAGTGCGCTGGAACGGTCTGGGATGGCACCGTTGGTCTTGTGCAGTGGGCTCGATTGAGCCGCAGTAAAGAGCGTCTATGATATTAGTCCCGTGTCGTGTGCTTCACCACGGCCGGACAAACTCTTCGTGCGGGATGTATGAAAGGGGGTTGCTCCGGCTCCCAATGAGAATGTCCCCCATTCTGGAATAGTGCTGTGTCATACGTCCGCCCCACGCTCTGATGATGTATGTTAGAAACATGCAAAGGATACCAGCGCCGTAAAAAGAGTCTGCTTAGACGAAAGAAGCACGACCAAACTCACAGATTCATCCAGGACTCTGCTCTCCATCCCCTCCTCTTCTTCCTCTCTGATCCCATTCTCCGCCTTTCCGTCCTCCGCAGCAAGATACACACACTTAATCTTCTGCTCCTGGATCGCCGCCTTGTTGGTCGCTTCGGTTTGAGACCACATCTCGCTCAGAGAGTGCATTTCCTCATCTGGAGTAATGAAGGCCGATTGGACGAGGAACTTGTCCTTACATTTTGCGTGAGGTGGGGGGTCGACCGCAAGGGGTTGAAGCAGGACTGCATGTTAGCTTGGATATTCGCGTGGGGCCTAGGCAAGAAACTCTGTTCCTGAGCTCCTCCTCGTAGGCCGAGGCTCCCCGAGAATTTCACGCACTGGCACGCAGCCTTTTTTTTCGACCGGGGCTCTGTCACCTCGCGCCCAGTGTGATGTAGTTCCCCAACTTCGCACACCTTCGCTCCAGATCAAAGGACCCAAACTCACCCTGTACTTCAACGCTCTCCCCAGACTCCACCCTGCCAGAATTAGGCCGGACGCAGTATTGCTTCGGTGCCGTCGTCTTGACCTTGAAAGCGACGGGGTGGGGGTGGGGATTGTGGATTTTGATGGACTGGGTGACCATACGTGTAAGCGGACCTGTTGTTATCAGTTGATGACCTCAACCTGTGTCCAGCTTCTTGCAATGCGTTCCCCCGTTTGTAACTTACGGTGGAAGCCCAACTGCACCGCTGGTGTTATTTCAACAGACATTTGGGGAGATGTTTAGGCCTTTGTTGGAGCTCGGCGAGGCTGATGACGGGTGGTCGGAGTATGGATTGGCTTGACCGGGATGATCAGATATTCCTCTTGTCTGGCGCTAGGGGGCCTTTCGGAGATGTTTTCGCGGTCGATGTTTCTCTCCGAGATCCGGCTGGGATTCACCTTCCTTGTGTAACGTGTAAGTTGATCCTAGAGATGATGTACCGGCAGACGAAGGAATGATGATTGCGCAGAGTGAGCGTTAATGACGATGGCTGAACTCAAATGCGCGTTGAGCGGAAGCAGATCCCGATAGTGGCGCCATGGGATGTCGTTCTAGCTGCCGCCACACTGAGAATCTGGTGAGAATCTCGCCTACAACAAGCGGGCATGTCATAGTGTACCAGCAGTGACGAAGACTGTATGTTTTTGGGATACAACTACAAGTCTTCTCCTCGAGCAGCGAAAGTTTTTAGGGGCTAACGGATCTTATAGCTCATTTTCCCTTTTTTGCCACCCCCTCCGATACCTTTGACTTCTTGACGAACCCATCCAGACTCTGATTCCCTTCCTTCTTCCTCTTCTTCTCCCCCTTCTCCTCCTTGACCTCCTTCTCGCTCTTCTCTGCTCCCCCATCGACGCCCGTCCGCTCATGTTCTTCCTTCAACAGCCGCTTGGCGGTTTCGCCATCCATAACCTCTGGGCTGTCCCCGTGGAAACCTAGGTGGAAGGCGTTCTTGATACGAGCGATACATCGCTCCTTCTCCTTATGCTCGTCAAGCATGGGGAAGGGATATTGCTCCCCTATGATGCACTTGGCTTTGCGCTGAACTTCGATAGGGGCTTTGTGAGGTGCGTAGATCCACTGATCGCAATCAGATACCGTTTGGCAGGTCGTGAAGTGGACTTGCGTACCTTATCTGGGAAGTCTTTCAATTCGGGGCAATACCTCCTGACCAGAGCACCGGATTTGTCGGTTCTCATTGGCCATGATTCCAGTCCATAGACTCTGACTGTTGCGAATCAGCTCATCGTACTTCGCATGCCGGAGATGTCTGGCGTACAATATTGCGAGAAGAAGGCAGAGCACGACAGCCACATCCAATTTCCGGGCTGGCAGAGAAGTCAGCACGACATCCACAGACACATGCTCCAAGGACAAGCTTACATTACTGGCAGGGTCCCAGTCAATCAGCAACTCTGATGGCGTCAGCTTTCCACTCCGTCATTCTATCACGCATGATACGACTCACCATCGAAGACTTCCATGCCTCGCTCCCACGATATATAGCACTGTCCTCGGGTGATGAAGCAGGCCACTGAGTGCCTCGCGAGATGATGTATCCATCCTTGCTGCTTGAGCTGTCGCATACATGCGTCGATCCAGCTGCACATGTGAGTCCATGCTGGCGACATTCCGAAGTCTGTCATGACTCACGGAAATCCTGTTCTGCCCTCTTTCCACGCCAAGAACCGCTCTTCATCCTCGTCATCCTCTCTCGGCCTCGGGAGAATCTCGTTCCCCTCCGAGTCATACTGGTTCTGAAGCTTCCAATCGATGAATCTATGCCACACGGTCAGCCCCTATCCCATCCCCTCATCGGTGGCACTCACCGGCACACTCCATTCCCTCTTATCCGCTCAAAATGTTTCCCAGCAGCCTCGGCACAAGCGTACATATCCCTAAACTCCAGCTGCCCAAACATATTCTCTGGCTCCTTAGTTTCTTTCCCGCCTTTACTCCCCTTCTTCTTCCACTCCGCAATGACCTTCTTGCTACCCCACCAAATCTCGCGGACGCCCACACATCCGAATTTCATATATGGCGATAAGAGCGTGGTGGAGGGTTCGAGTGATGTAGGGGCGGTGTGAGGTTTTGAGAATGTCGCTACGTGCAGCGTATCCGCCAGGAAACTGGCGAGACATTTGTGCGCTTCAGTCGTCCCTCCACGTATCGTCGTTGTGGCTGGCGCATCATAACCCATCTCAGACATTGTCGGAACTGAGAACTCGTCGTTGGGGCCGCACAGTCTGTCTGATGACGTTAGCACCAGCCGGCGCGGTCTACATGATCCAGAGAGGATGCCGACTGACCGAAGCATGTATCCGTACCAGTCCGGATCTCAGCGTTCATATCTACCTTGTCCCACTGAACCCTCCACTCGTCATCCTTACACTCTAGTCGTAAGTCACCAGGATCAGGTAGAGACTCGGGGGAGGGGTAAGGCTGTTCGAGTTCTCCCAGTGCAGCCGAAGACTGTCAGATCAGCTTTACTGTTGGTAGCTTCGTTTTCTTGCCCCACACTCGGCTGTATGTTTCGAACATGCGCACAGATTCTCGGTACGACCTACCTTCTGCCACTGGCCCAGAGTCATTGTCGGCTTCCCCTTGTTCTTCTTGACCACCTCATCTGGATCAAATAGATGACGCCCGGGCACATCAACCACCTCGACGCCCATCTCACCCATTACGTCCCGAACCTTCCGATCCCTCACTTTGGCATAAGCGTTACTGTCCTTCTCCCAAACGATATGAGTGATGCCCCACTGTCGACACATGATGGGTAAAACCTGTTCTGGTCGACCGCGAACGACGTGCATTTTCTGCTTTGGATTCAGAGCCGTAAGCGCATTGGATAGGTCCGCCATTGACTCGAGGAGGAATGACCAGCGATTCAGACCAACGCGGTGGCCGTACACGTATGAGGGATCGAAGCACCATACCGGGATGAATGCGGAGGGCTGGAGAGAGAGAGCGCGAGTAAGGGCCGGCGAGTCGGTGAGCCGGAGATCGGTTCGGAACCAGTATAGAACCCGCGGTAGGGATGTGGCGGAGGTAGAGGGCATGGTAGTAAGTTTCGGTCAAGACAGTGTCTGCAGAGTGCCTTGCAGGCTTTCAGTGTAGGGTGTCAACAAAGTTTCAGCGATTCGAGATCAGATGAGCAGATCAGCGGATAGCATGACGTCATAGTCCTCGCCAGGCACTATCGCTATCGCTCAGCTTGCTCCTCAGTTTGGACATCTGCCCAGCACTGACATGTATACAACGCGATGTGAGGATGGTATGGAATAGTATTATACAACTGTACCGCGAGTGGACCAACTCAAGGACCCGCCAAGATGCCAGACTCAGTTCCTGCTGTCACCCGAGCTGGCCACCTTACACCCACCCCGGTAACTCCATCCCAGCCAGCATATCCAGATCCAGCCCTTCTAGACCGTTCATCATCTCCAAGCCGTTCAAGCCGACTGGTATGTCCCCTCCATTGACATAGCCATTCTGCCCACCGACGCCAATACCGCCTTGAGTGGGGAATGGTAGACCCCCAAATCCGGGTGTCGAGCCAGTAGCAGACGTCGGTACAGCGCTGGATGGTGCGCTTGAGCCAGATGGCGCCGATGCCGATGCTGCTCCGGCCCCTTCGCCCAATCGCGTGAATGTTCGTGCTGACTTAAGCATCTCTCCGTACTTCAGCCCTTGGAACGCGTTGACGGCGGGGCCTTGTTGAGGCGACGAGTTGAGAATGCTGAGCAGGGCTTGGGCGAGCCAGTAGAAAGGTACCGCTTCTATAAGAGCACATCAGCTACATGCCGACATCCTGGACTGAGCTTGCTCACCCTCGCAATACATCAATGTTCCATCCGAGACCCGCCCTTGTCCGTTCGGTGACGTGGGTCCTGAGCCCATTTTGGAGCACAGCGGATCAAAGTCCCACCCCTGACGCCACTGCCGAGGGTTAGCAAAACATCTCTCGGAAGTCTCGTCAACCATCACTCACCCTATCCAACCCAAGTGCAAACCGATCTTTGAGACCCTCCCTAGTAACTTCCCCCACCTCTCGCCCCTCCCCATCTACAATCTTCCTTCCAGGCTTCAACCAGCTACACGCCACCCAGAGATCCGTAAGATCTCTCCAGTCTCCTCGATCCCTCTTGCCCTCCCCAATGTCCATCACACCCCGTACAATCGTCAGAACCATCGCGACGCGCGCAAACGGACCGAAAGGTTGCTCATTCAACAGGTTGTAGTGTGCTGTTTTGGCGGTTGCGTGAAGTTCGTCGAAAGGCCCATAGCACGGTAAGAAGAACACCCGGCGCATAGCCTCGTCGAGCGTCATTGGTTTGTATGACTTCGCAGCTTCCGCCCACGCTTCTGCTGTCGGGGCTTTCCACAACGTATCAGGTGCAGGTAGTGGCAGATCAGAGTACTCGCATGCCGTAAGGATGCAAGGGATGCTGGACTCCAATGCAGAGACCGTGTCGAGGTGGTAAACGAGATAAGCTGTCCTTCGGCGAGTTTCGAGCTGGATCCATCGACGCCAGGCAAAGTTAAGGTCGTTGGGCGTACTAGGTTCGCGAGGGAGGTTGATGGTGCTCGAGAAGTGCTCAAGAGCGGGAGTGAGGAATCCGATCTGTCGAGTGATCTGCCTTGTCAGCCGACGGTCTGTGTCCAAAACGTACGCTGACAATGGTGCCCAGGAAGACGTTGGCCATGGTCCGTTCTTGCTCATTCTCGCTGAGGTAATATGGAGCATGATACAGCTGATAATAAGCCCTGGTTCCTCATCCAGCTCAACGGAGGAGGGTCAACATACCACTAAAGCCTGTAGCAGCGCGCAATTGTAATCCGTCATCAAAACGCCCTTTGCCCGCGAGAATGACTGTTGGGTCAGCATAGATCTCCTACCAAAGCCATTCGCACAAACCTTGATAAGCATGTTGGTCTTGTCGTTCCTGACCAGATTGGCTCCTTCCCACTGCTCTACAATCTTCTTCTCAGCCTGGAGTTCTTCCTGCTTCACGGCAGTATCAGTCAATTTGGCCGACTCCGAGCGTGAATCGCTAGATTGTGGGGTACCCCAAATGTATGCGCAGACCTTCGCCGGTCCCGTATAGTTTCTGGCGTATAGGCTCTCCCACGATGCTTCAGGGACGACTGGCCCGTCCATCCTCAGGCTCCCTTCCCGATTCGAATCCCTTGTGACCGGAAAGAAGCCTGAAGAGAGGTGCGCAGACGATCTTATGCCGCCTATGGTGCAGATGGCGAATGCAAGGCAAGCGGCTGTATCGTGTAGCTTGAAGGTTGGCTGGTGGATGAAGGAGAAGTGGTTGAGGACTGTATGGTACGTTTTGGCCGCCATGAGGGACAGCACTCTGATAGGTGGCATACGCCAGTGAGCGACCTCGTAGCAATTTGTGAATCGCCTGGGATCGAGACTGAGAGATCAGTATGTGACAGGAAAGAATACAGGAGAGACCCACTAGAATGGACTGCTTGGGTCAATGACCGCCTTGCCCGCCTTGTCCATGATGACGCCGTGCTCAATCCGAATTAGAGGCCGTTCCGCATTTGGATTTGCAGTTCTGGCCTGGTTTGTGACTTGGGCCAACATTGCCTGCACTGTCGATGTCTGTGTATCGACTTCCTCTAGCTGATCGCCAGGAGAGCTGTCCTCGCTGTTATCTGTGAGGGCGGGAACGGAAGGGAAACCGAATTGCGAGGGCGAGAACAAACCATATAACGGGTTGTCAGGGGAGGGGGGTTTGCCCATGGAGAGCGGATCTGAAGTCAAGCTTTGAAACAGGGATTGTTGCAGCAGGGCTTGTGGGTCTAGAAAAGGCTCGGATCGAGGAATGATGGGTATATTGTCGTCAATCAAGGCAGGGTCGATAGTGTTGTTCACCGAGATGTTGGCATCGGCTGCTGATACCTATCGCAAAAACAGTCTCAGCTATCGTTGCCAGTTCGTCAAGTGATTTACAACTCACCCATGTAGCCGGATCAGTCTCGTTCTCATCTTTCCCTTCGCTAGGATTGCTGCCTAGCCAGCCCATAGAGTTGAGAAAATTCCCGACTGATTCACCCAGGTCGGCATCGCCCGAATCACTCGGATGTCCACGCTTCTCGGACCCATCTCCGGGCACACCCCCGGGATATGCCATGGAGAGAAGCACACTGGCATCTTCGAGATGGTTTGTGTTGGGGTCTTGTTCCTCCATATCCGCATCACCATTGGAATGGTGCGCCTGGCTGACGTGATGTTGATTTTGAAACATCGGTAGCAAGTGCGGGGTGTACGTGCTCGATTCGCCCAGATGATAGTAATCGCCTCCGATATCGTACAGCCCTTGATCACCGTCGGCCTCAATATGACCACCGCGCCCACTGCCGCTCCCGCTCTCTCTCATTTGCTGCGCAAGAGCGAAAGCGTCTTCCTCCTCCTCTTCTGAAGCCGTGCGGTTCCGGGCGTGATCCTTGGCAAGGGGTGCTGCAGGATGCCGATGCACAGGCCTGGCTCTTCGACGGGGAGGCGAGAGTTCGCGAGATTCGGTGCGGGAAGATGATACGGGAACACTCGGATATGCGCGTGAAGCGCTCGGTGACGGAGACGCGCGGAATTCTGGTGGAGGGGTCGGATGACAACGCCGTCGGTGTCGAAGTAGGACATCACTGCTTAATCAGCTCCCCTACGAGCGTAGGAGAGGACTGCAATATCACTCACCTTCGAGCGAAAGACTTGTCGCAATCTCTGCAGACAAAAGGGCGGGAATCCTCGTCTGACAAATCAGCTGAATAGCCCGGGGTACGGGTCAGGGAAGGACTCACGCTTCCGTTGGTGTCGCTTCAGATATTCCATACGACTGTATTCCTGTCCACAATCCGGATGGGAACATTTGAAGGATTCCTTTTCTTTTCCATCCCGACCGCGCTTGGTCCCTGTCGGTGGAGGCGGTGGAGGTGCAAGTGGCGGGCTACCACTGCTGTAGACGTAGTGGCTGTCGGCAGAGGGATGATTCATTCTTGACACGTTGTGGTAGCTCATTGTAGACCAAGCAAAGTGAGTCTGTGGCAAGAGTTGATCTGAGACGAGTTGGTCGACCTCAAAGGTGGAGGCGTGAAAGGTGGACGACCTCCACCGGGGTTTGGCGCGTTTCGTAGTCGCGAAGCGTCGCGTTCCTGTTACCTTGTTCGAGTCGAATGTGAACTGCAGGTCGTCCGTAGGTTGTGATAGGTGGGTATAGGGTTGCTAGAGATGCTATATGGTGGGGAGAAGCGCGAAGTCTGAGCTGTTTGCTGCTGGTGGAGGCAGGCAGAGGGGGAAGCCTCCACCCACCACGCATTCAGGGTCATCTCACATATTTGATTCCGAATTCCCCTTTCTCGCGAGGGGCTGTAACGCCGCAAATGTCCGGGTCGGAAAGCCGAGGTTAGGTTCCTGCACTCAAATCCTGGAAAGTGGTATTTACACCTCGCCAGTATCAATCTGCAACTCACTCGCTATCCTCAGAGCGATATCTACCACATACATACCTCCATCAGTCATAGCAATGTTTACAGCACGCCTACCCCAGCTCTTGTCCATCGGCGCGTCCTCCGCCGCCCGCTCATGCTCGACATGCGCTAGAGCTGCAATCCCACCACCAGTCTGCCCAGCCTCTACCAATCCCCTAAAAGCATTCATCCTTCGTCCTACCTCCCCCTTCGGCCGACCAACTTCCGGACCCTCATCCAGAGTTACTCGATCAATCGCAAGCATCTCGTCGGCATCTGTCACGCGACCTTCCGTCGCACTGGCTGTGGCTTCGCAATCTGCCGGTGTCTTGACGCATCGCGCAGAGATGGCAATGGGGTCATTGGGACAAGTTAGGGGAATGAAGGTCCGGAGTAGCGTAAAGAAGTTCTGTGATGGATGCTCAGTTGTGAGGCGGTAAGTCCGTGTATCCGCAGTCTATGATAACGCAGTCCTGATAGATTTAGGAAGGGCAGAGTGTACATCGTTTGCAGCAAAGATGCGAAGCACAAGCAGGTGAGTGCATTTCGGTAATGCGCCGGGCTTATACTGATCAGCGCAGAGACAAGGATGAGCGATGAGTGTGCGGGACCCGCCTCAGTGTACCAAATGGCAGCCAGCCTGATCTCCAAGCATGTACTCGTATCTCTACTCCCTCCGCCCGTTGAGTCGCTTGATCGATCGATCCTCCACCGCAGTATTAGTGCTGCGAGAACTTCACGTCTGCATCTCCTTGAGTCTTGAAGCTTGAAGCTTAGGAAGCCAATGCAGCATACCTTGAGTTGAAACAGGGCCTCATCTCGGCCACAGCTTGCCAACTCTGATCTCTGACTCCGAGGAACAGCCGGCGAACGATCGGGATCGCGGATAATTTGTTTGGCTCGGGATCGTTGTTTCCTCTGCCTCTCACACAATCAGAATAGGCTTCTTGGGCACAAAGGCTGCAGCCGCTGTCGACGTCCAGCACATGGTATATCTCATATCTATCTCCCAGCCTCCCCCTATAACGGAATCGCTTCAAATTGTCACTTCTTCGCCGTAACATCTACCCCGCACTTCTTCCGTCGGAAGCCACTTCCCCGCATCATCACCTGCTCAGCCTGCAACTCAGCCAAGACGAATTCCCTCACTTCCCTCCTCACATTCCCGTCCCGGCCTATCAACTTAACCCAATTGCCCATCTCAGCGCTCTCATTATTCACAAGCAGATCACTCCGCCCAATTCGACTCTCTACTCCGCCGCTGAGGCTCGTCCGTAGGCGGCCTCCGGGTTTCAAGATGAATCAACCGCCATCCAGCACTTCGGCTCCAAGGGAGGGTTCACCTGGCCCGCCCTTGTACCGACGGACCGAGGTCAGGATAGCCTGCGTTCAATTCGATCCGAAGGTCAATTAATTGCTGCTTACTTATTTTGGTATTAGCAGCTGAACAAAGTAGTTGGGCATGGTTCAGCAGAACGCTGCGAAGGTGGAATCAATGGTCCAGCAGTAAGCTGGCCGAGTGTTGTTGTACATCAAGCCGAAGCTGACTCCTAGCCTCGCGCCCAACTCTATAGACCTTCTGGTCCTCCCTGAGATGGCCCTGTCCGGATACATGTTCACCACCCCCTCGTCCATCTTGCCTTATCTGGAACCCCAGCGCATAGGCCCCACAGCGCTACTGTGTCGGCAACTTGCAAAGCGTCTCAGATGCTGCGTGATTGCTGGATATCCAGAGATCCTGCCTGAGGTGTCTGAAGGGGATGAGGCGTCGGGCTCTTCGCCGCCGAACGTCATCTCAGAGAGTCAAGGTGCAGGCAGTGCGAGCCTGAGGTCAGATATCAAGGGCGAAGCTTTGGGCGTGGGGTACAACTCGGCGTTGGTGGTGGATAAGACTGGAGAGGTTGTGGGTAATTATCGCAAGACGTTCAGGTTCGAGACGGATAAGTATTGGGCGAGGGAGGGTGAGTCTGGCCATTGATCGCCAAACTGTCTCTGACCAGCCCTGATGCTACAGGCGACGGGTTCAGGCACTTTGATTTGGGCGAACCGTTAGGTCGCGTGGGGCTTGGGATATGTATGGGTAAGTAATCTCCGTGCCGAACTCTGTTGGCCACGGGAGCTGATGCTGAGACAGATATGAACCCGAAAGACTTCGTTGGTATGTGTATGATCTGCGAGAACCCCTGGTTGACACACCGCTGACTCTCACAGCTCCCTGGGACGCATTCGAACTTGCAAACTACGCTCGCGAGCACAAGGTTGATACACTGGTCGTTCCGTAAGACCGCTTCTGTCACCTCGCAAATCGCAACTGATCATCAGGATGAATTGGCTTGACCCGCCTGCCGAACCTCCAAACGTTCCCCCTCAATCAGATCCCGACGCCCCATCCGAGTCGACATTGAATTACTGGGCAGCAAGGCTGACCCCGCTGCACGACCCTACGCCAGATTACGCAGATACCGCTGCGCCCGTCCAGGCGGACGGTACGGGCAAAGAGCTGGTCTTTGTGGCTTGCAACCGTGTCGGAACGGAAGAAGGAACGAAATTCGTGGGAACCAGCTGCGTCATGACTGTCTCGTCGGATCCGTCCAGAATCGAGCTGGTCGATTGTTGTAATGTATCGGAGGAACGGGTAATGATTGCTACGGTAACGTGATATGTATTTACATCTCGATGGATCAACATGGCCCCGCACTCAGGCTTCTCTTTGAGCGAAACATTGCAATGTCTTCATAGCGTTATGATGTCTGCATCTCGTCATGATCTCATCAACATGTGTGTTTGTATCGTAAAGAACGTCAAAATCAAACGCCTCCACTAAATGTCCTGGCATTTTTCTACCTCCGCCTTTCCGTCCGTCATCCCTTCGCCTTTCCGTCCGTCATCCCTTCGCCGGCATTGGTCCGATCTTATAGACCCACTCCAGCACCAACGAGGCATCCAACAACACCAAGCGCACCGACGGCAAGGCCGAGACCGAACGACCTGGACTTGGTCTCTGACGCGGCGGCGCGGGAGCTCGAGGCGGCAGCAGCGGTACCAGACACACTTCCGGAGGCTGAGCCAGAGCGGGAGGTGGTGGCGGAGGCTGAAGCGGAGCCGGAAGACATGGCGGGAGTCGTGATACTAGTCAAGGTCGAAGTGACGACGGCAGCGGTAGCGGGGGGCTGAAGCATTAGCTTAAGTCCTGCGGAAAAGTCTGGGACTTATAGCTCACAGTGACGGTGGCCTGGCCGTTCTCGACCTGGAAGTAGTTGGCAGCAACAAGGGGTCCCAAGCTGCTTCCAGCGACGTAGTTCTCGAGGTTCCAGGTGGCGAGTCCGACGCCGGCCATGGAGAGGTTTGCGGGGGGTCGGAAAGATGAGGACTGGGCGTAGAGGAGGACGACGTATCTACATTTGTGAGCTTCCGCTCGATTTGGTTGTAAAAGCGGCAACGCACCGGTGGGGGCCGGAGCCAGCAGCGGGTCCAGGACCAGCGTAGTCTGTGCTGCAATGTTAGCTAGAGCTACACGCATTCGAGAGGTAAAGCTTACACAGCGGTGGAACCGGTGTAGTTGATGGAGAAGGGTCCGTTGCCCTGGAGCATGACGCTGTTGACAAGCCAATGACGGGTCAAGGCGGTAGTGGACGCGCCGACAATGTCCGCATCAACCATCATCACGGTGTACATCTGTGGTGTCAGCGCTGAAACCGATATTGGCAGTGTGATGTACGTACAGACTGTGCGTTGATGCGAGAGCCATTGGAAGCGGGCACGACGCCCAGGGTAGGGGCAGTCCCGACAGCTGGAAATCAGCCCGTGCCACCAAAGCGCGCCAAATCATAACTCACCGGACTGGTCGAGACGCTGGCCAATGGTGATGGCTGATGAGCCGAAGGTGACGCCTAGGGTCCCCTGAGGAGTAAAGGTAGGGATCATGTATGACGGCTGGCCAGCAATCTGGGCCTCTGATCATGTCAGCATGGTCGATGTAGTGCCTAATAAGAGAGGAAGCATACGTGTGAAGTGAGCCTGGACGGCAGCAATGTCAAGAGCGGTAGCCTGAGTCTGAGCCTGGGCGGAGACGGCAGCACCGAGAAGAGCGAGGGCGGCGTAAGCGAACATGATTGCTAGTGATTGCTTTTAAAGGACTGCCGAGAAATCAGCAAATGTTCGTGAAGACGGAGGCGCGAGTCGGATCAAGTAAAGATCTCTTATACAAGAGGAGATGGATACTGCGGAGGATAGGATTGTTTTGGGATGTCAGACATTGTTGTCTCGACCGAGGCTGAACAATGTAGTGCGATCGCGCACGGGTGCAGGTCAGAAAGGAGGTGGAAAGGGTGGGGAGTTGATGGATGAATAGATTCGATGCCAATGAATTGGAAGACAGATCAAGGGACATGAAAGACTTACGTGTGGTGGGGTAGAATGTTGCTGTAAAGATAGTGGATATGAGAGAGATGAAGTATGATGGGCAGCTGTGGGATGTTTGATTTTGCTTTGGGCGCGTCGGTCAGCGTTGCGCGGCTGCGTTTCAGAAATAGGCCCGCCAAGCGAAGATGAAACCTTAATCCCACCCCTGACCCAAAACCCCTGACCCACGTGAGCTTCGGGGCCCTGACGGGTATCGCCGAAAAGTCACCCCAGGCCATCGGTGATAAGCTGCCACACTCAGATCCAGCAGCCTCACCCAGCGAGATAACGCCGGAATCTCCGCCCGCCATTGTGATTGTGCGCATCGAGCGTGGCAGTAATCGCGAATTGATTCAAGCAGGACTGGCTATCTGAACTCCATCTCTAGGCTCGACTCTACATTCTCGACACCGGCAACCGACAACAGTCCACCAGTCGGTCATCTCGGAAAACAGAAAACAGGAGATTACATATCCCATCATGTCGCTCGCACTACCCAACGATGTCGCAAAGGTCGGAGCTGAGGGTGTTGTCAAGCTCTTCGGCAAGTGGGATGCCCAGGAGTAAGTTGGCGTATTTGGTCAGGACATGGATGTAGGGAGAAGGGTGGGAGGATGGAGGCATGCAGGTTGGAGAAAGCGATTAGGATGGAGGAGAACGCGGGGAGGGAGGACGATTGTTCTTGTGGAATAGACAACTAACATATCTCAGCATTGAGGTCAAGGACATCTCCCTTATCGACTACATCAACGTCAGCCACGCTGTCTATGTCCCCCACACCGCCGGCCGATACGCCAAGAAGCAGTTCGCAAAGGGCCGCATGCCCATTGTTGAGCGATTGGTCAACGCGTCAGTCCTTTGTTGTTCTTGAAGCACGAGGACATGCTGACCAATAGCCTCATGATGAACGGCCGAAACAACGGAAAGAAGCTCATGGCTGTCCGGATCGTCCAACACGCTTTCGAGATTGTGCACCTCGTCACCGAGCAGAACCCCATCCAGGTTTTGGGTAAGTACACCTCATGAATATACAATCGGACACGAACTGACTTGTCAGTCGACGCCATTGTCAACACGGGACCCCGGGAAGACTCCACCCGAATCGGTTCGCAGGGTACCGTCCGTCGTCAAGCCGTCGACGTGTCTCCCCTCCGCCGAGTCAACCAGGCTGTCTCCCTCCTCACCATCGGTGTAAGTTTACCTACACGTGCTCATTACAGACCCTGCTGATAGTTTAGACCCGTGAATCCGCTTTCCACAACTCAAAGTCCGTCGCCGAATGTCTCGCCGATGAGCTCGTCAACGCCGCTAAGGGATCGTCCAACTCGTACGCCATTAAGAAGAAGGATGAGCTTGAGCGTGTCGCCAAGTCCAACCGATAATCTCTGCATCTTGGGATATTATGGGTGTGGGACATGGATTGTGTAGGGAGCGGTGGCAGGAGAGGAGGTGGAAGGCTAGCTCTTGTCTTTCGGTGGAGCAGTCGACTAGGAGGAGTGGTAGAAGTAGAGTGTAGGAGGGGGCGCCAAACTCGCTCTGGCCTCGGAGCATCGGTATGACATCGTATCAAGACTATCCTAATCGTGACCTTTGGAGGACACACTTAACTGCGAGAGCTTGATCCTTTGACGCGGGACGTGCAGGTCTGCTGTCGGTGTAGGGTAACCGTGTACAGCAGAGATGAAGAACAAGCGACCGGCCCAACACTGGATTCAAGTCTGCGGCCTATGTGTTTAAAAGCTGCATTTTCGATCGACCTGTCATTCCATACTATGATGGACAAGCTCCTACCGCGACTGAGCAGAATACCAGCTCAGGCGAAGTCAGAGGCTTAAACGGGCCTGTTTCCATACCGAGACAATGCTCAGAACGGTGGTCTATGGTCAGACCTCCTAGACCCGCCGGTTGAGCGGATGTTTTGTGAGAGTGGTTCTGGGCGCGCCGTGGTTCTGCCTTCACTGGGTTGACGAAATGGGGTGCTTCTGGGGCGTGGGTGAGCGGGAAGTGACGGAACGCGTCCCGATCTGCATTCCAGCGTAGAACATCGGTCGCCGGGGCCAAGTTAGTACCTCGCGGTGGGTTTACCTAATGATATTGCGCGAATTGGGCAGAATGGCGTATCCCGCCGCGCCGCGCCAACGTCCTCTTGCAGCTCGTTAAGCCATCGTCGTTAAACCTTTCCTACCAAACAACCTTGCATAGCTCTCCACAGCGAGCTTCGCCGCACACATCTCGCTCTGGCTACACACTGGACGTCGAACGTCGAACGCTGAGGAGTCAATCTCGCCTCGACCATTGAAATAACCCCCCGCGCCTTTTAAGGGTGGGTATGAAATAAAGTGGCGATCGGCGGTTGAAGCCGGAGACACCGCGAAGATCACCCTTTCCTGCTCATCGCCATTATAGAAGGTCATCGAAATCGGTCAACAGGCCTTCACTGTGGCAGCTTGAAGTACAGCTCCGAGGCTGGGCGCGATCGACGTTCGCAGCAAGTTCGCGGGAGTATTGCAATAAGCTGGAGCGGATTCCCGAGGATCTCGGCTACCAGGGAGGAAGAAAACGCTGTGCTCCGTTGTAAGTCTTCAACACACCTTGCCTGTGAGTTTAAAAGTGGAAACACGCTCCTTGGAGATATACTTCCTGTCTCAGTTCACACCGATATGGCAATATCGCTGAGCTGAGAATCATTCAATTGCGCTAATGTTACAGCACGATGTCTTTACCAGACAATGGTCCCGCCGTTGCTTCCTCCTCCTCTTCGCCCCAAAGTCCAGCCATTCCAAGGAGACCCAGCGGGAACCCGGTTCCTCCAGCGATCCATGACATACCAGAATCTGGCGCCCAACAAACACCTCCGCCGCGGGACGGACGATCTCCCCCTCCAAGCGGCATCGTTCTTCCGAACCTCCCATCCTTCAGAGCTCCATCGTCTCCTCGCCAAAGCCAGCTCCGCTCGCCGTCTGGTCACAAGGTCACTACTCCCACAGGCTTGGAATCTCACGGGTATTCTGCGACCTTTTCTTCTCCCGGCGCTGGTCCACTCAGTCCAGGTCTAGGATCGGGCAACCTCAATTCCAGCTCATTCATCTTTCCCATCCGATCGGTGTTTTCAGGCATTGGGCAAGCCGAAGCAAGCGGATCGGTGTCCAAAGCGGAATCGTCTGGACCTGCTTATGGCAACGCCAGTCCGCGAAATGCATCGACGATTGGGCACGCTGAATCGCGTCCGCGGTATTCACCGACTGTACGGTCAGATGACCGGCGATTCAGTCAGGCGTTCGACCCAGATCAGGAGCTAGGGATAGCATCTATTGCTCAGATGCTGGAGGGGCAACAGGAAGAGACGGGGGCGCAGAGGACGAGGCCTAAGGCTACGGGGGAAACTGGAACCGCCACTTTTACTGGGAAAGTAGATCGGGCGGGAGCGGGCGAAGCAAAGCAGAGGTCGCCTCGAGCATCGCCATACGGCTACGGTATCCCGCCGAGTACATCGGTCTCATCGATGGGAACGGAGACCGGTTCATCCGCCCTGCCAGCTTTCCTCACCGCAGCACCACTCGCCAATTCAGAACCCGCCGATTCACCATTCTTCCGCACGTCCCCGGAAATTCGACGAGCAAGTGACGGAGACGGCTTGCTGTCTTCGGATGGCGTTTCGAGTCCAGCCAGTGGCACCAACACACCCCGGAATCCCACGCGACCCACGCCTCTGCCACATCGAAGCGACCTGCATAATAGTACAGCCCTCGAGTCAGAGCCTGAGAATCCATCCGCTACAGGGAGCGGCAGTGGGCTACCGCAGGAGGATCGATCGCCCGTCGGTCAACCACAGGACTCACCAGCGGCCATAAATTTCCGGGATCGGCCCGGACCATCGGGTGATGCTGGAGAGAATTTATCCTTTTCATCTGCAGGGGTTGCGGAATCGTCAAGCAGTGGGAACAACAATCCCACACGTTCCAGTGATTCCAATCCCGCCTCAACGAATCATAGCTCGGGCGGAACGCAAACCCAAGCTCAGCAGCCACGCGCGGCGGAGTCTGGCAACCAAGAGCAATTCGGCGCAATGCTGGCCGATAAGTCCTTTGAGGACGGGAATTTTGAGGAGAGCGAGGATGGCGAAAGACAGCTCATCGGTGATTTTGCCAGCATCGTCAGACTAGGAGATATCGGAACGATGTCCATGACGGGCCGGACTGGTACGGGAAGTGGAGACGGACGCACTGGGACGGATAGCAGGTCAAGGCGTATCCGCAATGCCGGTGATCGTAGTTCCGAGGGTCGAGGCGATGCGGCAAGGTTCCCCGGTGGCGGACAGCCCACACATGCTCGCCTGGCGCAGCAGCAGCGTGAGATCGGCAAGAGCAATGCGGCGGCTCGAGACAGCGTACAACGCTTCATCAGCGATCAATCTCACACGGAGACGATGCCGGACCCCAATGCACACACGTCTGGATCTGGACGGGAAACTCCATTGAAACAACAAGATGATCTTTCGAACGAGGCCCGCTCCGACGACGAGGACACTCCAGCTATAATCTCAGCCGCCCTTCGACGCGACTCGATTCGGACACCCGCCAGCAGCGTTGCCACCGGTGAAGCTAGACATAAGCTGGATAGTAGGACCGGGACAGACGATTCCTTGGCATCGTCCGAAATGGCGACCGCTTCCATATCCGCGAGAGAGGAGTCGGAAGCGGAAACCGATGAGAAGGAGGATGAGCCAGAGCCTGTTGTAACTATGCGCTACGAGCACGTTGCAACGGAGGATGGACATCATATGGTAGTCGGTAGGGAAGGGAAACTCAGCAAATGCGAGGACGAGCCCATCACAACTCCGGGCGCGATACAAGGCTTTGGGGTATTGATTGTGCTTGAGGAGGACTATGAAAAAGGGACATTAATAGTCAGACAGGTGTCCGAGGTGTGTCATTTTCTTTTTTGAACGTTCTTTGAGCTCACTCGCCAGAACGCCACAGAGCTGCTCGGACTTTCTCCCCGCTACCTCTTCCGTCTCGATTGCTTTTCTCGCCTCCTCACCGACGAGCAGGAAGATAATCTCCGCGATAACCTTGAGTACTTGCCCGATGCCGTCGGTAATGGCGCTCTTGATGAAGAGGGCCCGCAGGTCTTTCTCCTTTCCGGCTTTGGCGAACCGGGGACGAGCGACGAGGAACCGCACGATGAGGACACGCTAGGCGGCGAGAAGGCGAGCGGCAGGCGCGAGTGGACTTGTTGGGTCGCAGCGCATCGGCCAAAGCAGCCTTCGTGGAACAAGGTCGACGAAAAGGGCATAGCGATTCCTCCACCCGATCTTGTTATCCTCGAATTCGAGCTCGAACGAGACACGTTCAACCCACTCATACAAACCTTTGAGCCAACCGTCATCGCTTCTTCGGCCTCGGGTCGTCGCACTCCGGATTCAGCTTCCGACAGTGTGGGAGATCGTACCAACACTTCTGGAAGATCGATCAACCAGTCACAAACCTCAGCTACCACAGTGGGGACCACTCCTCAGCCTCCCCTCACACCAAATTCCGAGAAAAACACACCGGGTGCATTCCGCTGGAGTCAGCAACCGACCGAGAAAAGCTCCACTGCTCGGCCTGATTCAACAGCAGCAGGAACAACACCTCAGGGCTTGGATGGGCTAGACGTCGAAATACCGCTCGAGCGTATTATCGAGTCAACGACGAATCATGCTAAACCACTTCGAGCGCTGGAGAGGATGCGGCGGTCAGGCGGACTAGGTGATGACTCATCGTCTGCTGGTCGATCCGGGCGAGGATCAGCAAGGGGAGGTCGCGGAGCGGGTCGCCGGCAACAACGACGTCAACAAGCCGGCACGGGGACCATGGACGTCTTCGCTGTGCTCGGCCAGATGAACGAGCAGCTCGGCTCTGCGCCTGATCTCGATACCTTCCTGAAGGTCGTGGTTGGAGTGGTGCAGGACGTTAGTCGCTTTCACCGCGTCTTGCTGTACCAATTTGACGAGCTATTCAATGGTCAGGTCGTCGCCGAACTGGTGGAGTGGGGCAAGACCACCGATCTTTACAAAGGGCTCATGTTTCCCGCAGCCGACATTCCAGCACAGGCCCGACAATTATACATGATCAACAAGGTCAGATTACTGTACGACCGGAGCCAAACCACGGCTAGGATGGTTCTGCGGGACAAAGCCGATCTCGAACATCCCCTCGATATGACGCACTGCTTCTTGCGAGCCATGAGCCCGATTCACATCAAGTGTGAGTTCGCTGTCCGAGAATGCGACTACGACTGACGTCCCAGATCTCGCGAACATGCACGTTCGCTCGTCTATGTCTGTATCCATCATGGCCTTCGGTCAATTATGGGGTCTGATCGCGTGTCATACGTATGGAAATCACGGGATGCGCGTATCTTTCCCCGTTCGTCAGATGATGCGAATACTGTCGGACAGCATATCGAGGAATATTGAGCGGCTGAGTTACGCTCAAAGATTGCACACCAGGAAATTGGTAGGTTTCGCTACTCGCGAGAAACACATGTAGCTGACGGACAGATCTCAACTATCCCAACCCAAGCTCATCCTACCGGCTACATTGTCAGCAATGCCGACGATCTATTACAGGTATTCGACGCCGACGCTGGGCTGCTTGTCATAGGTAGTGGGTGTAAGCTGCTCGGCATATCAGATCAAGGGCAAGCGATGCTTGCAATTGCCGAGTATCTCAGGATCGTACGGTTCGAGTAAGTCTACTTTGCCCACTCCTTGATTTGATGCTAATTTCCTGCAGTAATCTGAAAGCTTCTAATCACCTCGCACGAGATTTCCCCGATCTCGCTCTTCCCAAAGCGCATGACACGATCGCTGGTCTCCTCTACGTCCCCCTTACCGCTAAAGCCGGCCAGGACTTCATCGTCTTCCTCCGCAAAGGCCAAGCAAGGGAGGTCAAGTGGGCGGGGAAGCCTTACAAGGATGAGAAGAGCGGGGAAGCTGCATCGCTCGAGCCTCGCAAATCGTTCAAAACGTGGAGCGAAGTCGTCACTGGTCGATCACGGGTCTGGACGGACGATCAGCTCGAAAGCGCCGGCGTACTCGCTCTCATCTACGGGAAGTTCATCCAGGTGTGGAGAGAGAAACAATCTGCCATGGCCAACAATCAGCTTACAGCAATTCTACTTTCCAACACCTCACACGCCGTCCGCACCCCTTTATCCCAAATCATCAATACTCTTGAGTTGGCACTTGCTGGCAATATCGACGACGAGACTCGCACTATGCTTGAGAACTCGCACAAAGCATCCCGGGCCCTTCTGTTCCACGTTCACGATCTGCTCGACCTCACCCGAATCGAGACTGGGAATGAGACCAGCTTCAACGACCCTTTCGATCTGCGGACAACTATCCACGATGCGGTACGTCTTTACCAGACTGAATCAGCTCGGCGGGGCTTGGAGTTCCGGGTCAACATTGCTCCCAACATTCCCAAATTCGTCATCGGAGATTCGCGGAAAATCAAAACAGTCATCTCTAATCTCGTGGCGAACTCGGTCAAATTCACACCGAGCGGGTTCATCGAGGTGTACTGTGGTCTTCAGTACGACTCAGAGGAGACGATGAATGCGATGACGAAAAGTGACCACGTCATGCTCGAATTCGTGATTGCCGATAGCGGCGTGGGGATCTCGAACGAAAAGCTCCAGGCTATGTTTGTCACGCTCGAAGGAGCCGACGAGGTCCTTCCAGATACAGCGCCAACTGGTCTGGGACTGGGACTGGCGGTCGTCGCCCGGATCGTCGAGCAGCTCGCTGGGCAATTGCGAGCGGAATCAGAGGTGGGAGTGGGGACAAGATTCTTCTTCACTCTCGAAATGCTTCAACATGACGGATCCGCCCCTCGACCTTCCAGCGCCAACCACCTGGGCCAAGTCTCGACGAGGACGTCATCAGGTGGATCGGTCGCCTCTGTCATTTCCGTCGCCTCAGGGGGTCAGGCATCCGAAATCGACTCTTTCGTTCACGACTTCGGCGCCTCGCATATGTACCCTTCGGCTGGACCCGATGACCCCCGGCTCAAAGCCGCCGAGAAGCGCATGAATGCGCCCGGAACTTTCCCTGTTACCGACTCTTCCTATCCCGTCCGCCCTACGAGGTTCGATACCGATTCAATGAACTCCGACCCCAACGTCATCGAGCCAGCATCGCCATCTCAACGGTACGAGGACCCCAGGTCAACTCCGCAACTGAAACATCCAAGTCGGGTGCAACAGATCAAATCCGGCGGCGATGATGATGCATCAAATACAGCGTCTGGGTCAGGCTCGGGATCAGGCTCGGGCTATTCGGGTCCGGGCTCAAGCCCAAGCCCTCGTCACAGCCCTTCGATTGGTTCAAGCGGCATCACTGGGCAGACGGCTAGAGCGCCTCGGAAATCGCTGGATAGGAAACAATCTGAACCTAAGCCTACCGGCAGGGACAATAGGGGACCTGGCGGAGAGCAGAAACTACGGGTTCTGGTCGTCGAGGACGATGTGATCAACTGCCAGATCCTAACAAGGAGGCTGAAGATGGACAAGCATACAGTCATGATCGCTGGGAATGGGCAGGAGGCGGTGGACATTTTGAAGTCAGATTGGGATTTCGATGTGGTTCTCATGGATATCCAGTACGTTTACTTGTGGCAGTTGCGATCACAGTGCTGATATCTGCAGGATGCCAATCATGGATGGTCGGACCGCCGCTTCGGAGATCAGGAAATTGGAAGCTGGCCACCCTGACATTGGAAATATCCAGCCGCTTCGCGTGGACAATAGAATACCAATCTTCGCTGTCTCTGCCAGTCTCTACGAATCGGATCGGTCGAGCTTGTCCGAGCACTTTGATGGATGGCTGTTGAAACCACTTGGTGAGTTAGCCTTACTAAGGAGGAACATTCGACGCTCTGCTGCAGAGCTGACGTCCGATAGATTTCACGCGAGTTCGGGCACTATTGAAGGCGCTACAGGATGATGATTTAAGATCATCCGAGGTGTACTGTCAAGGGCACTGGGAGAAGGGTGGATATTTCAGGAGTGAGTTGGCCCTTTGATAAATTTGAAACAACAAGCTCATGGCCTTTAGACTCTAAATCAAAAACGCCTCACCTGAAGCAATCTTCGGAAATCTAATTCAGACTTCTCAATCCTCATTCCCTCAACACATCTCTACTATTCCCTACAATCCGCTATGATCAACACATAGCGCAAATCGCAAAACCATACAACAAATACACGAGCTTGAATCTACAACGCAGGGGGTCGGGAAGAGGATAGATAATTTGGGTAACAGCTGGTATATTGCTGCTCACGGATTCCAGAACTAAGGGTTTACAATAGGGATTCCAATTTGTAGTGTACACTACGTCTCTCTTTAGTTAACAAACGCATATTGTTGCCAGTCTTCATTTTTGGTGATTGTGCCGAGCGAGGAGATGGACCAACCCCTCAAGTGCTTGCTACTCAATTGATGCGATGGTTGGTATGCGCTACCCACGTTGTGGCTGGGTAGGCAAATTCCTCGCGGAGTCGCATCGAGGGCTCGCCGCAGGTCTAAGCGATGAGTAGACAGCGTCAGGGCGCGTGTTCAGTACAAATGCGAAAGTTTGTCTCTGTATCCCAAGTCGAAGCCAGATCCCAAGTCAAAGCCAGTATCCCATCAGTCGCGCATCTACTCAACATGCCTCTCCTTCTCCTACCCTTCGTCCGCCCGTCGACGCCAATGCCTGATTTGCTGCCCTTCTCAATCCTTCTCGTCCCGCACCTCCCACTGCTTCCCTTCAACCCTAGTCCCTGCTGCATTCGCTGCACCCCATCCCGCGGCCGTTCACTCGCACACCCTGACCTCATCCCTTTCAATTGATTTACAAAGTCACCATTCCTTTCCCCTTGTATCCTTCCGAGGAGACACCGGACTAGGACATGTCAGCTCCTTTAGAGGCGCGATTTGGTTCTGGTGGACTTACGATAGGGTTCTGGTTCTGGCTGCGCATGTACTCGGTCATCTGCTCCTGGTACTCCCGGGTTACGGTTGGGGCGGGTCCCTTAGCTGAGGAGATCAGCACACGGGCCTATCCATGGAAGGTATTGCGTTCCATCGCTTCGCATACCAAATATCACTTACCCTGGCTTCGAGCGAATGTGAAGAGTCCGAAAGCAGCGGCGACGGCACCGGCGGTGTAAAGAATTACTTTCTGTGTGTTGCCTGGTGGCATTGTTGGTGCTCGGGGACCATGAGGGCCGAAGGCGACAAAGTAGGCTGAGGGGTTAGCAGACTTCTTGCGGTAGTGTAGTGGTCAGCCAGAGAGCGAGAAAGACTCTGGTCCTAGCAGACGCAGAAGTGATAGCAGACAGAGCTTTCGCACAAGCCTCGCAGAACTGCTGTCCAATGTAGTAGGCCGCCAGCACGACATTCCCCAACAGCGCAGAGATCACATCCGCTATCGGCGGACATAGATCAGATCGAGTGTACACATCTTTAGTGCGAGTTTCCAGATGTCGCGCCTCCACTTCCAATTTCCAGATCTATCGTCCGGCGCATTCCCCATTGCACGGTGCTTGGCGTAACGGAATGACTGAAAGCAAGAGATCCGCGACGAGTAAAAATTGACTAACCGGCCTTCTTCTCATCGAGGCTCAACTCCTTCCAATCCCGCTTCTGCAGTTCCTCGAGTTGTTGGTAGACCTCAAATTGCTCCTCCGCAGGTAGGCTCTTCCAGCTAGCCTCAATGTTGGCTAGTGCTGGGGCTGAGGCATTGGAGCGGGTGGAAGTGACGGTAATTGAGGGGGCTGCGGCGGAAGCGTAGGATCGGAGGGACGAAGCCGAAGAGCGGGGAACCGAGCGGGGGAGGGAGCGGAGGATGGACATGGACATGATCGATAGCTGAGTGTTGGTTGTGGAGAGATCGATGACTAGGTAGCCTCTTTTTGTGTATAGGTTAGGCAAGTGAGTTGCAGGAGAGGAGAGTGAGAGCAGTGACGGGATAGACCGGAGCGGGATTAATTTTTATTTCCGCACCCACCAATCGCTGCTTCGGTACAGCTAAGCGAGTGTGGCACTTTGATATCTGCAGGGTACAGTCGCCCATGGGACCTCGAACCTGCCTGATTTGCTCGAGATCACTCGTACGGTATGCTCAGGCCAATGCAGAGGCTCTACCGTACTCCACAGATATCGCAACGTGGCAGGACCCAGCTGCTGCTCAAGCTCTCACGCTCTCCGGCACTACCACATTCCTCCCCTGTTCCAGCCTCATGTTCGCCATCCTGTTCTCAATTCTCTGTTCTTTCACGGCTCGCCTCGCCTTCTTCCTGATCACATTCACACCCTTTGCAGTGTCCACCCACCCCTCTGTTTCCATGCTCCAGACCTGTTCAGCCCGCCTCGCCTGTGCAACCCCCCTCTTGACCCTCTTCTGCTCCTGGTCGAACAACACCTGCGCCGCTTCCCTCACTTCCGCTCTTGTCCGCCCTCTCAGCTTGACCCCCTCCAACCCCTCAGCGCCCTCCTGACCTAGAATCTCCGAGAGACTTCTATCTCTGCCCCCAGCCTCCCACTTGTCAACGGCAGCCTTTCCAGCCTCTTCTCTCTCCTTCGCTAACAGCTCCCGCCTGGCATTGAATCCAGCCGTCTTCTTGGCGCGTGAGAAGCGTGGTGATAGTTCCTCTGAGAGAAAGAGTGGCATTGTAGAATCGGTTTCGGGTATTCCCGGGGTGGCGGAATGAGCATCGAGCCACTCCCTGGCCAGTCCGGAGTTTGGGATTGGGATGCGGGATGAGCTCGGCAGTAGCTCTCCCATGAGTGTTGACGACATCAGGGTGGACACCGAGGGAAGTTTGAGGGTGGACGTTGATGGTTCGGACGTGTCTAGCTCAGTTGCTGAGTTGTCAGCGAACGCGTCTCGAAATGGCCAGCATTCGGCCATCAGTTATTAGCCGACTACACTCACGTTCTGGCATTTTCGATAGCTCCGGGGATGGCCATTTTATCAGCACCAGACCACTTTCCGGATGCGGAACCTCGTCAGTCGGTCCGGTCAATTTGGCAGCGTAGCGATCCCACTCCAGACGCCGCAGACCTTTGTTGAAGTACGGTGATGATGTTGACAATCGGGTTGCAAAGACGCTGACATTGTCAGCTTCAGGTACCCAGGTGGGCGTTGATCCGCAGGAGTATCCTCGGCCAGAGACATACCTATCGGGCCCTTTCCGATCTTCCACGCAGAGCTGGACATTTGAATAATGTACAGGTCGCGGTAGCGCCGCCACGTTAGAGGAGGTCTCCCATGCGGACCGCTCATCATCGGTCAGGCTGTCAAAGTTGAGGGGTTTGGGCCTGGTAGTTGCGGATTTTTTGCTCTGATTTGCATTAGCGAACTGATACAGCGAGCCAAAGGTCTCCATCGACTCACAGTCAATCCCTCGAGATACACCTTATTTCTTTCCATATCGATAGACTTCACAGTGTAAACCCTCCATCCTCCCTTGGAGCCTTCTGCTTCATCGGTGTACTTCTCCTGCGGTCGGCCGACCAAAAGACGGACTTTGTCCCGTGGACGTATGTTCCATCTCCGTATCCGATTGGCAGGCTGGACGAATTGGGTGGGTGGGTGAGGAAGACGAGAGGGCCATCTGATATCTGTGTCAGATAGATCTGACGGTTACTTGAAAACGCTGGACGCACTTGGATGAGAACTTGGATTTGTGAATGACCTCGAGGTGGTGAAGACCTAACGGGGAGTCAGCGATCGGGCAATCTGGGCCGATGCGCGATGCGCGATGCGAGCCGGTCAGTCCACTCACCCTTAGGCACAGACGTGACAACTGTTGACATTGTGATTAGTGTGCAAAGTGAATAGATGTGTTGGTAGCATAACTTGGGTGGAAATCTCTCTCTATGTAGCGGAGTATCACTTGCACATGAAAGCCACATCATGTCTCAATTACGTACACCCATTACCCCCGCGAGTTTCAGATCTCCAGCCAAGTTCCACCCTCCTCTAGCTAGTAGCCCCAGCTCTCGTACCCCACCCCTGCAGCAGGCTCTATAATGGCCCCAGCCTCAGCTAGTATAGCTCCACCGGAGCTGCTGAGCTGGTTCCGCCCGGATGAGCAGGTTACCGCCTGCTTGCCCTGCCGCAACCGCGTTGACGGGTCCCAACTCACCCACGGCTGGACCGTGGTCGTCAAGCGAAGTCAGGCGCCTACACCTAATGCAGCGTAAGCATCGTCTGACTTGCTGAGGACGAAGGTCCTCCACCTCTTCTCTTTTCCAGCGGCTGTCACATTGCACGGCGTCCTCGCTGAGTCCTACAGCGTATTCATCTTGGTTCAGCGCCCACCGCCGGCCGCCCCGGGTGACCTACGGCTCGTGCACGTCCTCCCAATAACACCCTCTCTGAGCCTATCACTCAACCAGACTCCGCCATCGCCTTCAGTGTCGCACTTTCAGCTCAGTGCAAGGCCTCGTATGTCCTGTAGCTGTTCCGATCGGTGCCAAGCTGACTCTTGCGGCAGATATTACCCTTTCGATATGTGATCCAGCGACCAAAGTCGATATCAGAGTCTCGGCCAGTGAGACGCATAGGACGCAGAATTTGATCAGCGAGATCAAGCGCCTTGTGGCCATATCTAGTAGGTCCGAAAGAGCATCCCGCGCAGCGGTGCAGTTGCCTGACCGTTGCAGGAGATCAGCCTTTGGTCCCCCTTCGAGCGTCCTGGCTCGGCTGCTACCCTCAGGAGCCACCGTCTACGACAGCGCTTGAAGATGATCCACCGACCAGTAGTACTGCGTCATCCAGCTCCGGCTCTACATCTACACTCGGTTCGCCCATCTCATTGAGTGAGTTTCGCCTGACAATGCTGCTCCGCAATTGCACTCTCCAGCTGATCTCGGAGCCAGTACGATCTCGAATACAATGACCTCCCTCAGTCTGATGTCAAACGTCACTCTCAATCCACAATCCACGGAGTCGGCCACCAACGCGAATGCAAATCCGCTCGAAGCATCCTTCTCCAGAGTCGCTTGGCTCAGAAGGCACGTATTCGACGAAGAGCACGAGTGGGCAACTCGTCAACCCATAAGGTTAGCGAAGTCTATGTTCAGGGCGCGACGAACGAACGAGCTCAAGCTGATCTGGGGTAGGATTCGTACAGCGACTTACAATGTGAACGACAGGTTGCCGCCGAAAGATACCGTGGAACTCGCTCAAATGGTAGGGGAGGGCGAGGAGGATGTCCTAGTGTTCGGTTTTCAGGAAGTCGGTAGGTTCCTTTCAGCTGCGTGATACTTTCCGCACTCTGCTGATCCGGCTCAGACCTCCGAAGTCACGCACTCCTTATCTCGCAAGGCGGTTCCAGGGCCGAGGACTGGAAATCGGCGATACTTCGAGGTCTAGGAGACAAAGCGGATGATTACGTTTGCGTAGGTCTATATTCTTCTCACCCACCAGGCTACCTACTGATAGATCTGTAGATTGCGACCAGCCAGTATGTCGGAGTCTTGATCATTATGTTTGTCGAGACGACTTTACACGGCGCTGTGAGCGAAGTGGAAACCAGTGAGCGGGGTATCGGACTGCTTGGCTTCGGAGTGAGCTAGCTGCTTCCTGTTCGCGGGCTATACGCGCAGCTGGAGCTGACGGTGTAGGGCAACAAAGCGGTATGTGATCGAACCCCTCGACATCCGAGCTGAGCTTGTAGGGCGTGGCTGTGCGACTGAAGATTCACGATACCACATTCTGCTTCGTGAACTCTCGTAAGTAGTAGACTGTCCTCGCATGTTCGCAGTATGCGCTGCGCTTACAGCAATCAGACTTGGCAGCGTTTGCAGAAGCCCTCGATCGCAGACGGGCAGACTACCTTACACTGAAGACTGGTCTAACATTCAGCACTAAAATTGGGCCGGAAGAGGTATTGGCCATTGATGAGTTCTCGCCTGAGGCGCCAGGGAAGGTCACAGGGATTGAGGATAGTCATGCTATGGTAAGTTACCTTCCCATGACTCGCTGTGATTTGCGAAATGGCCTATAAGCTGACAACTCTTCTAGTTCTGGATGGGCGATCTGAACTACAGAGTAGACGCTAGTGACGAGGCCATCAAGAGGTGGGTCAAAGCTGAAGAGTGGGGCTGGGTGCTTGAGAAAGATCAAGTGGGTCTACCTTCCCATACTCGCAATCCCCTTGCTGATTCCCACAGCTCAAAGCGGAAATCTATACCGGGAAATCATTCGAAGGATATGAAGAAGGCAAGATTGGGTTTCCGCCGTAAGTCCTGCATCCTTCGTTAAATACAAAGCTGACAATAACAGGACCTACAAATACATTCACGGAAGCTCAACATTGGACGACAAGCGTGCTCCGGCATATACTGACCGTATCCTATGGAAAACGCCCACTCCGTCCTCCTTCGGACATACGGAATTGCCCGGGAGCACCTCGAGCGCATCATTACCCCTCCACACGGTGTCGTGTGAGCGGTATGGATCACACGAGATCTTATGGTCTGATCACCGCCCCGTCTCAGCGACGTTCTCGGCGGAAACTCGCGTTGTTGACGAGGAGAAACGAAAACATTCGATTGGCGAGGCGAGGCGAAAGCTCGAGAGGCTGGAAGAGCTCTGGAGGCCTGCTTTGCAGATTGATCGGACAGAGCTTGATTTCGGGGAGGTCAAGTATGGTATATTGCCGGTGGAATGGAACACGAGCTTACAATCCGGTCAGATATCGTCGGCAAGCAATTCAGAGCATTGTCATACGGAATATTGGCCGGGTACCTGCGTCTTTCTCATTCCGCGAACCGAGTGCGGGTAAGGCGATCTGTAAGTCTCAGTCTGCGATCGCGTTAAGCTTCTGAGTATGATGGTAGAGCAGGTTCTGACAGAATATCAGGCAAGCCGTACTTTTCAGTCCTACCTGCTACAGCTACGGTCGACCCAAATCAATGCCTCACACTGCGAATTATCGCATTGATCGATGAATGCCATTCCCGCGACCTATCCTCGGGCGCGGATATGAGTGGTAAGTCAGACTCGGCTCCGTCTCTGGCGATCAAGTTCTGACCGTCAGACGTTCTAGTATTGCAAGTGGACAATGGCAAAGATACTGTCAGTACACCTTCGATCTTGACCGTCGATATCTTGACTCGATAACAAAACGCTGACCGAACAATGTAGTTCATCACACTCTCCGCCACCTTCAGCCCCACAGTCATTGGCTTGCCCTTAGATCTCATACCCAACCTCTCAGCCCCGATCCGTTCACTCTCGCTCCTAGAACGGAAAGCGCTGGCCCCACCTCGACCTCGACGTGTGGACGATGGCGCACTGCCTACCCCGGATAAGCGGGATCAGTCAGGGCTAGCAGCGGGTAGTGGAGTTGGCTCAAAGCCGGCAAAAGAGGTCTGGAGGCTTTTGGAGTATCTCATGGAGCACGGCCATGAGAGTCGGGGACTCTGGCTGGCGGATGACCCTAGAGGGGACGATGAGGTGCTGGAGATCATAGATGTACGTCTGGGGTTGTTCTTACTTTCGCAAAGCTGACAGATGATACAGGCAATCGATACGGGAGCTGAGATCCCATCAAGTCCCCGCTGTGCAAGATCTGTTTCCCTCGCCCTGCTGCATCTCCTGCAATCACTGCCGGAACCCCTTGTCCCACGCCAATGGCATCCTTTCTGCATGGAATCTAAGGGTCGAGACGAGGCTTTTGCGTGCCTTGAAGGTGTACAGGGTGTACATACCAATGTGAATTGCTCAGTATCAATGCTGGCGTCGAAGTGAGAATTTCACGCTGACGCAAAAACAGGTTCTCATCGGCTTGATGTCGGTCGTGCGGCTGTGCTCGATGACGCCACCAGGGGCGGGCTTCGATACAGAAGGGCAAGGCAGACAGGGTGTACGGGAGGGATTCGGTGAGACGCTTGGTGAGTCCTCCAAAGTCCTCTCGATGTGTGGTGAGAGATCCACGAGCTTACCTTTCCTGCAGTCAAAATTTTGGCCTACACCATCTTCGGGTTTGAGGATGATAGATTGGCTACCATGGGCAAGGCGGGCCGTGTGGACCGTTATGGCCGAGAACGATTTGTTCGACTCTTGCTGGAGGGCTGAGACTGGAGGGCTGAGAAGGCACCCATTCAGCTATATCTACGATCTCCAAGGTTTAAGTTAGACAAGTAGATCTATGGTTACATGATTATCTGTTGTACACCCTGTCACTATCTTCAGCGTCTCGCAGTGCGATCTTCCTTCCACGAATCACGCTTCTCCCTTAAGCTGGAAGAAGCTCTTCCACCAACTCCGCCCTTTACCCTGCGCCGATAAGTGTACGCCCTCTCTTATCCGGGTGTAGTACATGGGATCGTGTGCCGGTCGGAGCGTGCGGCTGGATAAGAGATACTGTACAATGAGCGTCTGAAGCCTGATCGAAGTGCAGTAGGCAAAACTTACAGCTCGACCCGCCGCTCCATTTCGCAGTCTCTCCAAGCTCTCGCTCATCCCTTCCCATTGCTTCTCAAGCGAAGCCTCGCCACCTGCGCTACTCGACGCACGCTTGCTCGCTCTGCCCACGATCGATTCCAGAGCGTTGGATAGTTGTGGTGTTCCAGCTGGTCGAAGGGGAGTGGCGGGGAGAGCGGCGATGAGGGATTTGAGATGGGTGAGTTTGGACGACATGCTGAGATCGGCGATGATGGGGAAAGCTTAGAGGATATCTAGGGATGATAACGTTTTATGTATTGCACTCTCCCAGAGCTGTGTAGCTGTATGAGTGTACGATGGCTATGTTGTAGGTCTGCAGAGGTGAAGCACTACAGCCTTCTGCTTTGCTGCTGCTGCTGATCGCTTGGAAATCTCGATCCCGACGCACGGATTGTCGGACATCACAGGATGTCCATTTCAGGGAAACCCGAGCGTGACAGAGCGTGACGATTACGGCATGGCGTTAATGATTTCTTTCGGGGGCGGAGGTGCGGCAGTGACGGAACATGGAATATTTGGAACGCGTACGACCAGGTACGACCCTTGTTTGGTGTGCTGTTTGGGCAGGCCAGGGGCGGGGTATAAGTAGGTACCATGTTGAGACCTCTTTCTCCTCTATCCATCAATATCTCAACTTATCACACGAGTAACTCTGAAGCTGGTCTTCCCCTCCACTGTCTCACTAACAAGTCAAACACACACCACGCTCACTACCTTCCTCTTTACGCGCTAGCCGCTACGAATTTCCACACGTCCCTCTACACGAGCCACACACACATACCGAGCCGGTCTCGAACGCAAACCTTCAACCCACACATCCCAATCAAAATGCGCTCTTTCGCTATCCTCCTTTCTCTCGGTCTCGCTGGCTCTGTTCTTGCAGGTAAGTTGTCCCGATCTTTCAGACTGTACGTCTCCCTTGACTAACTTCGCAGCACCTGCTCCCGCTCCGTTGACCCCCCTCCTCTCCGCCAAAGACCCTATGGCTTTACACCGCCGCTCCCTCCCCCAGATCGCCCACTCTGTTTACGACATCCTGTCTTCTTCTGCCTCGCGTCTCTCTTCCCACATCAGCACCCTCATACCCAGCTCCAATCCATCGGGCGACGACCTGGACTTTGCAGACGACGAAGCAGAGTTCTACGGCGCGTATGGATCGTATGAAGCCGAGGTGGAAGCGTGGGAGTACCGCCATATGCAGTGCGCTGAGATCTGCAAGGTGCGCAATGTTGCCGGTGCGCGATCTGGCGAGGAGGCCCTTTGCAGTGCATACGGTCTAGAGGCAACGTGTGAGTCACACTTCCCTCTGGTAATCTGACTCTTGCTGATTTCTCAGTGGCGTGCGCGCAATGTATCGACTTGACATGGCCTGAGGACATGTTTGAGAACAGCGCCATGTCGGAGTACAACCGCATAGCTCTGTCCTGCGAAGCGAGTGCGACTGCTTGATTGTGAGTCACACCTTATGCCCTCACTCTGCTCCAGTACATCGCTGATTGTGCAAGGTTTCCGTATCGACAAAGACCCCATCTATCTGCTACAAGGCTCCGGGGTCATCCAGATATTATAACATGATGAAACGGGATTGGCCGGGTACTGCAGCGCATGCCTGCGTTGCTCGACGACGTTCACGGACATTATTTCATTCTATTGTATAGCAATGCATAATCGAAGTACATGAGCATGGGGCTAGTGACCTAGAAGAACGGGCGTGTGCATCCGAGTCCGGAAGCGAGCTGCGCATGAGCGATTGAGAGTAAGGCGATCGGTTCACAGTCACCTCCAAGACACTCGAAGGTCAACCTGCAGCCGGAAACTTCGCTGCCAAATCTACTTCTGCTGAGCGAGATTCAAGCGGCCACTCGATGGTTGTCTGTTGGTACCGCAGCGGCACCAGAGCAACTGTGCGGCCGATCGGATTTGCACGCGACGCCAGCCGGGGGTCTGAGGATGATCTGTGTGAGCAGCTTCAGTCTGTCCCATTTGACGCCCAGCTGTACTGTAGCCGACTTGATCACTAACCAACTCCCCAGCTATCCTCGATGATCCATTCCACATCTGTGTATCACCTGAATGCATCCTCATACAAGGCCCCTCGACGTGAATGGTAGCAAAAACGTCTAGACGACAGTTCCAGCGTTCGAGGCGATACGTGGCCACAAGTCGGCGCACTCCTTTGCCACTCTGCCAAATCAGCCCCATATCAAATGGCTCATCCTAGAGCACGCAACAACTCACGGTCCGTTGATAGCACTTCCCTTCATCTCTCCCTTGTTGTTGACAATGACACCGGCGTTGTCCTCGAAGTAGAGGAAGACACCATCTCGCCTTCGCCAGGCTTTGCGTTGGCGGCAAACAACAGCTGGCATCACTGACATCATCAGCGCTGGTCTTCAAACCTTCCCGAGGACAGACTCACCCTTCTTCCTCAACTCGGGCTTTCCCTTCTTCACTGAAGCCATGACCATGTCACCAGCGGCGGCAGCGGGCAGTCTGTTCAATCGGGCACCGAAGCCGACGACTGAGATGACATACAAGTCTGCAGAGTTAGCGAAAGTCATGGCAGAAATCTCTGCAGATAGCCTGCACACTCCCCCGGCCCTTCCCGCACTTCTTCATTTCCTCAATGCAATGTACACCATCCCAAAGAACGCCCTCCCAACACTGCAGATCACGGGCAATTTTCTCGTCCTCTCTCAAGCTCCCTTCAGATCTCCCGCAGGTCTTGACGATTGCCTGATCGTAGTATACTCACTCTTAGCTCCGGAGTTGTCGGCGCAGTTCATAACGGCTCCGACGGGGAGAGCGAGGGTCATCCTGAACTTGGTACCGGCGGCGGCAGCTAGAAAAAGTCAGCATTACTTCCTGTGAATTGATCTCCCTTCTCTCGATAACAACAAGGGGGAAGAGGGCGAGCTGTCTGCCGTTGGGACCTTCTCCCTGTGCCCGCTTGTATTCCCAAATGATCGCGGCTGTCGAATGGTCGTGCAACACCATCAAATCCACCACGACATCCCTCTCAACCACCAACTTGTCGCTTCGAACCCAGGTTTCGTTTACGATGGCTCGAGTAATTTCCCAGCATATTCGTCCGAGTCGACGTGCGCTGACTTACACTTAAGGGACGGCATCGTAGATGTTTTTGTCGAGTATGAAGGGTATAGCTGCGTTCACTGGATTGTACACAAAAATCGACCAGGGCGAATTTCGCACCTGAACGAGTGCCACACCCGCGGTCTCCAAGCCGGAGTTTGGCGGCGTTATGTTCGGCGGTGGAAGCTTACGTCATGTCCACGTGTCTGTTTGCCACCCGGGGGTGGATCTGAAACGCGTATTTGGTTCCGTGCGTGTGTCAGGTTCTAGCTTCCTTTGTCTGAGCAAAAAGTTGTCGATCGGACGCGTTCTTCATCATCGCTCTGCCTCCTATCTCGCTGTACTCATATCTATCTCATATCTCATATCTCATATCTCATATCTCACCCTGGCCCTCCTGTATACATAGTCCGACGCATCTCGAGCACTGGTAAGACACGATGTCTGCGACCACACGATCTCCAATCACGTCCGAGGGAGCATCAACTCCAAACCTTACGCGTGCCTCCACCTCAGCTGCTACGACCATGCCCGCATCACCCATCTCTGCTGGCAACGATGATAAGGACGAGGCAATGATAGTGGATGATCGCGATGCGGCTACATCGGGGGGCTCTAGCATAGAGACGGAAGCTCTAAATCCAGCTGTAAGTTGATTCTACCATCTTGTTGTGATTCAGGCAAAGGATGGGTCGCAGGTGTGTGTTGACGTCGGGGCGGCGTGTGTTTGGTTGAGAGAGTGCCTTTATCGGAATGTTTGGCTGTGGGAGAGCCGGTGCGGGCTCTCTTGTATTATGCTTCGATCTCAAACCTGACATCACCCCTGCTGCTATCTCCACCGTGGCATCTAGCTGACGCGAATCTTCCTTTGTTCTTCACCTCGTACCTATCCTCACGCATCCGCTCTCGTCATCCCACTCGAAATAATGTACGGCGCAAATATACCGGATCCTCAGCTTGATGCGCGAGCAAGTCGCTTGTCTTTCCTGCTGGACAAGTCCACGATCTACGCCAAGATTATTGGAGACCGAATGGCGAGGCAGCAAATCGAAAAGCAGAAGGCTGAGCAGAGAGCTGAGGTTCGCAAGGCGAATAAGGAGAAGAGGGGCGCTGTCACTGGAGCGCGGGCTGGGACGAGGGGCAAGGCGCCAGCGGCCGAGGTCGAGGAAGAAGAGACGGCTGCAGCTGGGAAGAGGAAGCGGCGGGGTGATGCTGGAGCTGCGGGGAAGAAGCTCAAGATTGGAGAGGAGGATGTGAGTCTGAACTTCTCTGCTGTCAGTTCTGCTACACGCATCGCTGATTGTCGTCAGTTAAAGCTCGAACTAGCTCCAGCAGACACCTCGAAAGAGGCCGCCGCAGCTGCAGAGGCAGAAGAAGAGGAGGGAAAGCAGTACTCTTTCGCTCAACCCGAGCTTATCACCGGTGCTACTCTGCGGGACTATCAGCTGGCTGGTGTCCAGTGGATGATCAGTCTGTACGAGAATGGGCTGAACGGTATTCTCGCGGACGAGATGGGGTTGGGCAAAGTACGTACCGCGAGATCGCTCCTGTGTCGGGGTCACCGCTGACCATGCTGTGTAGACTTTGCAAACCATCGCTTTCCTCGCCCACCTTCGCTCAAAGGGCACATGGGGTCCATTTCTTATCGTCTGCCCGTTATCTGTCCTTAACAACTGGATCATGGAATTTGAGAAGTTCTGCCCATCCATTCCGGTGAGTCACATCATGCGTACACATACTCTTCGCTGCATTCTCGCTGAGCTTGCAGGTCATCATGTACCACGGCACACCTGAACACCGCGCCGAGCTTCGAGCTACCCGGCTACAACCTCCATCCGCGAATGACATCGGCGCAACAAAGAAGAAAGGTGGAAGGAAAAGCGCTCCTGCCGGCAACTCTGGCAACACCACCTCAACCTTCCCAGTTGTGGTCACCACTTACGAGATCTGCATGAAGGATCAGAAGTACCTCAGTAATTTCATGTGGAAGTTCATCGTGGTGGACGAGGGTCACAGACTGAAGAATTTCGATTGCAAGTACGTCATACCCCGATAAGTACAGAAATTCTTGCTGACTGCTCAGACTCATCCGAGAACTCAAGACGTATACCTCCGCGAACCGGATGATTTTGACCGGTACCCCACTACATGTGAGTTGCGCAGCTCTGGGTTCTGTACCGATTGCTAATCCTAAAAAGAACAATCTCGCCGAACTGTGGTCCCTTCTCAACTTCATCCTTCCCGATATCTTTGACGATCTCGACTCCTTCCAACAATGGTTCAACTTTGACGAAATGTCAAGTACGGAGAACGCCACTGCGAATCTCCTGAACAAATCCTCCGTCGTCACCTCCCTTCACGCTATCCTGAAACCCTTCCTACTTCGAAGACTGAAGATCGATGTCGAGAAGGATCTTCCGCCCAAGAAGGAGTACTTGCTGTACGCTCCATTGACGCAGCAGCAGAAGGACATTTACCAGGCTATTGTGTCACGCCAGATCAGGCAATTCTTAGTGGATAAGAAGTCTGGGAATGGGCAGGAGGAGAATCAGGCTGTGGCTGCGCTGGAGGTTGACGCCCATGGCCGGAGTAAGCGAAAAAAGGGTCGAGTGAATTACGCGATTGAGGAGAACGACAACAAATACATTGACGATCTCGAAAACGGTCATGCGATTGACGAGCCGAACGGTCTGGATATGAGGAGCGCGGCGCAAGTCGGGCAGGAGTATGCCATCAAGCAAGCTAGTGAGTGACTATTCCCCTGTCACACTTAGCATGCTAATAGTCTAGCTAAATCTGTCAACAACATGCACCTTCAAAATCTCGTCATGCAACTGCGGAAGATCTCCTCACATCCTTTCCTCTTCGACTGGCCCACGGACGATAAAACAGGAGAACCAGTCATCAACCAAGATCTTGTCAACGCCAGTGGGAAGATGTTGCTGCTCAACCGACTGCTCGATGCACTTCTGGAGCGAGGACATAAAGTCTTGATCTTCTCCCAATTCACCACTATGCTGGATGTCATTGTGAGTGATCTACTACCTGTCAAGATCAACTGGATCTGATGTTGGATAGGAAGACTGGGCGACCATGTACAAGAAACTGAACATCTGCCGAATTGACGGTTCTACCAGCCAACTGTCCCGCAGAGAGCAAATGGAGACCTTCAACAATGGCGGAACCTCGCCGGATGCCACCAAACTCTTCCTGCTCAGTACTCGCGCCGGCGGGTTAGGTATCAACCTGGTTGAAGCCGAGTAAGTCTGCTTCTTTCCATTTCCATCGACAACTCAGCTGATCATGCAGTACTGTAATCTTCTTCGATCAGGACTGGAATCCACAGATGGACCTCCAAGCACAGGACCGCGCCCACCGAATCGGCCAGACTCGGCCTGTCTTGATTTTCCGCCTCGTATCTGCTCACACTATCGAAACCAAAATCCTTCAGAAAGCCGGCAACAAGCGGAAGCTCGAATCTCTAGTCATCAGCCAGGGAAACTTCGGAAAGGTAGTGGATGAGAATGGTAAAGTCATCCTGGGAAGGACGAAGTCCAAGCCGCAAACAATGGCAGAGATGGCGAGCGCCCTCAGGGAGTTTGAGGGTGAGGAAGTGGATGTCGTGACGAAGGATGATAAGATCATCAGGTAAGTCTCTATGCGTAACATGCAGGGTTAATGCTGATGGAGATCCTAGCGATAAAGATCTGGATATACTGCTTGATCGATCTGAAGAAGCTATGGAGCGGAAGGCTGGATGGAAAGCTGGGCTGGCATCTGGCGAAGCGGGCGCCGAGCAGCGTAAGAAGGGAGAGAAGACTGCCTTCGAGGTGAGTCATTTTGGAATATGCGGTCCGAAGGACATACTGATTATCTAGGTGTTCGTACCTGCCAAAGATGACGCGGCGGATGGGCTGGCGGCGATGTTCACTGAAGAGGAGGAGCAAGTGGAAGCATGACCCAAGCAGTCAAACTGGACGGTACAATGTGTTTGTTGTAAATTAATGTTTAGGGTAGCTAAATATCTTGCGTGTGACTTATTGGTATCCTGTGTCTCTGACTCTTATGCAGTAGTACTTGATCCCACGTTCCCCTCGAAAGTCGAGAGTGCTCCAAGGAGAGGGAGCGAAGGATGGTAGGCGCTAAACTCGACGCCACTATACCTGCAAACTCGATCCTAGCCTAAATCGAAGATTAGGATGCTCTGCTTGATCTAAGATGGAGATAATGCGGCAGACCGCTTGAGATATTGGGATCTATGGAGATTAGATAGCGTGGATATCGCAACGATTACGTCCAGGAACGACTTTGTAACGTTCTGATTCGTCGTCGGGAGATTACGGACCGGCCGCCGGGGCCGGTCAACGCAGAGACGGATCCGTGTCCGAGGGGGTCCGAATGGAGCTTTACGCCACCATGTCATCGTCCGAAGCCCTTCGGAGATTTCTGCCGCAACGAAAAGTCCGAAGTGACGAGGAGACGGCGCGAGAGCCAAGGAAAGATGATGGGCCGAGACCCGAGATTTACGCAAACTATAATGTAAGTCAGCCGCCGAATCCCGTCACCGCACGTATCGTTGCCGCACCGCCAACGTCCCGAAAGTGTCTCAGCGTGTGCTGCGCGAGATCTGCGATGGATCTCACTCCAATGGCCCTCGAATGTGTGGCCAACTTTTTACTCGCTACCTCCACTGCTCACTAGTACACACTAGCAAGCGGCTTAGCAACGACATTACATCGAATCAAGACTACAATTCCGCAACCGGCTTCACCAGAAACTCATTGGCGCAACGACGCCCGTGTTGAAGAGGCCAAAAGGAAAGACAGCAAGGCACGGGTGGCCCATCAATATCCTACTCAGTCGCCTCACAGGACGAGCGACGGAGGGAAGGAGGAGGGCTGTGGACCACACTACATAGGACGCACAGGCTGTCGCTGTGTATACACGGGGTCTCGTGGACTGTTGTATCGCGAGATCTAGATTTTCGGGGTCGGACATAGCCATCCGGGGTGTCCGAACTCCGCGTAGGTTCATCGACATCCTTTGTCCGCGCCCATCGATACGCGGATCACCGCCCCCCATGGCATGCCTCTCACTATGCCTTTCACCCCCGACGACTATCTCTTTGATCAGTCCGGTAACACATACGTAACAACCGATTCGCTGTCCGCTGGCGGATGGCTGTGGGAGAATCCATTTGCCCCTGGACAACCGGTCGCTTTGGCTGGGCTCGGGGCCAGAATAGGCTCGCCAATGCGGACGGAGTCAGGGATAGGGACAGGAGTTGTGGGCATAGGCACCGGGCTGGGCGTGGAAAGGGGTATATCCAACTTCAGCGCAAGTGGTGCAGCGGTCGCAGGGCCGTCGACAGGTGAAGGTGAAGGTGGGGGCTGGAGCGACAAATTTGAAGTGCAGATGGGGAGCGGAGCGGAGGTCAACGTCAACTCAGGTCATACCACGGCTCAACACACCGGATGGCCCGGCGTTGGCTCGATGGATATAGCAGATGCCACCCCTCGACTTGAATTTCGCGAGACTTCATCCACGTCAACTGCTGCGCAACCATTCTTCCCCACTCCATTCTACGGCAATGTCAATATTTCAACTACCATCTCGACAACGCAACGTACAGACGCGTTCGATACTGCTCTCAATTCGCAGCACTGGGAGGTGCCGGGTATGATCCCCGCCCCTGTGGAACTTATGGATTTGTAAGTCAACCAATCTGCCTCGCGTCTCATCTCATCTCCCAGTTTGAGGTTTGCCGCAAGCCGACTTCATCCTGCTCATCGACGGGAGGGAGATCTGACAATCGCGCGTGTCGTGCTGACTCTCGAACAGTTTGAACTTCCCCTCCCGAAGCATCCCTACCGGTGCGCGATACGACCAATTGCTCCAGGCAAAGCTCGGCGGTTCGCCCCGCATTTCAGAGGCCTCATCCGCTCGTGGCGCGATGGGTCAGTACGCGTCCGCAGCACATCGCGCGGACACGTCTGCGATGGGTCAGAACTCCTTGCATCCCACACACGATGACAGACATCGAGCCAGCAGCAACACGCCGGGTCCCTGGATGGGCTCTACCGCGCCAACCTCCGCAGCGACAACACCGCTTGCACTCGTACCCTCTCAATCCACCCAGCCTATTCCGCCCTCTTTTTCTCAATCTCTACCTCCTGCACACGGTGGCGGGCCGTACTCTGCATCCGCCCCTTCATCCATCTCCCCAAATGTTCCATCCACTTTCCTACAGCATCAGCAACAACAGCACATGCAATATCCAATCCCATCACCGCTGTCGCTATCCTCTGCGATGCCATACTATCCTCAAGTCAGTCCCCCGGTATCACGTCTTCCTGATGGATCTCTGGCAGCTGGGATGAGGCCTGGGCCGATACTCTCGGCGATTTCGGCGCCGGATCTGAATCAGGTACATTGGGGATATGAGCCGCAGCAGGACCGGCTGCAAGGGTCAGCCCAGACTCAAATGCCACCCAACTTCGAGATTGGCATAGCTGGACCCAGTCGTCCAAGAGCTGTACCACAACGGATACAGTCGGCGCCACTCGTGTCCCATCACTCTGAACCTTCGACCCGGACACCCCTAGGGTATTTTGGGTGGCAACAACAACACCAGGAATCCCGTTCGATGGAACCCCTTACCCCTGCATCCGCGCCGATAACCACACACCCCTCCTCTACATCTCAGTCTGGGCAATACCAACATCATCCGCAATCCCACCAACGTCCGCACCAAGCATTTCACCACTATCCCTCACAGCATCCCCACTACCAGCCTCACATGCAGCAATCATATGAGGTCCAATTGGCGGGCAATCCCAACTTATACCCTTCACCCTATCCACATTTCCAGCCTTCCGTCTTACCAATCCCGATGTACCATTCCTGGACGCCCACTCTGCCTCCCGACTTAGGCCCCAGCCTGTCCCTGAACGCTGGACCTGCTCTCATTCCGGGACCCATCGAACCGTCCACAAATAGTCTTGACATCGCCAGTCAGTCTCGCTCCAGATCGGCGTCATCCTTCGTTGCCCCACCAGTCGCATCCAGCCCAGCTGCGGAGGATCTCGTCAAACGAGAACCGAACGATGTTGCGGAAGCGGCACCGCAGCAGGCGCAGCGGAAGAGACGGAAGAAGACGGCTGATGTTGGGAAAGCTGTCCCAATTCCGAAGCAGAAAAGCCCGAAGAAGAAGATGAAGGCATCGGAGACTGGATCAGACGAGGATCGGAAGGTGGACATCGGGCAATCGAGCAAACAGGCCGAGGAAGAGGAGGACAGAAAAGTTGTCATCGCGTGTCACATGTGCCGAGCCAAAAAGCTGAAGTGAGTTCCAGTCTCACTCACCTCCTCGGCAACTATGATCGCGACCGCGGCTCAAGGCTGACATTTTTCCTAGATGCGACGGTGTGCGTCCCCGATGCCACAACTGCGAGCGCAAAGGTGAAGAAATTTGTGCCTATGATGAACGATTGAAGCGTCGAGGACAAGGCAAGAAGACCAAAGAGAAGCTGGGCGTGGGGGTCCGGGATGTGGATCTTGCCGGTACCGTTGTATGGAGGAAGACCAGAGCGCCTATTGAGCCGGAGAATGCGCGTGAAGCTGTTGGAGCGAATTTAGAGCAAGAGATGATCTAGAAGAATGGCATCTGTAGCATATCTAGACTATATATCGGCCCTTGATAACTGTTCGTGGCACCTCGCCGGCTTTATGATTCGCATATGTCGCATTCGAGACGAGGTGCTGGTGATTACAGCCCTCTCAGCCCCAGAATGAAGCTGACGATGCCTACTCCGTACAGCCCCCATATCGTCCCCTTTTGACGCGGATGGCGTGCAGCCGCCATATGAGGCAAGTATATGCCCATGATATTGCAGAAGGTGTGCGAGGCGAGCGCGGGCAATACAGATGCAGTGCGAAGGTAGCTGTACGTCGCAAACCAGCCGAACAGGGTCGTGTAAGTCAACTGGAAGACTGTCCGGTTGTGAGCTTGAGAACTATGAGGATCCAGCGAGAATCATATCATGACTGACCACTTCCAGCGATAGCTTGAATGGCCGACGAAGTCGTCCGACCCCCTTTTGTGTAGATCTCCCAGGCGTGGTGGGCGTGCGCGATGCCGAAGTATACCGGCGTGACGAATACCATTGTACGCATCGAGGATCGAGATAGGAGCGCTACAGAGAGGAGACAGGAACGGAAGACGATCTCTTCGGTCAGAGGGCCCTGCGCAAAATTCAGCCCCGGTACGAGGGTGTGTCTACGGGCAAAAGCTCACCACAACGTAGTTTCTCCACTCGGCAAGGCCCCACCCGCCCGTTCCTTTCGCGCTGAATCTATCCCAGCGTAGTTCGAGACCGTGGCGGCTGGAATAGGAGAGGGTAGGGACATCGCCGTCTAGGTATGTCGCGTACAGCGGGCCGAGCAGGAGGATAGGCGCAAGGGCGTAGGGTAGAGCTGCACGTGCGACGGTACGCAGAGAGGGAATGTTAAGAGTAGGCGGAGGAGCGAGCCCTAAGAGAGTGAGGGTCGGCGACACCTAGGTCCATCAGCTTCTGGTGGTAACACCTCGGTAATTTGCGCCTGGGAGTAACTTACAGCTTCGACCCCGCCATACCCTCCCAGCACCTTGACGATCCACCAGACGCCTCCGACGCTTAGGACCGTAGCTACCCCGACAGCCTTCATCCGCCGCCTGATCGTATCTGGGTGATTACGCTCTCCTGGCTTCGGTTTGTCGGAATCGTCTCGTACATAGCTGTCTTTGGAGGCTAACTCGTCCAGCACTGGATCAGGTGTGGGTCGCAGCGATGCATCTGCAGGACCTGTTCATCGTCAGCACGAGATTCAGACAGCTCCCACTCTCGCCGACCGATGTTTCTCCTCAGGCCTGTGCGCAGCCGCAGGTGAATCTAGCATACAACACCACGGGTATTGTAGAAAGCCCGACTCACGTTTCGCACCAGGCCCAGGTCTAGCAGAGCTTGTCTTCGCTGTCGTCCTACTGTGTATGTGGTTTGAGATGTAGATGCTCCCAACATATCCTGATGTGAAGAGGAAAGAGAACAAGTGTGATATCCAAGGGTCGAGGGGGTTTGAGGCGAGTTGCGCTGACGGTACGAGGGCGGGATGAAGGGGACCCATCTCGGAAGTTCTTTCTTATGAGCTGAAGACTGCTCCGGACATGTAGATTGGGGAATGAATATCAGAGCGGTCGACGAGGTGTCCAAGTGCGTTAAGTCGACTTAGGCCGGAGGAGGTTTGGGTGCGATTGTACCTCAAGCTTTCAACCTCCGCAGCTACTTCCCGTGCAGTCAAGGTCAAGAGGGCGGCTGTCGAGGGTGTGCAGACGAGTTGCAGTGGTGGGACTATCCGTCATGGCATTGTGGGTTGAAATGCGGAGCAGCGAGAACAAAAGGCATTTGAATTAAATGACTTGGAGTGTCTTTGGCTGATGATCGATGATACACTTGCTGCACATTCCACCGTATCAAAGTCCTGCTATACTTGCTGATCGCGCATCTTCACAATGTGCCTGGCAGCGGGCTTGATCTTGTTCACGCCAGAAAGGAAGGGAGTGACAAGAGCCAAAGCCTGCCTTCTAGTCATAGCCTGCCTCATCGCAAATTCCTCTGGATCTGCAATAGAGTGCATCTCCCGACGAGACCCAGCTCTCAGCTATATTTCTAATTCCCGAAACGTGATCACCTGCCTGACGTGACAGGGGAGGACGGCGGGTAACGGGAATGAATGAGAATGGGCGGCACACAGGTAGACAGGAGGAAGGCGGAGTGTAACTAAGGTAGGGTGCCGTTTACTTGGGTGAAGGGCACTGTGCAGTGTTAGCTGTATTTTGTGATTGACACTGGCTGGAATCTGCGACATACAGTGTATGTGGTCGCGGCGTTGGTGTTAAGGATCAAAGCGACAATCAAACCGTAGAGACCAAGCACTTCAGCGAAAATGAGAATCAAAATCTGTCCAGTCAGTTAGGTCGTCATTTCTATTTATGATCTCTCCTCGCTGTCTGGTTGAGAATACAACTCTGGCTAGAGTCTCAGGACACCGGTCGCTGGGTGCCAGACCTTGACATACTCCCCCGCTGAGAGCCTCGTCCGTCGATCCCGGACCGTGTATCCGCCCATCCGCCTGCCTCTGGGGAACACGCCACCAACGAATGATTCCATAACGCCAGACTCACCATACCAACGAACAACCTTGGCTGCTGAGCAGTTCCTCGCACACCAGCGTCACCGACGATACCGATGGCGAAACCAGCTGCAAGACCAGCGAGACCGACCGATAGTCCAGCACCGAGTTGGATGAAACCAGTGTAAAGGGGCATGGGTGATTCGACTGCCCCGTCAGTTTCCAAATGCAATGGTTCAGCAAAGATCTTTTAACTCACGACCACCAGCGATAAGAACGGAAACGACCAGACCGTACTGAAATGTCAGCTACGCGCGGATCGAGGGCTTGGTAGATAAGCGAGTTGGACTTACAATGGCGATGATACCAGCCATAATAACGGGTACGACACACTTCATCATCAGGTCCGGCCTAAGCACGGCCATGGCGGAAATTCCGACTCCTGACTTAGCAGTTCCGTAGCTAGTATATCTCAGCTTCATCCGGTGAAACTGCAATACGTTGAGAGCTTACGCTGCACCGATACACGTGAAGACGATAGCAGCAGTGCACCCCATCGCACCGAAGAATGGGGCGTACACTGGACAGAGGTCGGCTACGGTAGACATTTTGAGATCGGCTGCAGAGTCAGCTATGAGCGGGGTAGGTGGATCGAGGTAAAGGAACGTGGAACGAGTGAATGGCAGTTGCGGGCCGCGTGGGTGAGAGCAGGGCCCCTGGATGCAAGAGATACGCCGTATGGGCTACTCCTCGATCCGAGCTGCGACTCACGATATGTGCTGCTGAGGAGAGGCTTCCTGGGTGGTTTGAACGAGGTAGGTAGGTGTGTGTGAGTGAATGAGGCAGGCAAGCGTTAAGGGCAGCCAGGCGCCAGGCGGCGATTCCCGGTATTACCCCAATGTGGCACTCTCCGACTCCCGCCACTGTCAGTCCGTTGTCCCTGCTCCGTTTAGACATTCACACCTCACAATTCACCCTTAGAATCAGATTCTCTTGCGGTTTCAGGGCAAGGGGACTGTTCGGGACAGTGAGGCATCCTACATGAGCTCTCTCAGTTCTACATCTTGACATAGAGGGGGTGGCAAATTACCAGGTGGCGACAGAAGATCCTACCGTTGATGCATGGAGAACAGATCCAACGACGTCAGTCCTGTCGCCGGACGCGTTGGACAGTCTCGGCTTGCCTTCTGTGTGTCCGGCTGAGCCATCGGTCTAGCTTGACCGCTGCGAGGTCGTCCCATCTGTCGATACCCATTGTCCAGCGTTTCAGATTTTTGGAAGTCTGCGCACGGTCTTGCGATTCTGCATCATCACCGCGGCGCAGCCCTTTAACCTTTGCCATATAACCGCCTTCACTAGAGTATCCGATCACCTCGTACTGACATAGTAAAACAGTTTCCAATACAGTCTTCAGAACAGACTACAGCAGTCATGGAGTTTACCACCGAGAGATCCAAGCGATATCGCTCTTCCTCGCCCTCCGCATCCTCTTCGTCCTCGGGCGCATCATCAGCCGGACACACTCGATCGCCGCCTCCCAAATTTCATCGACTCTCACCAGATCTGACCGACCAATACACCTGCTATCTCCCTCCGACTTGCAACCAACCGAGCAAGGCCACAGTGCACACATCTCAATCCGAGCTTGAGCGACATCAACTTCACTTCCATAATCACGTCTGCCGGGTCCCAATTCGTGATCACTCTTCGCACAACTCAGGCAGAGGACGGCCACATACACGCTCAGACGCTCGGAAAGCCGCGGAGGCGGATATGTTGCCGGACGCATTCGTCAGTGGCGGAGCCAGGGGCCAGATGAGAGAGTGCGGACGAGTCTTTCCGGATGAGAGATTCTTGAGTTTGGTAGGTCTTTGACGTCCCGGATTGCTCTCCATTGGCGCTTACGCTCGAGCAGAAGGAATAAAGGCTGACATAACTTTGTGTAGCATTACACTGAGTGTCATGACACGATCGCTAAGTGTAGGCAGTCCGACGGAGAGAAGATCGTAAGTGCCTCGGGAAATAATAATTGCTGATCGCTCTAGTTTGAATGCTTCGTACCGTCCCCGGAATGTGGCAAGAAGTTTGCCAGCCCTTTGACTAGACGGCACCATCTCCGAACTAAGCATCGTAAGCAGACTTTCTTACTAAGAGGATCGTGTTGATTGCTGATGAAACGCAGAGTATCCTGCGGATTACTTCTTCGCGGTCACCAATCACGGTGTGGGTGGAATATCATTGTCATCAAACGAGGAAATAGCTGATAAGTCAGCTCAATCAGATTTTGAAGGAGGATGGCTTGGCCGCAAGCATGATCCGCCCACGCAAAGATCCGCCGGCGAGTATACCCCCGCGCAAAATCGAGCCGATCAGACCGCAAACCTCCGCTCCGATGCCGTCCGATCAGCCCACAGTTGACCAGGCATCTACAGTCACCGACATGGAAGTTGATGATGTCGCTGCACTGGCAAACCAGTTGAACGGTTCGCTCGCTTTGGCGTTTGTACCAAGTTCCGTGAGGCGGAAGGCTGGAGGAAAGGTGGTAGCAAGTCAGGTCACGTCAGACATGTAGGCAGGCAAGGGGACACGGGTACGAGAGGGAGCGAGGGTGTGCGAGGGAGAGAAGGTGTACAGTCCCTGTAAGTATTGTTATTCACAGCTTTCCATTGTGCACGTGAAGAGGGGTCCGCAGCGGATGACTGAGGGTGATGTTGGGACTGACAGCTGCTAACACATTGAAGCGATCCTCTCCCTTCCGAACGGAATCCTTGCGCTCCTGATACGCCGAGAGTAGCAATGGCAAAGGTGTGCCTTCGATATCGGTCAGAAAGGATGCTGCCCGCCAATCTTACCCCTTCGGTCCGGCGTCCTTCGATCGTCTCGTGCTGCTTTAACCGCTTTGTACAATCGCCGGTGTCTCCATTGTCTTCGTCCATCATCTCATACCATTTCCGTCTCCCATCGGCAAATACGCCTCGACTTCATCTGCGCGCACTCGTGCACCGAGGCACTACCTGTACTACAGGAGCTCGATATCGAGACTCAGTACCCGCCCGCGACCTTTGGAGTGGCGGAGAATGGCAGCTACCGCGGCATTTGGACCAGTCCCTGTCGACGCTGTCGACTCCCGTCTGGCTTTTCAGGGATCATGGAAGACTGGGGCAGGTGAGCTAGGTCGCTGAGCTATGATGCATGCCGTACAGGCTGACCATCCTAGACGATCCAAACAGGAACGACTATCACAATGGTACATATCAGATCAGCTCGAAGAACGGCGATTTCGTGGCTTTCGACTGGACAGGAGGCGATCTCACCATTGTGGGATCAACGAAGCCGAAGTGAGCTCTATAGCAGATTTCTTGAACGACCCAAGCTGATACTTATCCTAGTCATGGCTTCTACTCGATTTCGTTAGATTCGGCATCTAAGCAGTACTACGACGGCTATGCGGCGGTTCCGGTCAACCGGGCGATACTCTGGGCGAGCAAAGGCTTGTCCGTCGGGGCGCATCGGATTGAGTTGAGGAATGAAAATGTGTACATGCAGAGTGCTGCAACGCAGGATAGGCTGAGTGAGTTGTCCACGGGCCTCTCGGAAGGAGGTGGATGTAGCGCTGACACCCTAGTTCTCGACGTCGACTACATGTCGTATATTCCTGTGGCGCCTGTCGCTCCACCTGTTCAGCAAAGCTCATCGACTACCCAAAGTCCAGCTGCGAGCTCTGCAGTAGTGGCGAGCAGCACCTCGGCATCCCCTCAAAGCACGAGCTCCACTGTTGCCGGCAGCAGCACGTCTAGTCCATCCTCTACTTTTCAAACGCGTCCTTTTGGTGCAGTGTCCACGTGAGTGTAGCTTTGGTTGTCAGTGCCGCTTGGTAACGATCTGACTTCCCAGGCTGCCATCTACGAGTCTTTCAGCATCTCCGACATCATTCAATGCGAGCAGGCCTCAGGAAACATTCGAAATGGCCATCAAAATGGTAATCACTACTGGTACCCCGAGGTTACCGTGAGTCTGAGAGGTTCGCTACCATAACAACCAAGTGCATGAGCTCTCAGCAATTGTAGACTGCTGACTTCATCAGAGCTTCTCTTCCCGCTGCGGACAGTGTCCGGTCGGCGGCAGCGGGCACGCTACCAATCCCAGGCATTTTCTTGATCATCCTTCTCCTTTCTTCATCCTCATTAGCTGTTCGGAGGGGCCGATGAAGCAAAGCTTTCCGCGTCGTGCTATGAAGACCCCTCGTTGCATATCGTCGTCCACTGTGCCATGTGATCTCCGCAGTTGCACCTGCATTTCACATTCCTCGCTGGGGTACCCCACACAACACGTTGGGTCAAGCCGACGCGCGGAATGTGACTGGTCTCCAAGACTCATCGACGGTACCTCACAGCGTGGAACCGTGGATTTCAGAGCCTCTACATCTGTTCGCTTGATCTGGAAGAGCGCCTGTCAAGTTCAGGTCCGCAGACAGATCCCTCGAGGACGAAGCAGACGACACTCTCGCAGTCTCGCCTCTCGGAACTCGCTTCTCCCTGTAACAAAGGAAAAGGATCATGTGAGTCGTCGTTTTCATCGAAGCGGCATTGAGCTGTCTTGGCATTAACTTTCACCTATCAGTTCTGATCGATGCTGACGATGAGGCCTCTACCTGTTGAGAAGTCGCAAGGCTCGGTAAGTCGCGGTTCTCAGATATAGAATGATCCAGCGACGGCAGTGCGCTTTGTTCGCTGTCCTCGACTGCGCTCTTGCTGTGGCGCTCATTACGCGGGTTTAAAATCAAGCTGACGGCTAAGGTGTCTGCTCTGGTAGCACGCTTCCAGACGGCCGCCGCTCACAATGCCGCCACAGCGCAGCGAGAAGCGTCTCGCCGATCCTCCTCCTCATCGAGTTCCTCCAACCCCGGTGTCGGAGATGGACCGCGAGTGGTCAGCGCTGGTGGATGGCGGAAGGCCAGTGGAGAGGTTGCACCCACCTCGGGAGCTGTGCCCGTCCCAGGACCCAGCAAAGGCGATGACGAGGATATGGAGGTATTGGACGATGCGAAGGAGAAGGTATCTGCCGAGGAGGTGAAGAAAGCCGAAGGGTCTGCACCCGCCGCAGCGAAGCCGAACGGATCTGTATGGAGTCCAGCCCCAGACAAGGGACCGAGTCCAGTCGGAGCCACGCCTAAAAGGTCAGCTGCACCTCAGGGTAAGGTAGCAACCACGCCCACGCCTGCCTCAGCCAAAAACCCGACTTCGCCCAAAGCCAGCAGGAACACCGCTGCCTCTTCCACCCCTTCTTCGGCTTCCAAGCCTGCGCCGCCATCACCGAAAGTATCCACCTCCCCTCGTCAAAGGGTGACCTCTGCGTCGCGCTCGCTACCGCCGAAGAAATCCGCTGGTGCTGATAATCGCGCGGTCGGTAAAGATGTCGACGGGACCGCACATGCTCCACAGCTGGATTCACCAACGGTCGCCAAGAAGGCGGACGCCGTCATGAGCTCACCGAATAACGGTATTGCTCTATCGTCCTCATCGGGCTCTCTGAAGCGATCCCCAACGACCGGCTCGTCTGGCTTCAGTAAGACTGCACCAACTTCTGCCACATCTAGAACGACCGTCACACGGACTATTCCATCTCCTACCACAGTAAAGGCTGCATCAAAGGCGAGCACAGCTCTGAGTGAAGCTCGATCACCAACCGCAACTTCATCCACACCCGCAACGAAATCCAAAATCCCCACTGCCACACCAAAGCCTCGGCCAGCATCCACCATCACACCTGCCCCGAAAGCAGTGGCATCGAATCCCCCTTCCGCATTCAAATCCACGAAACCACTCACTCCCTCGATGACTGGCCCCGCATCCTCACGCCGGTCATCATCGGCTTTCGGCCAAACTCCCGTTCCCACTCCGCTTCGACCACAGCTTACCGGCACGCCATCAAAGCCCACTGCCTCGTCACTCGCCAAATCGCGCGGCACACCATCCACCAATGACAATACTGGCACTGGCATCACCTCTCTCGGTCGTTCCGGCAGCAAGAGGATGTCGCTTGGTCCTGTGTCCTCTCTGTCGGACGGATCTGTCAGGCGAGCGGGTAGCCAAAGTCCTGCCGCAAGCTCGAAAGTAGTGGAAGGCAAAGCACAGCGGGACAGGGTCACAGGAAGCTCAAGTATGAGCCGGTTGATGCAGGGAACGGCGGCATCGAGAGCGAAAGTTATCGAGGGACTTCCAGGGACGCCGACACCGCCTACCAAAGCAAAGCTTGGCGGAGGCGTCAAAGAAGGAGTCGTCAGGTCAGTATCAGTGAAGGGGATGGCGGGTGCGACGAAGAATGTTAGAGCAAAATTGGCGGAGCCGCGGCCAATCGATCCTGGCTCGAAGTACGCCGGGCCAGCACCGCAGGCCACTGCCGCTGCGGGAGATGAGCCGAAGGAGGAATCAGCGGAGGACGTTGCGCTGTCCTCGAGAGGCGAGCAGGAGAGCTCGGCGGCAGGTGAAGCAACACAGCCTTCTCTTCTCGGTACAGGCGTAGCTCCCCTCGGTGCCGAGACTGCACAACTCGAATCAGTGGGCGACTCTCCAATAGGTCGAATAGGGCTGGCTGGCGCTCCACATCCGGCTTCGACGCTACTCGGCACGTCAGGGGAGACGAGCGGCATCGGTCAGAATCCATCGGTGGGAACTGCCCCTTCGAGCCCGGTGGCTTCGCAACCCGAGTCAACATCAGATGCACAGGAGGTAGTCAGTGGAGAAGAACGGACAGGCACATCGGAGCTGGGAGTGGAAGTCGATCAAAGTCCGATCAAGTCAGAGAGGGAAGGGTCAGCGGGAGACGAGGCGTAGCTCCCTTACGCGTACGATGAGAAGCTGGCAATGTGGCGGGCGTGAAAAGAAGGTCATACAGGCAGTTTTCGCTGGATTCGCCGTCCGAAGCTTTCAGAAATGTGTACGCCTTATGCAACGACTGCAGTAGGGGATCGCAGATGTCTGATGTCATGTAGTGCAGCAATCAAGAGCTCAATGGTTGGGTGCTGGGCTCTGAGCCATGGGCATGAATTAATGCCGGGAAACGCCGGCCGGGTTCGGCCGTACCCCGGCTAAATGTTGCCCCCACCCATCACACTCTCTTCTAGCATTTTGACATCCACCTCTGCATCTTCAGCTCATACTTAGTAAGTAGTCAATCTCCCTGAAGGCACAAGACGCATCCAGCTATGCAGAGACACCGCTGACAAAAAGAATCAAAATGGCATCGACTCCCGCAGGAAACTCCGAACTCGATTACCTGAAGAAACTGGTTTCCCAGGTGGGTTTCACTTCCACGACATGTCGCGCGCTGGGACCCAACGAGGACCACGCCCGGTCATCGGCGTGTCTTGTGCACTGCACCGAGATATCCCGCTGACTAGCAATAGTTGCAGGACAAAATCGGAGCACTCGAATCATCTGCTTCCAGCACTGTTGGCCATGCCGTTGAGACAGCGAAACAGGCAGTGGGTCTCGGTGGTGCTTCTAGTGGAGCTCCCCGTATGGTCTTGATCGGTCCTCCTGGAGCTGGTGAGTCATCAGCTGCATTAATATTCCGGAACACCTCCGTCGCTCCTTCACAAGAAGGAATGCGAAGGCATCATCATGGTTGGGGCAAAAGTGGATGAATCTTAAGGCCGCATACGATTGGGTCTTATTGCATAAATTCTAAGCTGATATGGCAGGTAAGGGCACTCAAGCTCCCAACATCTCGCAGAAGTACTGCGTTTGCCATCTCGCAACCGGAGACATGCTGCGATCGCAAGTCGCTGCGCAGACTGAGCTCGGCAAGGCCGCGAAGAAGATCATGGATCAGGGTGGATTGGTCTCTGACGAGATCATGGTCAACATGATCAAGCATGAGCTCACCAACAATGCCGAGTGCAAGGATGGGTAAGTCATTGAATCTTTGTGGGATCATGACACGGCTGATTTGCTTAGTTTCATCCTGGACGGTTTCCCCCGTACCGTGCCCCAAGCTTCCAAGCTTGATGCCATGCTTGAAGCGAGCAAGACTCCGATTGACCACGCCATCGAGCTCCGCATCCCTGACGCTCTTCTCATCAGCCGAATCACTGGTCGATTGATACACCCTGCTTCTGGCCGAAGCTACCACCGAGAATGTGAGTCATCTTGCGTCTGTGAAGCCTCTATCAGTGTTGGGCTTCAGGCGTGACATTAGCAAGCCTCCAACGCGCCCAGACTTGTAAATGTTGTAATCATTAGACAAGAAGCTGACCCTAAGTTAACCCTCCCAAGAAGGACATGATCGACGACAAGACCGGCGAGCCCCTCATCCAGAGATCTGACGATAATGCCGAGACCCTAAAGAAGCGTCTCTCGACTTATCACTCCCAGACTGGGCCGGTGGTGGACTACTACAAAAAGACCGGGGTGTGGACACCGGTGGACGCTGCTCAGAGTCCGAAATTGGTGTGGGGTAGCATCAGCACTATCTTGGCGGGCACGAAGGAAGGGAAAATGGTCCGAGAATAGAGGGCACGCCGTAGAGTTTACATAGCTGAGGGACATCTACCCGTTGCTCTTGGCAGCTCACTGCATGGCAATGCGGTTGTGGCTAATTGGTGCTTGGTTCCGGTCGTCCCGATCGGGTAATCGACGATGTTTCGGATTCGCGCTATGTATGCCATCATCGTGACGGTCGCCCCTGATCAGCATCGTCCGATAGCAAGCCCTCATCATGTATGAGGGGTACTGCCCTCCGTTATTCCCCTAGCTGTGATCTCAAGACCTGCGAATCCGGAGGGGCTGACGAGAAGACTGTACACCGCCATGCCTGTCAAAATCGACCCCACCTTCTTCCTCTCTCCGCTCTTTTACGTCGGTCTCCTTCCTTTACTCTACCTCCTCCGGAAACCACTTCTCACCTTGATTACGCCCCGAGGTATAGCTGGCATACCGACTCTACCGGATCCATCTCCCCTACTAGGTGACACACCATGGCTCGCTCAAGCTGGCAAGCGGGTCCAAGGTCTGAGTCGACTGATGGATGAAGTCGCAAAAGAGTTGGGTCCAATCGCTCAGGTTCGCATCAGCTACTTGACAACGTGAGTGTCCTCGCTGCAACTCATTAGGTCTTGTCTAACTACAGTAGGCTTGTCGTTGTGACTGATTACCAAGAGGTCGAGGCCATTCTTTCTGTCAGACATGCCGACTTCGACCGGGGAGAGAATACAGCACAGATCTTTCGGCATCTGCTGCCTACTGGCCAGATCTCACAGCGGACGAATCACATGTGGAAGCACCATCGGAGGATCATCGGGCCTGCGATGACAAGCAAGCACCTCAACCTCACGACACCACGGGCCAATGAAGCGATCAAGAATTTGATAGAGCTGTTCCAACTCATGGCAGACAAGGCGGATGGACGGTGCTTCGCCGCAGAATCGACCATGGAGAGTGCAACGATGGTGAGTCATGACGGAGCGGAGGTGGCACATAGCTGATAATAGGATGCTATCTGCGGCATGGCATTTGGCTCCTCTTGGGAAATCCTTCAATCGGCCAAGGATCAGGTCAATGCCCTATGGCCCGTCCCCAGCGGGCCTCTAGGAGAAGCAGTCTTCAAGATTAGCAGGCCCGATATAGCTGATTCTATGTGGTATCTCTTCGAGGTGAGTGATTGTCATTTGTCACTCGCAAACATGGCTGAAGTACAGTCATTACCCCTGACATCGCCCTTTCCAGCTGTCTCCCATTTCTTCAAATCACTCTCTCCGACATTCCGTCGTCACAGCCGACGCGTGCACTCTCATCTCCAAGCAAGACTGATCGAAAGCAGAAAGCAGAACAAGCTACTGGGCGCTGAAGCCGCGGTCGAACTTGCGGATAACACGCTGGATATGATGGTAGCACGGGAGTCCAAGGGGGAGGACTGGATGCCGGATAATGAGATGATTGACGAGGTACTGCAGTGTAAGCTGCAGCCTTTCTATCTGGATCGGGGCTGTACTGATGTTCGTAGATCTTGTCGCCGGAACGGAGACGTCTGGCGTTACCCTCTCATGGGTGAGACGGCCCGGTGTTCAATCACGTCAGGCAACAAGCTGATCAAGCAGTGGCTCAAGTACATGACCAACAATCCCGCCATACAGCGCAAATTGCGCGACCATATTCTGACGAAGATGCCCGAGTTGCAAGATCGGCAACCGGCTTTTGCGGATCTTAATGCTACGAGTATGCCGTATCTTGAGGCTGTGGTGTTTGAGACGCTGCGATTATCGCGTACTGCTGGGGGCTACGTTAGAGAAGGTCAGTATCTGAGAAGCGTGGGGTGTTCTTTCGTCAGGCTGATCAGATTAGCGAACCGGGATTCCATCGTACTCGGTCACCGGATCCCGAAAGGCACAACCCTCCTCTTCACCACTGGGACGGGAACAGAAGATGCCGCCAACCCACTTGCAGCCCCTTACATCCCCTCCCCTGGCTCGACAACGTCAGAAAAGAAGTCGCATTCGGGACCTGATGCGCTTATCCGTCAGACAGAGCTCCTGTCAAGTTGCCGATATGAGGCGGCCAACAAGCGCAAAGTTGGGTATTGGGCGCCAGGTACGGGTCGCACATTCGACCCTGAGCGATGGTTGAATGAAAAGGGGGAGTTCGACCCAAACTCTGGGCCGAGCATGCCATTCTCGATGGGCCAGAGGGGCTGTTTCGGGAAGAATCTGGCTGTGAGCTTTCCCCCATGTTTGGGCATCCGCCGTACTGATCTGATAGCTTCTCGAATTGCGCCTATTCATGTCGCAACTCAGCCTCGCGTTCTTTTACGGATCAGTCCCCGAAAATCAAAACTCGAGCGACATCTTCGAGACGGTCGCCTCTCATCCTCGACAGAGCTTCATTCGGCCCCTATCTTGGAACGATGCCGAGGCCAGGGCGGCTTGATCAACTCACATACATTGGGCCGAGTGTCATTTTGGGTGTGTGCACCAGGTGCATCGGGGTGCTTGACCTCAGGGTGGCGACGTTGAATCGTTGTCATAGTGTGAGTTCGTACCTTTGAGTGGACAGAAACCGATTATGTGCGGTAGACTGATATCCAGTCTGAATCCAATATGTTGAGATCTTGTAGCACCTACGAGTGTCGCTCTCACTCCTACTGCGCTCTCAGACGCCTCCCACGGTTAAGGCTCTTTGCTAACCCGTTGAGTCAAGCCAATGGCACGCTACACGTGTACTGGCTCGCTTGCTCCTTCGAAACATGCTGGAGTGCTGGCTGCGGCCAACACGCCGGATTTCCGAGAAACGTGCACACATCGTCAGCTGTTTGGTGAAAGGAACTCAAAGAAGCAGGACGGGAAGCGCTCCGAAGGAGACTGCCGAGCATCCCGAACGGTTCCGATACTTCTGCTGACGCTGCTTCCAGGAAACTATCGCTCTGTCATTGTTACCTGATCACCACTGGTCGATCTTTGAACGAGCCGCTTCTCCATCTGACTATACTCTTCGACACCTCGAGCAACATGTTGCTCTACCTCGTCAGGCACGGAGAGACTGATCTGTGAGTCTGTGTTCAATCCTTCCTCTCTCTTTAAATGTCAATGCGATCAGTATCGCTCTTCTGCCACGAGGCTGACCCATCCAGCAATCTGCAGGACGTTTATCAAGGCCATCTCCCGACGCCCCTGAATGATGCGGGTCGAAAGCAGGCCGAGCGGCTCGGCGAGTACCTCCGCTTTGTCCCGTTCAAGCAGTGCTGGAGCAGCCATCTTCCTCGGGCCGCAGAGGTGAGTCTGACGATTGAACCAACCATCCGGTTCAGCGTCCACAGTGTGAGGTCCGCTGACATACGTGTAGACCGCCAAGATCATCGCCGGCCCGTACCATCCAAAAGTCTTCATCCAACTTGAGCCCCTCATTGCTGATCGTGCCATGGGTGAATTGGGGGGAAAGTCCAAGGTCGCTGACTTGGCCTTGGAAGGCGTTGCTCCGGGTGTGGAGTCCGATGTAGCGTGAGTCCACCCCGCACTTTGCGAAGCAGCATCATGGTAGCATCGCTCGGCCATACGAAACCCAGCTGACGCCTTTCAGCCTCGTAGCCCGACTCCGTACTTTCCTCTCTCACCTCGTGCAGACCCACACGCCGCTCTCTTCCCCGCTCATCTCTCCCCGCAGTCCTTCGACTCCTTCAGATCAAGGCGCCGGTTGCGTGTTGGTGGTGACGCACGAAGCCTGCCTTTTGGCCTTGCTCCGTATCCTTACAGATGCCCCCATCGAAAGATTTCTCCCCGAAGCTCAAGGCCCTGATGTCTCAGTACTGACCAACAAGGATGCGGAAGAACATGACGGACTTCAAGGACGACCGTCACTCACCATTTTGACCAGCCCCGCTCCAACGGTCCCCGATACGTCCAAGTCGTCAACCTTGTCGTGCGTCATTGACACCCAGATCCCTTCAGATGTCGACGTCGGGCAGCAGTGCGGCAATGCGGCTCTTTGCGTGGTCAGGATTTGGTGGGAGGATGCGGCACCTGGCGCAGGGAGAGGTTACCTCGACAAGGGGTTGGTGGTGAAAGGGAGAGTCGAGGCGTGGGGTGATGTTGGACATCTCGACGAGTAGGGATACGGGACTGGTCAACTGCCCAATTGAGAGTGATTCTGACATAGCTGCGATATCTGGCTCTAGCTGTGCATTTGTTTGGTTCTCCCATACTGATCCACCTGCTGATCGGGATGAAGAATCGAATAAGCGTCCCATGTGCTACCAGCGCGCTTGCGTCATCGACAAAGGAGTCTTGTCTTGGCAAATCCCAACACAGTTCACTGTCATTTGCCTATCGGGCGACAGTGTCCTACTCTTTCTCATGCCGTATTTGATTGTCACCCGCAAATAAGTCTCCCTCGCGACCCAAGTCCCTAGCGCCCATCGACGCGCTCATCTCCTGACCTTTTTCAAACTTCGCCAAATTCCAACATGCTGCTCTACCTGGTGAGGCACGGTGAGACCGCCCTGTGAGTTTTGGTTCTCCGCTATCCGCAGTATCTCAACCCACCTGCCTCTGTCGAAGGTAAGACTCACATGTACGTAGCACCACACGCTAATGCGGTCAGCAATGCCCAAGGTGTCTACCAGGGCCACCTTCCGACGCCACTGAACGAGAAGGGTCGGAAGCAGGCGGAGAGGCTGGGAGAGCACTTACGAGCTGTGCCCTTCAAGCAGTGCTGGAGTAGCCCACTTCCTCGCGCAGCCGAAGTAAGGTTGATCATACTGCTGATGGGCCATTACTCACTATCACGCAGACGGCCAAGATCGTGCTCAGCCTTTCGCACTCTCAACCGTCTGTCCAGCTCGATCCGCTGCTGACTGATCGAGCGATGGGACAACTCGAAGGCAAGCCATGGGTCGCTGATCCAGGTATAGAGGCCGAGATGCTCGGAGTGGAGTCTGATGAAGCGTATGTCATCCAACCTATAGCTAAGCGAGCATTAATGAATACTGACGGGGTCAGCCTTGCTGTCCGCCTCCACACATTCCTCTCGAACCTCATCCAGACCCACACTCCACTGACATCCCCGTTGGCCTCGCCCTTACTGTCCTCCCCTCTCGACCGCTCCGGCCAGGGAAATGGGTGCATTCTGGTCGTGACACACGAGGCGTGCCTCCTGGCGTTGCTGCAGATTCTGACTGACTCACCCGCTGCTGAATATTTTCCTGATGTACGCATCGCTCCGATTGGTGATGAAAACAACCTGAAGCAAGACGAGGAGCAACTCTACACCCGGCCTACACTGACCATCCAGACCGACTTGGCCCCGTTCCTTCCGCTCGCCCACCCCGAGCTCAAGACGTCGCCCACACTTCGCTGCGTGGTGGACACGCATATTCCTGCTGACGTGGACGTGGGACGACAATGCGCCAACACCGCTCTGTGCGTCGTCAAGGTGTGGTGGGAAGAGTCTCTGGAGGGAGATGGGATCTATATGACCAGTGGTTTGGTTGCGAAGGGCAGGGTCGAGACGTGGGGTGATGTGACTCATCTGGATAATTAGTGATGACTGCGCGGTCGTGAATGTCCAAATGTATGGAATGTGCCGACACCCGCACCACCCTCGGTTAGTCTATACGGTTGATGCATAGCATGAACCCGGATCAGCGCAGACAATTCGAAACTACGGGCAAAGAACGTGAAGTGGATTAACCGTCAAGGTGAACCAGGAAAGAGGGGAAAGTCGCTCCACATGAGAAGGGAAAAGACTAGATCAGAACAAAAGGAGATGAAGAACAGAGAAGAGAGGGTAATTTTGCAACTATACGAGCTTCCAATGCCTAATCGTCCATAGAGAAACCGGAGAAGTGGAACCGACCACAACGCTACTGCGCATGACCAAAGTCATCACCTCCGACCGGGCTGGGCTGGCCACCTCGGCCCACTGTGCCGCTCCGTTGGCGAGTCATGACTACCGGTGGGACCCTGAGGCTGGGCGTAGGACCGGTACCTGTTGGGCTTTGGGTATCGCGCTGAACATCCGAGTATCCTGATGCCCCGCTCTCCGACTCCTTCCTCCCGAACCCGGTAAGGATCTTCATCCCTCCCTTCTTGCCCACGGATCCTCCGCCGACGGGCGTTGATGCACCGCCGAATGGAGCTGCAGGCGCACCCATGCCCATCCCGGACCCAGCAGAGCCTGGTGGGGACTTGGCATTGGCTGCACGCGCGGCGTAAACGGCAAGCATTTGGTCAGGGCCGTAGGCGACCGTAGAAGTCGACGAGGCCGATGGAAGGGGCTTGAAATAAGAGCTGGCTGTCATGCTTTGTGTACTGTCGGACTGGGAAAGGTCCTCAATTCGGTCATTATCGTTGGGGTGGCTGCCGATGGCTGGGGAGGAAGGGTTCGAGTATTGGTGCTGCGAGTAGGCGGGGTTCGGTGAGGCGGGGTCGACGAATGACGAAGATCGGTTGGCCGAGTACTGGGACATGACTGATCGGCGAGCGACTATACGTCATGAGCTGCTTATCTAAAACACACAGTCTGGCTTAAGACTTACGCATCATAGCTTCCAGGTCTCGCAACTCGTCGACGGATCCACCCGCCTCCACCGCACTCCTGAAGTCATGCTGACTCAAAGCCGAGGCGGAACTCTCTCTCCTCTTGTCACCACCACCAACGAAGCTCATGACACTCCTTCTGGCTCCCGTGCGAACACCAGCGATGACTCTCGGATGACCCGGACCATCTCTCTGCGTAGGTGAGACGTTGAGGTCGTCGTCGTCCTCGTCGATGAACGGCGAAGATGAGACCTTGCCACGCGGTGTAACCAGTTCGGTCGCCGAGCGGGAGCCGCCAGGAAGTTTGAACACAGCCGGGTTAGGAGGCCGAAGGTCGCCTCCGAATGACATGCGTGATCGGCGATCAGGACGAGCTGATTCGGCGAAAGAGATGCGTGATTGGCGGACGTCGCCATTGGGCATAACGACGGAAGAACGGACGCTAGCATTGGAGCCGTTGACGTTGACATTGTCGGCTGAGACTGAGCGGAGGTTGGTGAGGGCAGGGCGGGTGAGGAGACCTGTGGCACCTGCGCCTGCCATGTTGTTCTCAACTCCATAGACACTGGAGGTCGCCATGCTGCCGCGAGCTCCGCCATCGCCACCGACGTCTCCACGCATGTACATGGACAGGGACGGCCTGCCAAGGATGGATTGAGTCTTCTCGCCCGCCTTGGCACCCTTCTCCCACTCCATCGCGGAGTGGTGCGACATGGCCTGGGACCACCTGCGCCGCTTCTCCGCTTCGCGTTGTCGCCAGAAACGCACCGCGATCGCCGCCAAAGCGGAAATGACGAGGAGAGGTACGATTACTGCAGCAGCGACGGCACCTTTGGATATTCCGCCGGGGCTTGTGTTGGTTACGTTCTGGATGATCGCCTCGCCCGAGTTGGTGGCGACGGCCACGGCAGCGGTAGAAGTCTTCACCGCTCCGCCCTGGTCGGTGGTTGTTTGGAACATGGCAGATTCTGGGTAGGTTACTGTCCAAATGGGACCGGCAGGACCGGTGGTGGCCCAGGACATACCGCCCGAGTTGACGATGTTGAATTGAAGCTGAGCAGTGGTCGTCGAGTTCCACCATTTCGGTAGAAGGGTTGCTGTATATGTGCCCTGGGAGTAGCTCAGCCCGCGGAAGGCTTGTATGAGACCGGTCGAGCCAGAGGAGTAGAGGTACAGGTCGACGGTGGAGGAGATACCGGTACAAGCGGTGTTCCACCGGAAGGTGACAGGTTGCGAAGCATCGACAGTCGATGTTGCGTTGGGGTACAGATACAGGTCACCGGCTTGCAAGTTGCAGGCTGTTCGTCAGCTTGCCATACAAGCTTCGTAATAAGAACATGACTGACAGGTAGACGTTTGTCTGGACTCGAGCACTTGATTCTCGCCGCCAGCGAGCCCGATACGGAAGTTTAGCAGGGACATGATGAAGCTGACAGATCAGTATCGTAAAGAGCGGCAGACCCTCCCAAACTGTTGCCTTGAGGCTCAGAATGAGAAGGGTAAAGGATACTTACAATACCGGTAATTTGTGAGAGTGTGACCTTGCTTCTGACCTTGCTTCTCGATGTCTGGTGATCAGCTTTGGGACAACCACAAATTTGTTGAGGGGGAGTGCTAGGACGGGCGACAGGAATGACCAGCAGCAGTCGTCAATGAAGAGGCGCTAGGAGTTCGTATGTTTGAGAACGATGACTTACCAGGCGAGTCAGGTCTCGGTTTCCAGGTTGAGATTTATCGACGAGACGAAACGGGTTTCGGTTTGGGTGTTGAGGCAACTCGGAAGTTGGGGTCGACTTGGCTGCCAGTATGAGAAGGGCTGCGAGAGGAGAGGCGCAGGTATACAATATCTCGAGGATAGATTTGTCCCGGATCGAAGATGCGATGCGGTGCGGTGAAGCCAAAGGAAGGCAAAGGAGTGTTGATATTGACCAGCTCGTGCAACGACTGGCTAATGGCGATGGTTCCGTGCGAGGTGAAGAGGTGAGGGGACGATGTATGAACGAGCGTGAGTGTCTGCCGACTGCAGTGGCGATGAAGAAGGAAAGAAGGGGGAAGCTGAGAGGAAAAGCGATAACGACAAGGGCGAAACGGTGAAAGGACGGCGGGGAGTTCAAAGCGTTGTTTGGCTCAGGGTCCAATGTTTCACCTCAAAAACGGGGGTCAACAACAGCCGGACAGCGAAAGAGAGATAGATGTCGATACAAGATGAACACTTCATACATCTCACTTCATGGTCTCCGCACAGTAGTGCACTTGCACAGCATCCCACTACGTCAGCGCCAAAGTCGCGCCAAACACAAGCGCTCCATCAACAAAGTCGATGAGGATATCGTCCATCAGTTGGGCTTGTTGACAACCCCACACCCTGAAAAAATAACACTTACGGCATTTGGGGAGGGCCTCGGAATGTGGTCCACCACGTGGCGAGTCCCGTTGGTCGGGATCAAAATCTCGAGTGTGGCAGACTGGCAGTGTGGCGGTTGGCGCATCCTGCACCGTAACTTCGATACATAGCATTGACAAGGCCTTGGGCCTCAGGCCTCAGGCCTCAGGGCCAGCATTGTTTCTTGGATACTCAGTGACATTAGGAGAGAGCATCGGGGCTGCCAGCTTGCACATGCCATCCGATGTTCCGATTGCTTCTGCTGCCTGCACCTCTAGCAGCGTCCAGTACGCAGTCCCGTCCGCTGTCCGTAAGGCCCACTTCCAGTCTCAGCGCTTCTATGAGGGTGAGGGTACCCAATGAAGAGGCGTTGGTCATTGCAGAAGCGGGATCTGGTACTCGCATCAACCGGATAGGTGTGGAATGTGGAGAATCCTGGAGTTGCCACCCAAGTGGATACTACGAATACCGGCAGATCGGGCCGGAGCGGCAAGAGATGGATCTCCCACGGTTGAATTGCCGAGATTGCTCCGCTGCTCTGCTTTGGTTGCCCCCATGACACTCGTAGCTTATCCAACCAACTTTTTATTAATCACTCCATCCATCCATCCAACAGCTTCAACTCACACACACAAACAACGCACCTATACCACCAACAATGTCCAACTCCCTAGAACAGCTCAAGGCGTATGTCTCACTTTCTGTCCCGTCGTGCTCCTGAGCAGAGGAATTCAGCTGACGTTATCTCTTCCGCATATCACGTTCTTTACCGCTCATTCACTCGTCACCTGTCACCTCCACTACCATCTCACAAAACCATCTGAATATCATCTCCATCTGCGCACCCTTGCGAACTTCCTGTGCTGCTCACAAACAGTTCCGGCACCGTTGTCGTCTCTGACTCCGGAGACTTCGAGTCCATTGCCGCTTACAAACCCCAGGATGCTACCACCAACCCCTCATTGATGTAAGTGCTGTGACATGCGAGACAAAACGAGCTTCTGCTGAATCTGCAGCCTCGCCGCTGCCAAGCTCCCTGCCTACAAGAAGCTTGTCGACACCGCGGTCGAATTCGGCAAGCAGAAGAGCAGGTAAGTTGTCAAGCCCTCATGCTCTTTCCCACGGTCACGGAAAGCTCATAGTCCAGCAATGTCGACGAGCAGGCCGAGAATGCCATGGACCGACTTCTCGTTGCGTTCGGTGTTGAGATCCTGAAAATTGTGCCCGGCCGAGTCTCAACCGAGGTTGACGCCAACTTCTCCTTCGACACACGTAAGTTGGTCAGCCAAAATGGCTTCTGGCACCTCTGGCGGCGGACTACATTAAGACTGGAAATGATGCTGATGCCACGCAGAGGCCACCATCAACAAGGCCCACCAGATCATCGACCTGTACAAGGAGCAGGGCATTGATAAGGACCGTGTCTTGATCAAGGTGGGTCTGGATCTACTGCATGCCTTATGCCGGAGCTGACACTTAGATCGGTTCAACATGGGAGGGTATCCAGGCTGCCAAGCAGCTCGAGGAGGAGGGCATCCAGTATGTTGTGATCAGATTTACGAAAAGGCACTGGCTGACGTGTACAGCTGCAACTTGACTTTGCTGTTCGGTTTCGCCCAGGCGGTTGCATGCGCGGAGGCCAAGGTCACCCTTATTTCACCCTTCGTTGGCCGAGTAAGTTGATGCCAACATTCACTTCTGCCCGACACCCAGCTGACCAATTTAGATTCTCGACTGGTACAAGAAGTCAACTGGACAGGAGTACACCGCCGAGACCGACCCAGGAGTCAAGTCTGTCCAGAAGATCTTCAAGTACGCCTCTTGCAGTCTTAAAGTTTTATAGTTGCAAGCTGACAGGGCAGCTACTACAAGCAGCACGGGTACAAGACCATCGTCATGGGTGCCTCATTCCGAAACACCGGCGAAATCAAGGCTCTGGCCGGTTGCGACTTCCTCACCATCGCCCCCAAGCTGCTTGAAGAGCTCAAGAACTCCAGGTATGTGAAGTCCTATTAGATTTGTCCGACTACGCTGAATCTCATAGCGATGACGTCCCCAAGAAGCTCGAGGCCGCGTCCGCGTCACAGGACAAGCAAGAAAAGGTCAGCTTCATCAACGACGAGAAGGCATTCCGATGGGCACAGTTTGAGGACCAGATGGGCTTCGAGAAGCTCCACGAGGGTATCCGGGGTTTCGCCAAGGACGGGAACGCACTGAAGGACATGATCAAGCAGAAGCTTGCTGCTTAGAGAGGCTTTTGGACTGTTTTGTTATGAATAGGTATCTCTTGCCATGCTCATATCAATCTGCTGCTCCACATACGAGTACATGCTGCACTTGTCACCTGTTGGAAGATGATGGAATCCAAATCCGATAGGGGCTGAAAATCTGGGCGCATCAACTTTCATGAGAGTGTCATCGCCCTTTTCAAGCTAATCTAATTCTTTATAATTACAGCGCATATATACACAACGAAGGAAGCTCTAAGTACGAATTGTCGGGACTACTCAAAACAAAAGACCCGACACTCTCCAACAAGGGATACTCTACACCCGATTTGGCAAAGAAAAGGCTCACACCGCATCTTTGTCTCTTTTCCCACCATCTCAGCCAAACCTTCACATTACAACACCAAGCTCCCATGACCCATTTGACGCCATCCTTCCTGGCGTTTGCTCATCCCAAGATCGAATACTGGTCCTTACGCCGGAGTCGAGTTCCCCCAACCGTCCTCCACAATGTACGGTCCCGCATCCATTGTTCCCAGCCCTGGTACCATGCTGCCTGCTCCACCCGTTACAGGTCTTGAGGCGATTGGCGCGGTAGGACTTGGCAGTGGACCCATTGCCGCAGCCGAGTGCGGACTCTGCATGGGGCTGATGTTGGCGCCGTTGGCGCCGGGACCGAGGCGAGACCGATTCGACGAGGAAAGAGCGGGACCACCCCACCCTCCACTACTCACATGGCCCACCGACTGATTCGGCGCGCTGCCGTACGAGACTGCACCCGCATTGACTGGCTGGCTACCAGCACTGCCACCTGACCCGCTGGACGAGGGGGCTGGACCGTTGTTGGCGTATTCGGATGTGTTAGGCCGATGGTCTCGTGCAGGTAGTGCGCCGTAATCGTGCGCTTGAGCTGGAAGCAGCCTGGACTGCGAACCTGGAGGGGGAGCGGATAATGATGGCCCAGGTTGCCATAGCCCGCCTGGGTAGCCCCCGGCTGATGCGGGATGGTGTGGTTGAGCGGCGGATATCGGGACTGGGGAATAGGCGACTATAGGGGACGTTATTTGCGGAGGAGGGCCCGTCGGAGCCTGGCTGTAGTAGCCTGCAAAGGAGCCGGGGGCTGTGGCGGGCGGAGGGGGATAGGAGTACGATGCTACACCTGACGGGTGAATGGTAGGCTTGACATCGTACTGCTGATAGTAATCAGGCTGGTGCTGAGGATGCTGCTGCGGGTGTTGTTGGTGAGGATGCATCTGCTGGTGATGGTAGTCATGATGATGTGAAGGAGGTTGGGGTACGGATTGTCGGCGGTACATTGGTGAGGCGTTCGGTCCGGGATCTAGGCCAATGCCAGAACTCGCAGATCCTGGGAGACCCGCTGAGGGTGGGCCATATTGATGCGAATGCCCTGCAGGGCTGTGACCCAACGACATATTCCGAGGACTGCCGGAACCGTACGGATCGTACCTAGCTTTTGAGCTGCTAGGCCGGTGCGGGCCACCCGACGGCTGTCGCTGAATTGGAATGGCTTGCGCCTGAGCCGGACCAGTGCTTGGTCCGGAGTGCGCCGGGTAGTTGTGGTCGTAGAAACTAGACCCGGCCGAGTTTGGCATGAAAGGCGTTGGCGGCATGGGGGAATGTGGGGAGTGAATCGTCATGGAGACGTGTTGTGGATGGGTATAGCCGCGTGAATGCTGTCGAGCTTGCTCCATTTGAAGCTGACCCGGGCCTCTTTGGCCGCCGTATGGGTCGTATTGACCCGAAGGAGTGGGAGCGGTGTGTAAGGTGTAGCCGGTGGTTGAGGTGTCGGGCATGATTGATTCCTCGGCTTCACCTCTGCATCTCGTCAGTGCCACTCCTGACAGGAGAAAGTGTAGCTCACCTATATCGTGAGACCCCATCTGGACCGATTTCCACCACAGGAGGGAACCGAAAGTTCTGCTTCTCGAGGTAATCTGGGCTGATTTCTAAAGACGCGAGTTCCGGTATGGTTGATGGGGCGCGTAGCTTACCGGACATTACGTCCGCCACGGTGTAGTACGAGATCATGTGCTGCGAATAACCGCCTATACTAACAGACATAGTCTAGGATGTTTAGCCATAGGTCAGAAAAGGGAGAATCAGCTTACCTTTTTCACTAATCCTCCATCTCTGAATTTGTAGCTATTCGTCAAGCTGCCAACTAATTGCCGCTCCCTCTGCCTGTCCATCCCGCCATCACTTGTCGATCGGATTCGTATAGCACCTTGAGCGAGGATTGGTATTTCGCTGGATGAACTAGATTCACCGTAGGCTTGATTTGGTGGTGCCATGGCCTGCAATGCCGATCCGGAAGGAGAGTTGTGATTGGAGTATTCGCCCTGAGCGGAGGATGATAGCGCCTGGACAGATCGTTTGTCTGTCTCTCGATACACCTTCAGATGTCAGCAAACGGTCGTAGAGACGTGGGTGCAATCTATTGGACTCACCAGGAAGTTCCCAAGGATCCTACTTGGACTCCAAACAAGCCCATCCGTCCATCTCTTGATCCCGCTCTCCTGCTCGTCAAAGACAAATACTGCACCACTCTGCACCATTCCTCTCTCTCGCTCAATCAGCCTCCTGGTCACCCTTGGAATCAGACCCCGCCTCGCCGCCTCGAACACCAGGAGCGAGTCATATGTGGTCTCGATGTAGCCTCTGAAGGGAGGATCCAAGTGGGGGGGCGAAGAAGGAGGTGGAAGATTCTCGTCGGGCGTAGACATGATGGCGAGCGATGCGAGGAGGATAGGCTTAGTTGCGGAGAGCTTGAGGCCTAAGTCGGAAGCGTTTGGGACTGAGGTATATGATCTGTCGATGTGGTTGCTATATACACCGAGGGAGATGTAGACGAGTGTCTGCCAAGATTCGGGGAGGATGACGAGTGAACCGAAGAATGGCTAGGGGGCAGGATGCTCTAATTGTCCCTCTGAAGCCTGATTTTGCTTGCTGTCGAGCCGGTCCGAGTGAGTTCTGGAACGCACTGACGTCGTCTGGCAGCGGTTAGCGCTTAAAAATGGGGGCGAGTGGATGAGTGAAGGGGATAATCACAAGTCCGAGGCGCGAGGTCCGAGAGGCAAATTTGCGGTGCCAAAGGAGGCCAATGTTTCAGATCGTGCCGTCCCTCGTTGTCCGGTCCGAGTGTTAGATGAAAGGGTGACGAGAGGAAAGGGGGAAGGGAAATCGAGCGAGGAAGACGGAGGAGAGATTCTCCGGCGCTGAGACATGGTCAGCAGATGGCATGGGAAGGTCATCGGGACAGAGTCGGGGCGAATTGCGAAGTTGTGTGCATACCTGTGTATATACGCAATTCAGACCTGTGTCTGTGTGTGTGTGTGTTGAGTCCGATATCGGGTCTCGGGTCCCGATTCTCGGTTCTTCGAGCACTAGTAGGTCCGGGCGTCCTTTCCTCTCCTTCCCTTCGCGTGAAAAAGTAAGGCAGCACGGGCGTAGACGTTACTGGCGTCCTTCACTGCCTCTCGACCGCCCTTTCAGCACCTCCCTTGCTGCCGAGCGCGCTGTGGAGCGTCGCTGTTGGCCGTAGCGCAACTGCGCGCGGTGTCGGTGTTGGAGCGATAGAGCTCAACCACTTGTCGAGTGGCGAAAGAAAACCGAACTAGTCCGAGAGCGGTGGAGGTTTCAATTGATCGCCGCCTGACGATAAGATGCCGGATTGATGACGAGAAGGGGATGCTTGTGTCGACGCCTCTGAAGACGGTGTTATTGACGATTGGCTAAATGATGTATCGTCCCATTGAGTAAGAATGCCAAAACGGAGGAACGCTTCAGATGGCAGCCCTTATCCTTTGAAGAAATGATTCTCGCATCCCAGCAGAGGGCGCGCCGCGTCTGTCATGACAAGCCAGATATTTACCCGACCTCGCCATTCTGAACAACAGTTCGCGGCCGGAGATGCCGTACGGGTCACAATTCTGTGCGCTTGTCCCCCTTGTCTGGACCTCTGTAGGCCTTCGGCCGTCTCGCCCCTGTCTGGTGGCGTTTGGGCGGAGAATATTCCTTTCGTCACAGGGTCGGTCACGCGCCGAGGTCCGGCGCGGAACTTGGCATTCGTGGCATCTATCATTCTATCAGAGGTGTAATCGCCCGGTCGTTCTCGGTACCTACTAGCTGTTTTGGCTGGAAGCTGCAAGCACCGTCTTCAGATTGGCAGCGAAGCTCGGAGCGCCGATCCCCTCCGGGAAGAATCATGTTTCGGAGCAGAGATGTCCGTGAATGGGGAAGGACGCAACTCCAATGAAGTGGATCAATGAGCCCCCTTGTGACTGTGCCGGACTGCGACAAGGTACCGGCCGGGCCGCTGATCCTGATAACATCGCAAGGGAAAACTCTAAAAGATGACGACATCTGCTTGTCCAAAGCGATCGTCGGATGACAGATGTCGATGTCGATAATCTCGTGTAATTGAACGAATACTAGCTTGATATCCATCGGCCCTAGAACCCCTCTATCACTTATCGCTCGTTCTTGACGGTTTGCGGGCGCCCGGATTACACATTGACGAGAGGGAATCCCTAGTGACAAGTGCGGCGTCTTGTACCAACAGCTGTAGATTATCATCATGGCAGGGCGCCGAGAGGAATGTATGGCTTGGAACGGATGTTGAAGATGACACGCAAAGTCAGCCAATTTGGGGGCTCGCTCATATCCAGGTTTCCAACATGCCAATCAAAGTCTGCGGCTGCTGCCATTGTAAGTCGTCTATCACCCATCACGCACTCCATGCTTGTGCGCTACATAGTGCTTTAGGGAACGTGTACACTGCACGCAGCCAATCTCTGCGCTCAGCAAGTTCTCTGCAGTGACCAGTCAGGACTCTTTAAGCTTTAAGGATTTCGGGCCTGGCACTGGCAGCTGGGTTCCAGCAAACTCAAATCGCACCCTTGCATCGCTGTCCAACGCCGGCCACCGGATGCTGACATTCAGGGAGGTGCAATTACGGGAAGTCGGCATGCCTCGGCAAGCTCGCGGCGTTGTGGCGGTCCCACAGGGTCCCACTGCTGGCGGTCCCGAGCCATGCTTCGAGCTGCTCTGGCCGAAACCCCTGAAGGTGAAGACGGATATGTATGCGCTCAAAGTTCTCAAGAGGCAGCCAAAGAAGCCGTCTAGTGTGCGGGGTAGGAGGCATTAGGTCATACTGTCTCGCCCTGTCCAGTCCCTGTCTGTCCCCCCCACTTGTGCCTGCCCTTGAAAACGCCACAAAATTAGTGCAGGCACGACAAGGCACGACGGCATCTCACATCTGTCGAAACAGGTCGAAACCGTCAACGGCAACGTTGCCTTTTGGTATGTGAGAGACATCCATCCGATGTTGCAGTGAAGCAAGTGCAAGTGGAGCTTGTAGTTCCGCATCCGACTAATGACGGATGGGCTGCGCTATTGCGCGGCAACGGATCACTGCATTCTTGTGGCCTCGCCGTGCTTGATCATGGAAAGGAAAGGAAGGTCAGGTGAAGACTCAAGCTTCAGCACGCGTTCGATGAGCTTTGGTACGGCTACAGATGGTGTCCACCTATGATGCGACATCACGATTGATACTGCACAGTGTGACATCATCGCAAGATACGCTAGTACCCGACCCTATGATGGAAGGAATTGAGGAGGGAAAACACCACTCGGTCCGTACCATTCGCCCTTTACCAGTTTGCTGAAATAGGCACGAGGGAAGACGTCTTTGGTCAAGTGGTAGAAGGTACTGCAATTGTCAGCACGTTGGGCCAAACCATAGCGCGGACGAAGCAGTGGTATCACGTACCGATTGGGTTTGCTCTGGTCGGTCAACCAGCCAAAGGTCTCCTTGCGCTCCAACCCGTACTTGAACTCAGCCAGCATGAGCTCTCCTCTACCAGTGAATAGGGGACAAGAGGTGTATCCATCGTAGATGGCGTTTCCAATTTTGCCGGTGGAAAGGAGTGACACGAGATTATGGGCGAGTACTGGAGTTTGTGCTGTAATTGCAGCCGCGGTCTGCAAGTCAGCCATGGTCACGAGGTTCCTGGTGTCAATCGGACCAGAAGGCTTCAGACTCACTTTCGAAGTTGGCAGACTCGAGGAATCACCCAAGGAGAAAATATTGTCGAACTTGGGGTGCTGTAGAGTTCCTTGATTCACGTCCACCCATCCTGCTGCGTCCGCTATCGGCGACTTCTTGATCCAGTCAAGCGGGCCCATCGGCGGTGTGACATGCAGGATCCCAAACTCCCTCTCAACTTTGCTCCCCTTCTTATCACCAGCCAAAACCTCGAAAGTTGCAACCTTCTTGGCCGAATCGATGGAGACAAGGTTGTGGTTGAACTCTCCGCTTATGCCTTTTTCTTGCCTGATGGCGTTCAGAGCGTTGGAGTAGTGGGGTACCGAGAACATAGTGGGCATGCCGGTGATGAAGGATCGGGATGGGACGGGGTTGGATGTGGATTTCCAGTACGAGTCGGCCATGTAGGCGATCTTTTGAGGTGCTGTAAATCAGCACGAGCGTCCCAGAGACCGAATGCACACTTACCACCAGCGCACTTTACAGGCCCGAATGGTTGAGTGAATATCGCCTCGCCTTTGCCATCGAAGTTGCGGATGAGATCCCATGCCTTATCGGCGGAGTCATATGAGTAGATAGTGGCAACCTTTGACTCGGCAGAGTTGGACAAGGCTTCCTTCAGGCCAGAAACTTTGTCGTAATCTGACAGTTAGCATGTAGTAATAGCGACGATGGCAACGCAGGCTTACTAATTTGGATACCAGCAGCAACCACTAAGCTCTCGTAGGCAACAGTCGAGCCATCAGCGAGAATCACCCTGCTGCTCTGTGGCTCGACACCAGCGGCTTTTCCAGGTATGTGCGAGAAGTGTGCGGGAATCAGGGATGATAGAGACCGGCGGTACTCCTCCTTGTTGGCGAGACCTGAGCCTACAATCGTCCATCCGGGCTGGTAGTCATGGTACTGAGCCGGCTGGGTGATCAGCGCATAGCCACATGATGGCGGAATAGACTCACGTCAATGATAGCAATATCGCCGTTATTGAGGCTCTCGCCCTTTGCCTTGAAGGCATTGTATATCTGGTTTGCAGCTGCGAGACCTCCCGCTCCAGCACCGATCACCACGACCTTGTGTTTGCCAGAGTGCGCCGAGGTAGTCGCGTACCTTGCTGCAAGAGAGGGGACGGAGCGGAGCGCTGCTGCTGGTGACATGACCTGATGAGAATGATATACACAGCACCGCTTGTTGATGTATTGTTGACAAGCATCTTCGCAAGACTGAGCAAGCAAGAGGCAAATGAGAATTCCCGAAAATGTAACGAGCGATGGCGAGATCAGTTACTTACGAGATCGTATTGCGTAATCGTTTCACAGTTGAGGCCCTCCCTCTATGGTTATGCTCTATACTGTGCTCAAAGAAAGGCCGTGGTGGACCGCAATAGAGTAGCGATACTTCGCTGGGACACAGTGCATATCTGTGACCTACCGGGCATTGGAACTGGAAGTGCGGTGATGGATGCATTCAAGCATAATCCGAGCATAATTCGATTGGCGTTTAAGCTCCTTCTAGTGTGACCTGACCTACGAGTGGCTAGAAACGAAAAGGAGAGGCGTGTCCCTGTACCTGCTGAGCCAATATCACGTGTAGGAGCTATCTGCCACCATTGCGAGGCCTTCCGAGGGTTGATCTACCCCTTATCTATTACATGACACTGTCAGACATGTCAGAACGCTGTCAGAGGTGTGGCGTCAAAATGAATGTCTTTCAAGCAGACCGGTGTACCGCATTCGGGAGCATACTGAGAGGTTGTCAGTGGCAATGACACCCGAGGAGCAGATGTCAGTAAATCGGGTGTCCGCACCGTCAGCTTCGTTCAGACCAAAGAGAAGTATCAGCAAATCCTCCTTAGCAAGCAAATTTGAACGGCGTTTATCCACACCAAGCGCCGTCTCCGATAGCCGTATGTCCGTCACAGCCCTGTCACCACGCCCCGTATACACTCTCACCAACACTACTCCGCCTCCATCTGCTTCAAACATTCCGCGAAGTCCCGCCAGTGGTGCATGACCACCTTCGCACCGCACTCTTCTCGCAGAATATTCTCTGCTTCCGCAACTTCCGCCTCCCCTTCGTCGTAATAGGGCCCAACGTACCCCATTAGCGGTATTCCCGCTCGCATGGCAGCAGTAGCGCCCGATTTGCTGTCTTCGACGGCAACGCATTCATGCGGTGAAACACCGAGTTGCTGACACGCGTGGAGGTAGACGGCGGGGTCGGGTTTGGAGGTGGGAGGTTTCATCGATGCTGCGGAGAATACGCGCGAGGGGGGGAAGTAGGCATCCTGTCCTGTCTTTCTTATCGAAGCCAGGACTCGGGGCAAAGCGCTTGAGCTGACGACCGCCAGTTGATATTTCCCCTCCCCCCGCAACGCCTCCAGCACCTCCATCGAGCCCTCGCAAGGCGTCGCCTCTGCCTCAATCTTGGCAACGGTCGTTCCCAGCTCCTTGTCTACCCACCCATCCACATCTTCTGCGGGCATTGTGAAGCCATGTTTCACTTCGAGGGCGGCAATCAAAGCGCGGAAGTTCTTGCCGACGAATTCGCGCTGAAGCTGAGGCCCTTGATACCGGTACGGCGTTGTTGGTGCGTACTTGTCGAGGATGGCATTGGATAGGTCTGCACAGGCAGCGAATGCCAGAGGTTCTGACAAGACGAGAGTGTTGTCGCAATCGAAGAGGATTGTAGTGATTGCGGGCATGTTGACAATGCAGAAACCAATTCGCCGGCGAAAAGCTACAAAACCTTCTCGATCATCAGTAGAGGTCGTTTGGTCTATCTGATACACATGACCTCATCACCAGCCTCAGATGTCTCGGACGTATCGAAGAGCGCCTATCTAGACGAGATAATCTACCTTTTGCCGTCGACCGACCCGGCCAGTACCGATAGTCGAATTGTCTTCTCCCTCGCCGCTCTCGCTTCTTTGCCAGAATCCATCTCGGACGATGAGCTATTCGAAGACCTCCTCGACAGATGTACGGCTTGGGTTGGAGAAGAGGGTGAGAAGAGTTACATACTAGTGATACTGGCGTCAGAGGGAGAAGTCAAAAGGACATCAAGGGGAAGTGGGTTTTGGCTGTGGAGATGGAGGAGAATACCGAGAAGGTACGTTGAGCATAGATTTATCGCTGCCTGCATCGCTGCCGAGGCTAACAGTCTAGTTTCAGGAAGAATCTTGGGAGAATGGTCAGTGCCTTCGCGTTCCACCAGAGTGCGAAACTGATCCAGACAGTATATCGTTCAGCCCACTCGCTTCACACGCAGTGAGTGTCCGCTCAAATCAAGCTGCAGGAGATCCGCTGACTTTCAGCTATTCTGCAAGTCGTGCTCCCTTTCCTCTCTCCCAAGGCATACAGCAAAATCTATCCCCTGGAGTCCATCCTCCTCTTGCATCGAATATATGGCGTGTCGCTTGTAGGAATCCGCATCACCGTCCCTCTACTACAGGATGAGAGCCGGATGATGGCGGACCGCCCCGATCTCTTCCCCTCAGCGCAAAAGCGACGGTATCCCCAGCCCAGTGTCCCAACTGGTGGCTGGATATCAGGATTCCGAGACGCGATTGAAGCAGCCGCCGAGTATCTGCCATATTGGTCAACAACGGCCATAGCGTCGTCCGAAATTGCTCCAAGCAGCAATGGCTGCTATGGTCAAACACCAGAAGGTCTGATGCAGGCCTTTGGCGGCGTGCCACCAGCGATGGAGCAACTACGGGACGTGATCCTATCTGAATGCTCGAGAACGGAGGGCATTTTCAGAGGAACACCCAGCGTGAGTGAGGCTACGGTTCTGGTGTTACAAGGGTTGATGGGACAGGCCAGCCTTCGTCCACCTCTCATTGCGCTTCTCAGCCTCCCATCCGAGTCTCAACCCATATACCCTTGGACCGAGATCGCAGATTGTGATCCCTTGCTCCCGCCCAAACTGCTCATGCGCGTATTTTCATCTGCTCCGAGCCCATACATACAGTCGGACGTTTATCCTATCATTCGAAAGATCACTCGTGCCTCAGAGTAAGTCACAAGCGTGTGCAGTAGACTGACGACGTAGAATCCCCTCGTTGCTCTTCCCAGCACTATCGGCATCCCACATAGCGCTCCTTTCCCACACCATGCGAACATTCTCTTTACTATCAGATCGCGAATCGGCGACACGAATGACAGCCCGTAATTACGCCATCTGCTTTGCACCAGATCTCATTCGAGGGGACGACCCAATCGAGGATCTGGAAATGTGCTTAGAGCCAGGGAGAACTCTGCCTCCTGCACTTGCCGCACAGCGGAAACGGGTGCCGACCACGGGGGAAGGTGATAGTAGCTTGGTGGCGGTTCTGGAGATGTGGATCGAGGATGTCGAGGTCGTCGAGGGAAATGCTAAGCCGTAGAGCGGATCACCCAGTTGCACCTGAGCAGGGCCTGAGCTGCATGCCTTGGGCCGCTCGGCGCTGCAATTGTGGACCGGCAAGCGAGTACTTAGCCCCGCCTCCACATTCCTTATGACGTAATATACCGTACCGCGATCGCCGCCGAAGACATCTGCCAAAATCGTTCGACTGGTGGAATCGACATCGATTCGGTAGGACACTTCGATACCTTCACTGATCCGGCTTGGGCACCGGCAGACACTCTCGCTCGTATGCTACCGGTACTTGTCGTTGGCGCCGGTCCGGTCGGTTTACTGCAGGCACACTTCCTCTCTAAACTCAATGGTGAGCAAAGAGTCTCAGCCATCTCTTGTCGCACTAACCTTGAACAGTCCCAGTGATCCTCCTCGAGAGGCATACCGCTCCTCTCTCTGTCCCTAAGGCGCATTTCCTCTCGCCACGTTCTCTCGAAATCTTCAGACAATTCGGAATCCCCATCAGCGAAATCCGAAAGTACCCCACGAAGCGCAATGATGCGAGATGGATACGATTCGTGACCGACATCAATCTGACTGGAGCTCGGGAAATTGGCAAGTTGCCTTTCGACAACGTCGAAGTAGACGTATTGGGTATCTCACCAGAAGTGAGCAGACCCTGACCTACTTTCCTGGCGATCGCTCAATTGGTAGATCCTGCACAACATCCCCCAACCCGACTTGCAGAATTTGATTACAGGCATGCTGGAGGTCGATGGAAGAGTGGAGATCAAGAAGGGATGGACTTGGGTCTCATACACCGAGGTAGGGCATCTTCATCGAGGCATCGACTCCATCTGACGTGACAGATCGATGGCGAGATTTCCAGTATTGTGGAGAACACGTACACTGGGGAAAGGCAGACCGTCCGATCCAGCTGTATCATAGCTTGTGACGGGACTAACTCTCGAGTAAGACGGGCTGCTGGGATTGAGCTTGACGAAGAGGATGGACGTAAGTCAACTAGTCACCTCCCACTGTTATTGAGCAGAGCTCATACTTCAGCGCAAATGATGAGCTTGCACTTCAGCGCAGACCTTTATCCTGTCGTTAAGGATCGGACTGCCATGCTATATTGGATAATGGATCCGGTTGTCCAGGGCGTGGTCATAGCATACGATTTAGGCGGGAACCAAGTGCTCCTGCACCAGTACGATGTAGGTCTGCCTGACGCCACTTAACTGATCTTCCTCAGCCAACAATACACTCTCAATCCACTTTCACAACCGAACGATGCCGGGATATCATCCGGATAGCACTCGGTTGTGATGTGCCCTTTGACTTCTTGAGCGCTGTTCCGTGGAAGATGAAGTCGCAAGTTGCGAAGACGTACAGCAAGGGAAGGGTGATAGTTTGCGGTGATGCAGCTCATAGCTTCCCTCCCACGGGCGGATTGGGTCTGAACTCAGGCATTGCAGGTAAGTGCAACAATCTCTGAATGTTATTTGCTTGCTGACATTTAGACGCACACAATCTTGCCTGGAAGCTAGCACCACACCACTCGACCCCCTCGCAATACCCCCTGCCATCCGCTCTCTCAGCCTACGAATCTGAGCGCCGTCCTGTCGGCTTACGAAATTCTGCTCGAGCTGTCGAATACGGCAGCAAGGTATTCGGACTTTTGAAAGCCCTCGGCACCACCGATCCAGACATTCACGCAGCGCGAAAGAACATGTACGAGAGGCTGGCGGATCCTGCATGGGACGTCGGAATATCGGAAATGGTCAACGAGCAAGCGGAGCAGTCTAATTGCGTGAGTTTCTTATATCTCTTAGATACCGCATGGCGACGCTGGGGTTTCAGCTAATCTCATAGGTCAATCTTCACCTAGGTTTCGTATACGAGCCGGACTGGCAGTTCTCGAATCCCAGCGTTTTCGAGCCAGCCTATCGACGAGGTGCGCGGTTGAGCCACGCCTGGGTGAAGGGAGGGGACGATTTCGAACAGCTTGTCGGTCTCGCACAACCGGTCGACTTCGAATATATCAAAACCGAATTATCGCAAGACCAATTGACCTCTTGGAGGTATTCTACGCTCGATCTCGTGCCTATAGACAGGTATCTACTTGTTTGTGGGTCGCCTGAGGGTGGAGCGACACCTCCATGGGCAAGCTTGTGCGAGGGAATCCTGGCGGCAGGGAAACAATTCAGGATGTTGATCGCTGGCGAAAATTTCCGATGGGTGGATGAGGATGCGGGCCAGTCATGGGAAAGTGCGTATGGGCTGGATGGAGGAGGTGCGGTTCTCATCCGTCCTGACCAGCATGTCGAGGCTGTACTGAAGGACGCTGGAGACATTGATGGGGTTCTGGCGGAGTTGGGACGATCCTTGGCCACTAGATCATAGAACAGTAGAGAAAGAGATGATCTAGCAGCTAGCAGTACCGAGCGTGCGGCATGCCATCCATAGCTGCTGGCTATCCTCGCTCACCTGCGCAGCTGGACTGCAGGAAGCAGCAGGAGCTGGAATGCAGGAAGCAGCAGGAAGCAGCAGGAAGCCCATCGGAGATAGCCGGAGCCGATAAGAAGAAGCTCGGGCGACCTGTGCGATGGCCGAGGCGATGACGGTGTCCTGGAGCGCCGAGATGATCAAGGAAGGAAGGATTTCAACATCAGCCAACAGGAGATGCCATCTACATAGCACTCGAGCACAGAGCGGACGCCATCACTCTGCATTCATCTCTCGGACACACCATGACGACTCAAGCACAAGCGGCGAATCCAGCAGCTGCGTACCAATTCCCCTCCGGTCACCTTGGCCATCTCTCCACCTCTCAGCAAAGCTCCTTTGATCAGTTCAAGCAGCTCTGCATCGAGCGCAAAGTCTACAAGTCGACTGGATGTGGACCACGCGGCGATCTACCTAGCATATCCGACGCGGTGCTTCTCCGATTCTTGCGAGCCCGCAGATTCGACCTTGAAGGTGCATACAAGCAGTTCAAGGAAACAGAAGATTGGAGGCGAGAGAACGACATTGAAGGAGTGTACCGTTGGATAGATCGACGAGAGTACGACGATACTAGAGTGTTGGTGAGGTCCTACGCCCTGAATCAGCCACATGTGGCGAGCGGGACGCGACGCTGATAGCATAGTATCCTCAATGGATTGGTCGGAGGGATAAGCGAGGCCTCCCAGTGTATGTCTTCCAGGTCGGTAATCTGAGTGCCAAGGATATTGCGACATACGAACACGCTGCGAGACTGAAGTGAGTCAGACGCTGTGAGATTGAGAAGCACCCCTACTGATAGCTCCCAGAAATGCACCTGAATCACATCGATCCCAGACCCCCGCCAAACTTCTCCGCCTCTTTGCGCTGTACGAGAACCTCACCTCCTTTGCTCTGCCCTTCTGCACTGCCGCAACCGATAGACCATACACAGACGTCACTCCGATCACACAGTCGAACAACATAGTCGATATCACGGGAGTGGGATTGAAGCAATTCTGGGATTTGAAGTCGCATCTACAGGACGCTAGCACCCTCGCCACGGCTCATTATCCAGAGACGCTGGACAGGATCTTCGTTAGTTTTTCGCGCATCCTGGAAATACATGTCAGAGCTGATCAAGAAGATAATCGGTGCTCCGTCATTCTTTCCTACAATCTGGTCCTGGGCCAAGCGATGGTTCGACCCGATTGTCGTCTCCAAGATGTTCATCTTGTCCGAGAAGGAGGTTTTCCCCACCCTATCAGAATTCATGAACGTTGAAGACATTCCGAAGAAATACGGAGGAGGTCTGGACTTCGAATTCGGTCAAATGCCAAATCTTGGCTTGGACGGAATAGGCGGCATGATGAAGTGGGCTGAGGGCCGTCAGCCCGGAGTCCTACCCAACGGTACGATATGTTGGGAACGGGGAGATAACGGGGAAATGGTAATGGTCAACACTGGGAGTGTCGACGGAGTTGAGAAGAAGGAGGTGATTGGCACGATCGATAGAAATTGGGAAGAGGTGCTATTCCCTGGGCGGAAGCAAGGGACGCAGCCTGCGGAGAATAGGGAGAAGCACGAGGGGGTCGCAGAGGAGAAACCGTACGAGCCCTCAATGACGGTACCAGCTTTGTCAACCTCGGCTGGACCCCCGGTCAAGGCATAGACGGGTGTAGTGACGGGCAACTGGAACTGTAGATATACTGTGGACATAATGAGATAATGAGATGGTAGACTGCTCGGCTTCTGGCATTCATGAAGCCCCTGTTATGAAAGCCTGAGATGTGGCGGCATCTATTTTTTGCACAGCGACCGGAGGACAAATCATTGGTGCATCATCGCTACATGGTGTGTTACACGGGCGCAAGAATACACCTCGCTTTTGTGTCGGGAAGGCAAGACATTTACCAAGCTTGAGCTCCACCGCTGCATTGTCAGCTCAGGTCTTCAGAGCGACATCATATCACTTGTGGATAAAGACTCACTCGACGAAGTATTCTGCAAAACGTCAGTCAAGTCAGTTGAACCACTATAGTGGATATTGAGCTCACCCTGCCCTGTGCAGCTGAATAACCATCAGCGAAGGACTCATAGGCTGCTACTGAAAGATGACTTACTAGGCACCCATCTTCGAGTCGAGCAGGAGCAAAGTCATGTATGCCTGCTCTTCAGGGGTCGAGAAACGGCCGAGGGGAACGAGGTCCTTCTTCTGCCATTCGAGGAGTTTCGGATCCATGTGTGCGCTGTATTGTCAGACCAGCTACACAAGACGGGGTGGCATTCGCGCATTGCCGGCCCACGAGGGCACTGGGCAGATTGGTAATGAAAGACACATACGTCTGGTCGGTAGCAACGTAACCTGACGTCGTCAGTCCACAGTCGGAACGAGCGCAAGTAAAATCTCCACTCACCAGGGCAAAGAGCGTTTACGCGGATGCCGTGGGGAGCCCACTGAGCAATATTAGCATTCCCGCACATAGATGCAGCGCCTACAGCCTGGTATTAGACATACCTCAACAGCAAGCTGCTTCACAATGGAGGAGGCGGCTGCCTTCGAGGAGTTGTAAAACACCTGGTGAATACCCTTGTTGACGATCTGCGACGACATGGAGGAGGTAAGGATGATGGACCCCTTAGTGCCGGACTTGACCCAGAGGTCGGCAGCGGCTTGAGCACAAGCGAACTGGCCCCAAACGTTCACGTCGTCTGAAGCGATCAGTCCGTCCCCTAAGCAAGAGAAATGACATGGCTCACAAACGAATTGGTAGTCCTTCTTCTCCATCTCCAAAGCGTCCTTCACCACGGAGACACCGGCATTGGCGACGACACCGGTGATGGAGCCGAACTTCTCGTCGATCTCCTTGAAAGTCTTCCTGACTTGCTCGATGTCCCCAACATCGCACTTCCAGGCCTCAACCTTGACACCGTGGGTCTTGGCAAGCTCAGCAGCGACCTCCGGTGCATCCTTGGCCGAGTTGTAGATAATGGCGACAGTAGCGCCCGCCTTGGCGAGGGTCTCTGAGATGGCAAAGCCGATACCTATAAGTGTAAGCGCCGGACACAAAGGAGTTGTAAGAACACACCTCGGTTTCCGCCAGTCACGATGACAGTTTGGCCCTGAGATTAGCGGCAGGCTATTCAGTACGACTCACGGAGAAGTCGACTAAGTTGTCAGTTCTGATTATGCAACATTCGAAGGAGTACACTCACATGAGATGCCCATTTTTAAGAGATGTAGATGCTGTTAGTAGGCTTTTGAGTGAGTGTGATGGGAGGATGAATGAAAAAGAAGGAGGAGAAAGGGGCGGAAAGCGCGGAAAGGGTAGGGGAAGGTGGCTTGAATGGCTTGGGAAAAAGGGAGACTCGTTAACCACGTCATCTTTACGTAGCAGATCGGTTATGGCCCCCACCCTCCCCCACTCTAGACAGTCATTCAGATGATGGATCTACTCCAGGCCGGGAAGGGTGGACCGCTTGGACATGCATGCAAAGCAACTGCGGCTATGGTAGTTCTTGAAAATACCCCCAGCTTGTCCTGAGTGTCCTCGACGTCTTGCTCTCGGGCAGAGGCAGAATTGGCAGCTGACGGGAGCGGATGTGAGGTAGCTCGCCAATGTTCGCAACAGCGACATCTTGGCTAAGCATCGATCTCTACCCCTGCATTTACGGTACTACTAATCCTTCTTATCGACATACTCTCCCAACATCTCCGGCCTCAGAAACAGCACAAACGCCCTCCAGGTCAAGATGGGGAGGAGTGTTCCGACCATCATCCACGCAACGCTCGAGCTGATTGCTGCGGAGCTGCCACCCTTCTTCAATGCCTCCATCACCAGCACAGGGATCAAGCACGCCTCCCCTCCTCCCAATAGAAGGTATACCGGTCTCCGGCATTCGACACCTGTACGGGTATTGGCTGTTCCGAACCAAAGAGCGGGGGTGAGGGCCCCGACGACAATGCCTGCGAATATGCGTGCCAGGAAGATGGAGGATGGGTTGATGTCGCATGGTCGCGCCAGGATGAGCGCGAGGACAGAGCGAGTGTGGGTCAGCAGGGGAAGAGTGCCGAGATTGAAGAGGCTCTCGACGAGGAATGCACGGCGCACAATCGATCCGGAGTTCGCAGGGATAGGCGTGATAGGTACGCGTTCGACAGGGGACTTTGGCATAGTGAGGAGATGTGTCCCTGGCGTGAATACTGCAGGAGATGTAACTGCTATCGCTTTTGGAGGAGGTTGAGCAATGGGCATCGATCTGACCTCGCGCAAGCATCTTGCCTTGGCGCATGACGTCATATCGCCAGAGATTTCTCTCGGAACACAAAGCCGATGTCGGCTCAGATGCCGATGTCTTTGGGTACGGTGTACGTGTGTTGCTCACTAGGTCGACATCTATATTTCTGTCTATGATATGTTTAATCTACAACGTCTTCTAGCGGACCATGGAAACCGGCACTTCCGTCACCCTAACATCGCCCTCCTCCGGAATGGCAGACTCCCCTTTCTTCTCCTCCACATCCTCGTATTGAACTTCCGCCGCGTGGCTGTCGGTCGGTCGGTACTCGATAGTGCCCGCAGCTTCGGCCTCCTGCTTGAGACGCGCGGCTCTCGATTTACAAGCCCGGTGGATGGCGTAAGCGAGTGGAGGGGATAGGATGCAAATGGCGAGGGATGTTGCGTAGCCCTTAGTGAAGCGCGGCAGGTCGGTGACGGGGAAGAACGCAATGCCGAAGATGGCGATAGAGACGTTGGAGCCATACACCATGGCGTACAGGGTGTATGCTCGCAGTTGATCGTTGTTCCGACACATCTCGTTGGCCCACGCGAAGTTAGTGGCTTGTCCAATGTATCCCATGCCGGCAAGATACTGCACTGTTAGTTTACTTATCAAATGACATGCCGAGCGCAACATACCCAGGCGAAGTATTTAGCTGCGGTCGGAATGTCCCACACCAACAAGATGATCGCAGCTGTACCAGAGAAGGTTGCCATGACACTGTAAATGTCAGCAACCTGAAAACATTGTGTGCGTGAACCCGATGATCGACGTACCAATTCACCCACCACCTGGACTGGGTATAGTCTGACCCTGGTTGTGTCAGTGGAGGAAACCCGGCGGACTGCAGGGGTCAGACTCACATAATGCAAAGAAAAAGGTCGATGCGATGATAATGGCAGTCGTGCCAAGAGGGTAGTAGTTGATCTGGCTGCATCAGTCGAAGTTGGGGAGGCGGAATCATGCCAGCGTACTTGTGGAACAGTGTACCATCCAGTCCACCGCATCCATAGCTGCATCGGCTGCACGACGTTAGCTCTGATCCCTACGCCCAACTGGGCTGAAATCGGATGCCACTCACAGCGAAGAGTCCAGCCCATTCCATAATTGTGTTGAAAGAGAATTGGAACGTGAATGCCCAGAAGCGCCACTCGAAAAAGATTCGCTTGAATGTCGTCCAGCTGAGCTTAGTCTGGATTCGCTCTGGCACGCGGTCGATGGCAAGCTGAAGCTCCTCCTTAGATAGCCATACCCGCCGGCAGTCTTGGGGAGTACTGCGACGTAAGCGATCACCCAGTACCGAATAGAAGACCTACTCCAGAAAGGTGAAGAATCCAAACAGCGCAACCGGAACAGCCACAATGCGTCAGCACCAGACAAGCGGGAGCAAAGCATTGCACGTACTCATGAGAGTATTGACAAGGATCATCCACTGTTCCATCAGCAACGGGAACAGTCACATGTGGTGCAGATCATGAACTCACCCTCCAACCCGCCATGCCGAGTCTCCCATTGAGCGTGCTATAGATGGCACCCTGCATGACGCCTGCGAATAGTCCTCCCGTATTCTGACTAGCAGTGAGGAGAGCAGCGCGTTTGCCCAACTCTGAAGGCTTGTACCAGATCCCAAGTACGTAGTGCTGTTGTATGAGCATATCCCGAGGACGCCGCGGATGGACTATGACCTACCCCGCCAGCGAACGATACCGACTCGAAAAGCGCCATGAAGAAGCGGCATATCTGTATCTGATATACCTGAGTTGAGACTGCAAGATATAAGCCAGAGCGCATCCATTCACAGCAGATACAGATCCGAAAAGATACTTACAGGCGACGCCGAGGTTGGTCATGCCCCAACCCAAGCAACAAAGGGGACTGCAGTATCAGCGGGGATGAAAGTAAGGAGCAGCGAGCAGGTATCTACTCACAGCCATATAGAGAGCCTGATGCGGTTTGAGGACACTATCAGCGACTGCGGGATCCCACCGACAATGTATCCGACTGCGGGGTCAGCTAGGCGCGGGTGTCTGAGGTGTGAGCCGGCGTACTTTGGAAGATGGTCTGAGTGACATTGTAGTCCAGCCCTTTGAACCCCACGTCCTCTGCCATCCCGGAAACATAACTGAATAGTCAGCCATCAGTCTGCTTTCAGGAACGAGGGAAGACTTACGCATTGGTGATATTCTGCCGGTCCAGAAAGTTCATGAATTGGCTAAGGCAGAGGTAGGCCAACAAGACGGTATCAATCTTGCGTAGGAGGCGAGCTTCCGTCTGAGAAGAAGGCTTCTCGCCTATGAAGAACCGTCGCACGTTGGGGAGGATGTCCATATTGCTTGTGTCGACGAGGTAACCACACAGGTGCATTCGGCCGGGCCGATGGGATGGGCGATAGGCCTGCCTCGGTATTCACCACTCCCTTATATCTGAGGGGTTATCGAGCATTATATGAGCTGTCGGGTGGTGTTGCCTACATGCTTAGGAGCTCGATGCCGAAGATAGTACTAGCACCGCAGTTGAAAAGGGTTGAATGGAGTCCTCCGCGGTCTAGCTTCGATCGGAGTTGCCCGAAACGATATATCTCGCCGGCGCCGGTTCGGCACACTGAGGGACGATGGACTCGTGGTCAGTCGTGGTGAGGAATGTGAGTGCTGATAAGCACCTGATAAGGCCGAGAAGAGGCTGCGAGCGGACTTGAAAGGGCGCCGGGAGTGTGTCTCGGTAAATCTTTCCGTAGGTCAGCTGCTTCGCCAGACTGGAAGATACATACCATGACACGTCCACTGCTCCTGGCCTAGATGAAAGCCTCGCCTTCCTCCCCCTCCGGTCCTTCCGCATCCTGGTTCTCGCCTGCAGCCTCTGCTGCTTCGGCGTCCCTCTCCCGCTCCACGACGCCTGCTCCCTCTTCGTCCAGCTCAACTCCGCGATAGCCAGCTCGAGGTAGCGCACCGAGGACGTGGATGATGAGCAGACCCCAAGTAGCGGCCACTGCTGTAATGAGCAGTTGGGTGGAGGTCATGGAGTGCGCGGGTGATGTAAGAGGGGCGAAAATGAGGGAGACAGCAGTGGCGAGAGTGATGAGTTGGCGGATGAACTGCAGCTTCAGCGCGATTCGGGCGAGACAACAGACGCAGACAACTCACGCGGGGAACCTTGGTTGCGAATCTGGGTGCTAGATCTCGGTGTGTCGCATCGATAAGCCCGATGAATAGGATGACAGCACCCAGACCTGAGAGCCAATACCACCTAGTTCCGTGTTCCACTTGCTCCTCGGTCACCAAGTGTCCTGCCGCCGCTGATGCCAGTAGCAGTGATGCCACCAGTGGCCAATGAAATCTACGAGCTATCAGCTTTGATGTTTGCTATGAGGCGAAGGGAAAATTACACGCTGAAGCACATTCCAGAGAACCAGCTACGACGGAGAGCATGCTCGTATCTGAGCGATGAGCGATAAGCGACGATACATGTCATGGTGGATGCGGCTTACTCTGAGTTTGGCTCGGAGGGTAGCAAGGACCTAAAGTATCATCAGCATGATCCTACATATGGGACCGAGACGTGCTCACAAGTAATTCAGAGCCCAGGCGATCATCAGTCCCAACACCGCGCGTCCGAATTTTGGCGATAGTCCGAGATCTTTCTTGCTCGCTGTGTATAGTAGATTCATCCTGATTTGTCAGCTGGGACACGATGACAGATTGAGAAGCGCCTGCTTACACTAATTCTCCTAACACAATTACAAGGAAGGCAGAGTATCGCTCGATAGCATGCTCAATATTCATTGCTGCTGATCAGCACTGATTTTCTACATTCGAAAGACGTACGAACCTGGAATTCTGATTCCGGGTTTCAAGCTAGGCATACTCCACCACTTGACCTTCACCTTGTTGCCCTTCCGCGCTTGCCATCGCCCAACCAAATTCCAGGCCAGCAGATCCACTCTCGCAACATCGAATACCAATCCCAAGGTCGCGAGGATGACGTGTGTCCGACGATGCTTTACCCACAGCAGCGGCATATAAATGAGCATAGGCACAAAGACTGCTATAGCTTGGAGGGTCTGAGACGAGCGAAAATCGGGTAGGCGATACGCGTATAGCAACAGCATTATGACTGGAATCAGCATTGCATGACATGAGCTTGCGCTACCCACCTCGCGTGAGCTTGATGGTGAGCCAGAAAGCAGCCGCATAGTGCACGGCGTAATGATCAGAGGCGGTTGAGATGTCTAGGCGTACAGCAGATGCGTTGGCTGAATATCCGAGAATGGTGATTGTCCCGATCAGAATCCAGAATCGATGTAGGAGCTGTTGTGTCAGGCTGGAGCGTAAACTCCAGAGGACGCGATAGACTCACATCATCCGTCCCTGACGTATTGGCATATTTCCTGGCTTCTTCCCATATGCTCCAACTTGGCCAGAACACCAAAACAAAGCGGACAACCGCGGGCCATCCAGGCTCTGATATCGCTTCCTCGGCTTTTACATCAGCGCATCATAGCCTTGAATAACTGGGCCATGCACACACCTAATTGGTGAATCACAGCAACGTAGAGCAGATCGAAGAACAGCTCGAAACGGGGGGTTTCCCGAGGGGTCGGTTCGCGATGGATTTTGCCCTTCAGATCTCAGCATACTGGGTGGTAGCCCTGTGAGCAGAAAAAGCTCACTGCATCGATCCACTGTCAAGTCAGTACGGTCTCATACATCCACCATCGGGAAAAAGGTGGGTATAACTCTCGTGAGAGCTTAAAAATCGTTGACCGAACTCACTTGACGGATGATCCACGGTCGGAAAAGTTCCGATATGTAATTGGCTCGTGGCTCAGGCTCGCACTCGTCGCCATGGTAGACCACATGTGCTGAGGGGCCGAATTTGGCTGCGGGATGATCGTGCTCTGGCATGACGATGATGGTGAAGCTGCAGAGAACGCGGACACTGGCTCGATTCGAATTACCTCTCCAAGCTCAGCGCTCAATCGGGAAATTCTCCGTGTCTCATGTGCATCACGTGAAACCTTCCGGCCCAGCTTAAGTAATCCCCGTCTGCCTCTCGCTCAGCGATGATTGGCGCAGACGACCATCGGGTCACTGAAAGGTCCATGGTCGACGGCCATGGACAGACATAGCAGCTGACCCTGCTGCGAGGTGCAGCCGAGCGTGATTGGGGTGGAGAGACACAATCTGCCACCCACACATTTCGGTTACTGTATAACTGAGCAGCCGGCCCGGACACTTCCGATCTGGGCCCAGCGCAGACCGCACGCAAGTCCATCCTCGCCTGCAGAGGGTGTAATTCCTCCTACGCATGATCACCCTGCGGGACCAGGTCGTGCGGCCCTTCACCATAGAGTGTGCGTTGGGGAGGCAATGAGCGGCGGAGGACGGCCCTCGGCAGACATTCGGCGCACTCCAAACGGCACATGACGTCAATTGGGTTTCGGCGCAACATCATACCGACGAGAACGATCAGTCATTCGCATCAGCGAGTGAGGGGCAGGCTCCAAGGCAGGTCGTACTATCAGTCGTTAGCTCCACTTACATCCATCAGCTGACGTTACAGCCGGGGAAGACGGCACCCTTGCGGGGACCTCGGGCCGTCCCAAATTAAATCGCCTCCGATTCCATGGAAGTTTGGAGGGACCTGACTGTCGAGAATACAGTCGACAGCAACCGATACCTTAACAGCTTCTTCGCCGTCCCTTCACCTTCCCTCTCACATCGCTCTACATATCATGGCACTTACTACTGATAAACCTCACGTTGAACATGTCGAGCAGACTGAGCACGATACCACCCGACCCGGTGTGGACGACACAGAGGCTGGTAAGGGCTTGCCTGCAGCTTTCGGTGCAATTGATTCGGAGACTGCCAAATACCTCAACCCCGACATTGTGATCGACGAGGCCACGAACAGGCGTATTAAGTCCATGGTGAGTCGAGAATTCACGATCGAGACGGAACATCTCGCTGACGAAGACACAGCTTAATCGTCGGATCCTGCCATTTTTGGTCATCACCTACTTCTTTCAAACATGTGAGAGCACTTCTGACTTCGGCTGACAGATCAGTCGACAAAGGGACTCTTGCATTCTCATCGATTATGGGTATTCAGCGCGACGTTGGTCTGGTAGGCCAACAGTATGCCCTCCTAGGCACAATTCTCTATGTCGGGATCTTGGTTGGCGAGGTGAGTCTGAGAGCGGCGGGGCTGATGAGTAGATTCCGGCCAATCGCATCATCCAGCTGTTCCCCATCGCCAAATTCCTTGGCTGTCTAGTCATACTCTGGGTAAGTCGTGTACATCCTGGCACGCCCAGCTGACGATTTAGGGTACCCTGGTTATGTGCCATGCGGCTTGCAAGACTTGGTCTGGTCTTATGGCCGTTCGTTTCCTCTTGGGACTCTTTGAAAGGTGTGTGAGGAATAGGACCAGCAGTATTGACGATAGTGCTGTGCAGCCATGCCTAATGACGCTGACCGTCATGTACTATCGAAGGGAGGAACATCCTACCATCATTGCGTACTGGTACGTCACGCTAGTTCCACCTTGACGCCTTCTGCAGCCAGCTGATACTTGCAGGTACTGTCAACAGGGTGTGCAGTACGTCAAGCCGGACTTGAACGCATATTCACGCCAAGACGCTGATGAAACAGATTAGGAGTCGCTGGGCTGCTCGCCTACGGTTTGACTTACATCGAAAACGCAGCCATCTACTCCTGGCAAGCGCTGTTCCTCATTGTCGGAGGTGAGATATCTCTTCATCGACTTTCTCGATTCGAACGCACTGTTGGCTGACAAGCTAGGTCTCACTGTCATCTGGGGTGTTCTCATCTTGATCTTCCTCCCGGATTCCCCTATGCGTGCCAAATGCTTCGACGAGGAAACTAAGACGCTCATCCTCGAACGATTGAGGGTGAATGAGCTGGGAGTTCAGGACAAGCGATTCAAGTGGGAACAATTGAGAGAGGGTGAGTTTGCCAATCATCCGGGCCGAAACAACTGACCTTGTCAGCTTGGAAAGACCCGGTAGTTTGGATCTATCTCCTGCTCCAATTCGCTTGCTTCTTGATCGTCGGATCTCTTGCTGTCTTCTCAAACATCATTGTCAACGGGCTGGGGTTCACTGTCAGACAGACTCAGCTGCTCAATCTGGCGCAAGGAGCTTGGAGCGTGCTTATCTACATAAGTGAGCAAATCCGCATCGTTGATGGCGGCTTGATGCTTACTGAGAAGGCTCTGCTTGGTTGGCCAGATGGACGAAGCAAACGATACTGGTCCTCGTTGGCTTCATGAGTGAGTTACCGAGTGTGGGCAGGAACTCCGGTGCGTAGGGTAGCTCGCTCACTAGTCAGCGGTTGGACTTGTCGGGACCATTGTGCTCATATCCGTCGCCGTCACCCCTTCAACTGCTGCGGGATTGTTGATTGCGTTCTGTAAGTCAGTCGCAGCTCGCCCACTCAGCCCTGCTTACCTGGTGCAGATCTCGCAAATTGCTGTATCGTGTCCGGTAATCTCCTTTGGTCCCTCGTCACTCGGAATATTGCCGGTCAGACAAAGAAGGTTACAACCTATACTGGTGAGTGGACCCTGCGGATTAGCCGTTGAACATCGCTGACACTCATGTAGCGATGTTCTGTGTATTCGCTGCGGGTAATATGGTCGGGCCACAAATCTTCCAGTCTTTCGATGGCCCACGTTATCGCACCGCTTTCAGTGTCCATATCGCCCTCTATGGTGAGTGTGGTTGATGAGATAGTTAACACCTCAGCATTCTTCATCGTCACCGCACTGGTACTTCGCTTCGTCCTCATGCGCCGGAACTCTTCCCGGCGCGCAGCCCAGAAACAGCTTGAGGGTTCAATGGCTCCACTCCCGACTCGGGATGGCCAGGTGGTGAGTCCTGCTTTTCACTCAGCTTGGCTGGCCGGTCAGCTAATATATCGCAGGACGAGGTTGTTCAGCATGACAATGCCTTTGCGGATTTGACAGACCTCATCAACACGCGATCATTCCGATACATGTATTAGAGCGAAGTCAATCCAATGGACGTGTTGTAGCTGTAAGTAGCGTGAGTATTTCTGAGAGATGTAAGTGGCCTGAGTGATGTCTGTCAGCGTCCATGTGTATCAAGTTATAGCATCGCATCCAAAGCTTCCTCGCGGTATCAGCGGTCAGCGGTTAATATTGCGCCTCGATCATCTTACTCTCACGAATCACGTTCCGCTTCTGCTTCGCTGGTAGATTCTGAGGACTGTCTAGACCCTGTGCTCGAGGCTGGAGGAATTCCCAACCGCTAGTACAAACAGTAAATGCTCTGCTCAGCTGCAGCTGCTGCGTGCTATATGTGGTTGCTCCCTTCCGTCGGAAGCAGGACCAGCCTGGTCCAGCTGCCTGGTCCGGCCGGCGGTTCCGTCGGAATGGAAGCTCTGCTACTAATTTCGGAGCAACCATGACCAAGCTCGGTCATACATCTGACATCCACCAACCGAAGACGGCGGGGTACAAAATGGAGGGTCTACAGACCTCGAAAGATCATCCGCTCCCAAGTCATTCCATCACATTGATAACTCACTTCATTCAGAATGGTCTTCATCATCCACGGCGACATCGGTGCTACCGTACGTCCGAATCGCGTTTCACCTTCCTTCACCCTCTCTCGCACCGTATACCAATTGCTCGTCACTGACCCATCAGTGCACAGCGCGTGTGGTCGCTGCATTCTTCGCAATGGGCCTTGAAGCTGAGAAGGGTGAGTGTTCCATGGTCCTTGTCAGCATAAAGGCTGATGTAGCTGCAGATTTCAAGATTGACAAAGTCAACTTCCAGCTCATCAAGACGCCCGAGTGGCTTCAGCATCAGCCATTCGGGCAGATCCCGTACTTGGTCGATAGCGAGACCGGCGTCGAGGTGTTTGAGAGTCGGGCCATGATTCGTTGTAAGTTGCTGTTGGTGCTCTGTACAATGAGTACCACACACATCTTTACTGACTTCGTAGACGTCGCTGCCAAAGTCAAATCACCCCTTGCCCCCACCGCCGATGGTGATCTGGTCGCTTACGCTAAATTCGAGCAAGCGTCCCAGGTGGAAGTGAGCCAATGGATGGGGCCGACCGACCGACTTGCATTCCAGCTTCTGTTCGGACCGATGTGAGTCTGCCCCCCTTCACCCGGATTTGTGCCGCGCTTCGATCTCCGTAGACTCAATAAGAATGTCCCAGAGCTCATTCATCAGGCATGGTCAGACTACCGATCCGGAAGCTGTCGCGAAAGACAAAGCCGCCCTCGCCGGCAAGCTTGAAGGCTACGAGCGGATCCTCTCCAAGCAGAAGTACCTCGGTGGTGACAAATTGACGCTCGCCGATCTCTCTCACCTTCCGTACGGCGCTATCGTCTCCAACGTGAGTCTTCTATTCATTCGTCACTTGCTGCTCGCGTTGATCTTGGTAGTTCCAGGTAGCTCCGGGTTTGACGGATGGCTCTTTGCCCAATGTTGCGAGGTGGTGGAAGGAACTAGAGTCTCATCCGGCTTGGGCGAAGACAAAAGCGTTCGGACACCCAGCGTTCGGCAAGGGCGCTTGATGGCAGGTCCCGCTGGAAGGAGTTCCGCGAGCAGATTTGCGTTCTGGATCTCGATCAGTACGACTACTTGATGTATGAGTATAAGTGTAGACAGTGTCGCGTGTTGCCTATGAGTACATGAAACGAGACCACCGTTGTTCCAGTCATTGGTGTATTGATAAGTTCGAGGTACTTTGTTCGATGTAGCCGTGTGCGCACATGCAGCTGCTGGCTGCTGCTGGCGTGACATCATTGAGCGCCATAGCTCGATGCCGGCATCTGTCTAATTTTAGAACTCCTCCTCGCCGCTGTTTGTGGAGTGATAACGATAACAGATCACAGATTCGCACGCCATTCCTGATGATCGCCGCTTCTACCGCAACTGGTAATCTTATCTTCCCCCAGTGATGCCTGGCCTCGGGCCATACGTTGGGTGTCTGATGAAAAATACTCACAATCAATGGAGGGGATCGCTTCGACAAAGCCTCCCTCATCCCAGATCTCACACCTGTTTCTTTGTCCGAAACTCTAGGCGCAATGGGGCTCAAGGCGATAATCGATGAAGCTAGTCTGGAGACTGCTGACCAGGTCACTTACGACAAGAAGGGCAAGCCTACCGATGTCCGGACTACCGTTGTCGACCCCTTCGAGGCCCTGCGACTGGAAGAAGAGAATCATGAGATCAAATTTCGGACACTTTCCTGGCAGAAGACCACTCTCCTCCTCTTTGGAGAGTACGTCTGTCTGGCCATTTTGGCCCTGGCGTGGAGCTGGAGTGTGCTAGGATGGGTCTGTGGATTTTTCATCACATTTGGCCTCGGTGTCATAACATATTGTGAGTTTCTGGATGTGGCCTGGCAGAATCGAGCTGATTGACCAAGATACGTCGTATGTGATGTGGGAGTTCATCATGGTACATCCTGAAGTCCGAGATATTTGCGACATCGCTGCATTGCTCTTCGTACGTCGGTCCGAGTTGAGCGAAGGCACGTGCTGATCCCCAGCCTGCATGCCCCAGAATAGCTTTCGAAGCCACTGCGGTCATGCTCCTGCTCAACAACATCTTCCTCAGTAAGTCGTCGGCTGTTCCTCGTGATCGGCCTGGCGCTGACCAAGTGCAGTTGGTTTCCACGTCTTCACAGGGGCCAAGATCCTCAACACCTTGTCCGACTCGTCCCTTTGCACAGTTGCGTTCCAAGCCATTTCGGCGATCATCGGTATCGTCGTATCTCTTCCTCGGACACTCAATCACATCTCGATAATGTCTGTGGTATCGGCGATTTGCATGGGTATCGCAATCATCTTGAGTCTTGTCTACGCTGGAATTGAGCCAAACCCACTATATGGCTACGGAGGGTGAGTGCATTGTGGGAATGATCGTCGTGCAATGGGATCATGCTGACAAGGTAGAAACTATCCTACTCAGGGACCGGTGAGGACCTCCATCGGATTGCCAGGCGGTGGGCCTGGATTTGTCGATGGGCTCAACGCTGTGCTCAAGTGAGTCCCGTCACTCTTCATCACAGGAATCACCGAACGCTAATCCTCCAGCATCACATTCCTGTGGATTGGGCAGATCCTATACCCATCATTCATTGCAGAGATGAAGGAGCCGAAAGTGAGACCGCTCAGATTATCCTCAAATGAGAGCTGACAGGCAGGATTTCCCTAAAGCGCTAAAAGCCTTGACCATCCTGCAGCTCGTTCTCTTCAGCGTCACCGCTGCTGTGGGATACTACTACATGGGCCAATACTCGACTGCCCCATCTATCGGCTCGCTACTGGAGCCTTGGGCGCGCAAATCCGCTTTTGCATTCGTCCTCGTCCCCACTGTCGTCATCGGGGCCATCTATTCCAATGTTGCGAGCAAGTTCCTATTCAGGCGGCTCTTGGGCTCGAAGTCGAAGCACGCCCATAGCCACAGCGTGGTCGGATGGGGAGTCTGGATCGGCATCGTCGTTTTCATTTGGGTCCTGGCTTTCATTCTCGGCAAGTAAGTGATCATTTGAGCAGTAGTCCCTATGAATAGAGCTGATTTCACAGTGTCATACCATCCATGGGAGATTTCCTCGGCATCATGTAAGTCATGCCCATCATGTCTCATCCAGCTCTCACGAGCTGACCTTTTCAGGTCCGCTGCCTTCGACAGCTTCTACGGCTTCATCTTCTGGAGTGTGGCATACTATCACCTCAACAAGGGCCGCTTCTTCGCATCGCCTAAAATGACCGCATACACCATCGCCAACATCTTGATTTTCCTTCTTGGGCTTTTCATGCTGGGACCAGGGCTTTACACCTCGGTTGATGCCATCGTCATTGCTTAGTAAGTCGTCAACTTCTGACAGATCGCTGATGCGTCAGTTCTGGATCAGTCAGGAAAGCCTTCACTTGCGCCTCGAACGCGTTGTAAATTGCTAAATTGTGGTTCCCGGCTTGACTGTGACTGTGACTATATGCGATTAGCTACGCTGAGCGCCATGACCTTGAGCAGTCCCAATGAGCCGATGAGTAGATCAGGTCCACACGCCTCAGCTGCGAGTCGACACCGACGAACATCCAAATGCGCATGAAGCGATGGCTGAGTTGACGGACTGGAGTCCTCGAATGTTCGGCTGGTCCTCCCTCGGATGGAATGTCAGTAGCTCGACCCTAGAGGCTATTTTGAAATAGCGCCTGTCAGCTCCACAGCGCAAGTAATCAGTGCGTAATGGGTACATCCGTTAGTGCGGAACAGCCGAATGTGGAACGTGGCTGATTGCTCGGCTCCGTGACGGTGCCGTAATGGGGCGTGAAGTGAAACGCGTGTGACTCCTTGTTTGAATGTTTACCCTGAACTACCGTAGCTGAGCTGAGCGCCGCGCCGACTTCCGCCCCTTATACACCAGCTCACACCACCCTCTCACTCCTTTATCTTCCGCATCTATCCTTCTGGTCGTCACTTCAATACCAACCCCGCTCACACTACACGTACAAGTGAGTCCTCCCTCACCGCCTTCGAACGCGTCTTGAGCATCTCTCCACCGCGTACATTCATTGACCCCGCAGAATGTTCGGCAAGCTTACCCTCATCGCTCTCGTCGGCGCCGTCAGCGTGTGTAAGCCTCTCAGCCTCCCTAGGGTGTCGCCGCGCTGCGCGATACGCCTTCACGTCTGGCCTAGACCCGCGCTGACAATGCAGCCGCCAACTCGGTCGCAAACCTGCTCACGAGGTCCGAGCACTCGGCCTTCCTGGCTCGTCAGTTCACTGCCGCACAGATCCCCTCAGCTTGCCAGTCCCAGTGCACTCAGACCCTCACCATTTACCAGGCGTGCACGACCGGCGACACCAACACATGTCTCTCAGTCTGCCAGCCCGCCATCTACTCGAGCTTCGTAAGCTGCCTGCAGTGTGTCCTCAGCAACACTCCCGGAGTCACTGCTGCTGAGATCACCTCATTGAACGGTGTTCTCAACCAATTGGGCAGCGCCTGTAGCCAAGCCGGATCTCCTGTTAGCAGCACTTCTCTTGCTGCAAGGTGAGTCTGAAATGGGTGACAACGACTATTTCTGACTTTGCAGCGCCGCTTCTCGCTCGGGTTCCGCCTCGGGCGTCTCCGCTTCTGCTTCCTCAGCCATTGCATCCGTCACTGGCTCTGCCAGCGCTAGCGTTACCTCTGCGCTCTCTACCGGCGCAATCGCTTCGGTCAGCAGCGCATTGAACGTAAGTCCTTTCGCTTCTACTAGCACAGAAGCTGATTCAGTCAAGTCTGGCTCTTCCTCTCTAGCTGCTGCCTCCTCCTCCCGCGCCGCCGGTGACGCCCTTGCACCTATGCCCCAGGGCCTCCACGCCGTAGCCCTCGGCCTCGTCGGTGTCGTCGCAGGCGCGGCTTTCGTTCTTTAAGCGAGCATGACGAAGATCGCTGCTTTTACCGCACCCAAGAAGTTTGAATAATAAGTCGATAAATGGACGTTAAGACAGTGATTGGAAGGCTGGAGATTAGTAATAGCTTAGTATCGTGTAGATATGATACAATCTTGCCGGTTCTGCACATAAGGGGGCTCTTAAATGTCCGCAGTGATCATCAAAGCGTACAATGAGCATCTACTTCAGTTGCAACGAGACTACCTACAGGAAATCCCCTGCCCGCGGGCCGTCCTTCCAATCCCGGTCAAGCTGGTGGGTCCACCCCTTCCCCGGCTCGAATATCTACCAGTACCCTGACTTCCTCTTCGCCATCTGGCTTGTCCCCTCCAGCTCTCTTCCCTACTTCATAGACCTGCACTCTTCCATCGGACCACCTGACCTTCGGGGTGGAGGGCACGAACACTGGCCTTTTGAATTCAACTATGAGCCAGCTAGGCGCAATGCGTTCGCTATCCGGAGATCCCGCCCACAAGTGTCCCAGCTGCGCCCGTGGGGGTATGGCATCCTTGCCCGAATGATCCTTGTCCCCGCTGGACGTCGCACGGAGCATGACCATTGCCAGCACCATATTGCCATGCGCGATGTTCTTCTTGAATCCGAATAGCTTGGCGAGTAGGGGCGAGACGTGAATAGGATTGTAGTCTTTGGACAGGGACGCCCAGGGCATAGGGGTGGAATCGGACGGGAGGGAAAGGGGAAGTAGGTCGTCGTGCCAAATGATCTTCGACTCTGGGTTGGGGAGCGACGATGACGGCTGTTGGGGAAACGGCGACGAGGGAGGTAAGCGGATAAGAGATAGCGTAGTGAAGGTAAGCGAGAAGATTGGCTCGGGGTCTTCCGATGTTCTGGATCCCGGGTGTACCGTGATGACCGTATCGAATTCAATACCCCGCTTCTTCCTTCGGCCAGGCAGATCAACACCCCCCATCTTCGCTTCCACTCGCATTTCTCCGGCCTCTCCGGCCTTAGTCCCGGCACAACGAAGCACATCTGGCCGATGGAAGACGAAGACATTTCGGACGTTGACCGAACCGAGTGGTCGAACGGGATTGGCTCGGAGTAAGAATAGTGAGGGGATTAGGGATGTTGTGAGTGGTGCAGGGATGAGAATGGGGGTGTTTGAAGGTGCAGCTTCCAAGCTTCGAGGTCCTGGCGATACCGCTCGGTGATATGCCGCCACCTCGCCCTTGTTGACAGTCAGAGGAGCCGAGATAGAGAGAGCTGGTAGTTGCACTGTGCCATCGGATTGGACCTTCCCAAATTTACGACCGAAGCCTAGGTGTTTAAGGCCTAGGAGGACCATAGAGAAGAGCACAGTCAGCATGGAGCTGAAGCGGCGATTGGGTGTGCAGGGGAGGTCGACATGTGATCGAGAGCTGGTGCGGACGAGATGATAGATGGGGCCTGAGGAGGATTGTATTGCTCGGATAATCACCGGTGCAAAGTAGAGAGGGAGGGAGACGAGGACGAGAATGACAGCCGGGCTGGGCGTGAGGGCTTCGGGCAGCATGGTCAAATGATGCAGCTCCTCGCTGATGGCTTTGGCAAAGATAGACCTCCTGACAGTTGATTGACTTGATGGATTAGTCGGATGAGGTACAAAGGACAATGATGGGTCGCAGAAGAAGCCGGTGGAGGTTGTGACAATCGCCCTATTCCTTCACTCTTCTACATCACATTGATCATATCTACGCCACGACCTGCAGCTGCCCCACTCCAGCAGGACAGCGCAGTACAGATGAACGCTGATATCGTACACGGAAAGCCAAGTCGGTGACATGAGCGGCCAAGGCGAGGCAGGTGCTTTGCAGCGAGTGAGTACTCCTTGCCATCCAGTGTCATGCCAAACACCGAAGTCTCTGCATCCACTACCGCCCTTCAGTGACCACCAATCCTGTAGATACCTTCGCTATCTCAGCGCTGATCCATCAGGCTCATGCTCTCTCCGCACAAGCTTCACAGGTGCTGCACAACCCCTCTCCATCCCTCGCCACCCTTAACTCGGCTCTAGAGTCGTATCGTGAAGCAGCCGAGCTCTTCTCACAAGCTTCTTCAGGGAGCAAAGCCGACCCGGGCACGCTCAAGACCCTTCAACTCCTCACTGCGCAGCACAGGAAGCTTGTTCGCGATCTCGAGCGCAGGATATCACTGTCGAGCAATACCACCTCTGCAGCCCACCCGAGCCTCCGACGAGCGGCAACAGTACCTGCGCCCTCGGCAGGAACAAGTAGTGCGGTATCGTCTGGACGGCTCTCGACCGAGAGACGACCCACAAGTCCTATCAAACGCCCGAATGAGCCTGCTGGACTGGCAGCAATAGGTGTGTCTCCCAGTCCGTTCTTCGCTTCCTCAACTGCTGCCCCTCGGCAAATACCCAGTAGTCGTGCACTCCCTCCATTCGCACAGCGGCCTCTTCCCCCGTCAATCACATTAAGCGGACAGAGAGCCACCTCAAGGTCGCAGAGACCTCCGCCATCACTATCCCCGCTGTACTCCTCCGCCTCATCATCCGATCCAGATCCAGCCGAATCATACATTACTTTTGGGCTAGGGCTAGGCTCAGAACCTGGTGATCATGGAGGAAAGGAAATCGACCAGTTCAGCCGATTCTGGGGTAGGTTGGAGGAGTGCTTGGAGACGGTTAGCAGGCCGATGGCGTTTGCTAGTGCGCCACTGGGCAGCGTGCCGCCGAAGAGCCCGCATGAGGAAGTTGAGCGACTCGGTGGAACAGCACGCCTCGTACGTGATAAGGACGAAGCTCGAGGCTTAGATATCCGTGAGTTTCGATTTGGTGTATCTGGTGCGCCTCCAGGATGCAGCTGATCATCACAGAACGTACCGCTTCGCCGAGCGATTCTTACTATATGATAGCGCCTGAGTCCGCTAGTATTTCGACGTCGGCCAAGGAACGGAGGACGTGAGTGCCTATCCCGGGCCCTGATCACCACCTTTCGGACGGGTCAATATCATATTGTACAAGACTGATCCGCCTAGCTCGGCATCCACCAAAACCCCAGAAGAGCTTATTTTGGAGAATGAATCGCTCCGGGCCTCACTTGACGCCTTGGCTGTTCACGCACAGCAAGTCGACCGGGAGAACCAAGAACTCAAACAACGAAGCCAGGAGAGGGAAGCCGTACTGCGCACAGTGGCTGCGGAAGTTAGGAAAGAGGTGAGTCCCGATCAAATACCGAACTACGTAACTGACTACGAAGGCGGAGAAAGCTCGGCTGGACACGAGTGTTCCGCTCCGTTCTCAAATCTTCAGCGGCGAGTCTTCATCACGGCAAAATGGCGGCGAGAGACGTGAGACTCGAGACCCAAACGAGGGTGATGTTGCACGGAAATTGAAACTCAGGGTGGATGAGCTGGAACGTGAGGTGAAGGAACTGAGAGGCGAGAATGAGAAACAGGTTAGTACTCGTTTGTGTGGCGCATGGGTGATGTTGATGTGGGACATAGAAGGCCTCGATCGTCAAGTACAAAGACCGATTCGAAAAAATCAAATCGACAGCTCGGGCAAAGAGGGACGCTCGTAGTGGCGGTGGCGACGAGCTTGGCAGGCAAAATGGCTGAAGCGGGAAGACCGCGCGCGCTGAACTTCGCTAGCTCCAACCATAGCTGGCCGGCACTTTGACATAATGCCATGCAGCGAAAGCTACGGGGGTTCTCAATCGTGAGTATCCGTATTTCAAGTTCATACGCAAAGCTGAGCTCACAGTGTCAGATTAATGTCGCACTGTCCGAGTCCACATCCACCGCAATGTCCACCAATTCCATCTGGAGGACAATCACCTCTGCGAGCTAGATGGGCATGGTCAGAAAGATGACCCGTCGGTGGATCATCTCGAGTATTTGCATCTCTCGGACGTAGACAAGTAGCGCATCAGGAGGTTTGTCCATCTGTCATTCATGCATGAAAATGAATTAAGCCGTTTCGACCGTTTTCGCTCTCTGAGCATCTTGTATGACTTTGATCATCTTTGATCCTAGCTTGGTCGCTTCTTCGAAACGGGGCGCAAAGAATGCTGTCGCGTAAGCTTGATACACAATGATGCTTGCTCGGAACAAAGCTCACAAGCTGTCTCCTCAAACCTGGTTCGGTATAGATCGAAATTCCCGAATGTCACGCACTCTGACCAGCCTCGGGCCGCAACCACAAACTCGATATCATCCGGTCGATGTATCCGATCTGATAGAGCGGCTTGGATCGATGATGCAAGTAACGTCGGAGAGCGGAAGAGGAATTCCGCCACACCTGAAGAATCAGCCAAAGCACCACAGACGTCGGATGGGACTACAACATACCTATCCAGAGCATGAAGACTGGTGTCCCAGCTACATCCAAGTGCTCAAATGGTCTTATCCCCAAATTCGCCCAACAATCCACCATGGCCAACAAACTCAAATGTGAATTTGAGCTCCTATGTCTCTCCTTATCCGCCACTGCGCTCTTCCCCAGACTGAATTGATCCAGGACATCTTCGCTGAGCAAGATCGGACCCCTCCTCGTTGGTCGCTTAGACCCCTCGGCTGAGATATCACCCTCACGCTCGCCACCCTCCTCACCCTTCTTCCACCCAAACACCTTTTCTCTCGCTCCCCATACCCTCGCAGCTAGCTCCTCCTCTTTATTTTGTACCATGAGCTTGAACAGCTCGCTAGTCGATCTTGCGTATTGCTGGATCTGTAATTGCGCAGCCGGGTTGAGAATGGCGAGGCCAGCGTAGACGTGCCATTTTGCCGAGTAAATGCGCAGCATGATGTTGACCTTGACAACTTCGATGCCGGAGACGTAGCGAGTGGTCTCCCAGGGATATGCGGCGGATTTGTGCCAAGCAGTACCCATACTGTTGCGTCAGGTGAGCGCGCAAGCGGGTTCGTACCGAGACGGACCTCGCAGAAACTCACCTCAGGAAAGCCGCATGAGTCACGGCCTGCGTATTGGCGGTCACCATGTCGTGCTCCTCATAGCTGAGATATACATAGCGAGATTTGAAACAGCGGAATGTGTCTTCGACCATACGAACACGCTCGGCGGGTCCTCTGTGATGTATAATGATCTGACGATCAGCAGTATTCCCGCATTTCACTCACTAATGGCTGTCCTTCCGTAGTCACTCCAGGCCCGTGCAGACTGTGCAAGCTGACGATAGCGCAATCCTGCGGGAGGTGCTTCTCAAACGCCTGCTTCTCGGGCGCCTTCACGCTCGTCTGCCCAGCTACCGTTGCCCCGTATTTCGTACTGGGTCCATACTCTCGTACGCAGTCATCGATATGCGCAGCTTCGACAGAGTAGATGATCAGGTCTGATAAGCGAGAGACAGCGTGTCCGTCTGCGAGAGGGATGATGCCTGTGTTGGCGAACTCGGTGACAAGGGAGGGGTAGCGTTCGGGAAGGTCGCATACATACACCCTGGGGATCAACATAGGTCAAGACTTCCATCAGAAGACGAGCGCACGTTCCAACTCCCCCTGCCTGGAGTCTCCGAGCATACATCCTGCCCATCTATCGTTTCAGCTGAAATCTTGGCTGGATACCTGGAGAGCTCACATCTCCCATACCAATGATCCCGATGACGATTTTTCGCTGCTCAACATTGGAGCTGCTACTTTGCGCCTGGTCCGCCATGATCTCAGTCTTGGGGTAGAGGTCTGTATGAGGATGGATGTCGAGCATAGTCTATCGTCGAAATTGTTGACAAGGGCGCACGACTCCGCATGGATGGCATGGAGAGCGGAATGATGTCCATTGCGGGGCACCATCGACGTCTCACTCTTCTCGCCACCCTCGATGCGATGGACGCTCTCTGTAATACTACGCCTAGAGTATAGCCTAATACTCCTCCACGCTACACACACTCACAGGCAGGCAGGCATTAAGCAAGCCGAAAATCTCCAGCCTCAATAATCGAAAACGGAACCCTGATCCCAAACTTTCCCTCGTTCGACTCATCCCCATCATGCCCCTAACCCTTCCCGACATACTCCAACGAGGCGCTGTTTTGACGTCTCTAGCGGCTTGCGTGAGATTCTTCGTCTTTTAAATCGTCATTATTGACCCAGCTGACTGATTAAAGGGTTATGGAGGACTTCTCATTATGCAGGGATTCTCGGTGCGGGCGATGAGAAGAAGAGAAGTGAGTTTCTGCGTAGACTACGTAAAGATTGGTGCTGATTCCATCAGGAAACTGCGAAGTTGGAGCAAGTGAGTCTTAGTGTCTTGCGCTGATTACGAGCTGAGTGGCCCGCTGATTGTGTAGGATCGTTTCGCCTTCGAGGCCGCCGGGGGTCAATTCCCACCGCCCAATCGACCTATGCCATCATGATCAAGCGACTATGTGATCAATGCATAACATGAAACGCCTGCCGAGCTCTGAAAGCGTACCGTGATGTTCCGCTATCCCGGCAACACTACCTTTGGGACCATGACCGAAGGCGGAGAAAGGACCACTCAGTACAAGGGGGTCAGATGTATCAATCACCGCCTACCCCTCGATAAAGGATCTGCGAGTGCGCGGTCGCTATCACCTGAGTCAACATACGGAGTGAAATTGGCGTCGACGCAGTACTCACCGTCTTACTCTTCATCTTCACCCTGTGGCACTCGACTCCATCAAGATTCAATCATTTTCTGGAATCGCTCCAGTAATTACGCTCCTTTCACCCCCACAACCCTTACTTGGGACCAGAAAGTGTGCCACCTTGCCTTGAACTCCACCACAGGTACAGCTGCCTTTGCCTGGAAGCAAATTGCACTAATCACTGGGATCAATATACCATTGCTCGTGGTCCTCAAGGCCTGACCGGATCATGGCTACGATTCTGGATGATTCGACGCCGTTCTTGTTCTACAGCGGCACGTCATGGTAAATTCGCTTTCTGATTGTCGAGTTCCGGAGTAGCAATGCTGATCGTATGAAGGGATACGAGCCTCCGTAAGTCAACGCTCAATGACATCGATACCACTGTGCACCAACCCAATTTGTGCGGTCCACCAAGGCACGGCTGACCTTTCAGCACCTAACAGCGCAGTAGTAGATCAGTATCATGATAAGGTGAGCCAGTGTCCTATTGCGGCTCGAAGCAGCTATGCTGATATCATCGCAGACTCTGTAAGTCAGAGGTCCTGGAAAGATCGTCATTACCTTCAACCACTTCATTGCCTTGGACTGACATCGCTTCAGACACAACTGCAGGAACGACGTAAGTCTCGTGGATGACAGGAGGGTCGATTGCTGATGTATGCAGGGAGACTTTGTGGAAGTGAAATGGTTTGGAACCGATATTGCGATCTATGGCTCTCGTCGAAATGAGTGAGTATTTCAAATCAAACGCGACCACGAGCGTTCTCGCTAATAGGCAATAGTCACGTCTGTCATTCTGCAACCATTGAAGCCGCCTTATCCCTCACCATGCTGTACGTTCAGAGTGAGCTGACAAACGATAGGGCGTATACGGCGTCACTCTCGATACAGACCCCAAACAGTTCTTTTCCGGCTACGCGACATCGCCCGTCTTTCAGCAAGCACTATTCGCCACTTCAGGCTTGAAGCAAGGAGAGCATGCTCTGCGGTTATCCAATGAGGCGTCGCGGAACGCCCCAGAGGCGGGCAAGAATGTGAATTTAGACATTGACTTTGTGGCCTTCAGTGGAGCTGCGTGAGTTTCTTCTACCCCTCTAGTGGAAGATCAATGATTCATCGCTGACTGGTGACAGGCGGGATGCAAGACCCGGGGCTATTACACCCTCCGATCCGCAAACCACGATTCGGCCGAGCACTTCCTCCCTTGCACCTGCGTTGACCTCCTCCTCGAGCAGTTCTAGTATGATTAGTGCCTCCTCCTCGGCTACACCCACCTCTCTGGCCCGGTCGTCAGTATCGACATCCTCTTCGACAATCAGCCCTACCTCCCTCGTGTCCACCACGACCTTTATTTCCACCGAATCAACGGCTGCACCCACGACGGCTTCTCCACCGACACTAATGAGCCCACCAGTGTCTTCATCTCAGACATCGACAAGCTCCGCTATCGCTCTCAGTCGACCCTCCGCTCCGGCTATCGACATCAAGACGACCGGACAACCTTCCCTACCCACGGGTACTGCAGATAGGATGACGGCCGGATCAACCAGCTCGAGCAAGTGAGTTGCTTCTTCCTAATCTTGTAGCTTGCTGATTAATGTCAGCACGACAGTCGTCGCGGTCTCAGCGTCAGTGATTGCATTCGCTGCACTGGTCGTGTTTAGTGTTTTGGGCTTATGTTGGTACCGAAGGCGACAGAGACGCGCTCGGCTGGAGCAGACGGAACATGATACAGATAGTGAGTACAGCTCGCGTCCCTGTGAGACACCAAGCTGACAGGGCAGTCTATGAGAGACCACAATCATCTTGGCGGCGGATGTAGGTCTGGTACGATATAGCAGAGTGACTCAAACCGATAATTTTGACGACTCATTACGATGCAGCTGTGCTGTTCCCAGCACGCCGGGGATCAAAGACAATCAAGATCTGACGATCAGGCTAGCTGGGTTGACGATGAACCCGAGACGGAGTGGGCCGATCTTCTTATGGTGCACGCTCCGACCGAACTGATTCATCGCAACAGGTAGGTGAACGCAGCACCTATAGCCAGTCCGGATGCGCCTGCTAAGTAGCTGGGATCGATTCTGATCTCGGCTGTCTCTGAACCACTCAGACGACGATATATTTGGGTGATATTCTCCGACAAGTAGTTCGAATAGCCGGGCGATGCGAGCGGCAGGAGTTGATTGTTCACAGCCTCGGCCGGTAGTGATGACCGCAGCTGATCTGAGATTGGTGTCGGGTCATCCGAGGAAAAAATTGAGAGTGGCACCTCTGAAGTTGGCGCCGCGTACGAGGATCCCAGCTGACCGCCTGCCCGCACAGCCCCCACCTCATCTGCCAGCGTCTCGATCTGCGCCTGCACACTAGCCATCATCCCCGCCATCCTGACTTCTAGCCCCTCTGCCAATTTCCGCCTCTTCCACGGCTCGACGAACACTATCGCGCCCATAAACACCACCAAGTTCGCCGCCAGGCCGACCAGACTCGCCCAAGACGAGAATGACCTGATTTTGTCACTCCATATTTGTTCCTCGTGATACCGAGTCAAGATGGTTTTCGTCAATTCCGAGAAGAGCCGATCGACAGCTGCTTCGGCAGCATTGAGCTGGGCTGAAGTCTGGGCGACGGCAGCATTGGAAGCGTGGTCGGAGCGGATGAGGGACGTGAAATCTGCTACGTCCGAATCGGACCAACGATCTTTACGTTCGAGGAGGGAGTTGACTGATCGCTGAGCCGATGCTCGGGTTGCGACGGCTGTGTCGTAGGCATGTTTGAGAGTACGTGAAGCTTCTCGAGCTGCGACCAATTCCTGCTCTATCATCAGCTAAGCCACAGCGAGCGAGCGTACCTCTTTGCACGACAGCGGCTTTCAGACGATCGATGTCCTCATAGCCAGTGACATGATTCAGCCGTGTGCCCAATTCGGCGACTTGGCTACCGGCGGAGGCTGAGAGCCGATCGCTGTGCTCTCGAAGCGTGCGTAGAGCAGCTTGGATGGAATGGCGAGCTTGCTCGAGATACTTCTGGACTTGCTGTCCCGGTGGACCCGTTGATAGCAGAGCTCGCTGGCGGGGAGGGGGTCTATAGGATGAGGGGAAGCGCGAAGGCCGCGCGAGGCGGCATGCTGGACATAGTTGCCCGGCGCGGTAGGCTGAGGACGCTCCTCTGATGCCCAGTCCAGCCGACATGAGCAATAGATGCAGCAGCAGCACTTGGCTAGTCCAAGATTTCAGAACAGTCTGTCCAGAAATTAGGCGTAACCGGTAGAGCGAGAGTTAGGCGTGACAAGAGCGTGACGGGGCGTGGTTGCGTTACTCAGGGACAGGCACTCAGGGGCAATAACGTTACACGCCAACATGAAACGGCAGGGGAACTCAGGGGAAAGTCCGCGGATTCAGCGCGCAAAGGCTCCCCTGTGTGTTGTTCTGTGATCGCTCACACCTCGATAGATGCTCTTCATGCCTCGTTCGACGGCGGCACTCATCGCCCTGCTCAGCATCATGCTCTCGGTGTCACTCTCAGCCTTCCACGATGCGAAATCCGACCCGAAATGAGCTCGATAAACAGTGCCGAAAGTGCAGCGTCATCACGTACTCGGAGCCAAGAAAGGGGGGGCCCTTTGTTGACGCTCCGAAGTTAGCTTTGATTTGACTTGGCCCTTCCTTTGAACATGAAACACGTCGCTACGGGTGGAGGGTTGTCAAGCAAGCAAGGGAGAGGACGCTATGACCTTCCTCATATAGCCTTTGAGTTTCCTTTCTCGTCCATCCATCACTCAACATCGATTCATTCACAGTCTGTGACTTGCTCCTTCCTCTTCTCTTCTCTTCTCGGCCGCTCCACGACGCTCATTTCAAACAACTCAGTCCTTACTTTAGCTAGATCTACCTCCGGACCAACCTCGATCAATCAACCAACCCAGCTCAACTTAACGAAAAAATGCGTTTCGCCGCCACCCTTGTCCTAGCGACTGTCTCCCTTTCCCTTCACGCAACCGCTTATTCCACCTTCGCTCTGCGAGCGGATGAAATCACGACTTACGATAACGCTACGGTATCAGCTTCGGCAGTGGCTGCCAATGCATCTGCTTCTGCGATTAGTGAAGGCGAGTGTGATGTAGAGGAGGATGAGGAGGATAGTGAAGGGGACTGTGATGGGGAGGATGAGGCACCGGCTGCTTCAGCTTCCATCTCTACTTCGGCCACCATCTCCGCCTCCGCCTCCGACACCGCCTCGTCCTCTATCTCCTCAGCCTCATCAATATCCTCTGCCATCTCGACTTCCGCCACGCTCCCTCTCCCCAGCAACATCACCACACCCGTCTACTCAGATGATCCCGACGACGCCGACGATCCCGATGATGCAGACGACGCAGACCTTCCCTACTGCGAGGACGAGGAGGATGAGGCCGTGCCCATGAAGCAGCCTGTCCTTGCTGTTTCCGCCTCAGCTTCGGCATCGGTCGTGGCACCCAAGCCTAGTGCGGTTGCCAACCCCTCTACCTCGACTGTTGCCGGTGTCCCTACCACTGCGCCTGTTGTGCCTCAGCCTGGAGCTGTGAATGGAGGTGGATGTGCCGAGGTGAGCTATACCCTCTACAGGCAGTGAAGCTCAAGCTGACTAGCAGCCCACGACTGTTTACGTGACGGTCACCGTGACTGCCGCTGCCCCAGGTGGGACAGCTCAGGCGCAACCTTCGCAGGCACAGGCCGCTCCAGCGCAGGCCGCACCGGTCCAGGTCGACACGCCCGTTTCGAAGCCCATCGACAAGCCAGCTGCAGCCCAGCCTCAAACACCTGCTGGAAACGACGGTTATGATTACGACGAGGATGAGGATGACGAAAGCCTTGTAAGTTGTCTGTCAACCTCGCCAGATTCTTAGCTGACATACTAGCCCTACTGCGACGAAGTTGAAGAGAGCGCTCCTGCTGCTCCTTACCAACCCGCCAAGCCCGCTGTCATCTCCCCTCCTGCCCCTGCCCAGTCCGCCGTTTCGCCCAAACCCCAAGTTGAGGAGGATGACGAGGAGTACTATGATGATGAGGATTGCGAGGAGGACGAGGAGGATATTGTCAGGTGAGCAAGCACAGTGGAACAAGACTGATCGATCAGCTCGGCCTCCGTCGCTTCTACTTCCGCTGCCCACAGCTCAGCTTCCGCTATTGCGACGTGAGTGACTGTGTACTGTGCTTCTCCAATCGAGCTGACCAAAATAGCGGATCGATGTCTTACTCTGCGAGTGCTTCATACCCGTCGGCCAGCTCTGCTTCAGCTGTTACCAACAGCACATCGTAAGTCATGTATAACGGCTCCGCTGACAAATAGATCAGCATCCGTCAGCGCATCATCCAACGGCACGTCCCTAGCGGAATCTGCCAGCGCGACTGCCAGTACACCAACCAGCGTCTCCTCCGCCAGTGCATCAGCTTCAGAAGCTAGCACATCCTCCGCCTCAACATCGGCATCGGCTATCGCTGGCGAGGCTTCGCCTACCGCTCTAGTTGCCGAGGAAGCATTGGCTTCACCTGCGGCGTCTCCTTCAGCGTCCTCGACCGACTCAACCTCGACTGCCGATGCCGCGTCCACCACATCCAGCGCTGAGGCAATTACCATCACCGCTGCTGATGCCACTACCACCTACCGCCGTCGTCGTGCTGTCCACTGGCGTGGATAGAGATACCCCTTCCCCGATGTAGATTATACTATACCCATTCATCGTTTAGATATCCCCCCTCGTGCGCCGAGCGTGTGAGTATTTCCGGGCGTCATGTTAGTGCAGAAGTAGATAGAGCCACATGTGCTTGATGCAGCATCTGGCCAAGTGTACTTGTGCGGACGCGGTCGAGAGTGGTGAGCTGCCTGACCGACGGCGCGGGCGAGGAGCAAAAGCAGTGTTCCAGCTCCAAAGTTGACATGTACAACCAGTACTTTCATACATCGAGCGAGACGAGCCGTGCGGCGTCGGTCGCAAAGGTGACCTTTTCTCAAGTGGGTGACCTATCCGCAAGTGGCCCGACAGCCATCAACCGCTGTGATCATCAGCCCAGCCGGTCTCGCTGGCTGGTTTTTTTATCATGTCGGTACTCACTTCCACCCCCTCGTAGATCTCCCATAGACATGAATCCTCCACCGCCTCCGCCTCCACCACCACCCCTTGGTCCGCTACCCCCACCACCTCCTCCTCCACCGCCGCCCCCGCCTCCGCCACTTCCGAGACTACGCCCCGACCCCGTGTTTCCCGTGCTTCCTCCTCTCGTAGGCGCGGAGCCCGCCAAAGATGGATTGGCCCATGATCCCGGATTGAGTACAGGCTGAGAGATTAGCGGATTACCCAGGAAGAAAGGAGGGGCAGGGCGGTCAAACATACACTCAAGAGAGTCTCGAAGAACAGGTAAGCGAGTGATCCAGCATCGCTGACTGCGTCTGTTATTCGGACAGCTAGAGGCCGTTCGCCGATACTTCCGGATGAAGACACGTAGGCTGGTTTGGTCGTTGTAGGCATCTTGAAGCGAGATGTATGGATGACAATGAATGGCCTCCGTTGACATTTAAGTTGGGTGGCGAATTTCAATCAAATTATTGGCACCACACACAAACAACGCATCTTGACTTGTACAAGCTCATTCGCCATTGCAGTATCTTCCTTAAGCCGCTCGCTGAACTCTCGTCGTACCAACGAAGCGCTGGGGCATATCCTAGACTGCACATGCGCGGGTCATGGGGAAGCCCGTACGTCTCAAAGCGCGTAGAATGGGTCGCGCTGGAGTTTCGGACTGACGGACGCAGCTTTCGCGCAAATTGGTTGTCATAGGTGATGGAGCTTGTGGGAAGGTGCGTTCCCTCTGAGCGCAACCGACGGGTCGGCTTGATAGATCGTGCTGATCCCAAGACGTCTCTTCTAACCGTCTTCACCAAAGGTGAGCCTGCTGCTTGGTGCACTTGCGCCATTGATATTGGGTCTAGCTGACTTCGCCGAAGGCTACTTTCCCACTTCATAGTGAGTTGTACCCACTATCTGGCTCGTGGTACGCGCTGACTTGTCTAGTGAACCAACAGGTATATCCAGCGACTCGATGCTTCTGATCTTATTGAAGGTGTTGCTCATCTCGCAGTGTTCGAGAATTACGTCGAGCTGCTCGAGGTTGACAACGATACCGTCGAGCTGAGCCTGTGGGATACTGCTGGTGAGTCTGATGAACATATCTTGTCTTCCTTCTGCGCAAGTGGAACAGGTCGAGGTGGAGCCGAGTAGACGACAGCGAAGTCGGAAAAACTATCCTACCCCAACATTTGCGACCTAAGACCTTTTCTCTCGGAGCTTGAACAACGCGTTATGCTACTAGGCTGACGGTGTCAGGCCAAGAAGACTTCGACCGTCTGCGTTCATTATCATATGCCGACACGCACGTCGTGCTACTATGCTTTTCTATAGACTCGCCCACATCCCTAGAGAATGCTTCAACGAAGGTATATCCAACGCTAGCCACTAAGCTCTGAGACCGTCGCTGATGCTTGTAGTGGGTTGACGAGCTAGCTGAGAGCTGTCCTGGCGTCAAGATAATACTCATTGGTGAGCTTCCCGCCCTCAAGTATGTTGATGATGGACTACAGCTGACTATGTAGCACTCAAATGCGATCTACGAGAAGATCCTACTATAAGAGACCGTCTAGCGAGGAGATCATTACAGCCTGTGACGTATGAAGATGGTCTATCGGTAGCGCGTACCATCAGGGCCGTGCGATATTTAGGTGTGTTGTCATTGATTTCCGTGGCCTTTTTCCAGCTGATGGATTGCAGAATGCTCAGCGAAGCACAATCGAGGGGTACAAGAGGCGATCTATGAGGCTGCGAGGGTGGCCATAGGGAGTAGACCGAAGGGTAATGGCGCTGGAGGTGGGGGCATGAAGGTCCGGGGACGATCTTGCATTATTCTGTAGCTGATTCTTGTCACGACTAATGTTGCCCGTCCGAACCACACGTCTTAGTTGGCCTTCAAGGTGGTGGTCGGGATCTTGCGCGCATTGCAGTCCTGATTTTGTAAAGCATATCCGGAAGACTTGATGCTTCAGCGGATGTACTCTAGATCCCATGCAGCTTTTGCAAGTGCTGGCGTTAACATGGTCGTTATCATAATCCATCCGAAACCTAAGTAGCTATAGAAAGAGTCTGGCGAGTGACCCGCTGGCCAGACTTTGAAGAGGAAAGGGTGGACTAGAGCCAGTCTAGGGGACTCCGATTGTCCAGCATAATCCCGCTGAGGGGTAAAGGAGGTATGGCATAAGCCTAGCAGTCCTTCAGGTTGACTTAGAGTATCAGCTGCGAACTTGTACTTTCAGTTGTGCGGTAACTTACAGTATGAACCGATTGAGTAACCGTTCTTATCTTGGATCCAGCCGTTGAGCCATTGGGTGAGGTAGTCGAGGTTGTTCTGGTTGCGGCAGTGACCGGACCATCGAGCCCTCGTGGCGTCGTCCTGGGTCATACCCACTCGCCAACCGTTGTACGCTCCGAGTGCAGCAATGACGTTCCCGCCGTTGGCGTCGATCATCTGCCTGAAGAGCTGAGCACCACGACGGATGTTGTAGTTGACGTTCCAACAGCTGCAGAGAATCAACCAAGGACCAGATGCACGCAAAGCTAGGGACGTACTCGTTGCCGGCTTCACAGTTGGGTGGAGCGATTTGCATAAGACCCGCCTCGCCGCCCCCGCCCGAGATCCAAGCCTGGCAGGTCGATTCTTGCATGGCGAAGGAAGCAAGCATGATGGGAGGGACTGGTAATCAGCAATAGCCAAGGTGGAGTACGGAATCGGACGTACTGTGGAACTCTCCGCCGTACTGCCTGAATAAATCAAAGTACTGGGAGCAAGGGGCAAAGACTCCGTGGGGGTTAAGGTCCTTTACAATGAGTTGATCGATGTTGACATAGGGTGGACTCCAGCCGCCACTGTTCAGCCCGCAGTTGAGCCAGTCTTGGGCACCATTGGGGTGATCGCCGTTGGCATTGCACCAGCCACACTTGCCATCATTCACATTGAGCGTGCCCCAGCTTTGACCACCGCCTTGTTGAGCTGGTGGACTGGGCGCAGGTGGTGGAGGTGGGGGTGGGGAGAATGCAGGAGGTGGGGACCAGGCTGGAGCAGCAGCGGTGGAGGACGATGATGAGGCGGAGGATTGTGGTTGGTGAGCGACAGCGTTCTGGTTCTCGATCGTGGCTGATGCTGATGCTGCAGCGGCGGATGAAGAAGAGGAGGAAGCGACGACAACAGGCTCCTGGGCCTTTTGTCTGGGTCGACAAGTCTGACCCCGCTTGTTGATGCTCCGTTTAATGATCTGATGAGCGTCGGCGTGACCTGCATCGGCTCGAGCTATTTTGGCGCCATTCGATGACCCGTCTCGTTGCTCGATGGCGTGAGCGAGACGTCGGTGGCGGAGATGGGGAGGGGTGTGGGCTGCTGAGACGAGTGCAAGGACGGGGAGGATGGCAGCGAGGAAGAGCATGATGCAGTGAGTGTGAGGTATAAATGAGTGTGGTGTGGTTGTATATCGAGCTGATGAAGTTGGGATTCGGGAGGTTGAGTGAAGGAAGGCGATGCAATGATGGATGTCTGTGCGAGTGTACGTATGATTAGGGTAACAAACAAGTAAAGGGGGGTTGCGAAGGAAAAGGGCCGGCCCTTGGTGTTGTTGCGTGAGTTGGAGTATGTGTGTCGCCAAGGAGGTAGCGTTGTTTCACTAGTCAAAAGGGGTCGTAAAGGTAAAGGGTCAAAAAAGGATGCCCGGGAGTTGAAAGACAAGGGGTGGATGCGTTTGAAAGCACTGCACAGCTGCTCTTTGTCGTCGTGATCGTGAATCGTTGTTGTCATTCGTCTCTCGAAGCTGAGTGCTGTGGTGGATGACAGCTTGAGGCGGACAACAAACAATCAGCTTGGTTCTGAAACAGGGACCAAGCGCGGCCGGAAATACAGCCGAAGCCGAGCGCCTTGTTATTTCCGTGGCGGCGCAAACATGCCGTACTAGTCTGAAACATCCGATTGTTTCTGAAACATGTGCAGTGCAAACACGGAGCCGGACCGGCGCGGGACGGGACTTCGTGGCCCGCGCTTCATGACGTGGACTTCCCCAGCTTGATACTGCGGGGGATATACGTAAAGCCATATCCACCCGCATACAGCCGCATACCAGCGCAACCTTCAGCCAGTCTGTCAAGCTTCCTTCTCATCAAACGAGACTGGACTAATAAGCTATGACCGACAGCACAGCCCCGCAGGCCGGAGGCTCTAGAGCACAACAAGAACCAGGCGGTGCATCGACGGCGCGGAAGACCTTCGAGCTCACCAACGATGTCCAGACGATCGACCCTACCGACGCGCTCTTCGCCTACTCTCGTGGAGAGGAGACCGTACTCGAAGACGCGTCACCATGGAAGAAAGAGTGAGCAGATACGCAAGTGAATGCTGATGTGCAGTCCTCACTACTTTCACACGGTCAAGATCTCCGCTGTGGCTTTGATCAAAATGGTGAGTTCACCCCGCAGTCCTGGCTTACGGTCAGGTCACCCACGCACGATCAGGAGGAGCCTACGAAATCATGGGGGTCATGTATGGCAAAGTCAGAGATGGAACATTCTGGATCATGGATGCCGCCGCTCTTCCTGTTCAAGGAACCGAAACTCGAGTCAACGCCGGTAACGAAGCTTTCGAATACATGGTCAACTTTCAGACATCCAACAATGAAGTCGGCAAGGATGAGATGCTGCGGGGATGGTATCACTCCCATCCAGGCTACGGATGCTGGTTATCTGGGATCGATGTCAACACCCAAATGACCAACCAAAGCTTCAACGACCCCTATCTCGCCGTAGTCGTGAGTGATGCCTGCCGAGCTTGTGACTGATGACTAGATTGACCCCAACCGCACTGTCTCCGCTGGCAAGGTGGAGATTGGCGCGTTCAGGACGTACCCTGAAGGCTACACCGCACCACAGACATCACAATATCAGTCTATCCCAATGGACAAGATCGAGGACTTTGGTGTTCACGCCAACTCGTACTACCCGCTCAAAGTTGAAATCTACAAGACCCGGCTGGATGAGCAACTTCTAGATCTCCTGTGGAACAAGTATTGGGTGGCGACATTGAGTCAAAGTTTGATCTCATCTGTGAGTCTGCTACCGGAATGAAGCTGATTGTAGAATCGCGCATATGCCACTTCACAACTGACCGATCTTGGTGCAAAGCTTCACGCTGCTCCACTCGATGTTGCGGCTAAGTTGAGGAAGAAGGATGATGGCGTGGAGGAGGAGTCCACACCGCTCAACAAGGCTGCTCAGGATAGGTGAGCGAGGACGTGATGTCAGCTAATGAATAGCGTGCGAATCAACACCGAATTGCAGAATGGCATGACGTCGCAGGTAATCAAGGAGAAGCTTTTCAACGGCAAGCTGGACGAGGAGGGAGCACGACGAGCGGTCGCTGGGGTATTGTAAAAGGGGAACTGGGGCCGATGAGAGAACGACGATAACGAGGAAGGGGTTCCGGATCTGGGCGCAATATGTATATAGTACGAGGGAGATAAACTCCCCGGAGCTCGGTGGCCTCAGCTGAGGTAGTTGGCGTTGGCAACATGGCTCTCGCATCACCACCCGCTACTCGCACAGCCTCGAGCCTCGAGGAATGCTGCTGAGCGGCAATCGCCGACAACGCATCCAGGCGCGACCGCGAGCGAGGCACGGCCCCATCTATCGCGTTCCTCTACAGACTTTCTGTTTGCACATCATCGACATGGTGGGCATCAGAGGCCTAGAGCCTTATATGAGAGAGCGGCAGCTCACGGGACATGCTTCCCTCGAAGCCCTACGCGGTGTACGCCTCGGCATCGATGCCACCCACTACATCAACACCCTCCTCTCTGATCCCACCTCTCGCGAACCTCTCGTCGCCTCTACCGGCGGTCTACCTCTCGCTCTGGGTCAGAGAATCGAGAACGATATTCGACACTGGGAAAGATACGGCATCAAGGCTATCTTCATCCTTGCCGGTCTGCCATTGGCATCACGCCCACCCCCGAAGGGGTTTGATCATCATCCGGACCGGGAAACGAAGGTCAAGGAGGAAGCCTGGAGCTTCTACGAGAATGGAGAGGTGGAGAGGGCGGTGATGACGCTTGCTTCTGTGCGCGGAGGAGCATGGACAGATCACCGGGATGTGCTCCGGCTCGTGATACGTCAACTCCGACACCGGTTTGTCGAGTACATTGTCGCTCCGTACCTGGAGTACGCCCAACTCGCCTACCTCCTCCGACACCCAAAAGGCTACATTCACGCCATCTACTCATCCTCCGAGTGCCTCCTCTTCCCCGTCGACAGGGTCATCACGTCCATAGACTTCACCAATTCCTCATTCACCTTCGTCGATAAATCCCGCCTCATCCGTGATCTAGATATATCAGATGACCAATTCCTAGACGCTTGCATCCTTGCCGGAACCTCCCTCTCTCGGACCTTCCCCCTCTTAAACTCAGACTTCAGCTTCCGAGCGGCCGTCGATATCATCAAAGAGTACAAATCGGGAGTCAACGTTTCTCAGCGAGCGGGTCCCCCTTACGGCGAGGCGTTCATGCGGGCTCGACTGGCAGTCAAGTACTCGCTCGTCCTCACGACAGAGGGGAATGTCTGCCCTATCCCACTCGTCCTATCTATCGTCGCTGATATCCCTCCCAACATTGACGAAATTTTCTCCCCTCGCCTACCGGACGAGCTCTACTTCCACCTCTGTCGCGCCTTCGTCTCCCCACAAGTCTTGGGCTGGTTGACGAGCGGGATGATTGTCGAGACTCAACCCCTCGCCGACAGTCCGGAGTACCGCAGATTCATCAAAGACGTCATTACAGAGGGTCACACTTCGCCGCGGTGTACATCCCTCGCGCTCCTTGCGGAGAGTTTGCATCCACTGTGGAAGCGGCGCCTCGTTTCAGCGCACTACTACTTCGATACATCCTACACCCACCCCGATGGCGTACCCATCCCCTTCGCTGATGTCCTCACCCACAATCTCGTCGAGAAGTGCAACTGGGTCATCCCGTCGAGCCTCGTATCGACCGAGTTGCTCCGCCAGAACTCTTCCCACATCGATATCAAGCTTTGCCTTGCGGCTTTGCGCTCGAGCCTCCCCACCGAGTCTCGGCCTATCGAGAGGAAGGATGAGGTGATTGCGAACATTGTCTTCCGCTTCTTGGACGTCAGAGGGTGAGTTTCGGCGAGATCGCACTGCAAACACAGTTAATAAACACAGGTTCATCAACCCGGACCGGACTCGCAACGTCATGGGTAAAGCCATGCACGCTGGTTGCGCCAATACGAGAGTCAACGACCGATTCCAAGAAGCGCTGTATCTCCTCCTGGAGCTACTTCGTGCCGGCGTCGTCCACGGCTCGCGATTCGGGAATGAGATCTTGTCTGGCGGTCCAATATACGGCGACGAGGACGAGCAGCGTAGTGCACTGTTGATCATGCGTTGTCTCAGTGTTTTACCTCTTACATTCCGGGTAAGTTATATGACCGATTTAAGCTAATGTCAGCCTCAACAATGGGCTGGACCCCTCTCACGCGAGCTTCTCACATTCAACTCCTTCGTCCGCGCCGTTTCCAAATCCATGCGTCAACTTCTCGAGGCCATTGGCGTGCACATGATCCTCTCTGGAGATGCCCGTCGAAACAGGGACGACTACCTTGATCTCATCCCCAGTCTTCCGTTCCAGGGCGACGTCAACACTGGCTTTGGCATCCTTGCCAAAACCTACCTTGACGCTGCGCTCTTTCATCTGGGCGAGCCCATCACGGCCGAGAACGGTGCCAGCGAAGCGGCGATGGCGGCGAAGAGTGAGGCGTTGAACTTTATTGATTCGTCATTCTCGAGCGTGAGGAATCCTCGACAGGAGATTGAGAGGGGGTTCAGATTTTGGGATACGGTGAGTAGAGTACCTCGAACTACTGGCAGGATGGTGTGCTGATGATGACAGGTGATGATTGCGGTTAGGACGTTGGTGAAGGAGCAGCCATCCTCACCAGTGCCTATTGTCGCTGCGAACGTCGCTGAGGAATTTGAAAAGGCAGATCGATGGTTGCAACCTATGCGGATGTAGATCATCTCAACATGCCGGTGCATCTCATGCATATCTATCCAGCACTTACGGTCGATTCACGCACGATAAATCATGGCAGATGACATTCGAGGAGTCGGATAGTCGCCTTTGGCATCGAACGATGCTCAGGGTCAACTAAGAACAGAGGGTCTCCTTCGGATTTAGCGCATCAGAGGTGTCGCTCATGCCTGGCCGCTTCAAAAGTCAAGCAGCATCTGAGCACCGGGCGAATGCAGGCTTTCGTGTCAACACAGCTCCGGCGCTGGAGCGTATGACTGTATAAACTGTTGACATCAAGTCAGCTGCTAGATTTGTGAAGCAGCCTCATCTCTATGCTAGTCCTATGGGAGGCGATGCACCGGTACTGTTCGACTTTAACAGTCACACATTCACGCTTCGAGGCTCCTCTGACCGGCACCATGTGTGATGAGTGGAAATGATCATGAGGAAGATATCACGAAGTCGTCAGCGGTGTTCGCGCTTGCCGGAGCCAGGACAAGTCACCCACTTCGCAGCCGGGGCTGAGGTTGGCTTTTCCATTTTCTCAGTGTTGCGAACGGAGATCATATTGATGCAAGCGACTGCATGTGCATATTGAATGTTGTAGGGGGCCGCTGAGCTGCACGGTGAGCTCACTATCGAGATTATTGCGTCAGGAGCCGGTGAGCGAGTGGGACTTGCTCCGTCATATGAGACTCCGATGAGTCAGATCTGGAGGAGATGTCAGCTGGGGTGTGGTCCATGAAGAGCTGGGGGAGAGGTGACATCGATCTATAATGCAGGCAGAGGTCGTTTGAAGAGGCCTAAAGAGACGTCTACAGTCAGGCGGGGTGTAGAATCCGGTAATCGCACAGTCCCATGCATCTTCATTCTGCTCTTTGGAGAACATTCAACTTCGGGTCAGAATGTGCCCTCGAGACCTCAAACCAGTACCAAGAGTGCGGCTTGTTTCAGCCACGACCAAGGTAAATCCGCATATCTGCGTCCGATACTCAGATTCTGGCGACGAACATGGAACACTCGCATGTTGGAGGAGCTGTCGGAGACCCGGAGATACGGGAGGCGTTGATCGTCGCGATCGTCGCTGATGACAAATCGGATGAAACTTTTCAGTGAGCACGACTTTCTGAAACGTTGGCTGAAACGACATGAAACGACCCAGCCCGACAGCGTGACTGATCGGGGTCTGCTAACGTACGATGACGGCAGCCCCAATTTTGCGGTGAACCTTGGCGCGCCACGTGGAGTTTGTTGTGACTTTGCGGCCAAGCTGCGAGACTGCGATCAATCGACAACTTTTCTTCATCTTCATCTACACGAGCATAGCACAGCCCAAGCGGACCTCTTTCTCCACTTCATCCAAATATCACACCTTCCTTTCAACCTACAGAAATCGATAAAGGAGCGTAATCGCACACTCAGCCCATACCACACAGCCTCGTCGTCGACCAACGCGGACCCTTTCACCTCACTTGGCCACCATCATCCCACAGCATCATGATTGCATCGCTATTTGCTCTCTCTCTAGCCCCAGCAGTACTGGGTGCCACCTATCCCTTGGCCGAGAGCTGGAGCGGGTCAAATTTCCTGTAAGCCATACAGGCTCATTTTAATAGCTGGATATCCTGACGACCATGTAGAAACGGCTGGAATCCCGATCCTTCCACTTACGACAACACAACAAAGTGAGTTAGCATCGCTATAGCCATGTTCGAGACTGATAAATCAGTGGCGATGTCTTTTGGGGCAGGCCCGCCACCAATACCTCTTTATATTACACAACAAGTTCAGGAACAACGATATTGAAAGGTCAGTGCGCCGCTTGACAACTGAAGACTTTTCGCTTTACTGACCTACGCAGTCGACAACACCAGTTCCGTGGTGTACAACGAGAAGAGGTATGCACCGAAGCTGCTATCGAAAACCGCATATCCTGTAGGGACCGTGTGGGTGATGGATGCCGTCCACATGCCTTACGGTTGTTCCGTTTGGCCCGCCTTTTGGACCCGTAAGCCTACCACATTAGCAATAATGATCAGCGCTGATTGACAGAGGGACCAAATTGGCCTGCTGGTGGAGAGATTGATATCGTTGAGGGGGTCAACCTGCAACAGGGTAAGATGACGCAACCCAAGTGAAGGAGCAAATACTGATGAGCAGGTAATCAAGTAGCTCTACATGCTGCAGGATCGTGAGTCTCTCTAATCCGTCCTCGTCAGCGCAGTAGCTCATGGACAGATGCACGGCGACCCCTATCGGTGCTACCACTGGAACTCTTTCAGCGACGAATTGCACGGGCGGTGCAGGCAATGCAGGATGCACCTACAAAGACAATAACGCAAATTCGTTTGGCGCTGGATTTGCATCAGGCGGTGGTGGAGTATATGTGGCTGAATTGGCCGCGGATGGGGTCCGCGTATGGTTCCTGACTGTAAGCCCCAGTCTGAGAGATTTTGGCTTTGCGTTGACATGTAGCGATCTGCTGTACCGAGCGCACTCTCAGCATCCGCTACGAGTATTGACACCAGTATCTTGGGCACACCTGTGGCGTCATACTCGAGCTCATCCTGCAACTTTGCTTCTTTGTTCGGTCGTAAGTGATCTAGTATACTCGCGTCGCTCCATCGCTAATTCTTAGCTCAAACAATGACCCTCACCATCACGTTGTGTGGAGACTGGGCCGGAAACGTCATCCAGGAGACGTGCCCTGCACTAGTCGGCTCAAACACCTGGTAAGCTAAGCTTGTCTATCGCATCTGCGATCGCGCTTACCTTCCAGCTACACGACCTATGTCATCAATGAGCCCGGACAAAAGTACGCCAACGCATACTTCGAAATCAACTACGTCAATGTGTATTCCAGCTCAAAGGCTGGCTCAACATCTGGATCGTCCTCTAGCAGCGCCAGTAGCGGAGGCACACAGACTGTCGGTACTCGCGTGTCATCGGTCAGCGCAAGCGTTGCAGCCGCCACGAGCTCCCGCGCGGCAGGCATCAGTCGATTGGATGGTGCAGGGTTGAGATTCGGAGGCATGATAGGTGCAGCATTCGGCGTGTTGGCAGGAATTGCGATCATGCTGTAGGGCAGAGAACATTATCATAGTCAATTATAGACCTATCTATCGGACAATTGCCACATACATACTTAGATAAGCTCCAGCAAGCTTCACATTGCCATTGTCCTGAAAATACAACTTGTGTTTGGTTCCAGGACCGAAATCTTTCACCATTCACCCATCACACCTCCGATGGACGATTCGAAGCTTCCCAACCTACAAAGGGCAGTCCGACGCGTCGTCAGGATCGCCGCAGAGCCTGGCGGTGCCATCGACAGCGGGACGTTCTCATTTGCGGTAGCGCGGGCGGAGGTTACGCGGGTGATGGGCCTGAAGCCAGGCGCTCTTGATGAGAAATGGAAGAAGGTTGTTAAGGAGGAAGTCAACAAAGCACTAGTGAGTGACCCGCAGGCTCACGGTGGATATCGTCCTGATAGTACAGGAGTCCCTTGATGATCCATCAGACGGAGGCGGGGAGTCATCTAAGAGCAGCGTTGCGTCGCCGTCTCCACCACCTCAAAAGAAATCGCGCCGCAAGCCATCCCCCACACCGGAACCTGAGCCTACGACTGTTATCGAAGTTGTGGATGATTCTGGGGCGCAGTCTGATATGTCGAGCGTATACGACGCGCCGCCGAAGCCTAAGGCCAACAGGAAGCGGAAATCTGATGAAGGATTCACAGTGAAGAAGGAACCGGCCGCAGAGGGAAAGAAGGTGCTTTCACACACCGTGACCCCACTGATGAGCCGGTTGCTGACGCTCATGTTAGGCGAGAACGAAAAAAGATCCCAATGCAGGCGTACGTTCACATCGCATCTGTTGTGACGGGACGAGTGGCTGATCTACAGCTCTCGAAGGAAGAGGCTAGAGTTGCAGATCTCAAGCGGATAGTTTTTGCATGTGGTGTCCGCAAACAATGGTGAGACTCTACTCTCGGAGCGTGGATCATGAGCTGACCAGCAGGTCTAAAGAGTTCGAGAATTCTCCAACTGTAGGTCGAACACAATACTCCGCGCTGACTATAGTCAAATGCTCAGATATTCATCTTGCAACAGATTTTGAAGGGCTTGGGAATGGAGGGGAAGCCAACGCTGGGGAAGGCCAAACTTCTCAAAGAGGCCAAAGAACTGGCTACGGAACTGCGTGAGTTTTGTGGCCGACAGAGTGAATCTTCAGCTGATACTTTCCAATAGAAGAAGTGAGAGAGTTCGAGGCTACTCGAGGGATGTCAGCGAGAGGCCGTACGCGTAAATGGCATGGCACGCGCGGTCATTCAAGGCAACCGGGGGAGGAGGATGCATCGGAGGAGGAGCAGGTATGTCGGATAAGGCTAGATAGGAAGCTGACGACAGGGTGCCGCGGATGCGGTCATGTCGTTCCTTCAAGGGGAAGACAGCGATTAGATGGTCTTGTTTGTTGCGGATTTCGATTCATTCATGTCTCGTGTATCATAGTACATTCGAGTATGTGTCTCTTACTATATGTAAAGCCCGTGCCTATAGGGTTCCGCTAGGTGAATGCGGTCGCATTTCATCCGCCAGTTGACTTGCCCATGAGTCGAGAGCGGTCCTCCTCAGATGCTTGATGAACCAGCCGTGATAGGCTTGCAACGGGATCTTCCAATTTCAGTATAGAGACCAAATTAAGGCCAATGAGTCACAGCTTTCACTCACAATCTGAGAAGCTTTCCTATGGAAGGACATGCAACGAGCTGGGCTGCTCAGCGCTCATCGCTTGGCCCCGGCAGCGACAACTGAGTTTCGGGTCCTGTCCTTCAGTCCCAGATTCCGGTGCCACACTCACAGGTTCTCCACATAGGTAGCTAGCATCTCATTCTCCCGCTTGAGCTTGTCATTATCACCTTCCACCTCGGTAATCCGGACGAGTAGGCCGCGCAGCCCATCGCGAAGCGTGATAATATCCTTGATGACTTTCTCCTTTTCCAGTGCGGATTCGACCGTAGGCTCGTGAGAGCTTTCGGAAGGTGATGCGCCCCACGGTGACTGTTCAGCCTGGTAGGACATTGACTGTGCGATGACTTCAAAGGGGGATGAAGAGAGAGTGAAGATGGATCAAGCAAAGGACAAGCTTGAATTGACCTTGACGGTAACGTAATGCACTATAGGAGGCGCGTGCTCAGATCGTTGTTGTTTTGCGCCCATACAACTTCTCATTCCTCTACATTCTCCTCCTATAGCCGCCTGTCAGGACGAAGAGGCCGCTTGGATTCGCTCTGAGATTGACCTCGTAAGCGATTACACCACATATGCAGCCGGACAATCGGCCAGTGCGGATGAGTCTTGCTTAATCTCCGCTTTGACATTGTTGATCTTGTGTGAGTTCACACCTCCGAAGGCATGTGACCTTGCTGACTGCAAGCATGGATACGCTCTTCCGGAAGAGCAAGAGCTCTAGATCTTCTGGCTCTAATCCACAGGCCCCACTGTCAGCTGGTCTGGGTGGTGTACCCTACAATCAATTACCACAATCCAACGGACTCCCAGTAGCTGGTCCTTCCACCCATAATCTACGTCGAGACACAAACGGATACGAGAATCTGAAGGAGCAAATCTCCTCGCCAAACAGTAGCTTGGGCCTCGGAAGGGATGGTCCGCCCGTGCCCGGCAAATCACGGTCCAGCGGCTACAATACCCCAGCCGAAAGCTCTCGCCGTCCCTCATCGAACGCTAGCACGTACAATGAGCAGCGCCTTGTCACACCCCTGCCCTCGGCAGACTACCGTCAACCGTACGCCGTCCCCCGTGACTCGGAGACAGCGTCTATACGCAGTGTGTCGACCGTCAGCTCTCTTCAGAACCCCAACAAGGATCTAGGCCGGTATCCCAGCTTTTCGGTAGATGCCCAAAACCGGCCAATACGACCGGTACAGCAGGCTTTCACTGCTGTCCCTGGGCTCGGTCCATCAGCCTCCTCTACCGAGTCATACAACTTCCCTCGACCATCGGATGACGAGGTGGAGAAAATGTTCGCTCGACTTATTGAGACAAGGGATTTCGGGTCCTCTGCTCAAATACCGACGCTGTCATCCCGGGCTTCAGTGACGTCCACTACGTCTGCCGCAGGTGCAGTGTCGAATCTGTCAACTACGATGAAGTGGACTTTGATCGATGCGGACGCGAGGAAGCAGTATGACGCTCGGAGAAAAAATGAGGAGGCGGTCAAGTCGGGCAGGGCGCGAGGTGAAGGAGTGATTGTGAAGAATTCGCCGGAATGGTTTCTTAACAAAATCATGACGAAGAATTTCACCAAGGACCACTTCAACAAGCTCAGTGTCAGCTTGCGTACTGAACCGGTCGAGTAAGTGAAGCGACTGCTAGCGCTAATCTCTAGGTGGATGAGGAATTGGCTAGATCTGCGCGGCCAGATGGTACTAGCAAATTATTTGAATGGCATAACCAATCGGCAGAATCGCGGTGGGGTCGATCTGGAGTTGGAATTCGAGTGTCTCAAATGCCTGAAGGCTTCGCTCAGTAACAAGGTGGGTCTCCTTCTTTGTGCATAGGCATATCGCTGATGATTAGCTCGGAGCACACGACGCATTGTCAAATCCTGCAATCGTCAACTCAATATGCGCTTCCCTCTTATCTCCACATCCCCCAAGTCGGAAGCTCGCCGCCGAAATGCTCATCTTCTTCTGTGGCTTCGACGAAGACTCGCCAGATCGTCGGGGATTGGGTTTGGTCCTGGTCGCGTTCGACTATGTGGAGCAGACCATCAATGCTGCTATCGCCGATGTGACCAACAAGGTCGGCAAGTTTGATATGTGGCTGAGGCAATTGGAAGCGATAATAGACGGGCGAGGGAGAATGGGGAGTATGGTTGGCATGTCCAAGGATTTCAAGGAAGCTGTTCATGTACACGACTACTGCGTAAGTGCGCGATTTGATGCTGCTAACCAAAGTCTCTCATGCTCTATCTTGCCCAACTCATGGCGTCCAGTAACGAGTTACGCACTCGCTGCTCTGTCCGATCTCAGCTCGAATCCGCCGGTCTGATTGGTATTTTCGACAAAGTCCGACCATGGCGCGAACCAAGTATACAGGCTCTGATACAGGAGTACGAGGAAGAGTCGGAGGCGGATAGGCGGGAGCTACTGGAGGAGCAGCAGCAGACTCTGCTCCACTCGATGCGGGCACCGGAGGACGTATTCCGGGCGCTACTCCAGAACACCCGCGGAACCAAGGCCAGCACATACCTACTCAACGCCATGCGCCATATGCTGCTCATACGGCAAAATAACGACTTCGTTCGATTCTTTCAGCTCATAGATCGCCTGATTGTCAGCATTGTTACCAGCGATACACCCGAGATGAGCCACGACTTCTCCCGCGCCTTCGGAATATCAGTCACCCACCTGATCGGCAAATTCGTCGAGCAGGATCGGATGGAGCAGGCGACTGAGGAAATCAAGCTGCTCAAAGCAGCTGTTTCGCGAGGCGAGCGGGAGAAGGCGGATATGGCTGATGAGATGGCGGGAGGCAACGACGGTCTCGTCGGACAGCTCAAAGCTCAAGTTCATGACTTGACGGAAAGACTGCGGAAATCTCGAGCTGCAACTGATGCTCTCGAAGATCAACTCGCGGGAAGCAGGAGGGATTACGAAGCTCGGATAGCGGATCTCGAGTTGATCATCCAAGAGCTGTTCAACATGCTGAGGGAGACAAATCATCTCGATACGGTCACTGGGATGGACCAGGGACCCATAAATCGGCAACAGCTCATCCATGATTTGCGAGAGCAGTGGCACCGAAAGAAGACGATTCAGAAGCTGGAGGGCGGCGAGGGCAAAAATGGGTCGACTGATGACGATGAGCTTGGCGAAGTTCTCGAGGCGGAGAAAGTTGTTGTTCAGAGGGCTACGCCTGGAGAGGTCCGGCAGAGTCACCGCAAGCAAGCGTTGTCTGGTAGCCAGTTCCTTGACGCTACTGAGGACGATACTCGAGCGCATATTGAGGACGCTCTTGTAAAAGGCACCCTGTCCATCGTGAGTCGAGAAATTTCCCTCGCTGATTGGAAGTCTCCCAAGGCACTCAACAGTGCATCGACACGCAGTACCCGGCCCCGAGAGGGAAGCGACACTCCTCCTCGGAGAAGGAATGGCCCCGACGCACCTCATGTCGGCGAGAAGTCCATACATCGTTTCCCGCAGGGTCGACTCCCCGCTCGTCTACTCGCCGAACTACAGTACCGGCATTTATCCCGCTCAGCTTCGGCTCCGAGCGTCAGCCTATCGGACAATGAATATCAGAGGAGCACTTACCGGGAAAGCGGTGACTGTGGCGACACGTCATCTGGATCGAATTTTGAGCTTCGGACACCCACATCTTCCGGTCGAATGCGTGACTCCTTCGCATCCCAGGTTCTCAACCGGGCGAGGAGCTTCCGGGCGGGATCGGAGGATGCAGAGGACTTCCTACCACCTTTGCCAGGCGCTCTGGGCACAGTCGCGGAAGATGACGAGCTCCTAAAGACACCTGATCGACATTCCATCCCAGCGCAATCCCAACTCTCCTCCACTCCACCTCCTCCACCGCCTCCGCCCCCGCCTCCACCACCTCCGCCACCGCCACCGCCCCCTCCACCTCCCCCACCGCCACAGTCAGGAATGATTGCTTCGTCATCTGCACCGATAAATCCCTCGGCGAAGACGGTCCGTGCGGCACACACTCAAAGCGTGGCCGGTATGGCAGGACTGCTTGCCGGTATTAAGGGCGGCTTCAAGCTCAAAGCTTCCCCTCAGGACGATTCACCTACATCCCCACCTCGGCCGCCCAAGCGGGACTTGGCATCTCATCTTGCCTCACGAGCGCCCCTAGCTCCTCTCACATCCCTACTCCATGGCGCGAACGACAGCAGGAAGGATGTTTCGCTCATGGCGAGTAAGAAGATGAAGCAACTGCAGTGGGAGAAGGTCTCGAAAGCTCAGCTGGCTAAAACCGTCTGGGGCGAGACGGAGTCAACGGAGTCGGAGCTCATGGGTAAGATGCAGGCTGTGAATCTTTGGTCCGAGATGGAGGATGAATTCAAGGCTAAGGAAATCATTCGAGATGCTGTCAGTGAGTTGTGAGGCCAAGATGTATGCTAACATTAGAACGGAAGAAGGAGTCTGAATTGCAATCGGTCCTTGGACCGGAACATCGGAAACGAATAGGTATGTCGGTTTCTAGAATTCAACTGATCTCAGAAATCCTCATGGCTGGGACGGCTGCAAAGAACAAAGCACCAGAAAAGCTTTCAGATGCTATAGCAGACTTCGACAAGGATCTGTGCACCGAAACGTTCCTACGAGAGCTGCAAGGCGTCCTGCCCAATGATGACGATGTGAGTTCGAGCTCGATGCACAGCTAATCCTCAGCGCGGCAAACTCCTCACTCACTCCGCCGACACTCCGGGAGAGCTGGAATTGCTGCATCCCGCCGATCGGCTCATGGTTCGACTCATCCAGCTCCCTCATCTTGCCGACCGCGTCAAAGGCATGCTCTTCCAGGTCCGCTTCCCTCAGAATATCGAACTGCTGAAGCAGAGTCTCGATCTCCTCATTGCTGCGTGTACCGACCTGCAAAATGCACCGCTATTTCGCCGCCTGTGTCAGGTCATTCTTCACATCGGTAACTACATGAATGGCACCAACTTCGCTGGCGGTGCATTTGGGTTTAAGATCGCCTCAATCAATCGGCTTGTCGATACCAAGTCGAGTAGCGGACAGAACTTATTGCACTTCCTCGAGCGTCAGGTTAGCATCAACTTCCCAGAGCTTGAAGGGTTTGTTGAGGAGCTGGCAAGGCCGTCAGACGCAAATAGAGGTGAGAGCAAATACCGATATCGCTGACGTCAGTCAATTTCCAGGATATGCAGTCAAGCAGCAGATCTATGCTTGAGGAAATCCGATACATCCGCAGATCTTTGAATGACAATTTCGAAGCTACGACCGATGGTTATACGCGAAAGATGTTCCGCTTTGCTGCTGTGGCGGAGGAGGAACTGAAGGAATTGCGAGATGGGATCACTCAGGCGGAGAAGGCACTCAGGGAAGTACAGACGTACTATGGTGAAGGCGAGGAAATGGGGCGGCCGATTCCCAGTCAGGAGTTCTTTGGAATTTTCCGGACATTCACCAGTTCTTACAAGGTGAGCTTTTGGGTTTCGCAGACGCTGACAGTCAGTTCTGCCGCCTTGCCAATCGCCAGAAACAGGAAGAGGTCGTCGCTCGAGATCGTCGAGCTGCTGCGCGAGCTGCCCTCTCTCCACAACCCACAGGCGCATCGGTGTCAGAGGGAAATCTCATCGATGCCCGATTACAACGTCTCAAGCTCGAAGGCACGCCCCGTGTCAAACGCGAGCGACGAGCTGCTGCGCCGCCCTTATCCCCAATCCCAGCCAACAGCGATTTCTCCGACTTCATGCTCCCGTCGATCGGCGACGAATCCGACTACGGAAGCCTGGCGCAAAAAATGCTGGATGACCTATTCAACCCAAGCACTGACACGGATCCGCCCGATGCATCCTCCGATCACGACGTCATGACCGATCCTCCTTCACCCTCGCCCGGCGGGGATGTCGCAGGCTCGCCGATGCTGAGAGTCGATTCTGGAGATGTCAGGCTTGACTCTCCCGCGTCGCCTGTGACGGATGGAGGAAGCGATGGGGAACGGAAGGGCACGGATCAATGAGAATTGTTGTCATACTATCAACGTAGGCATCTTTTTGGTAGCACAATGGCGACAGCTTGCGACCTCTCGGGTTTCGTATGTAACAATGATGTAGCGTCTGGATTTTACGTACGGACGTGACGTTAGGACCGGAAAGTATTCACCCCCCAATGCCTCGTTCCTGGCTTCGCGATTCTGGGCAGGCGGGCAGCGAACGGAACGTCGTATGGCGCGCAATTCTGCTGCTGAGAAATTGTCCTAGCCCCGGCATGCCAGACCTCTTTGTGTGAAAGAGGTTGCTGACAGGGAGACCCACGAGTCCGCAAATTTATTTGAAACACTGATTACAAGCGTGACCTCACGAGGAATGGTCGGCGTTCGTCATTACAAGTCCGTCCACTCAGCGAAAGAGACGAAATGCATCCGAGACTGCTTTCTACCCCTCCCTGCAGGGTGAACATAGCTCACTCAAGATAATGAACCGCCTTGAGCGCCATGCATTAATAGACGTTAGACGATCTCACGGCGAGTGGTTGATGCTCTCAATCGCCCGAAGCGGGAGTGGTTTCTGCCGTAAAGACAGACCGCGTGTCCGACGATCGTCTCGGAGGTGAAACGCACTGCCTGTTGCGTTGTCAGAGTGGTGGCAGGTCCTGCGTGGTCGGCTTCGAGCGTACTCGCCGTCGCTGCTGTCCTAGAGGACGGTGAGAATCTGCGATTGATCAGTGCGGGTCACGGTTTGCCAGTCTTTCCTCGCCTCAGCATCTAAAATCGGTCTGTGAAAGTCACTAGTGCATTGGGTTTCGCTGACTTCGACGCCCAACGGCACCAGATCTCGGTGTCGAAAATGAGGCAATGCCTACCGGCATCGGGACTCGGACCGGGTACCTTATATCCACTATCGTTAGTTGTTCTCATGCGTTGTTTCTCGCTCCTCGTATGTAAAGTTTGTAATGGTATATCCGCATCCTGGAAGCGAACTAGACGGCGTTGAGACCTTCAAGACGATGCAGCCTCGATAACGCACGACATGCCTGTGAAAACTTCCCGGTCAGTCCCACTAGCATTTCCCGTGCCGTATGGGACTGAGAACCGTTCACGAGTATGTAATCTCTGCTCCGCTTACTGCCGGTGCTTTACCTCTAACTTAGCTCACCACTAGCTCCAGTGCAATCCCTACGGCCTGCACAGAGCTTCTGGTAGCTCTAGATCGGTACTCAAGGTCAGGACTCATGACCTCGTGCACACAGGGAGGGGTACTACCAGTGTCTCGGACATGTCTTTAGTGCATCAGTCGATCATGTCTCAGGTAGATCGACCGGCCCAGGAAAGTCGGAGGACCCCAGCCCCTGTCATTGCCTAGCATTACCTTGACTTGGCCGCATTACATAGTTATCCTGACTTGCGTTTCAGAAACCCCTTTGCAGATCCGACCTGGATGATCGGGAGACCCTGAAAAGTCGGGCCCGGAGTCGGAAGTCGTGGACAGATGCCGAGATCTGAGAATCGCCGTACCGATTTTAGTCATACCGTGTATTACGAAGGCTTACGAAGGGTTTCGGTCGTTTCATATTTCTCGGGCGTCACGCCGTTGATCGAAACACTAGCCCAACAGGGAAATTTGGAAGCCCTTGAAACAGGCCAGGGCCTCGGAACAACCTGAGACACAGATGACGGCATTACGTTGAGCCGGGATCGTACGTAAAGACGGTACCCGGTGAGAAATTGGGGCATTTTCGTTAAGGTACCGAAAAGTCAATCAGCCGCCACCGATGTTTTAGGTGAGACATCCTATCTGTGGTAGGAAATTTCAGCCGAGACACTGGAGGTCTCACCTTCTGATGCCGATCGGGGTACACGTCTTGGATCTGGTCATTCTTCCCGTTGGCGTAACGACTTCCTTCGCTTCGGCTTTCGACATGATCTAAGCTGGCCTCTCAAACCCGAGACATCCGTAAATGACTGCATCCCTGCCCACGATCGTCCCGCCCACGCGCGCACTACTTTCGCAGGCAGGATTCATCGGACACACATATATAGAGGACCAGCTCCCCGCAACCTACCCATCCACCCGCCTGCTCCCGACCTCCCTTTTCAATCCTATTCTACCTCAGCACCACCATTCACACCAGCCTCAGCTCAACCTACCCCACTATCATTCCTACTACTCAGCTACCCGCAACCATGCAACCCTCTACCGCCTCCCTCCTCCCCTCACCCATGCTTGACGGCTTCGAGTCCATCTCCGTCAATGCAGAGTCGTCTTCAGCCCGCCGACAGCGCATCTCTATGGCGTGCCAGTACTGCCGACACCGGTATGTTCTCTCTGCATCGTGTGTCCATCCTGTACTGACTTCCTGTAGTAAGATTAGATGCTGCGGTAGCGCACCCTGCCGGAACTGCACTCGCTCCGGTCGTACCTGCGAGTACGCACCCGTCCCCGAGGAGGTCAACCGTGCAACACGGGAGAAGAAGGCACTTTCCAAGTCCAAGCCCACCCCTTCGCCAGTCACCCCTTCGCAACCCCACTTCACCTATAACCCCTTGGTCGTGCCCTCACCCATGCCCTCCTACTCTCCGTACTTCCTCGACGTACCCACATTCGACTTGCCTTATGTGGCTCCTGCTCCCGCACCCCTCCCCACTTTTGCCCCTCTGCCCCCCGTCGCTCCCGCAGCTCGCTGTCGCCCTGCTCACCTTTCACACCGTCGCTCTAGCTCAGCACCAAGCTACGAGTCCGCACCTTGGTCGGTCCCTCCTCCCGCACCACTGCTCAACTCCCCCGCTCAACTCGAGAGCTCCGCCTGGATGTACAACGGTTGGTCAGCGGCTCTGCCAGTCCCAAGCATCGAGACCACCGCGCCTGCCCCAGCACCATACACATCCAGCGCGGCGTTCCCCTCCGTGCTCGAGCAGACTCCCCTTCACAGCGCATACCTCTCGGCTACCCACGCTCCAGTCGTCAGCTCTCCTTTGGTACCTCAGCACTACCAGATGTCATCCACTCCTATGCCATCAGTATCCGTGATGCCAAGCACCTTCCCCATCACACCTCCCGAGTCTCGCTCTGGGTCTGTCGAAGCCGACTACTCTGCGTACGCCCCCATCTACCCTTCATCAAAACTGTCCACCCCAGCGACCCACCTCCGCCCGCCAACAATGAACTTCAAGGGGCTCAACATCCAAACCACCATCGAGCCCATGTCATACCCTTACACCCCACCCATCAGCCCCAACACCTACTACACCCCTTACTCTACACCATCACTCTACTCCTCCGCTTCCAGCGTAGGCAACTCTTCGACCTACACACCGTCTCCACCAGCGTATTCTGTTTCGCCCACTTTGGCACCAGAGATATCGAGCAAGGGAACGGGTCCGATGATTGGGCTTGGACTGGGCATGGGCATGGGTCCCGCAGGCGGCGATGTCTTCTACACACCAACGATGGGCAGTGAGGAGTACTTTAGCTATTAGATGTAAAAATCGGACTTTAGGTCTATCTGTATGTAATCTAGACGATTGACGACATGAATTTACCTTCTTCTTCACCAGTGCCTCACTCAGAGACTTGTCCAGCGCCCTCGTCTTGGTTGGACATAAACTGGAGAGTTTCGAGGCAAAATCACTATCGCACCTGGGACAGGTCCGGTGAAAGGCAAAGCCGATCATAGTCTGTCATGCATACGTCAAGTCTAGGAAAATTAATCTCCCGCATTACCTACACAAACTGCCATCCTTTTGGCGGCTTCCCGGCAAGACATTCGACTCATGGCATCTTGAACCTATAGATAAAGCTCAGAGCTGATTTGCATCAGCATGAGTCTTGCCGCAGACATCTCAAACGCGTGGAAACCATCGACTCACCAAGCTGTCCATTCTCCCAAAGATTTCCAGCACAGTAGCGACCACCTCGAAACATGGATCTTCCTCTCCCTCCTGTTTTCCCCCTGCTCCTGGCTGCGCTGCAGCTCCGGGTCCCTGCGGTAGACTTGAACCCGATGCCATCTCCTTGCGTACCTCCCTCACCAGCTCCTGCACACTTTCCCTCCCAGTTCCGCTTCCTCCTTCGCGCTTCCTCGTAGGACCGCCACCAATCGTCACTGGACCCGCGGATACACCGACAGTCTGTCCAAATGGCCAAACACAGAATTCGGCAAGAATGTCATCGCAGCGTTGGAAAGCGGCTTCGCGGGAATCGTATGAGAGGCGTTGTAGCGCGTTTTCGAGAACGGATGCAGCGTAGGCTATCTGGTCAGCGGACTCTCGGTCTTGTGGGAATGTGAAAACCCACCAGCGCAAACCAGGACCACTGCTCGCATATGCCGATACCGAACCTCCTCCCTTTGAAGCGCTTTTGGCGGTATGGCTGTTGTTTGCGCGGTGACCAGGGACAGCACTCGAGAGACAACCTCCTCCTTGACATTCGGGTCCGCAACGGGATGGGTCGCCATGTCGAAAAGCACAAAGTTGCGCTTTTCTGTTCGGAGTACACCCTTGTCCACCAAACCCTTGGCAAGCCGCTCTCGGACCTGCTTTAATTGGTAACCGATCTTCATGATGTTCCACGTTTCGCCTGGGGATCAGACTGAAGCACAAGACGGCATTTAGGACGGGCGAACTTACCAGACATCAAATCCACCCATGCTCCCGCCCCGTACTTTTCGGAGCTTTTCATCATCTTCAGTGCCTCGTCCAAGATCGTCTCGCCCGTCTGCCTGTCATCGATGACCTCGATGAGTCTATCCGACAGGGCCAATCTGCGTCGAGACGGATCGCGAACCATAGCTATCCGCCGTCTTAGAGCCAGCTCGATGAGAATGACGCCGCGAAGGGCGTAGGATATGTTGTCGTTCCAGAATGATAGATAACCCTGCCCTGTCAGATGCAATTCCATGTCCTCAACTTACAGCTTTGTCCTTCAGTCCAAGCAAGAGGACCTCCTCCATAATGGTCAACTTTGGATCACTACCAGCCTCCTTCCCGTTTTCGAAGTCTCGCTTGTCAAACGCGACTTTACCCCTCCCCTCCATCGCGCCTGAGCCCGAAGACGAGCCGGTGGTGTTATTGCCTTGGACTGCAGGCGTAGCATTACGTGGTGTTCCGCCTGATCCTGACGATAGGTCGACAGAGTCAGACTGGCCAGCTCCGCGCCGGCGAACAAGACCTTCAGTCATGTTTGAGTCTTTGCTGCGGACGCGTCTTTCGGAGGGAGAAGCGGATACGCCGACAGGCAAGGAGTGTGGGATTTTTTGGCGCTGACTGACCGACGTGCGGGGAGTCGGAGCTGTGACGAGCGTCCTTTGGTGAGGATGTCGGGCAGTATAGGTGGTATGAACTTGAATGTATATGGTACAAGGCAAGGTGAGGAGGCGGGGTCAAGAGGCGGGATTAGCCGCGGTTTAATAAGATTGTGGCACAAGAATGCGGGGCCACATCCTCATCCTCACTCCTCCTATACATCATCAACTGTCAACATCTGTACAGGCCTGCGTTGATGACCTTGGGTTGGGACAGTAGCTATGTCGAATCTGTGAGTAGCCTTTTCATAGTGTAGATCACAAGAATCCGAATTAACCATTACAGATATGTCACCGAGGTATGCCTTTCCAGGTCGACAGCCTGACTGATTTACTGACATCCACAGCCTGTGCCTAATGGGAAGATCATCCTTGATACAACCTCCGGCGAGATTGAGGTGAGCCTTCTAATAGGCAGCAGTTCTTCTGATCCTTCAAAGCTTACACACCAGATCGAGCTCTGGGGCAAAGAGGCCCCTAAAGCCGTTCGCAACTTCTTACAATTGGCCATGGAAGGTAAGTTATTGCATCTGCCTCAAGCATGAGTCTGAGCTGAATGGCTAGGCTACTACGATGGTGTCATCTTCCATCGAGTTGTCAAGGGCTTTATTGTCCAGACTGGAGATCCCACGGGAACGGGTACGGGCGGAGAGAGCATCTATGGCGAGCCATTTCAGGATGAGATTCACGGTCGATTGAAATTCAGCAGGTATGATAAGGCTTCGACTAGAATTATCAAGTCTCAGCTGATGATTTAGACGAGGTCTTATAGGAATGGCTAACAGCGGCAAAAGAGGTACCAACACCTCGCAGTTCTTCATCACACTCGACCGCGCAGATGAGTTGACCGGGAAGCACACGGTGTTTGGACGGATCATGGGTAACACCATGTTCAGTGAGTGACTAATGGTGTCATTATCTGCATTCATCGGAGGGCTGATGGGCAAGATGTCCTCAGCATCGGTGAACTGGACGTTGACGCTGATGAGCGGCCGAAAAGGCAAGTTGTCTATCGGGCTAGGAGACTCCCTGCTGACCTCATCAGACCGCCAAAGATCCGTGGTATCCGGATCATAGAGAACCCGTTCGATGACATTGTCCCACGAATCACCGCTGCGGAGAAGCGGCAGCAGCAGCAAGCGAGAGTCGAGGCCAAGCGGGAGAGCGAGGCGAGGGAGAAGAAGGCCAAAGCGAAGAAGTAGGTTTGGCGCTTGAGCGTCAGATGCGCAAGCTGACGATGTAGAAACACTGGCTTATTGAGCTTTGGGGAGGCAGAGGAGGTGCCTGCTGATGAATTCAGTGTCAAGAAGAAGGGTATGGGGCGGCAGGATCGTGAGTCAAGGTTGCGAGCAGTTATGCTTTCACAGCCGGACTAACAGGATCGCAGTCGTCGAAACCGAAGAGAGACCGAAGAAGAAACAAGCGGTCGAACAATTTGTCGATATCCCCGCGTCGATACAGGATCTTAGTGGGGAGGTTGAGAAGGGGAAAGCTAAGAAGCCGAAAGTGGATCTGAAAGATATCAGGGCCCAACATGAGCGAGACCGACTGGGAGATAGGTATGCCGTTCAGTAATTGAGCTAAGCTTCATACTGATCCCGTAGCATCGCTCGTGAGGCCGAAATCAAGCGGATGCAGGACGACCTACGCAAACTCAAGAAGAAATCTGGACACGCATCTGACTCCGAGTCGGACTCCGATGACGGTCGTCGCAAAGGGACCTCGATACTACAACAAGAGCTTGCCAAGTACTCGAATCAGAAGGGTCTCGCTGCTCGTCAACGTCAGATCAACCGCAAAGGCCGGAAAGACGAAGAGGAGGACCTGCTGGAGGCCATGTCAAAGTTCAGTAAGAGGGTGAAGAAGGAGGCGGATGAGCAAGAGGCGGATAGAATCGCTGCAGAGGAAAGAGAAAGGAAAATCAAAGAGGAGCAGGAAGAGTTTGATGCTGAGAATGAGGCTATGGAGGAGGAAGTGCCTGTGAAGGATGTTGAGGGTGAAGTGGACGATGATGTCGGATGGATGAGACACAGCTTGAAATTCAAAGTGGATGAGAAGGAGCTCACGAGACGAGCGGAGGAAGAATACTCGGTGAGTAGCGCTGCTAGATGTGGGTGCGGCATGCTGACCGTTGGCAGGTCATAGATCCAAGAGCTAAGGCTAGAGAGTTGGCGAAGGGGGAGCTTCTCGGGCACCGGAAGACACACAAGGAGAAGAGGCGGGACCTGAATCGCATGGATATCTGAGTCGACCCATGGGAGATGGGACATGCACCGTCATTCTCGACTCCAGGTTGCTGATCTCCACGCGCCGCCGGCCTGCGCAAAATGCGGGCTGTATGTCCGCGGCGGAGCATGCCTCAACGATCATATCTCGTGGCCGTCACTGGACGATATCTGGATACAGACCCCATCATTGCTGTTGATAGAGCTTAGAGTCCGAAGCTGTGCAGTACTCACCGTCAGAGAATGATAAATTGCCCAAAGAGGCAATAATAGGGTGGCGGAGGTGGTCCGATGGTACGATGATTTCGTCGACTGCACTCACTTTCATCTATCCTTGCGCAAGTTGTTGTACTCTACATCCATCTAGCTTGATCAGATACATTTCGAAGCTATCCAGCTATAGGTCTCATCCTCCATCATGACCTACTACCAGTCCCGTCCTGAGGACACCTACGACAGCACCCTCATCTCCCCTAACCAGGGTCTATTTCCTACCGACATCTTCGGCAACTCGCCACACCCATCCGTATCTCATCGAGGCTCCATCGGGAACTTGAGCAGTAACGGCGGCGACAATCCATCCTCTGCAATGGACGATGACGATTTCGCCGCTTTCCAGAACTCCCTCCTCGCTGCATCCCGTGTTCCTAGTCTATCCCCTTCATACCTCTCAGCTTCAGCATCTGCCAATGGGTATACGACAAACTCTGCCCAAGGTCATTCGCCACACTCTTACTCTTCGGCTAGTCCTTCTTCGAGTTACTCCAATCCAGTCGCACAAACTACCGACGATTTCCTGTTTAACAATTCCTTCGGGCAGGATGACCTGGATCGGCTGCTGTATCAAGATCCCGGGCTAATGTTGGGAAGTACAGGAGCTAAGGGGCAGGCGCAGGGACAAGGTCAGGGGATGGAACAACCCGTCTTTCACCTCCCCAAAGACTGGTCGTTCCAGTACAACCAGCCTCCGCAACATCAGACATATCAGGCTCCCTCGGCGTACGGCAATGCCAACGATTACACCTATCCAGACCTCACCTCACCAAAATCCACTCGGACGCAATTCTCACAATCCATGTACCCCCAATCCCAAGTCCAATCGCTTCCGCAAACACAGCTGCATCCCCAGAACGATCTTCGGAAGGCGTCCGTTGGCGCCGTTCAGAGCAAAATGTCTGCAAGCCAGGAGCTGGAGGAAATGAGGCGGTTGCAGATGGTTCAGGCGGAGCAGATTCAAGCGCTGCAAAGAGCACAGCATACTCCTAACATGATGAGCTCGGGGCAGTTGCAGACTATCCCGCCAAGCTGGATGAATCAGGCGATCCCTCAAGCTCAGGCCCCGCCACCCTCACAGCCGACCGCGGGTCAAGGCTGGGGAGCCATCATTCCGCCTACATTGGCTACTGCGCAAGGTGAGCTCTTCGCTGCTAGTTCCAGAGTCGAAGCTGACGGTCAGTCACCGCACCTCCAAAATCCACCGCAGCTGCCGTTCGAAAAGGCCGACCCCCAAAGAACGCTCGTCCAGCCTCATCTGGCGACTCCGCCTCCCCACCCGAAGTACCCGGAGGCAAGCACAACAAGACTGAACGGCGATACCGCCAGAAAGTCCAAGTCGCCCAGGCTGAACTTCGCGATGCCGTCCCTGCTCTACGAGTTCACTATGGCACATCCACGCCGGAGCAGAAAGCAACGACGGACTATCGAGCTTCGGACGGCACGGTTGACGGACTCGGGGAAGTCTCCCGGCCCAACGCATCGGCGAAAGCCACTATCCTCAATGGAGCTCGGCTATACATTGAATTGCTGCAGAGTCGTGTGGCGGGGATGCAACGTATGGTGGATGAGCTGGAGGCGTATCGGCTTGCCGTGGGCGGTCGAGCCGATCTTGACCGATGGCGAGCCGAGTTTGCGGGCAAGGAGAACATCCGGGCAGCTGAGCTCGCCAAGGTGAAGGAGGAAGAAGGCGAACTGGAGGTCATGGATGGCTCTGAGTCGGAGTCCGAAGATGAGGCGCCGAAGAAGAGGAAGAGGGGTCCAGCGCCCGGTGCCGCGGCCACGAAGAAGAAGAAGGTTGACGCAGAGTCTGGCGGTAATAGCGTGAGGGTCTTCGCAGCCTTTGCCATGTCGTTCTCGCTAGTCCCCTCCGCTTCGACATTGCTGCGACATCAACCCGCCGGCGACATCTCACCGGGTCATGTCCTATCCGGAGCGGCCACACCCACTCAGGTCATCTCGCGATTACCGCTCATCACCGCCGAGCATGCTTATCGGGCCTTCACGAGAGTGCTACCTGTCGCGGTGGTTCCGACACCGGGCGTCATGGTGGACTGGACATGGAGACTGCTTGTTGCTGCTGTACTAGTCATGGTACTCGGTCCAATCTTCAGGGCATGGACACGTGGTGAGGAAGATCAAGGACCTGCTGGTGATGTCGTAGAGTTTAGCAAAGATGTTGTCAAGCTTGGCTTGAGAGTCAGAAATGAGGAAGATGAGGAGTGGGTGGAGTTCGCCGCGAGGGTTCTTGGAAAGGGTACGTTCCAGGTTGAAGTCTCACAGAAATATTGAACTATGCTTATCCCGCAGCTGTTACTCCAAACGCGTTTGCGAGATTCCACCTGGCTATCAAGCTTCACCGCACGGCCTCCACCCCTTATGCCCTCGCTCTCCTGGCACTCGCGCAACCCGAGCTCTCCCTCTTCCCGCCCCCCCGCGTCACCTGGCAGAAGGCCCGCAAGCGCCTGTCAGCAGAAGATCCCGCGGCTCTTCAGGCTGTTCTCGCTTTGCCGTTCGAGGAAGCGCGCCACAGCCTGACTCTCCTGCCCACCACCTCATCACCCATCTCTGCCATCGCCGAGCAGATCACTCTCGTTCATCTGAACGACCTCTACTCGCGCCTCTTCACTCGTCTTGTCGACTCTACGATCTCTCGTACATCATTGCCCATCTCGGTCAGCGCATTACTTGATAACTTCAGCAACAAGCCACTCAAGGCTGATCTATCCACATTCGATCAGGAGATCCGGGATACCATCCGCGGTGTATCGAGAGGCACAGCTGCGCATGCCCTCGGTCTCGTTCTCATTGGCCTGTGGGGTGTCTTCTCCGGTCCAGCACCGTCGGCTCAAGCCAGCCTCGCATCAGCACTAGCAGGCCAGGAGATTAGTGGCGGTGGCGCGGGTCTGAGGAGCGTGTCCGCGATGCTCAATCTCCTGTACCCCGGCGCTGCACAATCGACCAATCACGCCGAGGATCGACTTCGTCTCTCTGCACTTCCACAGAACGCTCTGGCGCTGGACAAGCTCGCACTGGTCTGCATCGGCTACATACGCTTGTTACACACGTGTGGTAGCCGGACCACCTCGCGTGCTGATCGGGCGGAGCAGGCAACGGTGGTGGGCAGGGCTACAGCAGATCTCAGGCTTGTGCTGTCCGGGACTAAGTTTGTCGGATTGGACGCAGGTACACAAGCGTTGGTACAGGAAGATAACGAGTTGGACGGCGGGGAAGAGGAAGCGAGGGAAGGCGTGGAGGCGGATACCGCGTTTGCACAGAAGATGGATGGGGAGATGGCGAGCTTTGAAGAGGCTAAGGAGAGGCTGGTTGATGTCCTGAGTGTCATTGGCAGAAGAGCAGCAGGTAGGGTGGAAGCCTCGGAGGACTCAGGAGTGGACATTGAGCTAGAAGAGATGTGACGATAGCCTAGGTATCATCGGGACTGGCTGCACATGTATATTGGAACTTGTAAGCATGAAGCTCTGGCCGACGTCTTCTTTCTGGCTGGTTCTCATCGCAGAACCATCCATGGGAACACTCCAGAAGGACGACGGCGGGCTTGCTTGTGTGCGAGCAATGCAAAGCAGCCACCTCCGAACCTCGAGTCAGCAAATTACTGATCTCAAGAGGCGGCTTCTCAGATCTCCGAACTGGGCGCCACCGCTTTCGGGAGGAGATGGGTTTGCAATCGGGTGGATCTGTCGAAAACCGATCTGTCACTCTTGCTTCACGCACACTTGCTGACAGCTGAATCTGCGATCTGAGACATGATCTGAACCATCTGTCGGACCCATATCCAAAGATCTCGGGGCCAGTGAGTGATCGTGAAAAAGCTTTCCTCTCGTGTGCCGGAGCCTATCTGGACACAAGAATCTCACTCCTACCGCGAGCCTTGCCGCGAGTCCATTCACTTGACTAGCGCGCATGTTCATTCCACCATCGATCCACTTACTAGCGCGCTTCATGCACATACCGTGCGAGCAGTCGTACCTCTGCACGAGCCCAGAGCAGCCCAGAGCGGAGGGGCCAATGATCCCCATCGTTATTGCCACTTGTGGTTCGATGGACCGATATGGGACCCTTGCTTGCGTCATTGTGCTCCGCCACATGTCTCAGATCCATTTCGGCAATGCTTCGGCCGTTAACTCTGTTCGAATATCCGAGACATTCATTCAAGTTCCAGATGATTCGGGAGTTCAATCATTGGTAGGTTACCACCTGTGCACGAGCCGCAAGACTTGCGTCCGAAGCGCTAGTTCCTGCTGATCGAGTGGGTTACCAAGGGAAGAGGGAGAGGAAGAGGGGGAGGAAGTGGGTCACAGTACGGTCACATACGGGTACTAGCGTCATGCGTGCCTGAATAATGCAGCTGTGACAGTCACGATCGGCCTCCACCGTGTGACCTCAGTCAGGATCTGCGCTCTCACAATCCTCCCCGCTCGTGCTCACTCCACCCTCCCGCATCATAGTCCAGCTGTCCGCGGCAATCGCCTGTACCGTAGCCTGCCCGCGGGTAACATACCCTGCCAGTCAATCAAATCATGGAATTGCTACATGCTGCTCGTTTCTTGCCACCTTCAGCTCGCCGATCAAAAAAGGTCCAAGCGGGACTGCGCGAAACATACACGGCTAAATCAAATCTACACCTCCCTCTCCCCACCCCTCAAACCCCCTTCGAATACCTTCGCTCGGACGAGGAAAGCGCATGTCGGCAAACAGAGACAGGCGCTAACTCTCTGAGACCTGCTGAATGTGGAAGAGGGTCGGTGGTATTGGTACACCACCAGGTACCCTCATCACTACCGCTCGGACCGGTTCTGGCATCCATCACCATCACCTTGCCACCCGCCCTTGATGTCTCGGACACTGGAGCTCTAGTTACCAGACATCCGACACACATCACCTTACGTGCCGCTCGCCCTGACCATCGACTCATCGGATATTCCATCAGCAGGGGCAAGCTGCTGCTCCGACAAAAGAAGGTCTTGCATCTCGCATTCAATTGTGAAACACTTTTTTCTGTCGGCTTATCCCTCATCCTTGATCCTTCACAACATCTACGTCGAGAGTCAGCACCCCGCCCTTGAATCTTAGCTCCGTCAGCATCTTCGTCATCAGCGACAGGTGACTCACGTTACATCTTCACCCTTCTCGTCGCTCACACCAACTACTGGAGTTTTTTACGCCCGAAGCGCACGGTGAACCCTCTCCCGCGCAGGTCTCACCTCACCTCAAACCCTTCACCGTCACTGCACCGCTCGGCGTTTCGTCTGGGTTCAGCTCTGCTCTTGTGACCACCTTCGATATAAACCCCACCCCTTGCACTCCATCATGGCGTTCAGTACCGATCTCCGCCATTCTCTCCTAAACACTCCTCTATCCACACCTTCAACTCAACAACAACTACCTTATCCACTCCAGGGCTCTCCACCTTCGCCACTCACCACCCCACTCGTCACCCCCACTTCATCCCCATCACAAGCCTTCTCGAGCATCTTCGCCATGGCTTCTTCCGCTCTCCACCCCCGCCCATTCGCCCGCGCAGACTCGATGGTATGCCAGACCCCACCGGATGTTGGACCGAGCAATCACAGGCGGTCGAGGTCTAGGGAATTTTGGGCGAACTTGGGCTTCTCGGGCAACATGCCGAAGATGTCAGGCAGAGAAGAGGTGGAAGACGATCGCATGGATTTGGACGAGCCAGAGGGTGAGTGTAGTCTGAGCATCTTGCAGAGCAAGACTGACGTCCTAGCAGCTATATCTTTGGTTCTTCCGCCGTCACTCCCAAAATGCAGCCTCTCCGCTGCTTTCCAATGTTCAGATACCAACTCTGACATCCCACCCGCCTTTTACCCTGGTCAAGCCATCCCCACCATCCTCACCTTCCAACTCGACCGCTACTCATCACTCCCACATACCCTCAATCCCACTCTCACCATGTCGCTCGTCGGTACTCTTCACGTTCCTCACGCTCTACCTCGCACCATTATCTGCGTCTCGGTGTCTCTCGCGGAAGGACTAGCGCTATGGGCTAGGGATGCGGCTCAGGCGTACTCGGACAGAATAGGACGGGACGACGTACCAGATGTCTCAATTGGTCTACCCGGAGGTACCTACTCCCTTCCCCTCACAGTCCAAGTTCCCTCCACTCCCCGCCTACCACCCAGCTACTCTGTCCCCGGAGCAAGCTTCGCAGTCACCTACGCCCTCACCGTCACGCTCACATGCGATGACTCACATCGTCCCGGAAACCGAATAGTGCTTTCGGAAGCTGCGAGACCGTTCGAGATGATGCCGGATACGATGCCAACTCGGGCACCTCGTTTCACGCCCCAGACCTTCTGGGTGCGGATGGACAATGAGCCAACTCCTGGTGCACTTGGCATCAAGGGATCACCACGGCGACCAAACTACCGATGGACAGTCTCGCCCGAACTCCCCACCACCGCCTTCTCCCCTACTTCCACCATCCCACTCAAACTCAACCTGAAACCACCGGCAGAAAGTGCAGGGCAAACGTACCAGATCCTCATCCGACTATCGCTGCTGAGGCGAGAACACTCCTCGCTCGCCAACCAGGCGCCGCTGGACCCTGCTACGCACATGGCGCTCGTCTCGGAGAATGAAGTGTCGGTGCGATGGGGCTGGATTACGTGCAGCGACACGGAGGCGTTGGATCTCGACACGTTGCTACCTATCACCCTGCCGGGCGAAGCGTGGACTCAAGGCTACTCCACCCACCTTAACGTCGGATCAGCCGGGACCGATTCGGGCAACGTATCCGTTTCCTCTACATTCCACCTGTGCTGCACTCTCGCCTTCATCCCTCTCACTCCCAACTCCAGCATCAAGCGACATCTCCCGCAATCGGCGCTCGACATACTGCCTCCTCCGGGCGTCTTCACTGAGCCAGAAGCGGGCTCGCCATTCTCCTCCCTTCCCATGACGTTCCTCAAACGTACATGGCCAGGCACGATCAAAACTCTACCCCTACCAGTCGTCATTGGGTCAGTGTCTGAGCCGCGCGGCGCGATGCACACCACTAGATGGTCGGACCTCATGCTAAGTGGTAATGGAGAAGGGGAGACGGGAAGGATGATTCACGGAGAGGGTATCAGTTGTGAGGATGGGTGGATACTACCGCCACCAGACTACGCCGAGGCGTGCGGTGTTGTGCCTTACGTCTACGCATAGGCCAAGGGCGTCGTTGAGGTCTACATCTGGGCCGAGGGAGGAAGGGCGATATTCAGAATCTACATCCGGGGCGATCGTATTGAGCTTATAGTTGACAAATCTAGTGTATAATCTTGATATTTGACGATCTCACGATGTATCTTTAGCTATCTCATCTTCTTGTGTTCAGTGTTAATGTGCCCGCTGCGAAGCCGCCTGAATCATGGTGTACCTTCATGGCTATGGGGCGCAGCTAGATCATGATCATGGCTGCAGCGGTGTCTAATGTATATACGCCCCCCGTCTAGCAGATGTCCGTGCCTCAGTTACCCAAAGCGGAAGCCGACGGAGTGCCACATTAGAAATTGCCGGCTATTCCCGGGTGGCGGTAGTATTTTTCAGGGTCCTTTGAGCTTGTTTGGGTGAGTCATCCGTCATCCGTTCTTCTCCCTCCTTTCTCCTTCTCCTTCACACTTTCACATCATTCACATTCACATTCACGTTTACACATCACACTCAAGGTAATCGACGTCGACGTCGCTACACCACGCATCACTTCGAAGTCAACCTAGCCGACGCTCGCCACACTCATCCGAATTTCGCCACCCACCTCCGACGCGTCACACACCTCGCATCAAAATCGCTCTCGACACCCGCCCAAAGCGTCAAAGCGCACCGTCCTCACCCGCGCACTGACAACATTTGCTCCTTCTTCCTGAATGTCTGACCAGCACACGCAGTGCCAGGCTTCATGACTGACCGAGCACGAACGACAATCAGCACACACCCAACTCGTAAGCCTTTCATGACCTTCGGTCTTTGTCCGTCGCTTTGTTGCTGTGTCTGACATCCACAGATCTCGCTCTGTCACACTGTCCTCTCACGTCCACCCCCGCTAAACTTTCGAAATGGCTGCCACTCACCTTCGGCGCCGTCGCCCTTGAGTTTAAGCGGATCCGACACTCACAAGGTTCCCGTTGATCTTCCCTGAGCAACTTGAATCCTAAGTGAGAGCGACCAACCACCATCACTCGATGTGTGCGAGTGAATGAGCATATGTGAGGCAAGGAGAATTCAAAGGAAGCACAAGTAAGCTGTGGCTTCTCTATGGTTTATGGTTACGACATACGACAAGGAGCACTGGTGTCCGCCTTCCCCCACCTCGGCTGTGTCGTGATGCTCGTCACCGCCCGTCGCCCCGATCAGACGTTTGTCCACCTACCCGCATCCCCCTTTCTTTGTCAACTCGACAACCCAACATAACTCATTTAGCATGCGCGGGTTCAAGAATGGTGGGCAAACGGTCTCCCCTGCAAAGGGGAGCATGTCTCTACTCGACAATTCGCCCTCCGACAAACGACAAAAGAGACAGTCTGGTCGGCAACGCGAATGGGTATGGATCGAGATAGCGAGTCCCGCACCGAGGTTGCCCTCCGGGGTTTCAAGTGGCGTTGGGGTCCAGTGTTTCTCGATAACGAGCAGTTGCAGCTTTCGGTTCCACGGTTCTTCGGTCATCGGTTACATTCGGGTTTTCTACCAGGGCGCATTCCAGCGATATCGGTTCTCATCCACTTGAGTTATCTCTGCTCACATTCTCTACCCCCCTCTTTACACTGGTTCACTTCGTCCATTCGTCGTCTAGGGGAATACGCGGTGCGGTTCTCGACTCACCTTTTTCCACCGGGGGTTTCGTTTGGTTTCGATGCGGGATGCTGTCATGGTGACGGATAGGAAATGACGGAGGCTTATGCGGATCGGGGAAGCTACTCACATGAGTTCGAGCTGGAAACGTTCAGGGGGAAAGGTCGTATTAACAGGGGGCTATAGCAGCAGCATGTTTCAGCAGCATTCAACAACTCACGAGGCTCGACCCGTCGATGTTTGCGAATGCTCGATTTCGATACTACGATATTCGGCGAGAGGAGTTTCGGGATACTTGAGGGGTCAGGCTGAGTATAGGTTGAGTGGAGTCGGAAGAAGGGGAACGGGACCGGGTCGACATCGTCTTGACGACATCGGGGCGCTTTTCGGGGCTCATTCAACGTGTCGTTTCGCGACGAGTTGGGCGGGTCTGATGGGAAATGTCTTGGTACGCCAGCGAGTGTTTATCTTTCTTTTCTCCTTCTTCTTCCTCCCTCTTCCTGCCTTTCCTCCTTGTTTCTTTTTTTCTTTTTCCGTTTGTTTTTCGTTCGGATACGGTTTCATTCTTGGGGGGTCGTCTTCACAACAGGTCTCGGCACACGGCTACAACGCAGGCGCAACAGCGACTTCACTGCAGCACGGTATCGCGATGACTTCGAGGCAAAGACCGTTTCGGCGCAGGCTTCGTGGGTTTGCGACAGCGCCGAACGGTATCAACACTGACGTTCAACACGTTTCATCGGCACTTCTGACAACTTCGGCAATCGCATCTATGATCTCTGATGTTGGTACTTCGACAGCAAGTCGCTTCAGCTCAACCTGGAACACTCGGCTCTGACTGCGGCGCTAAAGGGCCATTTGACTTTGCTCGAGATATACCAAAAAGGGTTCGTATTCGCCACCTTCACTCCACCGTACCCACTCCCATCTCCCCTTAAAAGGCCTTCTCCCCGCCATCTCCACTCCGCATTCGCTTTGTGTAACGGGCAACCGCGTAGCAGCAATGACTCTCACTTCTCTCATCCCGCAAAGAATAAGGCGTTGACACGATATTTTCCTGCTCCTCTAACAAACTATCGCCATTACTCGCTTACTCGCTCGCCTGCTCTCTATGCTCTCCTCTTCCTCTTGTCCCGATCACACTCTTCATTCTCCCCCTTTTTTGCCTCCTTCTCTTACTCTTCCTGCACCTCTACTCCATCTTTCTTGTCTATTCCCCCTCAGCAGGTCTACGCCCTCGACCCCTACAGATAGAGGTCCGTACCTGCTGATGTTTCCCGCAGAAAGCCCACCTTCTTCCTTCTTGATCCTTGCTCTTCATGAGTAGGGTCGAGAAGGAGGAGGGTGGGCTTTTTTTGCGTTCGGCGATTTGGCGCAAGACTCAAGTGGTCTTGGCGACTTGACATTTACTGCTCCATTTGTACGCCTTGCATGCATCTCTCTGCTTTCACACTTATCGACATGACCGGCGCGATGCCTCCTCCGTCACTCTGTCGCTCAGTCTCCCGCACTATATAGTAGGACTCGCCAAAGGCGGATTTGACGTCGAAAGTCCTTCAACCATCCTTTGCACCTTACTCGGCTCAGCAAACATGAGCTCGAGCGAGCGACATCTTGCCACTCTCCACCCACATGAGGTGTTCTGACTAGATCACTCTTTCATCATCAGCTCGCAGATATGACCTCCCACCATCCCCACCAGCTACGGGCTGGTTCGACGCCCGCCTCCCACGCTATGGCGGGACAGCATGGTCATCCCCCTTCACACTCCCACTCATACTCCACACCGCCTATCCATGCCGCCTATACTTCACCGGATCCCACCACTGGTGGTAGCTATCGTTCCTACGGTGCACAGGAAGACCGTCTCGCTGCCCAACAAGCTGTACCTCAGCGGACATACGACTCTACCCCTTCGCAACACTCGGCTCCTCACCCCGCTTATCCCCCTTCCCCTCCGCAGACTGGGTCTAACCCCTGGGATCCCCAGCCAATGGTCTCGTGGGCTATCCCTCCCTCTGGACCACAGACCACTTGGCTAGATACTATGCGCCCTCCCTCTCCTACGCCATATACCCGTCTTCCAGCCCTGGACTCTCGCGGAATCCCCGTCACCGATCCTCCACAGCCGATAGAGAAGGACACTGCAAGCGCTAAACCACCAATCATCTCTCGTCTCCGGGATAAGCTCGTCGGTGGTCGTTTCACTCTGAGTAGGACATGGGAGAAGGCGAGCTTTACGGAGGAGTGTCAGTCTGCGCCAGCAGCTATGGGTTCTATGACTTCTGCCCAGCACGGTGGACGGATGTCGGACCCGGCGGCGGAGATGGGGGCACATCAGAATGATTCGGAGATGGGCATAGGCGGCGGAAAGAAGAGGGAGAAGAAGACGGTGGTCAACAGGGCTGCTGGGATGGCAGATGGAGCATTCTCGTATGTCCTTCCCTTCTCTGTCTGTCAACCCCTTTCATACTTACCCAGCGGATTCCCTTGTGATAGTACATGGCTGATTGTTTAGGCCTTCTGGACGCCCCACTTCCCTGTACGCCTCTCCAGCCGCTCTACGCGCTTTCAAACCTCTGCCAATTAACGGCGCCTTGCCTGATACACCCTCGGACCCGCCCAGGGGTTTGACTTCTGCGTGATCATTTGTCAGATGGGGCGCAATGGATATTATGGGCAGATAGCTAGGATGAGGGGCTGTGGATGGGTCGTTGAGGCTACGGATTTTGGTTCGTCGTATCGTCGGATGTTGGACCAGCAGGGGTGTGAGGATTGCATGAGAGAGTGGCTTTGTGAAGATGTACAACAGCTGAGATAGACTAATGGGTATGCTGGATTAGCGATCTCTTTGACTACCCATGTGATCTCTCCGGTAGCCGATACCCGTATGGATAGCGCCTTAAGTGAGGTGTTGGACTCGTCTGAAGCTTGAAGAGTCTCCTGCGCCTATGAGCCATTGATCCAACCACAATATCGATGCATCAAGGCTATTCGTTACTCTATCCGTCCCACACCTATCATCTTCCCTCTTCTGTCCTGATCTACACACCAAGTCGGATCAGCTGCTTCACGCCAGGCTGTACACATCAGCGCAATCTCCAAGACCATCACTCTCAAAGAGTTTAGACTTACAGCCCAAGAAGTCATTTCGCCCGTTGCTCCAGTCAACAACTCCACATGTAGCGCCAAAGCACCGTTCAGATCTCTCGACGAGAGTGCTAACACGTATCAGCTGAGATCCTGCTACCAGTCCAAGGGAGATAAACCGCCGCTCACCTCTAGCAATCTGTCCCATCTTCTCTACGGCGTCTTTTGGTACCGTGTCGTTGTTCAGCGCGTCAAACAGGATATTCAATCGCCTTTCAGTGTCATCTACGATTCGCTTGAGGTGGGCCTAATTGAGTCAGCCAAGGCAACCAGGCTAGAAACGGTAACGTGGACGTACAGGTAAATTAGCACCCTTAACTCTGTTCATCTCTCCATTCAATGTCTCGTAGATACCTCTAGCATCTTGCGGGATGTGAGATCTGTCTCCCGGTGCTGTCCTATCAGCTATGATAAAGTATATGTGAAGCAAAAGAGACTCACGATGGCTGGCTTTCACAGGCGGGGCTGGACTCAAAGTAGGAGTACTGACACTAGGTGGCGAGCGTAACTGCTGCTGTCCGCCTTGACTAGGACTGTGTCCAGAGGAACCCGGACCAGCACCATTCGCCGCGCCAGGAGCTCTACCTGGTGGAGGCGGGCCAGCACGGCCAGGAGGGGGTGGACCAGCCTGCTGTCCTTGCGCAGAGGAAGGTCGGAGCTGCCCGCTGATGCTAGGTTGCGCATACTGGTTCTGCTGTCCACCTCGACCCGGACCCAAGGGCGATAGAGCGCGAGGAGGGGGTGGTCCGGCCGTCACGCCTGGTGGAGGCGGTCCGGCGCGGGGTGTGGGGCCACGTTGAGGTGGTGGAGGACCGGCGGTTGGTGCGCGATTAAGTGGGGGGGCAGATGGTGGAGCCTGCTGATATTGCCCCTGCTGCTGCTGTTGCTGTTGCTGTTGATAGGGAGGCTGATGTTGCTGCTGCTGAGGTTGCTGATAGGTTTGCTGCTGAGGAGGCTGTGGTGGCTGACCCGTAGCCTGCCTGGCAACATTCTGCGCCGACGGTGGCCTCGGCCCACCCTTGGGAGGAGGAGGTAACATGCCCGGCGCAGATCGGTTCGGAGGCGGAGTGACACCCATCGGCGGCGGCGGCCCCATCTGCCCACCCTGCTGCTGTCGCTGCTGCTGGGACATGTATTGCTGCTGCTGTTGCTCAGACATAGGGAAGGGGCTCATAATCGGCGCCAATCGCCCGGCATCCTTCGCAGCGCTCTGGGGCCGCTTCGGCGCGGATAGCGTGGGCGCGTCATTCCATCCCGGAATATCCCGACGCTGGGCGGCAGGTAAAGGAGGTGTTGGCAGACCGTTCGAGCCGCCGTTGATACCCGATGATCGGGGAGGAGGACCAAGCGGCTGATTCTGGGGAGGACCACCATAACCCTGTTGCTGCTGTTGCTGTGGAGCACCGTAGCTGTTCTGGCCTTGCGCCGGAGCAGAGGGGTTGTAGCCGTTCGGGGCGTAAGCAGAGGGTGTGGGCTGGAAAGAGGGCTGTTGTTGTTGCTGCTGCTGAGGGGGTTGCTGCGTGGGCTGGAATGGCTGAGGATTGTATCCGCCATAGTTCTGCTGTGGCGCTTGTGTAGGCTGTTGGAACTGGGGCTGGAAAGGAGGCTGGGCAGGCTGGTAAGGCATGGGGGTTGGCTGCGTAGCAGGGATAGAAGGGATATTGGCCGCAGCAGGTAAGTTGAATTGTCCCGGAGGAGGGTTGGGTCGATATCCCCCAGTCGCCTGTTGTTGCTGCTGTGTTTGATAGCCCGATACTCCGGCCTGTCCGGGCCTTGCACTGGCTTTCGGTGTCGTCTGCCTTGCGGGAGCTCCGAACGCTTCTCCTGATTGCACATTCCCGCTTGAAATGCCAGCCGCAGCGAACAGTCTATCTCGCGACTTGTCAAGCGTCCCGGATACTCCTCTGTAGTCCGCAGGTGTCTGCTTGACGTACTTCGCAGCAATCTCCACCAAGCCCTGCGTAGCAAGCAAATCTGCGTACTCGTAGTATCGGTCGTAAAGCGAGGCGAGCTTGTATGTCCTCGCTCCAGCTTCGGCGGCCTCGGTCGACTGAGTAGGTGACATGAGATCTTGGTCGACGTATCCCGTCGCAGCAGTGAAGACGGCGACTTTTTCGATGAAAGATTGTAGTGCGAGAGCGTGTGCAGTGTATCTCGTCACTGTAGACGAATCCGCTTCTTCCTCCTTCATCTCCTCGCTCCAGATACTGACCACCTTCTCCAGCTTCCTAGCAGCGAGATAACAAAGGGTTGCGTCTTGTCTTGCCTCCTTTGCCGCCGTAGCGTCTGACGACTTGAGCGTGGTAGACTTGTACTGCAATCGCTGACCGAGCTGGTCTGCAAGGTTGTTGAATTCCGAGTCCTTTGCGAAAGTGCAGAGGACGACAAAAGCGACTCTCCACTCGCCCAAGTCGGCGTTCTGGACGATGTCTACCAGATCTTCGGTGACGATCGATTGGAATACCCGGAGGAACGGAGTAGTGATGGTCCGTTTTGCAAAGTAAGCCTTCTGCGTCGATTGTAGGAGGTCGGGACCGCCCCGGACGGCAAGGAGGAGAGCGTCGGCGTACCGCTCGGAGGCGAGGCAGAGGTCGACGGCCGAGGTGAAATTGCCTAGCACAAGAGCTTGGGTGATTAGGCGGTCGGTATCATTCTCGCCGGAAGGGTAGATGTGGAAGGTGTTATCCTTGATGCTCTCGCTGCGGATGGAGGACGGTCGCGAACCGATCGTTGCCGCTCGAGAAGACTCGGCTATCTCGGTCTTATGAGGGATGACATTGCTGAGGAGGGGGTTTCGCAGAGCACCGGCAGCGATGGATGAGAAGAAGTCTGAACCGTCCGCGTCGGCGTCAGAGGAGTTGTTATCAGCAGCGAGCTGGTCGAAGAGACTTTGTTCGGTCAACTTTTCGGTTGGTGGAGAGATGGCATCGTCCGTAACGCTGCCTTCCGAGGGCGTGGCAGTTGCTGTTGTCGACTTTTTTGGGGTAGTCTCGCCTGTTGCTTCCTCGTCGTCATCTGCCGCTTTTGACTCGACAGCCTGGGCCCGACCTTCGCCTCCGCCCGGCAACTTCTTGATTGCCTCCTTGACCTGCCTCTCGACCTCCTCCGTCGAGAACCCAAGAAGCTGCACAAGCTCATCCCTAGAGTTGGCCTTGAACAACGTCTGCAGCGCCTTCCACGCCGCGTCGCCCTTCCCAGATGTCCTCGCTTCGCAGAATGTAGCGAGCTGATCCTTCTGCCCGTCGGCCTCGTGCAACTTCTCCGCCCGCTCAATGATTTCCGGCTCGGTGGTGATCTTGGTGAGATGCGCAACGCCGCTTTGGTGTTTACCACCGGCGCCATTCAGGTTGCTGGTGCTTGCCAATAAGCCACCAAAACCGAAAGTAGCGGAAACCGGTCGTCGTAGCCACTTTGGAGGTTGGTTGAGAGAGAGCACGTTGGATGTATCGTCGACCTGCTCGCTGTCGCCTAGAGCACCGAAAATGTCGTCCGCCGTGGCTGTTTCGCTGAGCTGAGTAGTGGGCGCGGTGGGTGTTTGTGTGGTTTGTAGGGAATGTATTCCAATATGACCGTCGAAAGAGGCAGTAGCTAAGAGATCGGGGTTGCGAGGGCACCAGGTGGTTTGGAATGACCAGTCGCCACTGGAAGGAAGCTGGAAGGTCAGCTTTCGCCCAATCACGTTATGGGGATAAGCTCACTTCTCCGACAATGTCGCCAGTTTGCGGGTTCCAGACTAATGTGCGGTTATCCTTTCCGCACGAGAGAAGAAGATCGGCGTCCTGCTTGCACCATGCGACGGAGAGAACACCCTTGGTGTGGCCGCTTAAGATCTAGGTGTCAGCTATGCCGATGCTGAAATATACCTTTTCTGGGGCACGGGTGTTTCTCAAATCCCACAGCATGATGATTGGTGAGTCGTCGTCCTCGGACGCCGTGATCAATCTTGTAGCCTAAAAAGTGAGCGGAGGAATTTCATCACGATGCGTTTCGGCTTACACTTTCGGGATGCCAGCAAACATCGCTCATACCCCGCCTACTCCCAACTTGCAATCCAGCCGCTCCACCAACAGCTCTACCGCCCTTGGCAGCGCCTCCGCCGTATTGTAGCGAAACTATCTCCTTACCGGCTTTCAGATCCCAGACAGATGTATATCCCGAAGATGACGAAGCAGCAAAGACGCGTGAGACTGTGGGGTTCCACTGAAGCGAAGTGATTTCGCCAAGTTTGGTGGACGTTGGGCCTGGAGGGATAGGAGCGGAAGACGGGTTATTGAGATCATAGATGTACAGCTTATTAGTCAGCTAGAGTACGGCCAATGCTGAATACCCCAAGACAGACTTACCTCGGCGTTGATGCCTCCGCCGAGCAGCAAGTTCTTCTGAATGGGGTTGAAGTCTAAGCCCCTGACTGGACCTGTATGCTTGTCACTCTTGAATATCCGAGCAGCATCCGCACTGAGGAGTCAGCTTAAGCGCACACATAGCGATTCGCACGCAAGATGCAACTTACTCTGCGCCGTCAAGAATCTTGACGGGGTCGTATACGTTGATCTCGCCGGTCTCCATACCAGCTGCGATGACACCTCTGCCGTGTGAAGCGTTTGGAAATGACCAAGCAAGTCGATTGAATCTGCAGTGTCAGCAATCTGAGCCTTGACAGTGCCGTCGCAGCGTGGGGGGCGCGGAGGGACTCACCGACTAGACACGGTGATGCCACCTTCTGGGCCCTTCTGGCCTTCTCCGCCAAGCCTCAAGCCGCCCGTCTCTCCGCCAAACTCCGGTGCCCATATTTCAAGCTGACTTTCATTGCTGAAGCTTTCATCCAGCGCGCCGGCAACAGCACCTGTGACGAGTAAGGGCGATGAGGAGGAGGTTTGGTCCCAGGCAAAAGTGGCTGTGCGGGAGATATCTTTCAGCTTCATCTTGCCGGCCTACGCCTTCCTAGGGTATCCAGGTGTGCTCCTGGAGTGATTGATAGGGGATGGGAGGGGATGTAAGATGTTAGAATGAGGTGTGAGATGTATAGGAATGGCGAGGAATGTGTGTTGGAGCGTCACGGTGGCACTCTCACGCGCCTAATCCATGACCCTCCCCCGGAACCCAACCAGCTGCGCCTAAAAAGCCCCCTGCCGGCATGCATACCCGTGCGCCGTTTGAGATTTTCGGATGTTCGCTCTGCTTGAGGTGAATATTTGCAAGGTATACATCCCTCTACTTGACCTTAGCAAAACCATTACATAGAGCGTCATGACCGACTCGTTCTTCCAGTCCGACAAGAAGCGGAAGCGCCCGACCCGGGACGGCGATTCTGGACCCTCAAGAGGAGGCAGTAGCCGAGGTGGCGGCGGTCGAGGTCGTGGATATTCCAGAGGTGGGCGAGGCGGCAGAGGCGGAGGCGATTCAGGCGGAGGAGCCAGCTACGACAAGCCCTTCCGTCCAGCCGCATACGGGAAAGGCCAAAAACCCCAGGGTCAAGCGAAATTCGCTGCAGATCGCAAATCTCGGGCGGAGGGGAGAAACAGAGATGAGGAGCTATCGTCAGATGCTGAAGGGGATGATGGAGGTGATCTGGACGAGATGGACTTTCGGGCAGACCAGAGCCGGGATAGAGCGGATGAGGATGTAATCGACGAGAATGAGACTGGAGCGGAGAAGCGGGTGAGACTTGCAAGGGGATATCTGAAGAAGGTCCAGGATGAGGTTGAGGCCGGTGAGTTTGGCTTGGCTGGTAAAGGCTTGATGGAAGCTGATGCTCCAGCCAAGGATGATCAGGACTATGATGCTGCGGACATAGACCGAGAGCTCATCGCTGCTCGATTGCAGAAGGATGTTGTACGTACACTTCATTGCTGCCTGCGTTACGTTCAGAGGACTGACGCTGCTCTAGTCCGAGACCGAAGGTCGGATTCATACTTTCCTCGCCGCCCGTCCATTAAATGTCACAACGAAGCTCATCAAGCTGAATAATCAAATACCCACCTGTGTCACCGTTACACCAACATCTTTGGTCGTGTCCACAAAGCGAGGATTGCTATTCCGATTCGCTCTTCCCTCGCTGCAGCCCCTCGGCAAATCCTTCGGTCCCGGCGCGGTCATTGCCGCACCATCAAGACTCCCCCCTCAGCCTACAGGCCACACTGGCGAGATTTACTGTGTAGCCGCAAGTGAGGACGGTAGATACATTGTCAGCGGCGGCAGGGATAAGTTGGTAGGCGTGTGGGAAGTCAGCGATGAGGGTGAGACAGTCAAGTGGTTGACAGGGATGAGGGGACATAAAGATGCTGTGACGGTACGTCATTTCGCAGCCTTGAAGCTGACTTTGCAGAGTATAGCCATTCCACCACTGTCAAACCCCTCACATCACATTCTTACCTCATCACTCTCCCGACATCTGACACTGCATTCTCTATCAACTCTGTCAGCCATCGACACCTTCTTCGGACACCAAGACTCCATATCCTCTGTGTCTTCCCTCAAACCCACACTGGCCGTAACAGCAGGAAGTAGAGATCGGACCTGTCGATGGTGGAAAGTCGAAGAGGAGATCCAGCTCGTTTTCCGTGGCGGAGGAAAGACGTTCGAGGGTCAGACAGCGAAGGGCGAGGCGAAGAAGGGTGAAGTGGAACAGGAGGGCGGCGCAGAGGATGTTGGTCTGGACGCCTTGGATCGGTCGGATAAGAAGAGGGATAAGGGGAAGGGCAGAGGTAAAGATTTCGTGGAGGGGAGCATAGACTCAGTGTGTATGCTGGATGACCAGCGGTTCGTCTCGGGAGGCGACAGTGGGTGAGTCTTGGTCTTGTCGTTAAATCCGCCAATCCTAACGGGCAGGTCTCTATGTCTCTGGCAGACAGCCAAGAAGAAGCCGATATATACCCAGCCACTAGCGCACGGTCTCGACAACCTCTTGCACGAGGACGGCCAAAGGATGCCCGGACCAAGATGGATCACAGCTATCGGGGCTCTACGCGGTACAGACCTGTTTGCAACAGGTTCGTTTCACCCCTCTTCCATCCGGTCTGTGCAGCGAGCTGACCTACCAGGTTCATGGGACGGCGAAATTCGCCTATGGTCTCTCGATGCCGCATTAAGAACATTCAAACCCCTCCAAACAATCTCCGTGCCAGGATTCATCAACTCCATCCAACTCCTCTCCGTCCCCGCGTCATCAGTCACCTCAGAATTATGGGCTGGTACAAGCCTGGAGGTACCAGTAACGAGCGATACAGAGAACGTGCAGCAAAAGAAGGATAAAGACAAGAGGGAGATCCTTCTCGTAGCCGCTGTGGCGCAGGAACCGAGATTGGGAAGGTGGATGTCAGTTAAGAAGGGCGTGAAGAGCGGGGTTTTCGTTGCGCATCTGAAGTTTGGGGAGGCACAGAAGGCGACCGGACCATCTTTGACAGCCTGAAGCTGACGTAGGGCTCAAGAATGTGCTGGCTTTGGGGACATGCAGGTCTGAGTGGGAACCCACTTGCATTGTAGCTATGATCGACGCTCGACTGCATGCGCATCCGTCGTTGCCATGCCACCCCTATTGTATTGAGGCCAGTGATCTTCGTCGATATAACTAGTCGAAGAGGCTCAAACTGACCATCTGGTGTCAGATCTCCAGCTCATCGCTCGTAGCATTGGTGGTCTGTTGCGCCAGATTGATGTCAGCGCTACTCAGATTCGCCATGGTGCTATTTTTTGGTCGAAGGCGGAATTGACACAACCTGCCAGACTTCGAGCGAGGTCGAGCTTCCAGCACACAGAACAGCATGAACAGTACTAGTAAAACTGACAGCATGTCATGACGGGGAAGAAGAACGAGTGGGTGCTCTAGGAAATACAGTGGGGGATCAAGGGTAGATCAGGCCTACTGATGTGCGTACTACAAGATCACGTCGTCAGACTCTCCAGACCGAGTTCCACGCCAAAATCGCCTCTGACAATTCCCTTCATGTAAGACAGCATGTCGTCCCCGCTCATCTTCCCGCATTTGGTATCAATCTGCAGTTTGAGCAGGCCCCCATAGGTCTTGGCCAAGGCATCACACGTGTCGTAGATTTGGCCCGCCACCTCCCGCTCTGAGTCGGTCTCGGCGTCCAGGGCCCGGTGCAGGAAGCGCACTGTGCACTTGTCAGCCATGCTGCTCGAGTCTGGTAAATCCCGACCGTGTTGTGTGGGATGGAGGAGGAAAGCCTTGTCATAAGTTGCGGGCTGGGTGGTCAGAGAACTCAACGCTGTGTTCAGGACGGAGGTAAGCTGTTCGAAGAGCGACGGCATTGCGGCTTGGAGCAAAGTAGGTCGCGGAAGTCGAGGAGTCCGCGGAAGTTGAGGAGTGCGGGGATTTTGGGATGTGGAGCGTACCACACTGCGCTTTTACGAGGGGACCTCAGGCGCTTCAGAAGCAGTTTGCCGGTCCGGCGCGCGAGGCTTCTTCAATGCTAGAGTGCGCGGCCGCGGGGCCAACCTCTAAAGGAGGACCGAGAACAGGTTATCGGCACCCATGCGTTTCGTCGTGTATGGCAAATCCCATCCCTTGACGTAGCTTCTTGGCTCATGACGGCGCTTTGGCCGAAAATGCCGTTTTGGCCGGAATTGAGATCATCCAGACGATAGGCCCGTCCAAGCTCTGGCTTCAACTATTGAATGAGCAGATGTCCCTGCGCTCATCGAGTTAGGTGACTTTGACCAGTGAGTCATAAGCACTGAAGTGTCATGAGTATTATTTCACCAGAAAAGAGGCATCGCATGAGCTATATCTGTAAACGGGTGTGCTCCGCTTCGATAATCGATAATCAATGAATCGATGGGCATTGAGCGATACCTACTCAACCGCATCTCTGGCTCTCTATCTCAGCCATTGGACCGTCCTAGCACCGCCTACCATCTTCCTGTGGGTCCGTCTGATTCGGGCTCCTTAGCCTGTGATGTTGGCTGTGGAGATTTGGCCGATTTTGACGATTCAAGAGGTATGAATTCTTGTATGTGTCCCGCTAACTCCTGCGCTGCTTTGGCTGATCCAGTCTGAACTGCGTCAGTATAGAAAACCAATGGAGACCTTATCAGATTACGCAGTATGACTCACTCTAAATGTCACAAATCTCCTCTCGCCATCCTCAAACACCGTCGTCCGAACATGCTTCCCATCCTCCATACATGTCTGTCCGACATATAGCGAGACGTTCAATATCAGACGCAAGACTCCTTCAGCTCGCATTACTGACCGGGTCAGCCCAAGCCTTTCAGGAGTAATGAAACTGAACATACCTAATCTCGCCCCTTGTCCATCACCTCTTCGGACATTCAGCCGCAGCACCCCCACACCCCGCTCCCGCCATGAGTTATCCGACTGCATGACATACAGCTTTGTCCGCATCTGGAATTTGGTCGACTCGTCTTCCTCTCCGGTCACCACTGCACTGATCAGCATTCGGATCATGTGGCCCCATGTTGAGCAGACTCACCATCCATCTCCGTCATTTGAGGCTTATCCTTGACCTCCTCGTTTTCGCCCGCACCAGATAAAATATCCCCAAAGTTACCCTGCTTGCCCTTCTCTGCATCGTCCGTCTCTTCCGATTCGCCCTTCGCATCGCCCTCCGACTCCTTCTCGCCGTTCGACAATTCCTTCAGCTTCGACGACGTTGATGCGGATGAGGATGCTGCAGCTGAACCGAAAGCTGACGTCTTCTTGGCTGCGAAAGGCGATGACGATCCAGAGAAGCCGCCGAATCCAGATGATGAGAATGGCTTCGCGGCTGGAGTGGAGCTTGGGCCGAGAGCTGAAGATGATGCGGAGCTGGACGATGATGGTTTGGAGAATGGTGATGCAGCCGAAGAGAATGCACCGAAAGTAGCCTGAGGCTTCTTCGCAGGAAGGGTTGGAGTGGGATCTGAAGTGGGATCTGGGATGGATGTAGCGGGTGCAGTGGTATCTGCTGCCGGCTAATTATTGAATCAGCTTACACTGCGCGACAGGAATGCTTGTCAACTGACAGGAGGGGAATCTTTTGGACGCTTGGCTTCGCTCTCTCCAATGACAGTGCTGCTCTCGCCCCTTTCCAACGCCTTACGCTTCAAGTCTTTCTCCTTGCCGGGCACCTCCGACGTCTCAGCACCCTCGACATCAACGTCCAAGTCTTTGGCTGACCCCTCCTCGCCCTCCGCATGCGACATCTTCTCGACTTTGCGCCTGACCTCATTCACAGTCACCTTCTTATCTGAAGCTTTAAATAATGGCGCATCGTCGCCTTCCGGTATGGGCGAGGTGCGAGAGTCGGAACGGGCTTGCTCCAAGCGATTCTTCTTGAGTAATGTCGATGGCGGTGTTTGTTGAGCTTCGGGAATGGAGGGTTCCTGATCATGAGCAAACGGAACGATTCAGAAAATATCGCGAGGCGTAGTGAGTGGATCTATACAGCCCGAGCCGAGAGGCATCACTCACAAGGGAAGCCTCTCTGCCCCTCTTCAAGCTGAGAGCTTCTATAGGCGATCAGCTCAATCACTGGAGATAGCAGCACTACGCTATGAGGTGAACGCCTGCAACTACTAACCTTTCTGTGCTACATCATTGGCATCCCCATTCATCTTGTGAGAGTCGTCTGACATGATGGACAAGGATGTGATAGGGGTCTTTGCCCTTTGCCGAGCTGGTGCAAGACGGAGGAGGTCTCTCGAGGTGATTTCTTCGCACGTAGTGTTGAGTTTCTTATCGCCTTACTATCCTCCTGATTGGCGTGCTGAGGTATGGCTGAAGGGCGATGTGTATATAGCTCAAGGTATGGCTGATATGGCCCTGTGGTGGCGGTGGATGGACGCGGCGGAACTAGATCTGGGTGGAGACTTAGATGGTCCCTCCACGTATGTACGACTGTCTATAGCATGCATGCGCATCTCATTCACCCTTCTATAACACCAGTCAAGCAATAGCCATATAGCTCGCTCTCACAATGGGCTACTACCTACCAGCCGCCCTGGGAATATCGACCTCAACAGCGACAGCTATCGGGCTGTATCTCCTTTTCACAGGTAGGTCAGAGCGAGCTCGAGCTGCCGGCCGATCGTCATTCGAGACGCTGGCACGCTTTGAATGCCACACTATTCGGTGTATCGCTGGCGTGGACTTGCCTCAGCCATTCTGCTTCGGATGGCTGGATTCGGGATGGAATCGGGCTTGTAGCGCATACTCGAGCCCAAATAGTAGCTGATCGCATATAGGACAGGGAGAACGTTTCAATCCCGGCCAATTCCTCGCTGAATCCTCACCATATGCCTGGGCGCTATTAGGTGTTGGACTATGTATAGGTCTATCAGTTGCTGGAGCGGGATGGTAAGCTAGTCTCGGCCCAGTACATCGCACGAGCGCCCAGCTTATGTCTAAGGGGAATCTTCGTTACCGGCTCATCGATCCTTGGAGGTGGTGTTCGTGCACCTCGAATTAGGACCAAGAACTTGATATCGTCAGCTTCATAACTCGGAACTACCGCATGATCACGGCGGGGAGGATGCTGACAATGCCAGAATCATCTTCTGCGAAGTCGTAGCGATCTACGGTAAGTCAGGCTACATTGGCTCGGAATGTGCAATTGAACGCCGTCTCTGACTTAGCGCGTAGGTGTGATTATGGCCATTGTCTTCTCATCCAGGATAAACGGGAACGGTCAAGATACATATTCGGCTAACAATTACTATACCGGTGAGCTAGATCATTTGGGTTTTTCGACTCGTGGTCGACCAGCCTATGGACCTACGCTTATATACATCAGGATTTGCACTTTTCTGGGGCGGGCTGACTGTCGGAATCTGCAACCTCCTCTGTGGGATATCCGTCGGCATCACAGGGTCCACAGCAGCACTGGCAGACGCTGCGGACCCACAATTATTCGTCAAGATTCTGATTGTCGAAGTGAGTCATGCCGCCCTTAAACTCTTGTCATGCAGGACTTTCGTACCTGATCTTTGACTATACTTGAAGGGAGAAGGAAGCTGATAGTTCAAGATTTTCGGATCCGTTCTCGGTCTGTTTGGATTGATTGGTGAGTTAACGTGCTCATCTCAATTGTGAGTGTAATTAGCTGACCAGTCTCAGTCGGCCTACTCATTGTGAGTTGCTCTTTACTGGCCATCGTCCAAGCCTAAATGTGTGCTAAGCTGACGATATGCAGTCAGGTAAAGCCGAAGAATTCAAGTAGATCTCCCGCCGGTACGAGAATGCCTGGGCGAGGCGTAGAATGCATCCAGCCATTACACAGATCTTAACTTACTTCTTGACACTCAAACCTGAGATGTCGCGCTGTCAGGCACATCGATATGGTCACAAGACATGCTATGCTCCAAAGCAGGCTACGCCATCTTCTGCCACTGAACGGGATGGAAACGGCGTCTCTCCACTTGGTCACCTTCCAGCCAATGCACATATGTTCAGCCGGTGCAAGGCTATAGATACCGCCGCGCCCCCGCCCGAACTCTACCTTCAAACGCAGTGCTTCGTATTGGTGTGTTGACAGTGTGAAATGGATTGAGCAAAATCTGAGTTGAGAGTCAGCACAGAGTCTCTCTAAAGCCCAGCAGAGAGACAGTATGGGATACTCACCTTTACCCATAGTTCCCATAGATCATTGAAGAACATTCTGATCCCATCATCGTTCTTTTGGTCGTGGACCAGGACGAACTTGACTGGTCGAAGTCAGCACAGAGCGAGCGGAAAGTCTAGCTTCAGTTGACGTACCACCCATAGCTAGATAAGCAGATACCATCCATTCGTTATACCGATCCACATTACGCAGATATCTACCACGTCAGCGATAGCAAATATGACTAGAGCGAACCAAGGGAAGGATCAGAGCAGCTCGTCCCACTTTCACAGGAAGACATGGCCGCTAAGTCCGGTGTATGCCCTTCTTGTGGAACGCCCATGCTTCCTCTCCTCCTGGCAATCAAATCCGGAAGGCCGCTCCAAGCTTGATGATCGCACGATACGAGTACGATCCAACTCACAAGCTTCCCGTGGACTCCATGACCTCTTCGACTCCATCTAACGCCTTGAACGCAATCATCTGGAACAACGCCCTATCCCCTGACCCCGCTTGTCCATTTGGCGCTCCTTGCATCCCCTGCCCCTGTCCCGCCCCCGATGGAGGCACTCCAGCCGACGGTGGCGCCTGACCATACCCTTCCCCTGCACTCCCAGTGAAGCTTGACCAACTAGGGAATCCAGCAGTGGAGGATGAAGCGGTAGGTGTTGATGAATTACCCGCTGAGGATTGTGGTGGACCAGCGAGGCTTGTGCGGTTTGATGAAGATGCTGAGGGGAGAGAGAGCTCATATAGCGGTGAATCGAGTGGTGAGATTATGGCTAGGTAGAACGACATGGTGCGGAGATATTCGTCGATTGCCTAAAGAATGCGGGTTGGGCACGTTCAGGGGAATCTCACTCGACGAGATTTATGTGAGTGGACCTGAAGGTCTACCTGGACAGTCTGCGCTGAGTCTTATGGGATAGTCGTCGATGAGAGATGGATAGAAGGCAACGTCGGGAGCTATGGATGGACGCGAGGAATGCTGAAATGAAACGCGTGAAACGTTGTGCACTTGTGGGCCTTGGCCGCCTGGTAGCAGCTAGCTTGTGGGGTTTGCTGCAATTCATCGTGATCCCGAAGCTCGAGGACCGCGCCCGGAACCGGAGCAATCCATGAACGAGCTGGGAATCAGGCCCAGGGCCTTGCGCAGGCAATCAGGCCGGATAAATGTACACTAGCAGCCCAATTCCTAGAGATCTCACTCCTCCAACATCTGCACCCCAAGCAAAATTCACATCCCGAATATCTCCAGCGCTATGGACGATGACCCGCCGTGCCGATCTTGTACCTCGTACACCGGTATCAGAATAATGCCGACGGACGATGACGGGGGTAGCAGACGAGCTAGAGACTTTCGAACTGCCTGATCAGCTTAGGACTTCCGATATGGAGGTCCTCACAGCGCTGGAAAAGCGTACCTTGCACCTCTGAGATGGTGTGGACGTGGTACACCCTTGCAGAGACCGCACGCCGTAGTATCCGGATTACAGCTTCTGGCGACTCCTCACCTACTTCCGCTCCTTCTTCGAACTCGTTAGCCAATGATCCCAAGCACGTAGAGGGGTGGACGTACCGAGAAAGACTACCGCGCGACTACCTCTTAGGCGCTTCCCGCTGGTTCTACAAATCTCCCATCTCACGCCCTCACCAGCATCGCCACGCTCATACATTGACGTCAAATCGTCATCCTCATCATCGTCTTCCTCTTCCTCTTCGTCATTGTCATCCACATTATCGATAGCCGAGCCCGCCGTGCCATCCCCCTCGTGAAATATGGTCGGCAGAGATTCGCCACTTCGTCTTCCGGTGTGTAGGTTGACCTGGAACTCCACCAAAGCGCCCTTAGGCAATTCCTTCGCCCGAACCACCAACAGTGGTGTGTCCTCACAATCGTTCTGACCGATATCAGCTTCTGCATTTGAGGTGTTGCAAGGCAAATAGCGCGTACCTGCTCAGCCCACAAAGCCCAAGCTGTTCTGACAACTTCCGATCCGTCCTCTCCGCCCTCATCGACCCCCAGGGGCTTAGCCCACCAGGCTGTGACACTCTCAACCCACCCCTTCCATCCGCCGCCTGTCGACATGGGGCTTCTGAGTACTACGATCACCTTCCGGACATGCTGGAGGGCTAGCGCACATTGGTGTGGATAAGGCGACAGATCTCCTGCCGGAGCAGGAGGTAGCGTGAGCGTACATGGAATCAGAGGGATTTGACCAGCAATCTGTACCCTGGTATTGACCTGCAACATCAGTTCCTGAACATCATCGCGGACAATGATACGACAGCACTCACTGTGATAGCCTGGGAGTAAGGACCGATATTCGCCGGCGCCCAATAACTCAGACTTTGGACATGTAAAGCCGAGCGACTTCCCACGTTGCCAGGTGATGCTCGCGTAAGATCACCACCTTCCACGGCCGGTGGTTCAGAATACAGCGTCGCTGATGGTGACGAAATGGGAGAATCATCATACCCCACAACCTCTATGCGAAGTCCAATTCCTGGAGGCAGTGGGACAGCCACTGTTGCTCTGCTAGGTGGGGACGTGCCGAAGAATTTGGCATACGAGGCGTTTGCGCCTGGGAACAGGGACATAGAAGGGAGGAGTAGGGTGATATGAGCTGCGTGTATCGGTAGGGACAAAGAGCGTGAGGTCAAGTGCGCTTGTACATGTCAGTGAGTATTGAGGCATGCCGGAAGATTGACGTACCGTGAATCCTCTCGAACGCTCGGGTCATCTGAACGCCGATGTTTGAGTCCGGGGAGGCTGCCTGTGAGGTGGATATGGCGAACCACCTCCCTCGACGCACAAAGCTTAAGCTCATGATATCGACTCTCTCGCCATCTGGGACTGACTCGCCCAGATCGAGCCCACTCAGAGGCTTCTCTACAGTCATCGAGGTATCTTGTCGCTTCCGTTTCTTCACTCGCCCAATGCCATCGAGCACCTCTCGCCCCGGTTCGTCCAGGACCCCGTCCATGCCCGAAGACTCTTTGATGCCCAACATCGCCCTTAATTGCACCTGATCCGGCCGAACCCATCCAGGCTTAGGAACCAACTCTGCGCGAGGGATCCGGAGGTAAGCTACCAGATTCGGTTCTGGGTCCGAGACGACTACTTGGGTATCGAGCAGTTTGACGCTGTGCGAGAAAAGGGGTGAGTCGAGAGTGAGAGTTTCGTATTCGCCGCCTTCTCCAGCAGGGTGCGATCCATACACTCGTTCCTACACATCAGTTATCCAGCCCAGACAGAAACGGCATGCAACTAACCAGCTTCCTCAAAGCTGGTAGCTGGTCCCATAGACTGGTTCCCACCATCTCCTGGCCTAGTCCCACCCCAGCAACCTTGACCAGGACGACGTCCATCCCGCAAGCTTTCATACTATCCAACAACGGCATCTGCTCCGCCTGCCAAAGGTATCCCAGCGAGACTAGTCCTAGTCGGCCGCAAACATGCTCGATCCTCAGTCGTTGGTATGTCGACAATATCGCGCCGGTGCATATCGCCGTCAAGTCCGGATGATCTTTCTGATGGTAAGTCACGGTCAGGTTGTGCCATTTTTGACCTACCATGACATCCTCGAGCATTTTGTACAGGTCCTCTGTCTCGTCTCCCTCTACTCCACTACCCTCACCGCCTTTCTGCCGGTCTCCATACTCAGGTCCCTGCTCCACCGCCCGTCCGCGAATGACTCGAGAGTAGTGCGGTATACCCATAGCTTGAGCTATAAGGGGCGGCACGGTCGTCCCTACAGACTGATACAGGTGTGAGTCGAGCTCATCTAAAGCACGTCAGCGATGCGCTCCAGGACCCGAGCCAGTCGCAATCGATAGACACACCCGTCCCAGTCTCGGGAGTGAGAGTAGCGAGTGCCACTATCTCATGCCCGTTTGCGGTACAATGCAGCAGACTGAAGCAGCTATCCTTCCCACCAGATACTAAACCGAGTACTCTATGACTCGTCATAGTGAGTATTAACGTTAGTATAGTAGCTCAGCAAAGTATACTCTCCCAAGGCAGAATTCGAATTCTGGGATGGGACTTGCAATTGGAGTTTCCGGGGGACGCCCAGTCCGGGGCTCCACGCCGCTGCTCCCGGCGATCGCCGCTGCGTTTCAGACTTTGAGAGACGATTCGGTGCGCCCTCTTGCAGCCTGTCCGACATTCTGCTATACAAGCCCTGACGACCTCGTCCACGAATAAGAGGCAGACCCGCAAAAGACAGTATCTTCTCCGAACTACACCGAAAAAATCTGGCCGAATCGGTTCAGAATCGAGCTGAATTGCCCTCGAAAGCCGACTCGACCAGGTGTCCAGGCCTGTGCTGTCTCCACTACTTGAAAGCCATCTTGCTGTCAACTCCTTATTCGGGATTCCCGACGCTCATGACATCAACGCCCCAAAATTCTGGCCAGTGGCACGTCGTCACCCCGTCAACTCGACCACTCTCACTGAGCATCCTCGAGCTCACCCCTCTCGCACTTACCCTATCCCTCACCCTCGCTTCTTCCTCCACTTCGCACCTCTCATCCCAGCACGCTTCGAACTCGATATTCAAGCGCAAAAAGCGACCCCGAAAAGCGGAGAGCGATGACGAGTCTACAGCGGTAGAAGCAGACGACGAGCATCGCGAACACGGCTATGGCGGTGCCTCGCTCCCGGGCATTCCTGGCGGATGGCCAGTCGAGGTGGGGCGGAGCTTCCAGGATCTTCTGAGTCACGGTGTGGTAGTCAGTGTCAACGGGCTACCATGGTCTCGGATCGTAGCGCACGCGTCTGATCCGGATCCGGAGGAGAGCGAGGGTGATGAGGCGGAGGATGAATGGGAGGAGGATTGGGAAACTGCAGGAGGGGCAGGTGGGAAGTCTGATGAGGAGGGTGCGGAAGAGGGTCTAGGAGGGGAAGGGATGCAGAGAAGGAGACCGAGAAGAGCGAGATTCACAATGTCGGCGCAGAATGCCCTGGGAGGATCGGTGGCCAGGCGGAAAGAAGGCCGTCGAGAGAAATTGGAGAGTGGTAAAGATAGGGCGGTAGTGGTCGTCTATGGTCTACTGCCCGGGAAGGAATATGAGATTGAGCTGAGAGTGGTTGGTATGGGAGGTGCAGAAAGTGAAGCTACCAGTGAGTCACCCGGAGTTTCCGAGACGGATGAGTCGTGCTCATTGTCAAAGTATCGAATAGCGTCCTCATCCCTCCTCCGCCAGCCCAAAGTCTTCATCCTCGATCACGCGCCAATTCTCTTCGGTCCCGTCAACATCCCCGATCTCGTTCGAATTCCACAACTACCCCTGCTCAATCTTCATCGGAGAATGCCACGCCGTCACGGCGAAGCACGCCTCCGCCTAGCATCACAGCCGCTGTGGAGACCATATCACCCACGCCAGTCCTCTCCGCTGTCGATATACAGACGGCACAGATGCGGCAACTCGTAGCGTCTGCTTCTGCCGAGAAGGAACATCTTTCCGCTCAAATCAAGGAGGCTCGAAGAGCTAGCCAGCGTGCTGAGGCCGCTCTGAGACAAGAGATCGACGTGGTGAAGAAATCCACAGAAAAGGCTGGGTCGCTGGACCTACGGGCGAAGCAAAAGACGTTGGCGCTGCAGGAACAGGTGAAGCAGGGCTGGGCGGCGGCGGAGTCTGCAGATGCCGAGACTGCACTGGTGGATGCTGGGATGGGTGAATTAGAAAGGTTACTTGCTGTAGCTCAGGCCGAGGTGGAGGAGTTGAGGGGAAAGCTGGCAGTGGTCAGAGAAAAGGAAGAGGATGTGAGAGATAAGGATAGGCGTGCGAGGATGGAAGAGGAGAAGAAGCTCGGCGAGGTCGTCGCGAAGGTAGAGAAATTGCGAGTTCGGAAAGAGCGAAAAGAGCACGAGAAGCTGGAGCTTGAGCGACGGATTGAGGATCTGGAGCATCAGAGGGAAGATGTTGAGAGGCAAGCGGAGGAGGATAGTCGGCGGCGCGCATCAGGTGGACATTGGGCGAGCCAGGGCGCACATTGGGATGCTGTTCAGCACGATATGGGCGGTCATCGGTTAACGACTCATCCGAGCTTGAGCAATATAGGGGCGCAAGGCGGCTATGGTGCTGGACCGGCGTACCGCCCCAGAGGCGCTCAGCAGGGGTATCAACCTCGATTCCCTTCTGCAGGAGCTGTCCGGCCCGGGACAATCGCCGCTCCAACAAGTACACCGTCGTTCTATTCCTCGGCTTCAGCCTCGGCGGCTTTCCGTCCCCCACCGCCCCCGCCCCCACCTACCAAGAGCAACGCGAGCTCTCCGGCTATTGCCAATCGAACAGTCTCCTCTCTCAGCTCCGGTGTAAACGCATCGGCGGCTCCCTTCGTCCCATCCTCTTATGCCGGGAGCAGTGCCAGCTTTGATGCGATGCATCATACGACCCTTATGCCTCCCGGGATGCAACATCGGATCTACCTCCCCTCGCAATCGACCCAGAGTCAATCCGTGGGGAACTATCAGAATGTCCGCCCGAGACCTACCCCGACCTTCCACCCTCCGCCCTCTGTCCTGGCCGAACAGGCTGCTCAGGCTCAAGCTCAAGCGAAGAATTCACCCACTACCCTCTCATCTCCTGCTTTTCCACCTCTGCCGGGGGTGTCGTCCCCTGGACCAGGGAGTAAAACTCCCGCCTCAGCAACTTCCCCTGCTGGGCCAAGCTTGGCGTCGATCATTACCCGGGCAGTCCTCAGTCCTACCTCGTCACTCTCAGTACAGGGTAGCGTCGGACAAGGCGGAGCTGCGGCGCAGGGAGGGAGCGGGAATAACACAGCGTCAAGCAGCAGCCTTACAGCCACTTCGCCTTCCTTCACTCAAGCTCAATCTCCCATTTCGCCCAGCGCTTCAACGTCGATCAACCGATCAAACAGTCCCACACCTATACCTACCCCTCCCAGCTCACATTCATTATCCGGTCCATACCCTTTTGCGCACCCGCAGAATACCCAGTCTCACATCGGTGGGCGAGTAACATTCGCTCCCTCGCCAGCACAATCGCAAGACGCCGAGTTCCCCCCGCTCTCTCCAGCGGGCCCATGGTCAAGCCTGAACCCGTCCATTGGCAGTCGAGTCCGAGGAGATAGTACAGATGGAGGACTAGGGGTACATCAGCCTTATGGAGCGGGAATCAGTAGGACGCAGACGCCGCCTGCTTTGGCGTGGGGAGGAGGGGGGGAGAGAGTAGGCAGTCCATTAGGGATTCCTGGGCTGGGCGCGCAGGCGGCTGGAGGAGGATCTGCGAGCCAGAGTAGGAAGAGTACAGATTGATAGGCAGGGATGTTAGTGTGGCTATCGGAGCAGCTTGTGCAGGCAAGTCCACCCTGGCATCGGCCACCGGCCGCTGCAGTGGCGACCAGAATCAGAGGAGGCACAATCACTTCCGTCGGAAGGTGGCCCAACAGCCAAAAGTCCAAAGTGCATCGCGCAGGCGCTTCGGTCATTTCCAAGTGCCTTGCAACTCACGATGTCGTCAAACAGGATGGAGAGCCCGGTGTATAGTCCCTCGTTCAAGCGCAGATCCTCTCCACCCCGACATCTAGGCTCGCCGATCTCGGGAACGACCATGCCGCTCTCACAATCCAGCTCGCGATTCGGCGCCGCAGTTGGCCTGGGCATAAATCACCGCTTGATTCTTCGCGTCTTCATCATTACCGCCATCATACTGCCGACGCTATATTTTCTCGGCGGTCCAACCTACTCCAGTCAATCAGCAGGTGTGGAGTCATCGGGAGATGGTGAATCCGCGAGAGTGGACCGGGGGTTCAATCCTCGTGGTGTCGCGCGGAAAGTCAGGGAGTGGAGCGGGACGGGGAAGAAGCAGTGGTTCGGGGGATCTAGGAAAGCTCACGGAGGACCTGACGACGAGGATGAGGATGAGGTTGAAGCTGAGGGTAGGCATAAAGGGGGTGATGTGATGATGGATCTGGATGAGGACATGCCAGCTTCGGTATATGATGGAGGTAAGTTTGTACATTCCTTATCAGAGGATGGATCTATGGATATACGAAGCTACGCTAATACTGCACAGGCGTAGCGGGCTACTCAGTATTCTCGAACCTCTACTTATCAGCCGGATCATTTCTCTTCGTCGAGCCAGAATCGGGCGTGTCTGCAAAAGCATTACCGCGCGTGAGGCAGATAATGAGCGGACCAAAAGTGGCCGGAGGGTTCCCTGCGGCGGATGAGGAGAGATGGAGAGTTGTCGGACACGAGATGGCTGGTGCTGAGTTGGGCAAGAGGGCAGTATATCTCAAGGGCATTACTGTGAGCTCACTGCTGATCCTCCTATGATTACGTTGGTTATTGAGCTGATGCACAGTATCTCTTCAACGATGTTCCAGGAGGCGGTCAGGCTTCTCATTCTCCCATCATTGCGTGAAGCTGACCTATCAGAGGGATACCTGATATACTTCCAGCATTTCGTGATTGAGGCTTTCCTCGGCGCTTCTCGAGTCCTAGCCCACGTCCTCAGCTCGCAGACCTCGCTCGTTGATTCTGAGAGCATCCCATTACCAAGTCGAGTATGGTTTCCGCGTTGCGGCTGGAAGCCATCCTGGCGAGATGATCGCGGAGAGAGTGAGTCTGGGGCCTCAACAAGTTTAATCTGATGGCAAAAGCTGAAGATTGCAGATGCTTGGTTCCTTGCTCACGCACTTCCTGGGGCTACGGTGGAAGATGCGAACGGGTGGGATGATCGGATCACAGCGGGACTACCTATTGTTTTCGAGAGGCTTGTGATGGTCGATCGATGTGAGTTGATCTTGCCCGTACACCAAAGTCCGCTACTTAGCTCACTCGAAGGGGCTGCCCATTCTCTTGGTGGTGAAGTCGGGAAGTGGGGAAAGATGACGGCGGATGTCGTCCCCCTGTCTGCACCATCGGCATTCTGGTCAGGAATCCGACGAAATGTCATGCGGTCTTTAGGGGTGGAGGGCTCGTCGAAAGTGGGCAAAAGAGGTCTGCCCGTGGTTGTCTACATCGATACACATGTAGGTCGTCCTCTTCACCAGCCTATATTTCAGCTGACATACAGACTGGAATGCCGAAAGTCCGGGATGAGGATCATACCGCTCTCATCAACGCACTGAAAGGACTTACCGATATCGCGGAAGTGCACGTTACCAAAATTTCAGCCATGACGAAAGCCGAACAGGTGGAACTTATGGGGCGGGCTGAGGTGAGTTGCGTGGGCCCTCCTCTCTTGTAAGTGACAGAACTGACGCTGGTCAGATCGTTATCGGATTGCATACTCTCGACCTCTACACAGCGCTATGGATGCCATCGACAACCCACTCGGCCATCGTAGAAGTATTTGAAGAAGGAGGATTTGACCGTACATCTCGCTCCTCACTTCCCTCAGCGCTCACAGCTGACATCAATAGGTACATTCGAGCTGCTCGCTGGGTCGCTCAACCACAAATATGTCGCGATTCAAAATGACAAGGTCCTCACGGAAGAGCAGTGGAGAGCTCATGGAAACAAGCGAGGAGGCGATCATAAGGTCAGTCAATGACACCATGACGGCGTCGCAGCGTGTCGGATCATCGCTCACAAACGCAGGGACACATACCCGTAGATGGGACACTGGTTGCGAGAGTTGTGAGGGATCTACTGCAATAGCTGGGGCTCTGTGGGTTAAGGCTGGGCTTGTAATGTTACTCTTGGATACTTTGATGCGATGAGGGCTCCCATTGCGGACGCTCAATGACTGTGATGTTGACTCCAAGCACATCAAGCATCCCAGTGATGGCTGGCATCGCTGGTGCATGATGCATGAGTGCCACTCTCGATCATTGCCGGTGCCACTTTTGCGCGACCCAATTTTGTAATGATGATTTGATCCCGCTAGTGAATTGCTAGTTGTTAGCGCGTTTGTCTTTGTCTTTTGAAACGCAGCAATTAGTCTTTTGTCAACAACGCTGCTTCATCATAGACATCTAGAGGGAGGGTCAGGCTATCATACTCATACTGTATCTATCACGCTCCGACACACCCATACACGCTCATTACATCGCCAATTCGCTGGTCGAACGGCACCCACTCAATCCAACCCGTTCCCTCCTTTGGACTCATCGACCCATCTCAAAGCGCTGGATCGTTTACCTTGACAACCCGCACATCTCGTCCTGGACAGCTACTGTCCAAAGTAGCATTCCCCGGCCAAGTACTAGTGTCGCACCGCTGTTTGATCATCTGTCAACCCGGCCAGCCACTCAAGTGAGACAACATCTGGTCGTGCTAGACACACCAACGCCCTCCCAACGACCATCTCGACCAGTGCTGCGAGCGGATCTCTGGAAGCCTACTCTATCGTACTATCTGCTGTTGCAGCAAATATCACAGCGCTGGAAGGGGACTACGGCCGATCAGTAATTTGTCAGATGTGCTGCGAGGCCGAATGGAAGCGGGAGGTAGTCCAGGATCACAAGGTGGGCTGTGATTCCAGCGTTGTTCTGTCAGTCCATGCTGAAATGTGTAGTGGGACTTCATCAATGTTGCCGAGTTCCACAAGACCGACTTTCTGACACGCTTAAAGTAGGTTCAGCGGAAAATCCGCCGTGCACGAGTGTTTTAATGACGAAAACAGATATGTTTGGCGTTACATCCTTTTGTTCAAGTCATTGGCGGTATACGGTCTGGATATCTTCACAGCAGTCACGATGATTTCGTCTGATCGCGTGAGTCGGGCTGAGATGATTATCGAATCTCTGCTGGAGCTAATATCGGCAGTGGACAAACGCGATCACTGCGAAAGGATCCGAAGGTGTGGTTGAGGTCAAATTCATCATTGCCAAATGGGTCTTTGTCGGCTGTATCATCTTCTCTTTCTTGTTGGTACGTGCCGCTGTTCATATTTTAGGCTGAGCTAATGCTCCAGCTGGGATACGAATGGTACAAGGCTCGCCAAGTAGTGCGCGGTCGAGACATCTCATACGCGTTCACCAATCTCCTTGCCAATGACTACTTTTCGTTCAGTGCGTTTATTCAGGCCTCACTTCGGAGGCATAGGATATCTTGCTGATGATTCGCAGAGAATTATGACAACTTCTGTCTGTTCTGCCACATCGAGGGGTCCACAAAGAAGAAGGATGATTTTGCATTCTTCATCTTCTTCACGTTTAAAGGTGACTATTCCGCCTGCCCGCTACCGGCTACAGAACTGACATCTACAGAATGGAAACGGCTACTTTTGGCCGACGGCCCGCGTCAATCTATCAATGGCCTCATGCTCTACTCATTTGGCCAGGCGAACGGATGGCAAACCTCCAACATCCCAGCCTACTGGAATCAGGATCCCATCACTGCCATGCTGCTCTTCTCGATGATTGTCACTGTATTGATTTTCGCCGGTTCCATGATATTGTTGATTGCAGCGGCGGTTCTTTACGTGCCTTTGCTGTGCTACATCCAGGGAAATTTGAAGGTAAGTCTGACTGAGCGGGTGGACTACCGATCGCATCGCTGATTTCCAGGAATATGTCTGCCACAAAGTCGACAAGCGCCTTTCTGAGCTAGTCAAGAAGAAGCAGCGCCTCCGGGCTCAACGAGCCGCTGCGATGGAGAAGAAGCTCGCGCGAGATGGCGGATTGCGAAATTCCAAGGGCGAATTCGTCAATGTCACTATGCAGCCTACGCTACCGAATGTGAGGCTGGACGATGAGGATGTTCGGGATACGAAGATGGGGATCAGCCGGAGTAAGAGCCAGGATACGCTCAATACCTACCCATCTAGCGGTAAGTCGATGATCGTTCGCGTAGAACCGAAGAGTGATGGCTGATCAACAGGTACGCCTGGCTTATACGACAAGTATGGCGGATATCCTCCGTCCCTGGATTATAACAGTCCGTACGGCAAAGAAGGTGGATATAGCAGTACGACCCGCCTGACGGACGCTATTGGACCTATGGGGATCTCATATCCCCCTCCGATCGCTACACCTCCCGAAGCTGCGCCATCGTTCCCTCCCCCTTCTGCCCATTCGGCTCCCCCGCCGTCCGCCATGCGCCCATCTAGGTCAAACACGCAATTGACGTCTCAATCATCACATTCCGGATACGCCCCGCCTACTCCATCATCCCTCATCCCGGCCGGTGGATCGTTCTCGGGGTTCAACCATCACACACATCAGTACACATCTTCGAATGGATATGACCGATCTGCTCCTCCTGTCCCTCCTGCTTCCGCGGGATATCCCCAACCGTACCCTTCCGCGACTCGTCGACCCTCTTATCCTTCAACTTCAAGCCTCCAAATACCCACATCTTTAAGTCATGGCGGGTACACTTCGCCATCAGCGGCACCGTCGGCGTACTCGCAATTCCGCAGTAGTCATGGAAGCGATACAGGCCTGGCGTATGATCGCCCAGATACGGATGTGAGCGATGATGGGTATCAGGATAATCGGGATCCTGCCCCGAGCTATCATTCGGGCAGTCCACCGAGGCGGCCGACGGATGAGAAGCGGGGGTATGGCGGAAATGGCGGATATCGATGAGGCCCAGCTGGTCTGAGGCTTGAAACAGTGTGGGTAACATCCTCTTTGTATATTTAGCTGGATTCCGCCCTGGGTGGCGAGGGATACTGAGTATAATTCGCACATGAGTGATCGAGGCTTTGGGAAGGCTACTCGGAAGTCCCGCATCTAACAAGCAAAGTTGAGGGCAGGCAGAGGAACAAAGATACATGCGCGACTGAAAGGCTATCAAATGATGACTCAATGGAGAGGATGATTTTCCGCGTCCAGTCACGCTCCCCCGGCTTCTCCCGAAGTCTCCAGCGCGCCACGCGTCGCCTGAGGCATTGGAGCGATGCGTTCCACCTCATCGAGGTCTCCTTCACCATCTTGCTCCATTCAGACTGGGCCGCCCACAACCCCGAAGACAACGTGGCCGGGAGCTCATCAGCCTGTTTCGCTCCGACGGGGAGACCCAACACTTTCCAGAACTCCCTCTCCTCAGCAGCAGTGACATCGGTGGGCAACTCGATCGTCGTCTTGTATGCGTTCCCACCTGCTTTCGCCGCGCTCCTCGTGGCATCCCTCTCTGACGTGGGGTGAAGGCTCCAAGCGGAGGCAGCAAGGGTCTTGCGCATAACACCGGCATTCACGTTTGCGACGATGTCCCTTGTCCCTTCGCTGCACTTCTGCAGATCACGCCTCTCCCACGTCGAGTCCTCGCCATCTCCCTCCGCCGCAGACAAAGCACCGTAATATTTCGGCAGCAACTTCGCTCGTACTCCCCAGTTCGTCCGCCAACTCTTGGTCCGGTCGCGCAGCCAATCATCAGGATTGTCGATCAATTTCACCATGTCCGTGATCTCTTGCGTGGTGAGGTAGACTTCCGCAGGCATGTTGTCACGATGTGCTGTGGTGTGAAGTGGGCGACTGCGGAGAGTGTGGTGGCGAATGTGAGGGAGGCGGGGGCGGTACGGGTACACACCTGATGACAAGCACGAATACGAAGCGGAGAAGGTGGACTCTAATTCTCCTCCTTTGTTGTCCATTTCTGCTGCCTTGGGAGAGGTCCCTCCCTCACCTGGCGACTCGGGACCCCTGACTGAAACGTGCGCGTACACCGCACAACGGGCTCACATCCTTTGACGGATCTATGCTCCGCGTGACCGCATAGTCGTACCGGATCGAGGCCATAATCAGCATCCAATCAGTCAGCACTGGGTTGAGAGGGCTAGAACGATCGCAACGGCTAGGACCCAATGAGATGTCCGGGATCAGGCATAAGTTGGATGAGCTCTCAACACAAGGCATGGTCTGTGCCAATGTGCCCTACCACTTTACTCGTAATGTCCTGTATATGACGCCCACAGTTCTTCGACGCCCCCTCGCTGACCAGTCAGGTCATCCCAGCACTGCTGCGTATACCGCCCATGCTCCAAGCTCGCATTCAAGCGTTGGACAAAGTCAGGCCATGGCCCCGGTCGAGGTCGATCGAGCTTCGCTCTAGGTGCAGGAGCAGGTGGTTGTGGATCGGTAGGATACTGAGTGGATTGTGGAGGTGGAGTATCGTCTGACTTCGTTGGTTTCTGCGTGGGCAAAGGGACAGCAGAGTCGGGATTGACGACGTGATTGATTGCCCCTGATGGACCGACTAGCCACGCGAGGAATTGTGCCCCAGCATCGTAGCCGTCCTCCCAGCCCCTCTCCTTCTTTCCCTGGCCCGGATGACGCCAGTGAGGCGGACCAAGCTGAGCTGAGAGGCGGACGTAATCCGCTATAGACTCGGTGAGCCAAACTGGAGTACTGCCGTGTCCATCGTACTGAATAGCGTGTACGAGTTCATGCATCACTGAGATGATCAGCACATTATGTCCACTTCGAGGAGCAAGGCGGCTCACAGACACCCTTGAACTCCTTCATGGCACTCGCGGTGTCACGGCCCTCATTCTGCACCTCGCGCATAATGTTTGCGATCCATTGAAGGCTGACATGAATCATACCCCCGGAGGTGTATGCTAGACCTGGCGCATCTTCTAGGATGAGGTGGAGCTGCGGATGTCTCCACTTGGTAGGACCAGCAGAGCTTGTGCCGAGTCGAGACCGGATAAAGGCGGCCGAATGAGCGAGAAATCCGATAGGATCAGGGATACATTCGAGGAAGAACGCCACAGCTGCGCTATAGGAGGGCGACGGATGAGTGAAGCCAAAGTGAAGAGATCCAGGAGGTTGACTCTGAGCGCTGTTTGGCGGAGGAACAGCGAAGAGCAGTGGTGCACCAGGGGGTAAGCCGGTCGAGGCGAAGGGAGCGAGAAAGTACTCGGTGGTCGTGCCAGATTTTGACCCCTCCACAGGAATGAGCTTCGAGCCTGACGCTTCAGCTGAAGATGCTGGCTCTGTGACGTTGAGGGCGTTGAGCCATCGGGATAAAGATGGCATGGCGAGGTGAGTACGTGGTGAAGCAATGGTGAAGCTAAGGAGGGCGATGTCCAAGTGTGACCCGTGGATCGGTCCCCCGGAACTTCAACGTAATGATTTGCGCCATGTACGTCATGACTACTTGCAGCCATTCAACTCTCCCCTCGCGTTTTTTCCAGCATTCCTTACCTCCTTTCTTCATCTCATCCCCTTGCTTCTCTATAGCCCATATACACGGGCTACCATACAGCAGAGATGGCGGTCAAGAACGCCATTAAAAAGGCTGCTGCGAAAGTCGTCCCCACCTCCGCTCAGCCCGCACAGACAGCCCAGTCCTCCAAACCCACCTCCATCAACATCCCCAAAAATGCAAATGGCGGCGGTAAACTTCCTCAGGGCGGCAAAACTCCCCTGAAGACACCTCAGGATGAGGCTTACGCGTTCTTCACGGGTGAGGGCGATGGAGAGAAGGTGCAGGTTTGGGAGCTGTGGCTTGAGGAGGACGGAGGACCTGGAGAGGGCAAGGATGTAAGTGTTTAGTGAGCGGCTTGCGCTTGTAGGCGAGTAAATCCGAGATTTACATCTCACTAGCTGCGGGAGGACATGCTAAAGGCGACGCTGCGTACAAGGGGATGGAACGGGCTATTGCGTCGTCACTTTGGTCGCGTTCACGACCGCGTGCAGTAGACACGTGCTGATCACACAGTACATTCGCCTACCTCCACCAATCAGGCCTTACATTCTCCGCCTGTCCATCCAGCCTGGGACTGCCTGCTCTCTGAACGGCGTTCTAAAGTCCGACTTCCCCATGGACGGAGGTGTGTTTCAGCGAGGAGACTGGAAGGAGAAGAAGCTGCCTACCGACATCAGCAAGTGAGTTGCATGACCCTTGTCGGATCTTAGCACCCGCTGATTCTGAAGGCCGATCCATGTCGACTTGCCCATTTCCAATCCTGGAGCCTTCTGTTATTTCTTGGAGCACGATGGCCCTTCCACAGGTTCTCCTCGAGTCGTCGGCCGGAAGGGTTATTTCAACGTGGACCCCATCATCCGTCTTCCCGCCCGGACCCCTTTCTTCCCCGCCAACGCTCCAAGTCCCGTCAGCCCGCTCAACGACCAGTCCTCTGGCGCTGTGCTGCCTAAGACTGCCTCCCTGGATCTCGACTCGTTGATCATCTTGTCCGTGTTTGGAAAATGGATGGGCAAAACCAACGAGTGGGATGCGCATTTCGCTGAAGCCAGTCGAAGGGGCTACAATATGCTTCATTGGGCACCGCTTCAGCAGAGAGGATCAAGCGGGTCACCGTACAGTATCCGCGATCAGCTCACATACGATCCTACTCTACTCCTCAAGCCTGACTCGTCCGATGGAGGTTTGGCAGAGATCGAGGGGGTGCTCAAGGTCGCGAGGGAGAAGTACGGGCTAGGAGGGGTTACCGATGTTGTACTCAACCACACCGCCTTTGATTCTCCCTGGCTGCAGGATCACCCTGAAGCTGGTACGTCTGATTTTTGTACTGAAGAAGGTCTGTCAGAAACTAATGGTACAGGCTACTCGCCAGCCAACACCCCACACCTCCTCCCCGCTGTCGAGCTGGAAAATGCTCTCCTCGAACTTTCCGGTAAACTCCCCTCTCTCGGCCTCCCAAGCGTGCTAAACTCGCACGCGGACCTAGAACAGCTCATCCCACACATCGAGTCCGCCATCAACAGCGTCCGTCTATGGGAGTACTACGTATTTGATGTCCAGGCTTCCGTCAAGAGCGTGGCTGCGGCACTCGAATCGGGGTCGGTGAACGAATGGAAGGGTCCCTCTGTCGAGGGCAAGAATGTGGACGAGCTCGCCCAGCTCCTCAAATCGGAAAATCTACTGGTCGACTACCGCGCTTACTCCGGCCGCTTCTGCAGCACCGTCGATGCCAAGATCGCAGCGGGTCTGATCAAGGCGAACTCGCCCAGCGAAGGAACTGAGGGGCTTGCCAGCAAGTGGGGCAGAGTTTTGGATGTTCTCAATGTGGATCTGTACAGGGAGTGCAATGAGGATGTCACCGCTGCGAAGGATGGTGTTATTGGAAGAATCAAGTACACCCGGCTAGAGGCCGAGGGGCCCAAGATGGGCGAGATTAGCAAGGAGTGAGTTGCTTCGAAGTCAACGAAAGCTCATCTTTAGGAAACCTCTCATCGAGCTATACTTCACACGTCTGCCTCAGAATGAGCGAACCTCGAAGCAACCACCTTCTTCCCTTTTCCTCGCCAACAACGGCTGGATGTGGGCCGCCGACCCCCTCTCCAACTTCGCCGAGTACCCCTCGAAAGCCTACCTCCGACGCGAAGTCATCGTCTGGGACGATTGCGTCAAGCTGCGATACGGGTCTGGACCCGATGCCAACCCTTACTTATGGAAACGTATGATCGACTACGCTGAGCAATTGGCTGGGACTTTCGATGGGTTCAGATTGGATAATTGTCACTCGACTCCCATGCACGTTGGGAAGGCCGTCATTGATGCTGGACGAAGGATCAACCCGGACTTATACGTCATGGCGGAGCTGTTCACTGGAAGTGAGGGGATGGATCTGAAATTTGTCAGGGAGCTAGGAATCAACAGTCTGGTCAGGGAGGCATATAACGGTCACGATGTCAAAGACTTTGCACGACTGTGAGTCTACCATGGCACCGAACATCGTTCACTGCTTGACAGAAGCTGACAGGATCAGACTCTACCGCTTCGGCGTCGGCAAGCCCGTCGGCTCAATGGACGCCGCATGCCTCTCATCCTTCGAAGAGATTCCAGGACCATATGGCGGCGCGCCTCGCCAGGCCACAGTCATCCCACTCACCGGCTCAGTCCCCCACGCAGTCTTCTACGATGTCACCCACGACAACGAGACTCCTCTGTCTAAGCGAACGGCGGAAGATGCTCTTTCCACCGGTGCTCTCGTCACATTCACCAAGGCCGCTCTGGGATCCAACAAGGGCTTCGACGACCTCTACCCCAAGCTTTTGAACCTTGTCACCGATAACAGGCCCTATGAAGTGCAGGGCTCCGTGAGCGAGAAAGGAGATGCTGGGATTGGTAAGGTCAAGAGGGTGCTGAACCACTTGCACACGGAGATGATGTCGGGCGGCTTCGTCGAGGGGCACGTCCACGAAGAGGGAGAAGTGAGTGCATGACTTGATGATCTATGCGAGATGTACTGACATGACAGTACATCATGATCCACCGAGTTCACCCCATAACGCACAAGGGATACATGCTCGTCGCCCACACTGCCTTCAAGGGAATGCAAGGTCGCGGTTGGGGTGAGTCAGCGAGCTTGACAGACGGATCCGAAGCTGATTAACCTCAGTTAAACCCATCAAGCTTTCCCGGACTTCCATCAAATATATCCTCGGTACAGGTGTCGCTACCCACGTCGATCAGTGGAAGGATGACCCAAAACTCCACAGAGGTATTCCCTCGGAGCTGACATCGATTCCGGAGCCGGAGATCAGGAGTGGAGAAGACGGTGATGGGATGTACAGCGAAGTCGTGGTCCCCGAGGTGTTTGGCCCAGGCAGTATCATGCTCTTCGAGACCAACATGGATGTGAGTACGACTATGGCACGTAGTTAGAGGAACAACGCTGATTTCTCAGGACATCTCCCCGGACCTCGATGAGATTTGCAACTCCGATGCCGATGCCGCATTCGGTGATCTCGACCTCGTCGATCTTAATGTCATACTTCACCGTGCTGACGGAGAGGAGAAGGATGCCACCGGTAAGCTCATCAGGCACTACATAGCCATGGCTTCAGCTGAGATGATAGGTGGCGATGGAGTGTATACCATCCCCAACTACGGCAGTCTCACATACTGCGGTTTGGAGGGTTGGATGCACCCCTTGCGACAGATAATGCGGACGAATGATCTCGGTCACCCCCTCTGCGCTCACCTGCGCGATGGTTCATGGGCCCTTGACTATGTCCTCAACCGACTACAAAAGTTCGTCTTGCCGCATTGCGAGACTGTCTGCTCGAGCTGATCACCTCAGGCAAATTCCGGATCTCCCCCGCCTGTCCAAACCCCACGCTTGGCTCGCACACCGATTCTCTCTGATCCGCTCGACTTGCCCCGCCTTCATGCGCCCGAAGTACTTCGCCCTCATCATTTACACGGCGTACAAGGCGTCCCGCCGAGCGGTTGTTGAGCAATGCTCCGAGTTCGTCTCGACTGGTCATTCGCTCGTCCATGATCTCGCACTCTGTGCTGTCCAGATGTACGGTCTGGTCAAGTCGGCCAGTATCAACCCTTCGAAGCCGGTTCCATCGCTTGCAGCTGGTCTCCCGCACTTCGCTGCTGGATGGGCGAGATGCTGGGGAAGGGATGTGGTATGTTGTTCATGCCCACAGTGGATCTGGCAAGTCGCTAATGACATTCAGTTCATCTCCCTCCGCGGTCTCTTCTTGACGACTGGTAATTTCAAGGGTGCACGCGAACACATTCTCGCATTCGGCTCGACACTCAAGCATGGACTCATTCCCAACTTGCTCGACTCCACAAAGACCCCGCGATACAACTGTCGTGATGGACCTTGTGAGCTCAAAAGCCCAAAACTCGCATGAACATCAGCTGATACCATGCAGGGTGGTTCATCCAGAACATCCAGGACTACACCAAAATGTGCCCCAACGGATTGTCGATCCTGGACGACAAGGTCAAGCGCCGTTTCCCCGCTGATGACACTTGGGTCGAGTGGGACAGCGTCAGGGCTTTCGAGTATGAGAGCAGCGTGATGCAGCTTGTGCAGGAGATTCTGCAGAGGCACGCTGAGGGCATTGAATTTAGGGAGTATAACGTGCGTACAAAGTGATTATAATGAGTGACCATGCTGATGTGACCAGGCCGGACCAAACCTCGACATGGACATGAAGGACGAAGGATTCAACCAGAAAATCTGGGTGGACTGGACTACCGGTCTTATTTACGGTGGAAACAGGTTCAACTGCGGGTGAGCTTTGTGACTCCCACTTCTACTCTATCCAGGAAGGAGGAACGAAGCTAATTCAGCAGAACGTGGATGGACAAGATGGGCTCATCCGACAAGGCCGGAAACAAGGGTCTACCTGCCACTCCACGAGATGGCTCGCCAATCGAAATCACCGGTCTGTTGAAGAGTACTCTTACATGGGTTGAGGGCTTGAGGAAGAAGGGCGTTTGGAAGTTTGACGGTGTCCAGGCGACCGGTAAGTGTCCGCGGTATCCGTCGTCAAAGCCGGTGATGGCTGATCCTTTCAGTCAATGGTCAGAAGCGCCTTGTACCATACAAGGAATGGGCAGATCTCATCCAGGCTTCATTCGAGAAGTGCTACTATGTCCCCTCGGACCCTACTCAGGACAAAGACTTCAACATCAACTCTGCTATGGTTAACCGCCGTGGTATCTACAAGGACGTGTACGGTACACCCAAAGAGCGAGAGTGGAGCGATTATCAGGTAAGCTGAACTTCCTGATGGATCTGGAAGATTGTTGAGCTGACGCGCGTTAGCTGAGGTGCAACTTCACCCTACCCATGATCGTTGCCCCGGAGCTCTTCACCCCTTCGAGGGCTATCGATGCGCTCCGTCTTGCCGATGCGACCCTTCGTGGACCTTTGGGAATGAAGACCCTTGACCCAAGCGACTCGCAGTACCGCCCCGACTACGAAAACTCGAATGATGGGACTGACCAGAGTATCGCCAAGGGATGGAACGTGAGCAATGTCCTGCCCTGATCGCCCGGATCTTTGAGCTGACAGGTCTAGTACCACCAAGGTCCTGAATGGGGTTTCCCGCTAGGATGGTTCCTCACTGCCTATCTCAACTTTGACCGCCAAGCTGGCGAAGGCAAAGAAGATCCTAGTCGGACATATCACTTCATCTGCCAGGCCCTCTTGAAGGTGACGAAGCATATTGATAACGACCCATGGCGCGGAATCCCTGAATTGACCAATGCTGGTAAGCTGGGCCGCCCTCTGAGTGGGACTGTCAAAGATCACAACTGACTGTCAATCAGGTGGCCGATACTGCTCAGACTCTTGCAACACCCAAGCATGGAGTGCGAGTACCATCCTCGACGTCTTGGAGGAGATGTACAAGATTGGGCAGAAGTAGGTCCGCGCTGGGGAAGTGAAAAGAGGGAGGCGGGAAGTGAATTGGTAAAAGGTTACGGACGTTCAAATTAGAAAACTCTTACACTCATAGTTCTTAGAAAGGCTCTTGTTCCAGGATTGAATCGCTGTATGCATCGATTGGCATTCCAACAGACCATCTAAGAAGTGGTCAGATCTGATGCAAAAGCCTCGCCGCCTGCGCTTTCGGGCAACAAGTATTGCTGCATCTCAAGCCATCCAACCTCCGGAACTTGTTCCCCAGTCGAAAGGCACAAAGTCCCCGCCTGATCCAAAGCCTTGAGCTGATACCCCTTGAGCCCCATTGCCCGGCCTAACGGGTTGCCCCTGGAGCCCCTGGCCTTGGCCCAAGCTCTGTGACTGCTGTCTCTGCCTCGAACCGCCGGCTACTTGCCCCTGACCCTGAGCCTGCTGTCCCGGATTCTGCGCAGGGGCACGTGTCGCTCCTTGCGGCCCGCCTGCCCGACCTGCGCCAGGTTGTTGACCCTGGACATCACCGGCCCCACCTCCTGGAGTCGTTTCCCACGAGAAGCTAAACACCCGACTAAGGAAATCATCCGGTACCGTTCCCCAACCCTGTCCACCAGTCATATCGACGTTGGTACCGTTGGGCGCATTCTGTTGTTGCTGCTGAGGCGTGGGGAAGTAATTAGCGAGAAGATCCTCGACGGATGGATCGAGCTGATGGGCGTTCGGAGTATAAGTGTCGGGGTGGAATGTAGGGAATGGGCCTAGGAAGGGGTTGCCTGAAGGGTCGAAGTCCAATTGGAATGGGAAGGGAGAGGCCGAGGCTTGGTTCGGGTTCGGTCTGTATCCCTGAGCAGAACCTGGAGGAGGAGGATACTGATTACTGGGGTTCGGAAGTGATCCCGATGCTGAGCGTGCGGGAGCCCGTGGAAGGGGTACGGATGCGGATGGGTTAGAAGGGGGTGTATCGAAGTTGAAGTCAAGCAGGGAGAATCCGGGGTTGAGATTGCCCTTCTTGCCTCCTCCTGGTGTAGGAGCCGATGCTGCAGATTCATCTGCGCGTGGTTGCAGAGTCGCAGTAGAGGGCAGAAGGGGATAAGCGTCAAACACCGGTCGGTCTCGTGCCGGATCATGATGAGGTGACACGCTAGCGTGCGAGTGTGCAGAGTTGGAAGTGGGCGTAGTTGCCGGCATTGTGGTCGTGCTCGTCACCGGCGAGTCAGTCTCCAATTGAGCCTGACGGATGAGTTTCTTGACTGCTCGTTGAAGGCCGTCGGCTTCGTCATCGTCGGGTGTTTTCCGCTTGCCCGTCACGGCTGAAGCTGCTCCGGGTGGGCGGCGGCGTTCCTCTACCTCAGCTAGCAGGGGTTAGCACGTTGCAATACATTTCCCTTTCGTAAGTGCTCACCCAGCAGGAACTCCATGACCTTGACGGCTGATCTTGATGGGTGCGATACATCTGCGATTTGCCTGATTGAATCAGTTGAGGTTCATTGATGGACCCCCGAACGGACTTACCGCATTTGATCCAAGGCACCCCTGACTTCTCTAATCTTCTGCTCAGTCTCCCTGGAATGCATGTCTTTCCGATTAGTGCGCTGTATGTCAGTACATGGACGCCCGCACAGATATGATAGCGTAAGCTTACCAGTAAATCAATAATGACCACCAGCCCAGACACCGAGACGTAGAAGAGTGGCAACCTGAGCCAAATCAGCTCTACAATTGTAGGCAAATGAAACCAACTCACCACCACTTTTCGAGGAACGCCGCCGTACCGTGCGTATCACCCATCAATCTCAAACTCGCCCTCGCAGCCCGTATACACTGCTCCTTGCTATACGCAAAACGCTCATCGGTGTATCCTCTTGACAACCAGGGTCGATGGAGTCGCAGCATCCTCGAGTGGATAGCGAGATTAAGCATGACCTTCTCGTAGTACCGGATGAGGCTCTTCGGATTATGGTCAATCGGAGGAGGCGTACTTCGGACATTATCGCCATCAGTCTCCACGTCGGCGCTATGGTCGGTCACGCTACTGGCACCGTCGGGCGAGTTGGGCTGGAAGAACAGGGGTAACTCCATCATGGCCTTGCGAAGCTCGGCATCGACCGAGAGACTAGGTTGGTCAATTTGCGGTCCAGCATTGCAGCGGATGTGATACTCACATGAATGGATAGGGAGGATGACGATGGATGTTCGCCTCGCAGATCTGGCGGTACATGATCTGAATGAATTTGATGCGGGCGAGAACGAAACTCATTTGCGTGCGCACATGGGGCGGCTGGGGACGCAAGATCTGTCCGTCAATGATGTCCTCGTCGTCGATGTTTGCTGGTAGCGCAGTCTTGACTATTCCTGTAAGCAAGATCTCGCGGTGACTCGCAGAATCAAGGCTGAGTACCTCATCCGCCAGATTGTGGCAAGTAGTAAAGTGTGACAAAAACTCACTTTGATCAGGCTGGATACTGCAGCTGAAGTTGTAACTCGGCGACAAAGCCCAATCGAGAAAGACCAAATTCCACCATATCCTCCGCCCGACTTCTCGCTCAATGACGCTTTCCCATCGTCCAGTCCACATCGGCGAGGACTTGACGGCGTCCGTGGAAGTGGGTTCTGCGCCCAGTCTGCTCAATCCGAGACCTTGCGCCATCTGGTACTTGTAAGCGCATTATCCCATCTAGATTTACAGAAAACTTGCCTTGATGGCCGCGCCGAGCAAAGCCCATGCTGCCTCTCCACGATCGCGATTGTTCTTTCTCGTCAGCTGACTTACATACACCAGGTTGAAAGAGGCGCACCATGAAAACGGAGAGTAGCAGCAAGCACTGCAGGTTCTCGACGGCATGGCGACCAATGAAGTCTGCAGCCCACATGCACTAGATCATAAGCTCGAGATTCCCTCTGCGTGATAAAACTCCAACATACGCTCCGGGCGGCGTTGAAGTACAGATCAGGTAGGTCTCGGATTTCTTCGTTGGTGAAGTACTTGCGCGCTTCATCCGTGTCCATGAATTGAATGCCTAGCTAATTAAATCAGACATGGTATGAGGAAGCAAAGTAAGTGGACGAGGACTCACGCAGCAAACGCTATAGTACAACGCCACAAATGGGAGTGCGATATCGTGGACTACCATGTCGAGTGGTATTGCCCAAAGATCATGACATTGCCGGAGGAAGGTAGGGACGTGTAAGCCTGGTAATCAGCAGATGAATGAGGGGCGCGCAGGATCGCGTGTACTCACATCGATGTAGCCAATCTACTTTCTCGAGAAACTATCAGATCAGCTCTGCGACTACATCATACCATTCTAAGTGATGAGGACATACTGTCTTGACCAGCAATTCTCCCCGCTCTCGATCAGGCAATACCTTTACCAAAGCCCGCAGCCCCACATCCGTCTTCCGATAGAAGAGCGTGAATATGTCCATGGGACCAATGAGGTCAAGCAAACCGTCGATCCGCATTGCCCGATCCTCTTCGCTCAGCGTTTCGCCGTACGACCCAGTCCCCGATCCGCCAGGAAGCGTATCTCTCCTCTTGGTTTCTCCAGCCCCTGGGACTGAGTTGCCTGATCCATGAGATGGGGGCTGCATGAGTGATGACTTCCGCCTCATCTCCGCCGGGCTGTTATCTCCTGAGCCGGTTTGCATCATGGAGCCCGATACTGCTCGGCCACCGCCCGGTCCTGCGTTCGATGGCGGCGTCATGCCTTGCCCCTGCAAAGGCAGGGGGTGGGGCCGGACGAGATGATAATCGTTATTTGGAGCGTGCTTCGATATAGCAGATGGGGCCCTCGCTCCGAAGTGCGGTATGGCGTGTGCCCCCTCTACTGTTGAGCGGCCAAAGGCGAGGTGTTCCAGCGTCAGGGCGGCTCCTTCGGTATCGTCCTGGGGGTCCATGTCACCGTCTGCATCATCTTCCGCGGGCGGGGGAGCCATTGTGCTTCGGCTGCTTTCGCCGTTGCCTTGGCCTGCTTGAGCTTCGCTCGGTAGGGCAAGTGCTGCCGAAGTGGGTTGTTGCGTGGCTGAGGCGTCCGGAGCTTCCATCGCGATTGGCGAATCATATTGATCGCCTCCGACTATTTCCCCCGTAGCCGTATCCTCCGCCTTGATTACAGGTCCTGCTGTGATTCCAGTCAAGCTTTCTCCCGGAAAGGCTGGGCCGCCTCCTGCGGGATATGAGATCGACTCCAATCGTTGTGCTCTGCGGAGGTATTGATCCAGGTCAGACGGAACGAGAGCGCCCGTTTTCGTCAAGGCTGCTTCGAGGGCATCCAGTCTTTGGGCGACGGAGGCGAGATCCGACGCGGTGGCGAAGGTGAACCTGGAATCTCAGCGCGGTGATGACCAAAAGTAAAACGCAGGGTGACATACGGCGTGGCGATCACATTCTTCTCTGCCATTCCCACTTCGTGACACTGCGCTTGATCGTCACGTAGCAGGCATGGCGTACATGGGAATCTAGATGTCAGCAATTTTGTTCTGCAAATATGGAATGACGCCTACTTCTTGTCACACTTGATCTTCCGCCTCCTGCACTCTGAACAGCTCTGCACGACCCTCCTCCTTGTTGCATGTGGCCGTCTCTTCTTCCCCGTCGCCGTATTCCCTGGAATAGCCACGAGCGCCCCTTCTTCATCTTCATCCTCAATCCCTCCCTTCCTACCCCCTCCTCCAGCTCGGAGACTAACATCGTCCCCCATATCCTCATCGTCATCATCGTCTTCGTCCTCTTGTTTCTCTGGCGTACGTGCCGGTGGAGCGCTGGATTTGCGCTGCGCCGCCGCACGCTGGGGGGCTACTTGCTGCGGGAGCGAAGATGGTCCCGCAAGCGGGGAGTCATACAGCATCGAGATGGTAGACTGGCGCCGCTCTGGGATATGGGGCGGAGGGAGCTGATGCGTCTGTTGATATTGCGGTCGAGGATAGCCACCGGAAGGCAGGCCAGGCGCAAAAGATGCAGGGTGGGATGATCGGAACATTGATGATCCTGGCGGCGCACCAGCTTGGCTGTGTCCAAACTGATGCGGCGACCCGCGGTCGTCTGAGTACGCCCCAGCACCAAAGCTGGAGGCTGATATGGGAGGTAGCGAGCCATGCGGCATGTAATTCCCTCCAGGGCCACCGTAGCCTCCCATCGAACCCAGAGTCGGCTCGGCAGGATGAGGCGGTCGTTCAGAGCCAGATCGGGCGGACGTGGGGAAGCTGGGTGAGGAGAATGATCCACCTCCTGCAGGATTGTGAGAGTTGGGCGGCCACCCAACCTGTGGAGACGAGGTGCGATGAGGACCCGCGCCGGATGCTGCAGCTGAAGGCTGTCGAGTGGATTGCTGAGGTGGAGGCGGTTGTTGTTGCTGTGATTGTGTTTGCTTCTGGGCTTTATTGCGCTTGCCAGGTGGCGCTGTAGTTGGTGGAGGGCGCGACATTATGCGAGCATGTCTGGCTGATAGTACGAATGGCGTTTGGAGAAGCCAGCAGTGCGACGACTCAGTAACAAGGTGCAATTGCCGAAACGCGAGAGATCTCTGGATCTCTGATGACGATCGATTGTCCAACGAGGATGGTAGTGAGTGGCAGGGCGAATACTTGCAGAGCAGTTGTCAAGCCTCAAGCCCACCAATATATCTGGGCCAGAAGGAAGGGTAGACTGCGCCCGTGGTCCTGCTGATAGAAGGTAGGGGCCGACAGCTGACACTCGCTGTTGTTCGACAGTTCGCACGAGATCCGATCAGTTTCAAATTTCTGGCTGGTGATTTGATCAATCATACATCCCTACAATTAAATAACACAAACCTCCTCCAGGGCTATATCTCACGCTCAAGCAGCCAGGGACTCCGCTCCAGCGTTCCCTTCATCGATCGCGATGTTCGTGTCGAGCTTTTTCTGCGCCATCAGTATGGAACTAAGGACGCTCTGATAGATGACTGACCTGACGAACTGCCAACGCAGCGGTGTTGTCTTTGCCCTGCGCAGCCTGGATGACCAAGAATTCTTTGAAGAGAGTATGCTTCAAGACCCTGCTCATCAGCACATGCGCCACTGATAAGCACCTACTTATTCTTTGACTTGCCGACATCGAGAGCGTCGGCCTCGGCACCGGTAGCAGCTTCGATGGCGGGGTTGAAAACCTCAGTCTCGGCTGCCTCTGCTGACTGGAAGATCAGCTCAAGCTCAACCAGGACTAAGGGCCACTTACATCTCTCATAGCTTTGATGTTGGCCAGACTGGCAGCGTCGACAGTGGCCAAGTCGCAGTTCGCAAGAGGGGCCAGAATGGCTGTAGCTTCTGCAGCAGCATTACCACCAATGCCGTCCGAGATCTGGAAGGAACTGCAGTGTGAGTCGGAGCAGAGGTGCAGGGGCAGGTGAACTCACGCATAGTCCTGTTCTGGGAAAGCGGGGCATGCGCCAGCTTGGCGGACGTGAATGGGTCCAGCGGCGACCAGCGCGAGGACGGAGAAGAGGGCGAGGGCGTAAGAGTGCATCTTGTAGTAGAAGGGTTGGTGGAGGTGAAGTTGGGAGCGCTGAAGTTTCTAGGGCTACAGGTGATTTGAAGTAAGAAGCAAGCGGACCGGCCGTGATGTAAAGATGAAGCGAAGTGAAGTGGAAGTGTGTGAGATGGAGGGGAGAATGAGCAATTTAGTCAACTACTTATACGTCTGGCTGGCTGTAGCTGTCACTGCGCCCTGGACGAGGCGTAACCTCGCTGGGTAAGCCTCGCACTATCGCCTCGAGATGCCGTGGAGATCATCTTGGGGATGCGGCACCGCCTTGACTACCAAACGGGTGTCTGACAACGGCGAGGTAGCCAGGCCCATGAGCGAGGCGATCCGTCGTCAGGCTTGGTGCGGACCAGTGTCCATCGCTACTAGTGCTGTGAGACAGCCATGCCGACCAACCCAGGCGAAACAGACCCCATCGACAGAGTTTTGAACGTCCTCGAGTTTCCGAAATCGACCCCCCCAAATTTCGATCTCAACGCTTAGTATCTACGTCCATGATTGAATCAGTAGCGGGAAAGCGGGCATACCGCTAGTGCGCTCTAGAAGAGTATATAAGCAGTCGCGGTGAAGGTTTTGAATCATCAGTAAAGGCATTTTCACATTCCTCCACATTCCTGATCCCGACCATAGTGATTTTTCGATTTTTCGACATCTCCAAGGAGCGCTACATCCCAGCAATGCATCCCCACGTACGAAGCTAGCCTAGAAGGAGATGGCAGCGTTCTTGGTCTTCTTGTCACCGCCGAGCTCGAAGTGCTTGCACCGCTTAAGAACGAGCTGGTGCTTTGCCTTGCACGATGTGCACTCTAGACGCAGGACGACTTTCTTGGTCTGTTGGTGTAGCCGTGCGTGATATGAGTGTATGAGGTCGATAGATGATCGAGTGTTGTAGAGATGTAGGGAGAATGTACGGTGGTGTCGATGGGGAAAATCAAGAGTAGATGTTCAACATGACGAATGAGGTGGACATGGGGTAGTAGCGAAGATTGAAAAGGATGATCAGCGCAGCTCTTCTTCAGCATGATGAACAACGCACAGTCTTTGCCTTCTTGTGGAAGATAGGCTTGGTCTGACCACCGTAACCCGATTGCTTTCCTTAGCACATCAGCAACATTCAACAATTTCACCATGTACACTGGACTCACGGTCATATCGTCTCTTTCCCTGGGCAGCCAAAGAGTCCTTTCCCTTCTTGTACTGGGTGACCTTGTGGGGCTGGTGCTTGCCACAGTGCCTCGAGGGGCAGACTTTGAAAATTCAGCATTATTCCTCTAGAATGTGGCAGTGGATATGGACTTGACTCACAAGTTCGGCGGGTCCTGGAAGCAGATGTCAGCTGTAACTCCACACATACCAAATGATCCAATCCTGTCGTTCCCATCAACACCTTGATCGACCGCTGGGCACCCATTATTCCTCCTTCACCCCAGCGGCCCAGCCCCATTTGCTCTCAACGTTCATCCTTCCCGTCTCCAGCCATCGCTCCCGATCAAGTTCCAGCTCCTCATTGATCCTTCCGTTCCATATTTCGACGCATCCGCTGCAGGATAACTAAGATGAGATACGCACTTGGGACTGCAAATATCAGCTCCTACATCTCGATGCAGATCGATCTGACCGAAACTCACATGTTAACCCTGTAATAATGAAAGCAAGCATCGGAAAGAGCAAAAGAAGCACGGTCAGCATATACAACCCCTATAGCTGCTTGTGTGATCACTTACATCGTTGACCGAGTTGTATGCCTTGATGTATGAAGAATGGACCTGGGCGGCGACGAGTACGGGCTAGATTTGGCGCGAGTGATACTGATACTTTGCCGCCACATTCAATTCTGAGGTAACGCCGAGAAACTCCGACTAGGATTATACGTCCGCTGTGCTGCAATTGCCCGATTGAGTAATTCCATCGCTCGCTGCATACGAAACTACCTCGCCCTTACTACTCTACCCTGCTAGCTAATACATCCCATCTCTTCCCCTAAAAGCAGGTCAGTCACACCGCGCACACACGACAACACCGCCAGCACCAGCTCACACCGCAGATCGACTATTGCCATCATGTCGTTCGCTCCCCCAGAGGCCCACCAGCAGTTCCAGGTGAGTTACGCGAATTCAATCGGGGATGCAGTAGGGGACATCGGACGAGCGGAGGGAATGGTGGAATTGCGTCAGTGGAGACTGTCATGCTTGCGTATGGCGCAAGAGCCGGAGGGGAGGTCATGCCCGATCTGCAGCAGGTCGCAGGGAGATGAAGTACTGCAAGGGAATTATCGCTGATCACGAATTTTCTCCTTACCGACCCCCGCCTGCATCCAATTACTCTTCGTTGCGCTACTCGCATCACTGCTATTCGCCCAACAGCACATTCTGCGTCTGCTCAACACCAACGTCAAGGGTGGCGGAAAGATCATGTTCGCCTTGACTGAGATTAAGGGTGTTGGCCGGCGTTACGCCAACTTGGTCTGCAAGAAGGCCGATATCGACTTGAACAAGCGGTAAGTCGGCGTTCGATATCTGTGGAGGGGCCTCAATCATTGGGGCCGCGTAAGTTGTGCGGGCGCGGGGGAGGGTTATGCCCGATTTTTTGGCGGCACAAGGGGAAGCGATACGCGGCCATGCTCCACCACACACCGTTTTCCCTGGAGCCTATCGCTGACTCACGTAGTGCCGGAGAACTCAACTCAGACGAGCTCGAACGCATAGTCACCATCATGCAGAACCCCGCCCAATTCAAGATCCCCACCTGGTTCCTTAACAGGCAGAAGGACATGATTGACGGCAAGAACGCCCACGTTCTTTCCAACCAGATCGACCAGAAGCTCCGTGACGACCTCGAGAGGCTTAAGAAGATCAGGTGTCACAGAGGGTTGAGGCACCACTGGCAGGTCAGGGTCAGGGGTCAGCACACAAAGACCACGTAAGTCCAGCTCTTATGCTCTATGTGCAGGAGAACGATGCTGATTATTATTTAGCGGTCGACGAGGAAAGACCATCGCTGCCAGGAAGAAGTAAACGTTGTCCTTGCATATATTATTATGATTGGCGGTGTTTTCTTTGGGTCGGTCGCATGCAGCCCTTTCTCGGATACCGATATGTCTCAGATTCACTTCATCATCGAGAGACTAATTACGGGTTTGAAATATCGGCAGAAAAGACTTTGCTGGACGTGACCTGTGGGAGTGGAGAGCCGACCACAAGGACGACATACACAGAACAGACGTTGCGTCTCGAGCTGAGTGGGTCGAAAGTCCCGACGTGGTCTGGTGGAGCGTGCCTCTGATGTGTCCTAGTACGCTCGTCCCAAGCCGCTGCAACACAGCGGTGGCGGAGTGTCGCAGCGGTTTGGAACGAGCTTAGTGTCCGAGTGCGATCTGCCATGTAGTTTTCCATGCTTCACTCCCAATCCACGTGTGCAAGGATCTAATCTCTAGTCGCCCTTCTCCAATCGCACAGCCGGCCGCCTCCTCACCATATCCATGTCCGTCTTGTGACCCACCAATGTCCGGATATCTGAAATCTTGTACCTGCAGAACATCAGCGCAACCTCTCAAAGTGACGGGCGATGTGACCTACTTGATCATGGTTGGCCTCTCCAAACTCATCCCCCAGCCAAGCACCCTGACGCCCTTTGGCAGACCCATCGGTTCGAGCATTTCTGGCCTGAAGACTCCGGACTGGGTGTTGTTAGCTACAGCCTGTCCAGCGTGTAGCTCGCTCAGCTTACATTGGCAATCTCAATCCATTTGCCAAGTCCCTCGTGCCATGAGAAGACCTCCATACTCGGCTAGGAAGAGAGTCAGCTGATGAGCTCTTGCGACAAGACAGAATGATATTCAACTCACCTCAGTGTAAGGATTGTATGCTGGCTTGAACCGCAGCTTGGTGTTGCCAGTCTTGCGGAAGAACTCTTCCATGAAAGCTGGGAGTCAGCCATTTAGACCCGGTGAGAGGAGGGCTACGGGTACACACCGATCAAGTGTCCAAGAGTGATGTTGTAGTCCGCCACCACTCCTTCGACCTGGTGGAACTCTGCCAAATGCGTAGCATCCGTTGACTCATTTCTAAACAGTCAGTTCTTTCTCCTACTCCTGCTTGTACAATGACTTACCTGAACACTCGATCGATAGAGAAGAACTTGGCAGGTTTGAAACCCCCAGGCTGATTAGCCAACCGATACAGCATATCAGTCGACACAGCCGTCGTATGTGTCCGCAATAACAGCTTCTCACTCTCTTCCCTCGAGAACGGCGCACGGTAGCCTATTGAACCGTAACCGCCTTCTTCGTGTACTTTCCGGACGCGCTGGTAATACTCTTCGGAAGGGGGTTTGGATCGTGATGGTTCTAAGGAAGAATCAGCACAGATTCAGATAGATACCAGGGGACTGGAGTGAAACTCACCCTTGACGTAGAATGTATCCTGCATTTCTCGAGCGGGATGTTGCTGCGGGACAAACATGGCGTCAAAGTTCCAGAAGGCCGATTCGACAAATCGGTTCGTGGGCATCTCAGTGAATCTGAAGATCAGCTTTAAACCATGCGAAGATCGGACAAAAGGTCACAAGTAAGCTCACCCTAGGTCGAAAAAAATTTGGCGGAACTCTTCCCTGACTTTGAGCAGAGGGTGGAGCGCTCCTCCGTCCGTGGGCTGACCAGCAGCGGCGAAGTTATACTGCTTGAACGAGGCGTCTTGCCACGAACCACTGGACTATCAGCCACGGAAATGAATTCTAAGCGGCCGAACAAGCACTCACGAAGCGAGCATTTCTTCCGTCAGGTCAGTCTCGAGCTGCTTTACCTCAGTCGCGAAGTTCACACCCTTCTTGATCGAGTAGTGGATATGTTTTCTACTCAGTTCAGCTGACGATTGCCGAGATGTATGCTGGATAAAGCTGACCTTGGCTGGATGAGTTTTCGCTTCTGTACCTCCTTCAACACCACATCGCCCTCGGGATGAGAGCCTGTATCCCGAATTGTCCTCAGCTGCGTCGCAGTCTCATCAGGCACTGAGTCAACCTAACCGATCAGCTCTGGTAATTCTAAAATCATTGTGAGGCAAACTCACGGCTCGCACGAAACCCGCGCCATCTTTGGCTATCCACTTATTCTTGAACGCTCTCATTTGCCCAATCTTCGCAACGTCATCGCCGACAGCTTTCTGTGAGTCGTAAGCGGCGAATGATCAAATGCCAGAAAGCCTTGAGCTTACCTTTAAATCTGGCACGCCGAGCGGTACCCCTCCCTTCGGCTGCAACACCTCCCAGACTCGATACTCATGCGAGCCCTTCGCAGCAATATCAAGGCCTTCTTCAGTGAGAACAAAAGATGTAGTGGTTATTTGCTTGTAAGCGATCATCTGTCGACATCAACTTCCATCCCAGATTGCACAGACCGGCCGTGCGTCGGCGAATGGACGTACCTCCCGACTGAGCAGACTGTCCAGGACACCTTTGAGAACTATCTGGGCCTCACCAGGACCCAGCTTCGAGCCATCCAAAAGCTGCAGGTCCCGTGAGTCTTCCACCGAGCCAGAGGATGAGGCGTCCAGGGTCGACAGCAAGAGCGTTTGCAGAGATTCGGGGGAAGGGGTCGACATTTTGAGGCAGATTGAGCGATACTGATGCTACTGGGGCGAGATTTTTCGGCCGTAGACTCGATTCTCGAGTGATAATCCGCTCGGTGAGTGACTTGTCCAAAGTGAGGCGAGCGAGATACACCACGCTGTGCTGTATGTGCTAGATGTATTCACTGGCTGTATGTAGTTGGCGCTCCCAACTTTCTGAGTCGCTGGCGGTAACCGCCGCTCGCCAAACTTTATTTGCGCCGTGATTAGTGTTTCAGAATAGTTCCGCTGAGCTCAGGTGGTGGAGGTCGTCCAACTCTTTCCCTTCCCTCTTTCCCTTTCCCCCTCCCCTCTTCTCTTCTTCCTCCTTCCTCCTCCCTCTTCCACATCCCTATACTACACAATGCAGGTAGGAAGGACAGTGGAACAGCTCAAGAAGAGGCGTCATGCCTTTCTCGCTCCATACATCCCTCCCATCCAAGAGCGCCAATATCAAAATGTCGACCATTCGGAGGAGGTTGGGCAGCTGAAGGGTATCATAGGCGGAGAGAAACGTGAGCTATAGAGTGCTAGTATAAGACCCTCGGCTGATGATTAGGATCCCTCATCATCACTCTCGGTGAAGACTTCTGGATTGGACGTCGTCCAGAGTGGTATGTCCCTCTTCTCTACGCTCGGACCGACGGAGGAAGGAAGGAGCTGATGCACCACAGTGACCTTATCCTCGACGATCCTTCTATCTCAAATTTCCATCTCCGCATCTACGCGTGAGCTCGAGCTCTCCACGTGTAGAAGCACCTTCGAGCTGATCTGGTCAGTGTCCGAACCAGCTGCAGGCAGTCCCTCATTTGCCTTCACGACCTCTCCACAAACGGCTTCATCCTCAACGACATCCCTTACAAGGCTACTCAGACCCTCGATATAGGCGGTAAATCGTGCTCGACGCGAAGTGTCATCATTCGTCCCGGTGATGTGGTGCGCTTCCCAGATAGCTCAATCGGTAAGCTTCGCTGATCCTTGGCGTCAGTCAAGCCAAAGCTGACTCCTTCAGAGCTAGTCTGTCGATACTTCTCTCGTCACTCCGAAGCAACACAGACCACTCAAAACATCCCCGGTCAAGTCCAATGTAACGTCACCGCCCTATTCAAAACCTCCGACTCCTCCCTCACTCGCACTCTCGATCCCTGGATCATTCAAAACTTCACCCTCGGCACAGGAAGCTTCGGCCGAGTCCACCTGGCTACACACAAAGAGATCTCCGGTCTTCAGGTCGCCTGCAAGACTGTCGGTATCAGTGCTCAAATCGAGCTCGAAATCCAAGTCTTGAAGGGTCTGGATCATCCCAATATATGCGGTATCTACGACATGTCCAAGGAAGAAGATGAAGGTTTGATACATCTCTTCTTGCCACTCGTATCAGGCGGCGACCTCTTCTCATACCTCGAGAAGCATGTAATGTTGACGGAGGACGAGGCCAAGTTTGCCGCTTATCAGCTGCTCAAGGCAGTAGAGTTCCTCCATGAGAGGGGAATAGCGCACCGGGGTGAGCTAGCGCCTTCACCTGATGCTTAGCTGAGCTAAACTTCTAGATATCAAGCCTGAGAACGTCCTTTTGCATAAATCTGGCGCATACCCCCATCTCCTCCTTGCAGATTTCGGTCTTGCCACTACCCGCGATCTTACCCTCGATAGCGTCCCTTTCGCCAAGACACAGATGGCGGGGCGACACCATCGTGTCTACACGGGCACATCCCTTTACATCCCACCAGAGCGGCTCAAGGCGATCTTGAGTCGCAAGCGATCCAACAGTGGACAGGCGGAGAGCTTCCACGGCAAGGCATGGCGGACCGAGATGGGGAGGATTTGGTTTGCAGAGGAGACAATGATGGATATTTGGGCTATCGGAGGTGCGTGTACATTGGCTGAGCCTCCGGTCGATAGGGCACCCACTGATCCTTCAGTCGTCATTTACTTGATCATGACCGGCTTTCATCCATATGACGAGCGAACGAACCTTGACGATCACCCCACCCCAGCCCCAACCAGCAGCGCGACTACTCAGCGCCAATCTTCCGCTCGGAGCTGGGACGAGTTTCGGTCGACTAACCCATCGAGGAGCGTAGGCGAGAGCGGTCAGACGGAGCAGGAGATTGAGTGGAGGCGAGTGGAGAATCGATGTGCGAAGTTCACGGTGTGCTTCGTCCTCGTTCGGTTCTGCATTAGACTATGATCAAGCTGATACTCTCAGAACCTACTAAAGACACACTGGGAGCCCGTCGGACGATGGACGGATATCAGTGTTGAGGGTGAGCAACCTTCTTTCTGCTGTAATGTTCAAGGCTCACGGATCCAGCCCAAGACTTCGTTGCTGGTCTCCTCAACCGGCACCCGACAAAACGCCTGACCATTGGAGAAGCCCAAAGCGATGTATGGCTCGAGACTCACCAATCCGCTCTAGACGAAATCTACGACAACGTTGTCATCCAAGGTAAACTTGAACGCGCAAGTGTGTGGAATCGGAATGGCGGTGTTCCGCCTGCCAACATGCGAGAAATCGAAGTGGCAAAGCTTGCTCAGATCGACAAAGCCAATCATCCGAACGAAAACGGCCCATCCAAGGCCTCGACCTCCCGATCCGTACGTTCGGCTCAGCGCACAGATGCAACTTCCGATGCCGATCATTCTCCTACACCGGCCATCATTGCAAAGAAGGCTGAAGCGGCCACTAAACGGAAAACTGTCGACACACCTACCGCGCCTAAATCTACCAACAAGAAGACAAAGACGAAATCCAAGAGAACTTCCCTTTCCGAAGATCCCGAACCCGCTCCTCCGCCCATCACCAAGCCCTCCCGGCCAATCAAGTATCGTCCCGAACCGCGAAAGAACGGCAAGAAGAACACTCCCTTATCGGCCTCCCGACGCCCCTCGTCCTTGTTTTTACCCAACAGCGGCATCTTTGCGGATCTGGACGACATAGCCGAAGAGGCTGAAGATGCCGCGGCCATCGGAGCGGACAACGCGTCAGAAAGTCTCGCAACCGCCGCTATGACACTGAACGACCTTCTGACGACTGGTGGCGATCAGGGTGATAGTGGGAGTACTACGGCAGGACCAGGTGGGAGTGGGGACACTACAACGCTCGGTATGGAGACTCAAGAACTGAGCTTCCCGCCTATCAGAGCGGGTCAGCGGAAGTCTCTCGTGTCGAAGCAGAAGGGCGGTGGTCTGGGTATTGGGGGTTCAGCGGCTGGGTCCTCAAAGTTCTTACCTGCTTCAAAGCTTGCAGCTCTTGCAGAGGGTAAGTTCCTTGACACACGCTCGGCTACACGGGACCTGGAGCTGACACGTCCAGCGGCATCGCTTCGACCATCCGACCTCGCAATCACACTTCAAGACACCGACCCGACTATCCCCGCCCGCAAATCGTCGTTCCAGCCGCCAGCACCGTCAGTCAGCGCGGCCAAGTCAACTTCAAAGCGAGTGGTTCTCAAACGTATTGACAAGGCTTGATATATCGTGCGTTGCACGACACTCGCTGGATCGGTGCCGGCTGATCTTACAGGTGCCGCATCAAATTGGCAGGTCGCAGGCAGGGGTCATTTCTGATTCGGACTTCGCGTGATTTTCACTACTCATGCCATATAACTGTACAAAAAGCAACAGACCCCCGGGAAATCCATCATGTATATAATCTATGTGCTACCGCCCATGAAAGATCTAGCGAGGAACCGCGCGCCTTCCCCGTACACTTCTACTGATTTAGATTCTAATCACATAAACAACTACATTGATACTTCCGCTTCGAGACCTTCAGCCAGCCTCTTTGCCCGGCGCGCCACCTCTCCGCGTTCACCCATGACAGTCAAGCGGACACTCACGCCCTCCAATTCCGGGTCAGAGTTGAGCGAGGGGAAGGGTGTTAGGTCATACCGACCAAAGGCGTAATTCAAGATATGGGTAGAGTATGCCGGTGATGATTCACCCGCAGGTGCAGCTAACCGCACGATCCCCTTGACTGGCGAGATCAGCTTAGAAGCTACAAAGTCATCATGCGGTGGTGAGGTTGAGCAGAAGCTCACCTCGGTATATCTCGAAGCTCAGCTTCGCCAGTTCCCGATCCAGCACGTCCCTCTCTAGCGGTACAACCTGCAGCCGTATCTCATCCGATCCGGCCTTAACGCCTTTCCCACCCGCCCCACACCCGGGCCCATGATCATGCCCCTCATGTACCCCTCCACATCCCTTCTTCTGCTCTCTCCTACCACCCCGCCGTATCCCCCTCACCTCGACCTCATCGCCATGCCATCCTGCCTCTTTCCCCTCACCCGCCAAATCAGCCCAGCTCTTGCCCTCCGCCCCTGATTTCTCCCACAGGCCCGTATCTAGCCCGAAGATGATTTCAGGGTCCATCCCATCACCGTTGGGCCCTATGCGGATCCGAGGTGTTTCGTCATTCAATGTTCCAAGGTGGTCCATTAGGATGTCGAAGCCGTTCTCTGACACTAGTTGATGTTTGTTTAGGAGGAGAAGGTCGGTGTATTTCGCTTGGAGCTGGATTGCGTCAGGAAGAGTGGTTTAAGAGATGAGAAGATTAACTTACCTTGGCTGATGGTGAGGTATCCTCGTACCCCCTGAAATTTACACAGTCAATCACAGTCACCACGCCATCTAGCTTGAAGCCCTGCGGTTCGAGCTGCCGTATTTGAAGTGCGAGAGTTGCAGGGAAGGCAGAACCACTAGCCAGTCAGTTCAGTTGTCTGCGCCATTGTAGTGTCTCCAAAGCGTACCTGGACTCGATGACGATTCTATCTGGAGAGAACTTATCCCTGACTTCAATCATGGCATTCTCAACTAGGCCAACCATAGTACAGCATCTGGCATTGATCAGTCATCTGCCCTGCCCCTTGCTACTCATTGCGGACAGAAGGAAGACTCACAAGCACCCGTTGAGTATCTCAGATACACCAGTGATATTCGACTGAGAAGCAAGGAGGGAGTCCACTGCAGGATAAGCTGCACCCCTTTGCTTGCTTGCAAGCAACCCTGCGAACCTTCGACATCGCCATACTCATTCTTCAGCAACACTACCTGTGCAGTCGTTAGTCCTCTCTTCTCGCCGTCGAAAAGTAAGGTCTCATGGGCGTCAGGACCCACCTTGTAATCCTTCGGTAACTGCTTAAGCAATCCCAGGATAGTCGTAGTCTTGCCCTGAAGAACAAGTCAGATCTCGTCAACAAACACAGTCAACCGATGCTTCAGAGTTCCGATCTGCACTAGATCCACGATTCGGACCAGCATGCCAGAGTACTTACAGCTCCTGCGGTGTATGAGCCAAGTCGGGCAAAATCAAGACAAGCGGGACGAACCGAGAAATCCAGTGAAGCAAGTGACCGGGATAGGTTTTCTCGAGCCAGAGCTCTCAGCTGAGACGTCTGACATGATAGATGCTTCTCGAACGGGGGGTGGATGATGCGTAGATGTCACTTATAGGAGGTGTAAAGATAGCCAAGGATGGGCTGGGGAAGATCAGTCTGAAGATCCAAAATTTTGCCGAGATAAGCGAGGTGCATCAAGAAATCTCGCTACAGAGCTCGTCTTAGCTCCATCGACTCTCTACATCTCATCTTGCCTCGTATCTCCCAGGTGTGGAGCAGCCAGACATGCCCCAGCTACAGCTCATAGCCAGCCCACAGGCGCACGCCGAGCCCGCCTGGTCGGTCGCTTTCAACCCCAAGCGAAATCTCCTCGCATCATGCTCGACTGATAAGACTGTCCGCCTCTATTCGTACTCGCTCCCATCCGACGATACTACGCACAAGCACGGCCCTGGGTGCTCTCACTCGCATAGCGATGCACCAGCTGTTGCTGGTCCGTCTTTTCCCGCACCGACCTCCGATAAGCCAATCATCCACTATGTGAAATCGCTTCAGACGGAGCAAAAGCGCACTATCCGATCTTTGGCTTGGGCGCCGTCGGGGCGTACACTCGCTACGGGGAGCTTTGACAGTACCGTCGCTGTATGGGAAGAGATGGATGGAGATGGGGAGGGGGGAGAGGAGGAGGAAGCGGAGGAGGAAGGGCAGGAAGGTGTGTATAAGCCCAAAGCCACCAAATCGGCCGAGGCGGATCAATTTATGGATGACGAGGATAAAGATGGACCAGAAGGAGGTGCGAAGGCGGTGAAAGAGTGGGAGTGCGTCACTACGTTAGAAGGGCATGAGTCGGAGTGTAAGGCTGTGGGATGGAGCTCGGACGGGGCACTCCTGGCGAGTTGTTCGAGAGATAAGAGCGTTTGGGTCTGGGAGGGTGAGCGTCTTGCTGACACATATGTTGCAAGCTGTTAGCTGACTCGTCAGTCCAGCCCGATTCTGATTTTGAGTGTATAGCCGTCATGATGGAGCATACACAAGATGTCAAAACGCTCGCTTGGCATACCAGCGAAGAGGTATGACTCCTGATCAACCCCTTTCGAACTGGTCTGACAATACCAGATCCTCGCTTCGGCATCATATGACTCTCACATCCACCTGCAATGGGATGACCCAGACGGAGATTGGTGTATCTTCCAAAAGTTACATCCTAAATTACCTGCAATCGCCATCGCTGTCCCTCGTCCCGACGCATCCAACCCTTCTCCCCCCGCTTCGGAGATCCTCGCATACAACTCGCTCGTCTCGGCCCTTTTACCCACTGCCGCTGAAAGGGAAGCGGAGGCACACCTCAATGTTCCGCCATTGCTAGAAGACGAAACGGTATGGAGCCTCGCGTGGAGCCCTTGTGGCCGATTCTTGGCCAGTGGGGGCGATTTGGGTGGGATCAGAATATGGGCTAGAACGTAAGTGCTGAGTGTCGACCCTGCAATTCGCTGCCATCTCCTTCTGAGGGCAATCAAGTGGCTGAATCGTATAGTGGAAATAATCCCGATTCGCTTCTCGCTGAGATATATCACACAGCCGCTCATTCGCGATCCTGCTTCAGTCTATCTTGGACTACCGGTGGCTCAGCTACCTCAACTGGTGGTTTGGGGATTCTAGCGAGTGCCGGCGCAGATGGCAAGATCATCGTGTGGCAGATATCCGATCTGAAGGACAAGGACGAAGTGCCAGAATCGGCGTCGAAGAGCAGAAAACCTCAGATCGCCGTGACGCCAGTGGCGGCTGTCAGGGATGCGCATGGCGTGGCGGATGTGAATTGTGTGACGTGGCTGCAGAGAGAGGATGGCGCTGGGGCAGGTGTGTTGGCGAGTTGTGCGGATGATGGGAGTGTGAAGGTCTGGCGGGTTGTCAGTGATGCGGAATGACGGACAAGCAGGTAGGATCTGAAATGTGATTTTGGTCTGCAGAGCCCTTCGTCTAGTTTGTCATCGCGTTCATATGTCTCTTGTCGCGGACTGACAGGAAGCGCGCACCCCGGCGCATGGCTGACTTTGCATTCGGGCTGTTGACGGCTGAATCAAATCAGATTCATCTCGGCGCAATCCCGCTTCTCGAAGTCTAGTCACTGGGGCGAGCGGAAAGTTCTTTGGAGTAGCATTACTTATTATACGGATCGGCCTGGCTAGTCCTCTACATACAAGATCATGTGGTTTTTCGTGCCCAGCCGAACAATAGCCACGCGATGCTCTACCATCTCCTGCCGCACAATCTCGTAGCGCGGATCATTGACTGTACGGTCATTTACAAAGAGGCCTTTCGCTCGCACAGCTCTACCGGCGTCGGCTAAGGCGGTAAGCAGGAGAACGTGAGGAGGCATTGACAGGATATAAGACAATATTCCAACATACCTCGACTTTGGCACAGCCCGAATTGCACACACAACTTCGTTACCGGGACTCCATTTATCTCTTTCCATTTCACTCGTTTGAGTCTGGGATCTCCCTCGAAAGCAGAAAGAATGTCGTCGGATTTCAGCAAACGGGGATTCAAGCGGTACAGGACGTGTGCGGCTGTTTGAGCCTTTTTGACCGCGTCAACTGCACTGTGTCAGATTGCAACTTTAAAGATCTAGGGAAGTGCAGGTATCTCACCACCATGCACAAGCTCCGTCACCTCATCTGCCAGAGTTTTCTGAGCTGTGCGTGACTTCGGATCTCGCTGATTTGAGTTAGCGCATTGGCGAGCAGTAAATGACTTTGGGAAACGCACATAGTGTTGAATCATCAACTCGTCAATATCAGCCACAGGAAGCCAGCTGAAGATCTTGAGATATCGCTCCACATCCTCATCTGTGGATCTTAGGAAGAACTATTCTCGAGTCAGCACGAGTAAATGTACGAAGGGGATGGACTGTCTAGGCTCACCTGATAGAAGTCCGAAACGCTCGTTCTGCCCTGATCTAGCCATACAGCGTTCCCAGCCGATTTGCCGAACTTCTCACCAGAGCTCGTCGTCAACAATGGTATGGTCAGGCCGTACGCCGCTTCGCGCTCGACTGAACTCCCCGCTATGGAGCCTCCCTCCCCATTGTCACTTCCTGCCTCGCTCGCTGCCATCCGCTTGATGAGATCTATCCCAGCAACGATGTTTCCCCATTGATCGCTCCCACCCAGCTGGATGGTACATCCCCTCGTGCGGTACAGATGCAAGAAGTCGGAAGCTTGGAGGAGTTGATATGTGAATTCGGTGTATGAAATGCCTTGATCAGAAGAAAGACGGTTCTTCACGCTGCATTGATGAGCTTGCTGTGCGAGCTCTGAGACTTCGAGATCTTTCAGCTCACCTATCCCGCGCGAGCATCACATTGACTCTAGCCATCTTTCCCACTGTTCTCAAGAAGTCCAACAGTCCGACGCCTTTCGTCCACTCCAGATTGTTGACAACTTCCAGCTCTCCCCTGATATTCTCTTCCTCCGTGGCCTTCTCCTTTCCCTTACGATGTCTCTCGGTCGAGAACGCATCGTACCCTCCTCGGCGCCCAGCATACTCAGATCCAAGCTGGAAGAATCGCTCCACCTGCTCAGTGATCCCCTTGACGTTCCGGTCGAGCTCATCCTCTGCGAGAGCGTTGCGCTCGGTCGACCGGCCAGAAGGATCGCCTATTGATCCGGTGGCTCCTCCAATCTGAAGACTGTGAGCGTAATTCCCTCCCGGTTGACTTAGATCAGGCGTACGAGGGCTATGGCCTTATGACCTGACATCTTGAAATGCAGCAGGCCCATCAAGGGAAGTAGGTTGCCCACATGGAGGGATGACGCCGAGGGGTCTACACCCGCGTAAAGACTTGTCGGAGCGTCGACGTGCTGACGAAGCTGCTGGCTGCAATATGAGCCCAGGTATCATCTCGTGGCAAATATCCTTGGCAGATCACTCACTTTGTCAAAGCTGAGATGTACCCCCTAGAATCCAGCTCATCTACCACATTTCGCTGAGCCACTCCTACTCTGCCCGGAATGGACACAGCAGCGTAACATCTTCGTGGACCGTGCTGCGATCTCGCAATCAAGCGGTGCAGAGCTGGGCGTGAGAGCATGAAGGGCAAATGCATGAAGTGGATCAGTACTTCGCTGGAACTTTCGCTTGCTCGCTCAACCGGATCCGAAACAATGCACGGACCTCCACTTTCATGATCCCACCACTGCGATAAGGCTCATCAACACTAATGGGCAGATTGTCTGGCCACGAGGCGAGAGTCATCTACTTTCATATCATAACGCACAACGAAATCGAGATCTTTACGGGGGGAAAGGGAGAGATATGCGGCCGAATGACTTGATTGGGTCGTAACTGATTCCTTGACGTCTCTAGAGGTGTCGCTTTTTACCCCACTACCACCATCTCTTCACTACCCCACCTCGCCCCCCACATCGCTTGTAATATCCATTAGGCCCTCCACTTGGCCGAATCTCCACCTGTCATCTAGTAGAAACCTGTAGGCTGTGCCATCATCCCGCCGTTTGGCATGCCACCATTAGGGAAGCCGCTGCTCCGTATCAGCCGTGCTGTTCTTTTGACGTGGACAGAACAAGGTTAGCGTACCCTGGTCCACCGATCATCAATCTATCACCGAGACCCGCCCCCAGCGAGGCCGAAGAGTCATCGGTCTCCTTCTCAGCCGTCTTTGCTCTCAGCTCCCTGACCTCTTTCTCCAGTGCGGCGATCTGTTCTGTATCAGCTATTGCTCGTTTGAGGCTACGGGAACTGAACATGCGGACTCGCCTTGGTGTTCTGGTCGCGTTGCAATTGAAGCACGTATGGCTTGGAGTAATCACCGAGACCGAACCGCCATGACTACAGTAATTCAGCTTGAGCACTGATGCTTTTACTCAATGATGCGCTAGACTCACCATCTCCTCGACGAAGTCCGGCCTGACCAGCTCGTAGCAGACATAGAGGATAGCAGCAAAGGCATCCTTGTTTCCTATCTCGACAAAGTACTTGGCGAGGTCCTCAGCGACGTTGGTGTCCTTGCTAGCAGCAGCGGTCTCAAGAGCATCACGCCATAATCTATCGCTCTTCGAGAGTGATAGGGAGTCCTCGTGCATGCTGTTGAGCTGAAATCATTAGCTTGCTATCCTCACTAATAGGAGAATCCTCAACTCACCCTATATAGCAAAGCTGCGATTCGCCTGAACTCAAGCAGCTCGTGCTTCTCTAATCGCCGAGCAAGCTTGATAGCATCGTACTGGTCGTGAGTCTCGAGCGAGCTGCGGAGGGTGACGTGGTCCTCCTCCTCAATGAGCAAATCGTTGTAAGCTTCGTTGACTACGGTGATGTTGAGCTTTTGGGTGCCGACGAGGTACGGCTTGGCGAGGGGAAGGTGGTCGGCTGCCTGGAGGATTTTGACGACTCGGCCGTGGTCTAGTCGAGGTGTCAGAGCAGCGAGGAGATCGGGAAGGAGATTTGGCTGATACAAATTAGTGTCTGCGCATCTTTCATCGAGGAGGAGGCTTACCTGATGAGCTAGGTAGAACGAGACGGCCTTGTAGGCAATCTCCATGTTGGCGACCTTCACAATGACCTTCTTGAACTGATCATGGTCCCAGTCGCTCAAGCGCTCCATCATTGCAAGAGCAGCGTTGTCAGGTTCATCTGCGTCGTCAGTTTAATTCTACGAATTATTCAGCGATCGGGCTCACCGTAAACAATGTACAGGAAGACAAGCTCCGGCCATAGATGTGCCTGCTCGGAAGCGCGAATGACTTTTGGCTGGATCGATTAGCTTGCTTCCTCAGCCTGAGACGTAAGCACTCACAATGTTGACTCGCTGCCAGAATAGCTTGAGGTGCTCCATGACTGATACATCAGCACTGAGACATTCCAAGAGCAGCGGCCAAAACTCACGCTTCTCAGGCCTATACTTTGCGTAAAGCACCGCTAGCTCAGTGAACATGCCCTGAAAGTGTCAGCTTATGACTTGCACAATCCTTCGGGAAGCTCACCATGTGTGCTCGTTCGAGACCTAGACCTCCCTCCATCAAGCTGATAATCTCATCGAAGTAGCCGTTGCGCTCGTAGAGTGACAGGAGCGCAGGTAATTCTTCGGCGTGTACCTTGAATTGGGTCAGCTGATCCTCATATTGACTCTAGATCCAAGAAGGAGCGGATAACTCACAATCAAGTTCAGACCACAAATCTGGGCAAGTCGGAATTCCTTCTTGTCCACACACGCAGCATTGACCTGCTTCCATACCCTAGAACCATTAGCCCGGCTATATCTGCGTTACCCGAGAGAAAGATACATACTGAGTGTTGCCCGCCTTCCTCGCTGCATCCACAGCAGACTGGTTCTCCCCGAGGTAGATGAGCGTAGTCGCTAATCTGGCCCAGTTGGAGATACTGCTGAAGAGCAACTTGGCAGCCTGGTACAGCTCGTCCTCGAAACACTTCTCTCCGACCTGTAGCACATCCGCCACATTGGTCATGGCTAGGAACTCCTCCATGTCGTGCAACCTATCCGTCTTGGCATACGCGTACGCCAACTCAGTGTCGATCTTTGGCTCACGAGCGGATTTGCGCGCCATTTGAAGGTATCGCACCATGTCATCATGCTTGCCCGCTCGGTTGGCAATCTCGATGACTTCGGCAAAGTTCGAGGGGTCCTCGGCCTTGATGTACGAGTCAATGGCGTCTTTGACTCGCAGACCATCAAGTTGAGCTTTACCGAGTCGGGACCACACAGCGGGCTGGTTGATCTTGTTGGCGTACGATAGACCGCGCTCGATGGACACCATGTGCTCGACAAGGACATCCATCGCTTTTGCGTGGTTATCGTGCTTGGAGTAGATGGTGAATGCCTCCTCGTACAGCCCAGCATCGGTCGCGACTTTAGCGATAGCCTCAACGTCATAGCCCGAAAGCTTGTTGATGTACCCCATGACCTTACCGCGATCGTTCTTGATCGCGGTGAGGAACATGAGGGACTGGAGGGATCGGTTGTCGGAGAAGGGGGATTGTTCGAGGATAATCTTCTCGAGGAGTTCAAGCAATGGGCCGTGTAGCTCCATGTGCATGAATGCTTTCACCGTCACCGAGACATCGTCAGGATCGGTGGACTCCGGGATGGCAGTAGCGACCACCTGGTCGATGAGAGCTCGACGGTGGATCGATTCGGAATCGAGAACTCGAGTCCAGAGGTCGACATCGCGCCGCTTAACAAGGTATCGAGCTTGGTGCTTGTACATCTGGTTCTCGTTTGTGATGTGAATGAGCTCATTGTCGCAGAAGCCCTTGGCGTAGGCGATGTATGCAAGGTATGGGTCCCGCTTCTCGCAGTATTTTCCGACGATCGCGGGATCGTACAGATTGTTGTCTTTCAGGAAGGCCTCTGGATTGTTGTTTGAGTCGATTGCAATCTTGGCGACTGCGTTGTAGACTGCTGGATCCGTCGAGCCCTGTTCGACCTTGGCGTTCAGCCAAGGCAGAATGAGCTTGAGCCGGTTCCGCTTCTCGACCTCTTCGACTAGCTCATCGATCGGGAAGTCGCCAGTGACGGACATGAGAAGGTTCTTAATCACCGTCTCCTCGCAGTCCACATCGAGCAACCCTCCGACGACCTGCGGTGTCCGCTGCGAGTTGACCCGCTGAACATAGATCTCGATGAAGTTGGTGAGGCCGTTCTGGTATAGGTAGAGGACGAGGTCGTGGACAAAGTCGAACCGGTCGCAGACAATGATGAGGGGGAGTTGGTCTGATAGTCGAGCCTCTTTGAGGAAATTTTTGACCTTCTCGGGGTTGTAGTGGCCGGACTCTCGGGCCATGCGTTCGACCTCGCGGATCTGACCGGTACGAGTGGCAGCCTGGATGTACTTGAAGTGGACTTCGGGGTCCTCGCTGAGGTTGACAACAGAGCCGAGATAGTAATAAAGACCTGTCAAAGTCAGCTCTACATACAGCGCAACGATCTGTTGAAAACTCACCATCAGATGATTTGTACTGTTCAAAGAGCTCAATGAGCTTGACGGGGCCGAGCAAGTCTGAGTACTTGGTGGCGATCTGAACAACAACCGCGAGGTTCTGCCTGATGTTGGTCTTCAACATCTCGTGCAGAGAAGGCAGCGTCTGCTCGACGCTGAGTTTACCGAAGTAGTTGACGAGCCATTCGGCGTTGTACAGGTTGGTGTGCACGACGCATCGTTTGATGTCGTCCAGCTCTTCGTAGTGTTCCAGAGCCTGTATGATGAGCCTCATCTCCTAAACAAGCGAGGTCGAACTCACCCTCTGCATCAAACCAGCCTTCTCACATAGGTTGGCAATCCTTGGCTTGTCGTAGTGGCTGAACATCTCATTACCCAGAATGGCGTCGGCGACCTGAGGCGCATTGACAAGATTCATCTCGAGGAGACGAGTCTGCAAGCCAGCCTGCTCGGGTTTGTTATCCTTGAGTGCATCAAGCAGGAAGGAAGTCGCTTGTTGGATCATGTTCTGGGACATGAAGATGTCGACGACTCGCTCAAGGTCGACCATGGGTCCGGACTCATCGTTCGCAAGCTGTGTGGCGAACTCACTGGCCTTGTCGGGGTTGATCCGGACGAGGTGCTGCAGCAGCTGAGTGTAGTCGGGGGTATATCCGACCTTCTTGGAGTAGAGAACGATCTTATCGAATTGGCCCAGCTCAGCAAAGCAGGCGACGACCTTGTTTGGGATGCTGGCGCGGAGGTATACGGATAGAGCAAGGTTGAGGTCGGTACCTCGGACGAGGTCACCCAGCTCCTCACTACATTCAAGCTGTAAATGTGAGCTTGAGAGAAGGCGAAGGCAATCAGGTAGCTCACCTTGTTCTCCTTTAGCCATTTCTCCAGCAAAGGCTTCTTTCCCTGCGCAATGACCGGCCTAGCCAATTCCAAACTCTCGTACTTGTTCAACTCCCCCTTCTCAAGCAGAATGCCGAAGTACTGCAGGATGGGTGACATCGCACCCGGCACTGGTGGTAGCTTCTTGAACGTCTCGATCGTCTGAGGTGTCCTGAGGATTCCACCAGGGGAGTTGGCGGCGATGCGGGCAGCCTCGCTGTACTGCTGGTTTTGCATGTAGATCTGGAATTGTTCCTGAATGATGTGGTCGGCTCCAGGCAAACTGGCGCGGGTGGCGAGCTTGATGGCGAGCTCGGGGTTGTTGAGGGATCCTGTCGAGTCAGCGATCACCTTCTTGCACCCTGTCCGACCAAAGGGACTCACGCTGGATATAAGGGACGAGAGTCTGCTCATCCACTGACACACTCAAAACCTGACCCTTCCTGTTCACTCCGATTATACCATGCTGCGCCTCAAACTCCGCCGTAGTGAAGATCGTCTCTCCCGAAATTCGGTTCATGTAGATACACGTTCCGGTCTCAATCTCGTACAAATGGATGAAGCCGAACTTGGTGACAAGGTAGATGATGCCGTGCTTTGCCGAGACCTGCATGGCGACGGGGAAGTCGTTGACAGCCTCAGGAGGGAAGAAGACATCGACGGCCTTCTTGGTGAAAGGTGCGTTTGGAGGTTGGTGGCCAATCTCGACAATGTGGAGCTACATGGTCAGCTTGCAGTCAAATTACAGAATTCTCAACTGTTGGACGTACCTTGGCACCATTGGCCTGCCTAACAGCAAATGCGAAGACCTTGCTCGCAACACTCGCGCCCTCCTGCTTTATCGATGCAAACGCCGCGGCATGTCCCTCGATCGGCTGACTGACACCCCTCTCCACAGAGTACAACTGCATGCTTCCCTTCACCTTAAATCCGTTCTGCCCTGGTTGTCCAGCAGCCGGGTTTGATGAGATACCGACGACAACAAGCCATTTCTCATCTGGTGAGACGCGGTAGTTGATGATCTGGTTCCCAGCGAGGGTAGCGTGGCGTTCAAAGATCTGAAATTAGTCCAGAAGCTTCTACAAGAAATTGAAACTCACCTTGCGTGGAGCTGCCTCGCCGCCGACAACATTCCAGTGCTGAACATCCCGTTCTGTGACCAGACCTAGGGTGGTATCGCTAATCCAGGTCCAGAAGGGTACATCATCATTCATCAGATGTGATCCGACCTTCTGCTTAGTGGCGAGATTGAAAACCTGTAACTGTCGTCCGGCTTCTTCGTAAGCTTTGGATCGCGGAATCAGGCTGACGGTGCGGACTCACACTTGAGGGCTATGATCTTCTCCTTGGGATGCATGATGGCCGAGTCAGCAGTGACTGTCCATGTCAGTTTCCAGTACACTGCGAAGAAGATCTGCAGCTGGACGTACTGGGTCGCCTGATCACATTGTTCGCGTCGGATAGGTCGACGATGACCACCTGATTTGTGTCGTTCACATTCTCACGTCTGCTATCGTCAGCTATGCAGGCTATGACTCTGAGGCGGATCCTGGAGCTTACACGCAGATGAAATGATCTGACTCGAGAGTCAGCGACTGAAAGCTGATTGAGCTCGGTTGTATTCCGAGCGCAGTGAGCTAAAGAAGCATGTCAGTCTCTCCGTCTTCCGCTCCCTGATCTCTCCTGCGACACTAACCTGAACGTGCTCGGTGAACTAATAATTGTTAGCTCTGGTACCAGGTGCAGCTGGCGGAACAGCTTACAGAAATGGGCTTGTCCTCCATGACGAAATGAGATCAGGGGAACAACCCTTAAGAGGTAAAGAGAAGGAAGGCGGAGTTCGAGCGCGTTCGTGACGAGGTCGTGCTTCCTTTTCCGCGAGCTTACAACGGCGAGAAGGTCAGACAGGGGGTCGATCTGACTGGTCGATCTAAGATGTCTACGCTGTTGAAGTATATCAGCGGAAGGTATGGAGATAGAGGAATGCTGTCCTTGTGTGACTTGTGGAGGCTATCGACGCGGCGCACTGAACCTACCCCACACCGCACGGCGGTCGCCGCTTCGCTGGGTTAGGCTCGGGGGGGATGCGTTTAGGCTTGCCCAATATGCGGTCCGTGCGTGTGTTTCATGTTGCTTGATCTGAAACTTGGCCTCTCGATTGGTCTCTTTCGGTGGGAGACTGAAGGCTTTATTGACCGACGGTACCTCTTACTTTGAGTGACCAATCGTGTCAGGGTGGGGCTTCGCAGGTGCGCTGTGTGTGCGCCTATGTGCCTGTCCTAAATTGAAGCTCGTAAACTCTCAGTCGCAGACTCGCACAGCCCGCCAGCGCCCTGATCAATCCGCAGACACGCAAGCGACATCATACCCTCGAATGGGTCTTTCCTGTATGCTTGAAATTCAACCACCGATCTGCATTATACCGAAGTTCGCTACTATGTATGCTTCATCCTGTTCCCCCTTGACGCGACTGCTGCTGATCTCTGCAGCTGGCCCTAGTGGTCTGCGAGGGGGCCAAGGCAGGAGCCACTTGTCACATGAAAGGACCGCTCGGATCAGGAGCCGGGATAAAGGAGTAGACCACATACTGCCACAGCTCATCCGACATCGTAGCCCATAGGTATGGACAGAATATTCGGTCCTTAAATATAAAGTCGGCCACATTGATCGTTATAGTCCCGACTTTGATTCTCTGCGGTCCGTTCTTGTCTGATTCACACTTAACATGTAAGAGTCTCTCCAAGCCGATGGAATCCAAGCTCCTACATCTGAATCGAATGCTGACCAGCCCTACCCAGGTCCGAGCCATACGATCCCCTGGTGCATAACCCCACCTTCTACCGATCGTCTTTACCGGGCTCGAAACCTCCTGCCCAACTAGCTTCGTCAGACCACGGTGAGTAGCGTTTCCAACTGCTCCTCATCTGTGTCTTTCAAGCACTAGCCAAAGCTTACCCATCCAGATGCGATCTCGCCTCGGACTACGCTTGGTCTAGAAAACAATGCGCAGATCCTGCAGGGTGCTCCGAATCCTGCCAGTCTGAAAATCCAGAAATTGCAGCAGACTCTGGATGAGACTACCGGCATAATGGCAGAGAACATCAAGAGCATGGACGAGAGAGGGGAGAGACTGGATCACATCAATGAGCGAGCTGGTGAGTCGATGCTCCGCCGACTGCCGGCCGGTCCGATTGGCACACCCTGTAATCAATCAGCTAGATCTTTCGCATTTGCGTTCCGGCGCAGCCTTGCCTGACACGTAGCGGTCAGCTGATCAGTCAGGTCAATTGTCTATCACGTCTCAGAGCTTCAGGCGCTCCGCTACAGATGTGAGAAAACGAATGTGGTGGAAGAATATGAAGGTGAGTGTTGTACCTATATCTGTTATCAGGCAAGCGCTTACCATGCAGTGGTGGATCTGCATCGGTTTCTTCGTCCTGTTCCTTATCGGCGGATCAGTAGCTGGGGCGATCGAGCACAAGAAAATCGTGGAGGTAATTCAACAGCCCGCTACGAGCGAGAAGTTACCGCTCAATCCGATCGATGGGAGCACGCTTGGACCTGATGGACGGCATTCCCCCATAGCCGATCTCGCGGGTCCAGGACCCATAATTCCAGCTCCCATGATATCGACGGTGGTGAGGAGGTGAGAAGTGCGCGTCGAGATGCGTGAAGGAGTTGTAGACTTTAGAGTGATATCAAGACATCAGATGAGACCCGTCAGGCGACCTTCGTTGGATTGGCAATATCTTCCAGTCCTGTGTTGAGTTGCGAGGAGACGATCATAAGGGACACCGTGCATTGACATCCCTCGGTGTGCTTCTCGCGGATCAAGCGGATCGACGTAGCACAGCGACCGACTCCACATGTGCCGTCTGCCACTATCAGCTTGTGGTCCTCAGTGTGTTGGCAGATATCATTCGCTTCAGACTCCGCGAGATGGCATAGGTTGAAACGCGAGAAAACTTACCTGAGGGAACAGGTCGAAACCCCGCACGCTCTCCAAGACATATTTGACCCCACCCCGCTTCTCCGCCTCAGTCAAGAACCATCCGACATCCCGAGCCTGAGTATGAACATTGCAGCTGACATACACAATTGTCGCCGGTTGAAAGTCCAGGAGTTGAGTGAGGAATGGAGCGTCACAGCCTTTTCGTGGGGGCTGATGGAGTCAGCACATCATCTGTAGTCGCTACCAATTCTGGCCAATTGATGAGGCCTAAAATGTCGCAAGTTGACTCACATCGACAACCACGCAACTTGCATCACCCTTGAACCCCCTCGCTTCCAGCCCTCCAAAAATCTCCTCCGCTTTCCCCACAATCCACTGTGCCTTGTCCTCTGACAAGCCATTAATTTCCGCATTGCGCTTCGCAGCCGTGATACTCTGCTCAGAGATCTCGACGCCCGCAATGCGGGTGAAGAAGGGCGACAGCGTGATCCCAAATAGCCCAGATCCACAATAAGTATCGACTAGGTGAGTCGGGACTGTTGCTGAAGTGACGGCAGGGAAGATAGCCGCGCGGACATACTCGACGAGAGGCACCAAGATCGAGTTGTTGTTCTGGAAGAAGCTGCCCGCGCTGAATTCGAATAGCCATGGGCCGACGCGCTCGTAAACCATCTCTTTGTGATTGGTGATTGCAATGTGGTCCTCCGCCGGCAGTATTGGGGTGGAGACGTCGAAAGGCGCAGAAGACGAGGGCATGGGTGAAGGGGTAGGAAGGGAGTCTCGTAAGAGGAGTGTGGCGCCTCGGGTGAATGTATGTATGGTGTTCTGGATGCGGGCACGCTCGGGAATCATCTTGGCGTTCAGCACAGGTGTGGCGATGGGACATTCCTGATCATCAGCGAGATCATGGACAGGAAGTACTGGTACTCACCTCGATGTCCATCACCCCGGGCCGCCCTTTGCGCTCGAAACCTATGCGTACATCCCACGGCTTGCCATCCGCATCTAGTAGTGTGCCCGGCTTCAATGCAGTGGCACAGCTTGCAGGCGCGTCATCAGCGGCGACGTTCATCCCTGCTTCCTCGTCCTCCTTCAATTCCACATCGTTCATTGGCATACCGCCCGCGGAAGCGGCGGAGGCCTTCTCTTGCTCCTCCTTCCGCCGTCTGAGCTCCCCTTGTATGCGCTTCGGCATGGCGTCGAAGTGGGGCGTCAACTTCGTCCTATATCCCCACTGTTTCGGACTCCCAATAGTCTCCCCTATATCCGGGACGAGGGCAGGTGAAAGGGCCGAGAAGCGTTGATAGGCGAGTTCGACTGTGTGCTTCTTGTGTGCAAGCTGGAGGGGATAAGGAATGGGTTGAAGTTGGCAGCCGCCACTAGCACCATCAGCATCACAGAAAGACGAGATCCATGACGAGTATCAGGTAATCAAACTCACCACTCTCCGAAGTATCGACAACCAGCTTCAGGATTCTTCCGCCTGTCTCCCTCTCCGCCTCTATACGTCTCGCTGTATTCAAGCATCTCGATCAGGTCCGCGACGGAGTGTAATCGATCATGCTTGACAATCTTGGCACGTATGAGGTCTCCTGGATGAGCGAAAGGTGCGACCACCGCCCATTTCTTGCCGTCTCCCCTTGTAGGCGTATAGAGCGAGAGCGATTCTCCAGACACCGTGAATGCTCCAACTCTCAATTCAATGGTAGACTCATATGGCTGCAGCTCCTCTGGTGCCGCCCACTCCCCGCCATCCTTCTTCACTAGCAGTCCCTCGACATAATCCCGTCCGAGGAAGTCCTGGATGTCGTGCCACAGCACCTCGCCAGCCGAGTACGGGTCCGGCAGATCTCTTCGAGGTTTTCGCTTACGACCATTCGCTGGTTTAGACCTCTTCTGCTGGGCTCTGGAGGGACCGGGGGTGCTGGTGGCTGGAGGTAGCATGGCCTTTACGGGAGCTTCGCTGATTTCGGTGAAAGAGCTCGATGTGGGCAAGTCGGTGTCGGCTTTGACCCGTTTGTGAGGGGGCGAGGGGATGGAAGTCGGGCTTGACATGGTGGATATTGGGCGTGAGGCGATTGCTATGTGTCGGACAAGTCTGAGATGCCTATACATCCAGCAAAGTACAGTTGTTCGGGCATTGCCAAAATTGCAATCTAGTGCATCAGCTGAGCTGCTCACGATGTCACACGTCACGTGTTGGCCCAATAGCAGCTGCACCAACCAACCAGCTCATGGCAATTTGACCATCTATCTATCCATCTCGAGCTCATACAACAACTATCGCACTGTACTTCCAAAAGTCCCTCCAGCGGTGTGCAGAGAGAGTTGCTTCTATATCAACCCAATCCGGTTCGCGAAGTACGTGATGATTTCGATTGGTGCTCGCAAATCTCGGTGTTGCCGACTCCGCATCGTTCACAACGACGCGTGTCTGAGTTCCCACTCTCATCTACTGTGCTTGACACCCAGAGACTCTTCAAGGCCGATGGTTGTCGTGCACGAGCTGCTGATGCTGCTGAACTCCTTCCTTACAGCGATCGTCAACGGCAGTACCTTCCTTCTTCGTCGACAATCTAGGTCGACCCGATTGATACCGTCTATGATCTCCTAATCGCGTGATTGCAGGACAGGCTCTTCAACGGTTCATGATAACGATCAACTCCACACATCAGGCACAGGGCGCAAAGGGATCCGAGTCCGAGCGGCGAACAACGGCGTCCTTTCGGTCAGCGGTCCGGCTCCGGACGGTGAATCGCGACTATATACAGACTGAACTTCCTTCTCCTGACTCTTCTCTTCACCCCATGTTCAAGAACACAGGTCAGTGTCCCGGTACTCAGAGCTAGCTTGTGCGCGATTAACCGCTAAAACTGCAGGGCACTCCAGTTAAAAATGTCCACACCACCTCGCCTCGCCATTTCCTCCGCCCTCGAACGGCTGCTACCTGTCTGGCCTGACATCCTCGAGTACCTGGTCCCGATGCTACCTAAGCCGCTGTCGGGATGGACAAAGGCGGAAGCGATAGGAGAAGATGAGGACCTCATAGCTTCTCTTCCGGCTCATGGGGCGCCGGGGACGACGACGAGGAAGGAAATCAGAGCACCTGAGCTTGCTACCTTGATGAGAACCAGCATCGTGAGTCTTTCGGGTTCGGCACTCCTCAGCTTAGCCAGTGAACCGAAAGGCTAACACGAACAGGCTTTTAACGATCTCGCCTCACGCCCGCTGTATCGGCGAGTCATCACCGACCATCCCGCTGGGCTGCTCGCCAATTACCACAAACCTCCAGCACATCCGCGAATCAAAAGCAAGCGCGATCTCTTGCGCTCAACCCGTAATCTCCACCTGGAGTATTCTGAAAAAACCGTCGACCCGACATACGGCGACATTCTATTCTGTGCAATGGAATTCGAAGCGGTTGCATGCGAGTCGATTCGCCATGCTATGCTCATCCGAGCCTTTGCAGAATCACATCGCCTTTTGTGCATTTAAACCCCTCCGCCGGACCGTGCCATTCCCCAATCTGTCCGCTGTATCCACCTGCTCGATCTTCGGCGCGCAGCAGAAGATGTGGCATACGATCACAAGCCATGAGGCCAGATGGCACGCAATCCTCTCTACCCGCAGCGTCTTCGAAATCATGCTACAGAGCTCGCCTCTCGTACAATTCTGCCAACGGGGGACGTACGGGCCGCTCTCGCTTCCCAAATCCGTTCATTGGTGCGAACAGAACACACCCCTCCCACTTCCCACGTCCCCACTCTTCACCGTGCATTTCGACCTGCATGATGAAACCATCCCTGTCGCACTGGGGCATCGGACTCGCTGGATCCTCGAGGAGCACGATCGCGCGCACTCGATCCAGGCGATCGCTTCAGCAGTGGTCGATGTTCTGGATAGCCTGCTGGACGCCCGCGCAGAAGCGGAGCCAGGCGAGAACGCCAACATAGACCTTCAGATTTTCGGCAGCTCTGTACGTCGCGAACCAAACGCTTATTTCCACTGCGATGATGTCGATTGTTGCGGACACACCAATCGACCTCCGAACGATTCATCCGAAGGTCCCCATCTCGAACGACATTGGTGCGAGACGCTTCAAATGGAGATACGAGAGAGATGGCGATAAGAAGGAATCAACCAGAACAACGATTTGTTATCCTGGCAAGCCTGGATCGATTGTCCTCCTTGCTTGGCTTGTGGGTGGAGTCGCGACCAGGTGGCATGAGGACGGGGAGGGGTCACATCCCCGTGTCTCCGATGAGGTATATTGCGCGTAAAGTCACCAGGGGGAGCAGGCGGAGTAGTTGAGTGAGAGAGAGGAGGAGACAAGGCGAATAAGAAATGGATGAGAGTGACCGATGGTAGGGAGCGGGACTACCGGGCGGAACACGATCATGCTCTATGATCAAACATGGCTTAAACTGTAGGGTCATTGTAGGCGAGAGGGTACGAAACCCAAAATCAAGCACAGCTACGTCAATGTTCGGCATTGGCCACATAGGCAGAGCGCAGATGTTCTCCAGTACACAATTAGCAAAGTGGGTCTAAACTGGAGGGAGGGTTTAAAAAGAGATCCGGAATGTCGCGACGATGCGTCAGTGTCAACCACTACATTCCTCATTTATCTATACATCTCTAGGCCTGCTTTTACTCTCATCAGCTTCCTCATCACCTCAGCAAGGAGGGCTATACGGCTCCTGCGATCACCCAGAGTTGAACAGTACCCTTTATTTGGCAATCCGATCCGCAGGACACTCAGACAATGGCCACTTCTCAACCCGCCGAGGCATCCACCTCCCAGCAGGTCGTCGCGCCTGCCGGGATGGACCCAGCAAAGTATGAGGCTATCAAAGAGTATAGAGCGGTACGTTATTAGTCCGCAGGCCGACGAAGCAGAGAAGCATGGCGGCGAGCTTATACTTGACAGAAAATCAAGCAACATAACGATGTTGGCCAATCGCTCAAGACTGGTGAGTCGCAGCTTTCTCACCACGACGCGCCCCATACCTCTTGCTTGTCGCTAGTGTATTGGAGAGCTTGACTTCTGCTGCCGTCCACTCCTGGTCTACTGCGCTACTGAGTCAAGCTGATCCACAGTCCGCCTCAATATCCGCAACCTCCAATCTGACTTCGACAAAACCGAGGATGATATGAAAGCTTTGCAGTCTGTTGGGCAGATCATTGGAGAGATATTGAAGCAGCTCGATGACGAAAGATGTAAGCTTCGGCGATCTCGAAGTCCTGTTGATTTGGAGTCAAGCTGATCAATAGTTATTGTCAAGGCATCATCCGGACCGCGATATGTAGTCTCGTACAGACCAACATTGCCAACGTCAAAGGTAAGTTTCGTGCCCCAGGATATACGCGGGGCATCAGCTCACTTCATAGCTCAAAGCTGGTGTCCGTGTTTCCCTTGACATGACCACTCTCACCATCATGCGTATTCTCCCCCGTGAAGTGGACCCCTCCGTGAGTCCAACGTGGCGCCCCTCCAAATGCAGCGCTGATGCGTCTCACAGGTCTACAAGATGTCCCTCGAAGATCCCGGATCTGCCACCTTCGCAGGTATTGGTGGATTGAACGACCAAGTGCGAGAGTTGAGGGAGATCATTGAATTGCCTTTGATGAACCCGGAACTGTTCGAGGTGAGCTACACTGACACCTGGGTGTGAGACTGGAAGCTGACAGCATAGCGCGTGGGTATCACACCGCCAAAGGGTGTTCTACTGTACGGTCCACCAGGAACCGGTCAGTTGTACAGTTCGCGCTTTGTTGTAGCCGATAGCTGATGTATTCAGGCAAGACCCTCCTGGCTCGTGCCGTGGCAGCGACCCTCAACACCAACTTCCTCAAAGTCGTCTCTTCTGCTGTACGTATACTTTCACTGATGTGAACAGCATCACACGGGCTACAGCTGAGATCTCAGATCGTCGATAAATACATTGGTGAATCCGCAAGGATGATCCGAGAAATGTTTGCATACGCAAAGGAACATGAACCCTGCATCATCTTCATGGACGAGATCGATGCAATCGGAGGGAGGAGATTCAGTGAAGGTACCAGTGCGGACCGAGAGATTCAGCGGACACTTATGGAGGTGAGCTACAGCATGCGCTATGAAATGCGGATCGCAAGCTCACACAATACAGCTTCTCAACCAGTTAGATGGATTCGATTCTCTAGGCCGAACGAAGGTCATCATGGCTACCAACAGACCTGACACTCTCGATCCCGCTCTGCTTCGTCCGGGTCGTCTCGATAGGAAGATCGAGATTCCCTTGCCAAATGAGCAGGGTCGCCTGGAGATTCTCAAGATTCACGCCAAGGGAATCAACAAGTCTGGAGACATAGATTACGAGGCGGTCGTGAAGCTTAGTGACGGGTTCAATGGAGCAGATCTGAGGAACGTGTGCACTGAGGCTGGAATGTTTGCTATCCGAGATGATCGGTGAGCTGGAGAATCCACGTTGTCGTCACAGGGGATTTAAAGCTAACGAAGTAGTGATGCGATAGTGCAGGATGATCTCATGAAGGCGGTACGGAAGCTGAATGATGCCAAGAAACATGAGACCAAGATGTAAGCTGCATCGCGCTATTCCTGTTTGCAACGAGGCTGAAGCTGACCATCCAGGGACTATCAGACATAAGAAGATAGATGATGGGAATGCAAGAATGTACAACATGTCATCATGCTACTATAGATCAATCGTGACATTTGCAGATGATTTCTACTCTATCTCGACATCAATGCGTTGATGACTCTACTGCACTTTTCTACTCCTTCCTTTACTGCCTCTTCGTCCCGTCGCTTGACTCTGGGCAAGATTCTCCCAAAGAACCTGTCTGGATGGAATTGCCGAATTGCCTCCATCTGCACCTTCCTTTCTGACGCTCCAGTGTCTTTTGCTAGGTCGCGCAGGAACGCGCCGACCCTCTCGCTCGTGAGCATGCCAATGTCGATGCCTCCGAATCCTCCTTTCAAGCGATACACCGGCCACGGTATATCCCCAAACGCCATCTCCACTTCAACGACCTCGGTCCCGCCCTCCCCTGTACCATTGAGCATCTTCCAGCGGGCCGCATATTGCTTCCTTTCTCTACGCGTATCGTCCACCTCTGTTCTATGTCTCCTTGCTGCCCTTGCAGCTTCTTGAGACCTCATTTCCGCCTCTGCGGCTTTACGGTCCGCTTCCTCCTTCTCTAATCTCCTCCTCGCCCTCCGCTCTTGCCGCTCCCTCTCGTCCCGTTCCGCCTCTATCGCCGCTTCTCTTTCTCGCCGCGCCCTCTCCCTCTGCCGAGCTTGATCTTCCCGCTCCCAAGCATCATCTTGCCGCCGGATCTTTTCCATTCCGTCCCGGACCCACGCCTGGAATTCCACGGCCGACATGTTACCCATGGATGGTATGGGTCCGCCTTCAAGCTGAACTTCATCCTCAGCCTTTCGATTACGTCTTGAGCGCTCGCCAGATGTCGAGCCGTATAGGTCTCCGTAGAGTAGATCGTCGAAGGAAGGGGTGAATGCCCGAGGGGCAAAGCGGGAGGGGATGTGAATATCGTCATCTACAAACGAGGGATATCGGGTGTCAGAACGAAAAGCGGATTCCGTATAGAAGTTCGGTTCGGCACCGGCGCGATAGCTATTGCGGAACTGGGGAAATTGGAAGGTAGAGGATGCAGGAGATGTGAAGCGCGTGTGGGTGCCGGTGAAGCGCGGACCGGTCTCGCCATTTGCGCGGTGGACCTTGTCGGCCAAGCGACCTTGCCGACGCTGTTCGGCGCGGTAGATCTTTTCGGCTTGTTCGATGAGTGTCTCTTTCCTAATGGCCGTCAGCGTTGTTTTATCGGGATTGAACGAAATTGTTCTGAAGGAGGGTCCAAGCGTAGATGAGGGGGCAGCCTTACAGCTTCATGCGGGAAGGCTTAGCACTGGCATACTCCTCCCATCCGCCCATATTGATGAGTCTGAGGCCACGAGTAGACCTGCTACTCGGGAATCGATGTGGATAGCTGGGTTCAGCACGTAGAAGTATGGAGATGAAATGATGGTGGGATTAGCTAGATTTGGGTGGCAAAATCACAGTGGCGGCGACGACCGCAGCTTGCAGCACGTGTGCACATACTGTGAGTCGTGACGCGTGACGCGTGACGCGTGACCAAGCACTGCGCAGGGTGCCTCATGCATCATGGGCTGTATGGACGAGCGTGTCTGTCATGATTCATTTCGTTGGCTACAGACTATGCTCATGAAGAGTGACTATGTACAACTTGGTCAGCGAACTTTCCCATCTGCCGGATCTTCCACCGCCACGATCCACTAGCTACTGCGCCCTCTCCTTCGCCTCCGCCAAAGCCGCCCTCCTCGACTTGGACTTGGGGTCGAAGTAAGGTCGCTCGCCCAGGCTGACGGATCTAGTGCCCTCCCTGAGATCGCCGTCAATGTCATGCGTAGCAGCGTCTGATCGTCAGCAAGGACTCCAGGAGTGAAGGCGAAAGAGACAAACTCACGAAGGGTGGATCTGTTGTCCCAAATAGCAAGACTATTGGGCTCCCACCTGAATCTAACCTGGAGATCATGATTCTGATTTTTTTCAGTCTGGTACTCCAACTCCCGATGAGCATGACTTACCGCTGTGATGTGCTCGAAGAGGAACGCCAACAATGCATCGCTCTCTCCCTGCGTGACTTCATTGATCCGCTTCGTAAACTCTCCATTCACAAACAAGCCCTTCCAACCGGTGACAGGGTTGGTACGGATGATGGGGTGACGAGCGACGAGGTCCTGTCCCACATTCTCTGGTGACCCTCGGTTCTCCCGTAGTGGTTCTCCCCTCCGACGTGCAAGCTCGACGAAGTTCTCGCCGGTGTGGGTCGCCGTCATTCCTTCGAGAAGTTGCTGCATGGGAGGTGATAGGCGGTCGTATGCCTCGTATGAGGATGACCAGAGAGTGTCGCCTCCGCCGTTCTCGGGGAACTTGCGAATCTGGAGACAGGCATAGTCTGAAGGAACGTTCTCGAATGAGACATCGGTGTGCTGGTTCATCAGCGTAGATCAAGGAACCAGTTATGTGACTTACCCATAGAGATTTACCAACGACCCGTTGTAGGATGTGCCTATCATCCCGCCCGAACTTCTTGTCGAAGACAAATTTATTACTGATGACGCTGATCTCGTCGCCCAGCTCCGAGCCACCGAGGGTGAGAGGGTGGACGTGTAGACCGCTTGATTCGGGTCGGCCGCCTGCTCGCCCAAGAGCCTCGATGAGGTCTTTCTGCTCCTCAGGTGTCATCACCGCATCGCGGAAGAATACCACTCCGCGCTCCGAACTGCAAGACCATCAGCACTGCACATGGTAGATTAGCGGGTAAGAGACTTACACAAGACGACCAAGAGCTTTGAGACGGGCATCATTGCCCAGAACATCCCGGATGCTCAGCACCGGCTTGACATCCGGCGAGTACGCCCTGAATTCTGTGCCGATGGACGGCGTGGAGTCGAACCGTGAGTACTGGCTGAGGTCGAAGCTGTCAATCGAGTGTGGAGTGGCGCCGTTCAACCTGGTCTGGTTTAGGGCAGCCTTGATGTGACTGATAGTGTTGTAGCTCTCGTCATGGGAAGGGGAGGAGATAGCGATAGGGGCCATGATGATTTGGGAATTAATTAGATAATGGTTCGTAGGCAGATCGATTCGGAAGGGGTAGCGGGGATCTGGAATGATGGACCAGTTCTTCCAGATATCGAGGCTTTATAGCAGGGCGAGACAGCAAGCGATTAGCCATTCTTGATGCTGAGTCAGTGATCACACCACCGCACACCATCCCGACCGCCCTCGGACCGAACCGATACGCGATAGCTCGAAGCTTCTCCACTAGTAATAGGCCTCCCCCGAGATCCTTGTCCTTGGCCCCAGCTTGGTGCGTAATGGCAATGTGGAGAGGGAGGATTGCGCGAAGATGCGCAAGGCTGACGTGCTCGGAATTACAGCACCTGTGGCTATATCCGAAATCGATGATGGCGGGATGCCATAACGCCGTAAAACTCCGGGTGGACGAGACGCGAACGAGGGCGATTTTGGGCCACCGTCGAAATCTGTCACCGTAACTGCAGCTCTGCATCTCTGCATCCTCTATAATCTTTGGGCATGACCCAGAACTCCAGCGGGTGATGTGGTCGTACAAGGGGTATGTCATCCGTCAACAAAGCAGTTCACAGCTACCGACACACCAGCTACATAAACGATATTACAGTCCATCCACCATCGGTGCTGACTCGGATCCGACGGTTCACATTAAGTACCAATCCTCTTACTATACTTCTATCCCGTGTCCTCATTAGTGTTTGACACGCTCTAGCTCTTCTTGAACCGCCTTGATACCTTCTTCTGATAGCGTTGGTCGTCCGGTATCGAAATCGGGATTGAAGAAACGAGGCTTGTATCTACGACCGGAGTCAGCGTCATAATACCGGGACTACCATCCCTAGGGAATACTCACTCCTCTTTGCTTGCTTTCCGCTTCGCTGACAGATCCCTCTGCTTCTGCTCAATGACCAGCTTCTCATTTGTCGCCTGGCTCCAGTTCTTGGCCAAGAGTTGCTTCGTTACTGGATCCCACAGTTTCCGCGATTCCTGTTCCTCTTGCTCTTCCATGGAGCGGACCGATTTGGGTATCAGGGCGAGTAGATCAAGGTCGAGGAGAATCTTCCATTCCTATGACTGGGTCAGCAGAGAACGAGTAGACCTCTGGAAAGCCCATAGATGACACGAAACACAAACTCACCTTCTCACCCTTCAATCTGTACTTGACAGCTTTCATCCAATTGCCCTCAATCTCCGCCACTACCCTATCCTTCGGTACCTCTCTCGGTCTCGTCCAAGATGTGTGCTCCTCGTCTCCAACATCATACCGGTAGATTACACCATCAAGCAAGAAGCGGGGTTTCCCGATCCAAGACTGAAGATCAGCCAGCTTATCTTACAGGTACCACAGATTTGGGATCGCAGACTCACCTCATCCTTGTAATCAAGCAAGGTCCGCAGCTTAGTCTTTCCGGTGCTTCCTCCAGTACACGTTATGCTGATCTGATCACTGATGGTACCGTAATACGATCCCTTGAGGATTCCGTTAACACAAGCCTGCGGATGTGTGATTCGATATTCCTGCAGGAGATCAGTTTCGGCTGGACCTAGGTCATAAGCATGCAAACTCACCTCGCCCTGACCCGGTCCATCTCGCTTTATTTTGACGAAGATACCTTGGTTCATCGGGCCCGGCCCCACCTTCACCGCTGGCAAGTCAGCCCATCGTCTTCCTGCACCATTGTCGGTATCAGGACTCACACATTCCCGACACTTTAGCGATGATCTGATCCATCCCAACAGCCTCAATCCCTTTCTCTGGGCAGCCGTAGTATGCAGCTGAAACAGGAGGGTGATGAGAGATCTGTTCACACTACACTCGTCAGCTATGTCTGACACGGCACACCTTGTCCTGGGGCCGAAACGGCCAGCTCCCGAAATCTGAAGCCCAGGACTCACCAAGAAGACAACAGAAACCTTCTCACTGTCTTTCACGCCAGCATCAGGGTCCGCCTCGATCTCATCCCCCGGTCCTGGAATTGCACGATTCAGCGCCGCCATGTCGAAAACGTTCTCCTTGCTTCCGGCTTTCCGCAGAGATGGAGGTACAGATGAGTTCGGGCGCTTGGACGTTTTAGATGAGTTGGACATGAGCGAGCTGCGCCAATTAGCATATAAATGTGACCATCTCTGAACACGCCATCCCGTTGATCCTCTTAGGACATCTAATCTCAACTCACCTAGTCTCACTCGGCGCCAAACCTCCTTCCTCAGGTCTCAATACAGGCGTAGTCCACCCACTTCCACCCTGGCCGCCATAAGCCGGCTCTCCAGGTATTGGGACGTGGATATGTGTCCTGACAACGGGGAGCTTCGTCTTCTTATCAATAAGCAGTGGTGGAAGACGCCATGAGCAGCGGAAATGTTCGCCTGATACAATCAGCCATGGTCAGGGCACAAGTTGCGAGGGTCGGACTCACCGAGTGCAGAGTTGTACGGCTTGCCCAATCTCGCTCGAACGAATTTGAGTTCTTTGGAGAAGCTGAAACGCAGTACCGCCAACATGCGCTCGAGCTCATCCGGCGAGTCACCAATGCTATCAGATATCAGCTGCCATGTCGGACAAGAAGCGCTGCGCTACGGCTGTACTCACGCGGCGAATATATCGGCGCGATCTGCGTACTGCCAGTACTCCAGATTCGGTATCGGCTCAAGAAGCGAAGCAGGCAGGGAAAGCCGTCTAAATATGTGAGCATTGAGCGCACAATGATGGGATGTGCTCCCTCTATCGGAGCTTACAGATTGGCGACATCCTTGACGCCCACAAGCCTGTCCCGATCAGCTATACTTCCAGTGCTCAACGGGAGGTGATAAAGCTTACTTCCGCAGCAGACCCATCAGGACTCTGATCTTGCTCTCATCTCCTCCTCCAGACTCAGCGAGAATGGCGGGTTTCCCATCTTCATCGGTGAATGGTGTCACGGCTATCGATTGATCAGCTCAAATAGACCGGGTAAAGCAGAGCTGAGAAGGTGGAGCGCGGAGGATCGAAGAAGACCCATGGTATAGGCCTGAGTTTGGCACAACCAGAGGTGAGCCTGAGTCGCACCCCCAGGCCCGACTGGAAGAACGTGTTCTCCCTTGCCCAGCCTGTATTGAGAGCCGGGTAGCTGCGCGGGGCCTTTACAACCTTGCCGATCCAACGTCTCCGCCTGCGCCTCGGATAGGAACCGTCCATGCTAGAGGCTACCCCGAAGGTACATCACGCACCCTGCCCACCCTCTGGCTCGCAGCTACATAGGGACTTGGCAACTCACCGATATCATCGTCGGTCGGTACTCCTGCGATCTTCTCGATTTTTGACATGGCTTTTTTCGCGACACAAGGTGCCTGCGAGAGATGTCAATGGCGGGTCTGTGTATGATGAGTGGGCGGGCGTTGTGTGTGGTCAGTCGTAAGATGTGAGATGAACTACAGTACTGGGGCGGCTATCTTGTCTTGTCGCAGTGAATTGAGTTTTGTACCCGGACCCCAATGACGTAACGTTCTGACTGACACCCAAAATTACACGTGTGTCAGCTCAACCCACCTACACTGTACTAGGTCACAGAGCAGAGTTCTTGATGACCGGATGACTCGAGCAACTATATCATGCAGAGCAGGGATACCATCCAGATGACTCTTTCCAGACAGAGAGAAACGAAGAAGTCTTGTCATGCGGATCTGCTCCGATCACGATATCATCTCCTCCCTCCCGCCCTCAGCACCCCCGCCACACCCCTGCCCACAGCGCCTCTCCCTTGAACCCCTCTAGATCCGCCAACCCCATCCCCCATGCCAAAGACGATCACCCTGCCCGTCCGTCCCGCCCGTCCTGTCCTTCCAGCCCGATGGACGAAGTCTAATGCATCTTTCGATGGGTCAACCAGGACGACTGTGCGGACTTGCTCGTTGAAGTCGAGACCTCGAGAGAGGAGCGAAGTTGTGATGAGTACGCGAGGTGATTCGACGGGTTCGGCTTTCCTCCGAACGATTTTAGCCGATTGAGACTCGGGCAGTAGCGCAGGAGGCACAGGCGCTACTTTTCCCTGCAGGAACGGCGCCAGAGCACCTTGGCTCCCTCTCGTCCGCCCTTCCGGTGCTGATGTCCACTCCAGAACGCCTAGATCGCCCTCCTTCTCCCTGAACTTCCGAGCAACCTCGCGCGCTCTCATGTCCGTGTTGCAGAACACGACTGCTCGCGAGCATGCACGAACAGCTCTTGCTTTCCCCTCACCGCCCTGCCGATCCTCCAATGCATCGTCCATGAAAGCTTGCTTGACTTCCTTGACAACGGTAGCGGCTAGATGCCCCCCTGTGTCGTTGACGAATCGGGTTTTGAGCCCCGGGGGCAGACGATGCAGGCCTGGAGCGAGCAGTTGAGCAATGTCTCTGTTGCGGAGGAAGGGGTGATTGGATATGGCGGCCAGGAGCGATGGTGGTAAGGTTGCTGTGCAGAGCATAATGCGCGCCTGAGGAGGTAGAAGGGAGAGTATTTGCGTGGTCTCATCCATGAACGAGGGTCCTGATATATCAGCCATGATCTCAAGTGTGAGAAATGAGGAGACGCTTACCCAGCAATACATCCGCCTCATCAATCACGACCCACTCAGTCCGCTCCAGACTGATTCTCGCTCCTCGCACAACCCTCCTACTCTTCTCCCCATCATCCAACTCATCCTCATCTTCCTCATTGTCTCTCTTCTGCCGCCTATCCCTTGCATGCTCCTCATGAGTCTTCTCATCACCAGCTTTCTTGATTCCCAGCATTCTCCTCATAATCCCACTGGTACCCAGCAGTACATCTACCAAGCCTTTCCGCCCCACGGCGAGCGGTACTCCCTTCGTACTGCTCATGCCCAGTGTACTGAGCTTGATACCGTGACCAAGCGCCTTGGCGACTCCGGTAGTCTGTCGGGTGAGCTCGTGAGTGGGCGAAATGACTAGGGATCGCGGGAGAAGTTTGTCGGAGTGATTTTGTGAAGTTGAGGTGGTGAAGAGATCACCAAGCACTCCGGGCAGAGGTGTAGAGTCACTCTCCTGAGGCGCCGACTGAGTGTCGGTGAGCTTTAAATGATGCAGCAATGGAAGAATATATGCCAAAGTTTTGCCCGACCCGGTCTCCGCAGCCAGCAGCGCATTCGACGAGGCATCCAGTAATCGGAGGAGGGAGATAGATTGTATCGGCGTCGTCATGAGTGACGCGGCACTGCTGCTCGCTAGAAGTGTGGGAAGAGCGTCCATCAAAGCTGGATTGAGCGGGTAGTCGGAGAACGGGTGGGGTTTGGCCGAGAGGACATCGGAATGCGTGAGACTTGCGTCTGGACGAGGAAGGGATTTGAGCATGTCAAGCTTCCCCCGCCCTTTACCAGCAGGAGCTATACTTGGGAAAGCAGCGTGCCTAGATGGAGCCGCCGCTGGAGGTCGAAGCTGATCTACATCGGCCAAGCGCCGGGAAGAAGTGGGTGCAATTCGGCCGCTCGACTGTGATGAGGGGGCCTGTCGAAGCCCGAATCCTACTGCTGAAGCAGCACTCCGCCCCGTTGCCGAGGGCTGGTCAGAGCGTGGAGATCGACCGCCTCGACTTCCCTCAGCCGAGCTGACGGACGATGTGCGGCCTACGTGAGGTGGAGGCGGCCGGTCGGGACCAGACCATGCAGCTTGTGCTTGCGGTGCTGGGGCCGCTGCCGTGGTGCTAGAGTGCAGAGCTCGGAGTATGACCTGCCTGAGCTCTGGAACTACCGATAGAACGGCTCTGGCTGGGATGCTAGGGATGAGCATAGCTGTTGAGGATTGTTTATGATCAGTCAAGGTGTCGCTTCAAAATTTGACGTTTGGGTGGAGGCAGTTTGATAACGTTTCAGCAAGATGATGACGTGGCGCCCAAGCAGCAGTTGGCATATCAGGCGAAATTTTCGAACCACCCTTGCCATCCACCCATCATCCTCTTATGCTTTGAACATATGGTAAGTCTCCCTTTACCCTCTCCTTCACACCCACAGCCACCCTTTCGAATGAAGAGTTGCGATTTTGCACCATTGGCACCTCTTGACCCAGGGTCTGTCCTCCAACCTTCCTCCGCTTGCGGAGTAATGGGGATGGGCCGCTGCTCTCAACGGACATCTGATACCACTACTTTCTTCCCTGATTTGCTCCTGCCAATAGACAGATCATCAGAAAGCTGACATGTTCAGAATTGTGTCTCAGGTCATGCTATTTCGCCTCGCTTGACCTACCAAGTTGGGTAGTTGTAACTTGTCATGTATCCCCATTGCCTCTTGCCATTCGATTTGCGCTTCACGATCTGTTGGCATTGATCTTGTACACGTTCGTTCTTCAAAGCAGGGTCGCGACATCATCGGATCCAGCATGCGGATGGATCCCTGTCATCTTCCAGTGGAGCGATCTGGCATCTAGGTTCTGAGGTTCTGCATGTGCACACTCTTGGTGGAGCTATGGACATCGATATTGAATTATACTATTGCACAACGCAAACTCCTCAGGTGATTTAGTACTAGTACTACTGGCGCTTTCCCCTCGAAATATTCCCTCCTGAGATGTCCACAACCCCTAGCTGATGCCCAGTATATCCTAGGCATCCACATCCCAGTCATCCTCCTCGACTTTGCCAACCTGCCCCACCACACCCTGCCTTGAGCTTCCTACACGCGCCAGACCCAGGCCCACGCCGCCAACCTGAGAAGAGTGATTGGCGGGAACAGGCGCGTGTGCCGGGGCGTCAACCCCAGGAGTGACAGCAGGAGAGATCGCCCTCGAGCCCATAGGTGTGGAGTAGGTAGATGGCGTGGAAGCACCAGAGACCGCTGGGTTGCCCCATGGACTCGCAGTTTTCGGAGTCGGCGCCAGGACCTTGCCCCATGATCCTCCTGCGGTCGTCGTGGTCGGTCGAAGGTTGGCTAGGGCCGTCTTCTTCTCGCCGTTGATCGAGGTTCCGCGAGGAGTAACACTGGCGCTGAGAAGAGGATTGGGTATGCGCGTGTCGATCTTTCGCCGGATCATTATACTTCGATTTGGCGCGGCATCGAGTAGCTCGGTTAATAGTCGGTACGCCTGAGCGAGAGAGAGGACAAACGTTCGTTTGGCAGCGGGCACTGGAAGATCAGCTTCTGTTGCTGTTGACTGATGGATGATGTGAACGACTTACTTTGCGGTAAAATATGACTCGACTTCCCTCCCTTCCAGAAGTCGGCTAAAGCACTCTCGACAGTCTTCACGAACGCCAAGTTGCCCTGAGCAAACACCTTCAACTCCGCGCTCCACTCCGTGGCGTCCGCCGAACCTGCTCTCGCTTCCGCACCCTTGATCCCGAGTGCCTCCGCCAATCGTGCGTTCCGCTGCTTGACCAGACACTCAGAGTTACACTTTAGTTGAACAAGCTCCCTGCTCTCGCCTTTCGTGCCTGAATTGTTCGCGCTCGCTCCGCATGTTGTTCGATTGCTGAGATTCCCGCAAGCGCACTTTTGATCGACAATCGCGCCGCACGGGTCGGATTCGGGGCATTTGGCAGGAGCGTGACATACTGATGTGCAAGGGTGCCTGCAGACTCGCTTCGGCTTGCCGCAAACTTGGGTGCAATCCCCGCATTCGCCTTCTCCTTGCTTGTGGCAGGTCTTGTCGCACCGGTGATACCCACAAGAAAGGAGATTGCCGCATGTCTGTCCGCAAGAGACGATACTTTGGGAACAGCGTACGTTCTTGACGGCGGGATCTTTGCCGCAAGCGCAAGGTCGAGTGGTGAGGTATGGGCAAGGAGGGCAAGCGGAGGCTTCGTGACAGCTGTGGATAGTCTTGGGATGGCCGCAGGTGGGTGCTGGGCGAGCACAGGGATAGGCGCAAGTGATTGTGGTTCCGCTACATGTAATCAGCCTAACTCTCTGCAAGTGTCACTCACCAAGCGACTGGCGGATAGATGATAGACTCCCCACAATGGCAGATCAACTCATCATAGCTCGCCTGCAAGCACCGCCCGCAAGCACCCCGGTGATCTTTCCGTTGACAGGTATGCAGGCCGCAGCTGAGCCACTTGCCGCAAGTGAGAGAGCAAGCGTGTAGATCCTCTTCTCCTGGCGCGACCAGATCTTGCAAATCGTTCGTCGCCCCTGCCTTCTTCTTGATTCGAGATGATTTTGCCTTGTAAGACAATGGACAGCAGATTCGAGAGCATTCGTGTCGACCACAACTACGCAATCAGCCGCATTCCGGGCATTTGACATTATTCAATGGAATCAGAAACTCACTTTCTCAAGGCTTTGCACACTCGCTCGCACCTCATCTCCCCTTCTCCCCTCCTGACACGTTCACCGAACTCCTCGCAACGCACACTGAACACACTCTCGCCGCAGCGGCATGGCCTGACCACATCCTGGTGGCAGGGTGGACAGTCGCCATCATGACAAGGGAGAGGGCATTGATGGCCGCATGGCCTTGTGCGTGGGCAAGGAAGGGTACAGGTTGGTATCGGGTCAGTGCATTTCGTCCGGGCTGGTTCGGGACCGTTAGGTTGACAGAGCAAAGAAAGCGGCGTTTGGTCACAGGGACATGTAAGGACCTGGGAAGGCGAGTTGGGGCAAGGGAGAGGGAAGAGGGGATGAGGATGACAAGTCTGAGATTGTTAGGTAATCATCTTCTAGCGGCCCACTTGCGAAGGCCAAACTCACTTCCTCGCAGGTATGTATCCCGCAGTCAAACGCCTCATCGCATAGCCTGCCACATCCCCAGCGGCCCTTCCAATGCTCCTCCACGCCACTTTCGGGTGCTTTGGCACACTGCATCTCGTCGTCCTTTCGCCATCCGCACGTTTCCACCCTGATATCTTCTCCACAATAACAACGGACCTGCTCACTTTCTGCGCAAGGAGCACAGGGACCAAAGTGGCACAGAAGCTGTAAGATGTCAGTTACTAGCCACGATTGCTGTGGAGCGGTAGAGTCCTACCTGACAAGTATGGCTTCGATCTCCACATCCTCGCTCCCTTCCGCAAATCTCATCACAGACAGGCGTCATACTCGCCCCAGCGGTCGCTGCGGCACACTTGACAGTCAAGCTGGAGTAATGGCTGGGGCAAGGAACGATAAGGGCAACTTGGCATGGCGGACAGGGGCCAGGATGACAGGGAAGGGTGCACGGATGCGAACAGAGCGGCCGAGGTCGTGAACAAGGCTCCGCACATGAATGGGGCAATATTGTGTTTGTCGTAGGAGAGGTGACTCTGCCACAGAAGCACCTAAACCGATCAGCACATAGAGATATGCAGCAGAGAGATACATACTTGTATAGTCCCACCCGGTCCACTCGACGTTTCTGGCATCCCGGACACCGCCATTCTGGCCGCTTGACCTTGCCATCATTCTCTACGAGAAGATTCGTTCGGATCTTCTCGGATTCCTCCGCCAAGCTACGATCCGCCCAATCTCGGATACACGACAAATGGAAGGGCGCATAGCACGCCTGATAGTAGTTCGTTGGCGCATCATCGTCCAGAGATGGGGGAGGGGGCGCCGTAGGCGGAGAGCAGCAGAAGATAGGTTGAGAGGGGGTGATGGAGTTGAAACACTACATCGTCAGCCACTGTTTCTGTGGTCGGTAAATTAACTCACAATTGGGCATTCCACAAAAGGCCGCTTTCCTAGCCCTCTAGTCAAGCGCGATATCAAATCGTCCTTCTCCTCTTTCTTCTTATAAACCGGACCGCGCGTGGTCTTCTCTTGCACCTTCTCAGTCGCTTGCTCCTCCTGCTCAGACAATTTCGCTGCCTCCACTCGATCGCCCGCCGTCGTAAGCTTTGTCTGCTGCTCGAATGCGGCTCTCCTATTCGATTTTGGAACGACAGGCGCAGGTATCGGTGCCGGAACATCCGTCTCCGTAACTCCTACGTAGTGCTCGGACTCCGCCGGTTGAGGCTGAGCAGGCTTACCTCGCCTTTCGCGGGGATGAGAAGGCGTGCGAGTCCCACTTTCGTTGGCGCGCCGTCTGCCCTCTCCGGAGGAGGTGCGGCTGGTGTCGACGCTGTGGGATGGTCCGGGCGCCAGGCTTGCTTGACTTGGGGACAATGACATTTGGTTGAGAGCCTCCGTAGGAGGTAAGAGAGGGGTGAAAGCAGCAGCTGTAGCTTTCAGATTCCCAGTCGAAGGACCCTGTCCAAATTGCGTACTGAGATCTCGAGATGGAAGCGGTCGATCCATGTGAGCGGGCCGTTCTCGCACCACCTCACCCGTTCCGCCGGATCCTCTCTCCACAGATCTTGATGGGCGACCTCCGCGCTGCTCCGTTGTAGATTCCGTGGGATTGATGGAAGATTGGCCATTATTGCTGCCCGTTGCAGTCGGGATTGGATGCCTGGGAGTGACGACCTGATGAGAAGACGGCGCTGATCGCATACGTGGCTGGCTGGGTGGAGTCGACGTAGAAGATGACCCCTGTCGGTCTACGTGACCATTACTGGTCAAATTGCTGTGGTAACCGTTGATGATGGGCTCCGCTCGCTTAGCCGCCTCAGCTCTCGGCTGAATAACCGGATGCGGGGTTGCGGGAGGGACGACTCCGTTCCTTTGCACCTCCTCATTTCCGCCATTCGCCCGCCTGCCACTGCTCGCTGCGTCGTTTGGCGTCGTAATTGTCGGTGGTGGTTTCACGATTGGTATCGCACCCCCTGCGGGCGGTCTCCAATTGTCACCGAAACCATTAAATCCGCTACTCGGCCCAGAATACATTGAGTATAGGTCGTGGGAATCTATTGGCGGTAATAGCGTGGGAGGAGGAGCTGGTATGGGCATCTCGCTGACCGACTGAGGCCGTCGTGAAGATCCCCTGCTGGGGCCAGGTGGTCCGCGAGCTCCTTGGCTGCCCCGTCCGCGTCCTCCATGGCCCCGATTGCCCCTTGGCGCCGCCCCTTTGATCAGGTAGTTGCCATCCCCAGGTCGAGGAACAGACGCTCCGCTATCGCCGTTCTGCGTCAAGTGCGATGAGCTAGCGCCGGCGGCAGGTAGAACTTCCGACATGCGCAAGAGAGTGAGATAGGAGCCGGGATTGGTGGCGAGGGGAGGTGAGATGATGATTAATCCGCGTCGAGGAGCGGATAGCTATGGAGCACGGATCGCGGGGAATAGAGCTTCGACTTTTGGCCTGTTAGGAAACGCTCAAGCCTCTGTGGGTATACGGGTAGCTGCTTAAGCTGAGTCAGCCACAACTGAAGCAGGAACTGAGACTCGAAAAGGATGAAAGGATAGAGATCGAAAAAGTTGCCATCCGACTCCTCGCCAGCTCGCCGGGCTCGGATCCGAGAAAGGCCTGTTACGTAAACATGATTTGCCACCCATTCGCCACCGAGACCATGCCCCTGGCAACGCAGTGCTGCCTTCATATTGAAACTCGGAGACGATGTGTTATTCCTCTGAGAGATATGATGCTAGAACGTGCCGCAGAAAGTAGGTTAAGCAAGGCAGCTGGAAAGAAGGGAGCTTCCAAGTTGCATCGGAGCTGTCAGAAGGATCGAGCCGCGCGCGCATGCCCCGGTTCAACATTCTCGTGAATTTCTCTGGTACAATGTCAGAGCTAGGTCTAGGTTTTGTTGATCTCATCCTTTCTATAAACCCGAAGCAACCCGGTGCGGCCGGCTACTTGTGCAGCGTGCAGACCCACAAACATCTTGGGTGGCAAATACTCATGTGGGAGACTGATTGTGCCGGTGCGCTTGCGGCAAGCCCGCATCTCGTGCATCATGACAAGCCTTCGCGCCACATCCGTTGGTAGCGAGGCATTTGATACCAAAATCGCAACGTCTCTCCTTCCTTCGAGCACGGGAGTATGTCAGGGCATCCGAGCCACTGACATGATCGGTCACGGTGACAGACTTGAGATGAGCACACAGCGCTGGCTCAACAACAACCTCTCTTTTCGGGAAATTGAAGAAGTGAACTGTCTTTCAGTGGCCCTGTCAGTACCTCGCGAGCTCTTGGAGACTTGTTGGGCAGAGAAGCACTGTTTTGTCACGGCGTGGCGGCGAGGCATAGTTCGCCACTAGCCCCGGAATTACCCGAAGTCGCGTCGAGCGGTATATCCGAAGCTTCATCGCGCTACAGGTGTGCCAATGTGCACAATGTCGACCAGACATTACAAGCCTTGACGGTAGTACCACGTCACAGTCGAGCACGGTATCTGCGCCGACAGAGCTGTCTGAAGTATCAGCGATGCAGGAGCCTCGATACCTGGACGATCACCGCTATCCCGGGCCCTCGACTCACCCTCCCCCAGTCTTCGTCAAGGGCTTGCCAACTCAGGCCGAGCTCGATGCCTATCCACGAATGTTCACATGGGGCGAGCTCAAGGAGATCATACACAGCGGAGATCTGGAGCAACTGATGCGTAACAAGGAGATGCAAAGCAAGTATGACGAGTGGAGTGCTGGGATCAAGGTGGAGTACGGATCAACAGGTGAGTGGTCGCCGATGTTCGGTTGTGCTGTTCGCTGGGCTCATAGCTGCAGAGAACTATCTCACTCGAGCACGTCTACCCTGGGCTCAGGCTACTCCTCGGACTCCACAACCTACATATCCTTCCGTGTCGTCTGAACCCTCAGGTGAAACTGCAACTTCGGTCTCATCAGCCAATGGACTACTGGCTGCTCCTTCCGCTGTGCCGTCTGGCCGATCAGCCACCGCTTTGGGTACATCCACTCCCTCATCGGCAGGCTTTGTCAGCATGGACGATTTGAAGGATATGCTGAGTAGGCATAAGTCGAAAAGGCAATCGGAATCCAACTATGCGGATGGATCTCCTAAAGGCGACGACGAGGGCGATGATCCTGTTCCGGATTTCCTGCGCTACGATCCCGACGTCGGGCTAGATTCGAACCGGTATGCCGTGCTATTCAATGACTGGCCATATAACACGCCTTATGGTGTTAGGCACTATTGCGTTTGGTCCAGGGTGAGTCGCTAGCTCTCAGGTTAGGCCATTGCTGAAATTCGTAGATACCGATAGCTCATCCTCATCTGGTCCACTATGACTCGAAAGCCTGGGCGCGTATAGAATCGGAAGGTCTAGGAGGCTTTACAGGCGTGACCCCTACTTCTTCGGACATCTTCAACGACGGCGTCACAAACAAACCACGCGATTCGACCAGCGATCCTTCACCCCTCCCTAGGCCTCTGAACAGGACGCTGCCGCCCAAGGGTAAAGACGAGTGGTACTCAGTCGATTGTGCTTTTGGGGGCAGCGAGTTGCGGAGATGGAACGGCATAAAATATCTAAGTACAGGAGGCGAAGAGGTTGCAAAAATGGTGAAGAGCTTGTGGGATGAGCGGGGTTGGGAGTGCCTATTCGTCAGTCACGCATCAAATCCGAAGAGTCACTAGCTGAACGATCCTAGTTTGTCAATCCGCCCCGGTTACAATCAGTGCCCGGTTTCTCACATTTTCACGTCTTTGCTCGTCGGAAAACACCGGAAGAGATTGATGCGAGCGAGAAACACTGGGGCAAGGTGGAGTAGCGATCTGTTTTGAGTCGCATCTAGGTAGATCTCAGGATACTAATCCCGATCGACGCAGGATCTGCATTTTCCCCCATGTACATCCGATCGGCGAGCGTGACAAGCTGTACACATCCTTATCCTACAATACAATATGGACCGTGAGCCTTTCCTCTCACTCATACACGTTGACCATGGACGCTCTCGGTAGATGCTATGCTCCAAAACCCCAATCCAAGTCGTCGGCCTCGTCCATATCTCCTTGGAACAATGTCGGACTCATTGTCCCATCCCGGACTACACCTCCGCTAAAACCCTGCATCGAGCCCAAATTCGCCAACCCCTGACCGTCCTGCGTCATGGAGAGCCCCGGACTCCACGTCCCCGATGATGGACCGGGACCCCCAGAGTTGACGGGACTTGACTCGCGAGATATGCCTTCGACAATGAGTGTGCGGAGTGAGGGTTTGCGGACCCGTTTGAGCGCGATTGTAGTCGGACTGTTTTCGTTCCAAGAAAACCAGGCGTTTGCTTCTCCCTGTGCTTGTTGTTGACCCAGTGCTTGAGGCTGTGCCGGAAGCTGCTTCATTTCGTCAGAGACAGCGCTTGGAGCTGCGTCACCGAGCGGCGCAACAGAGTAAGGCGAGTGAAGAGGCAGTGTATCGATCAATTGACCAGTCTGCCCGTCGTTCGGACAGGTTGGCGAGCGGTATGTCTGCCGTATATCATACGGCTGTAGCGTAAGACCGCCTTGTTGTCCCAAGATCGCCTGACCCTGTCCTCTCGCGAGAGAAGGTGACCCCTGTCTGAAAAAGTTCGCCATCTCAGCATTGCCATGCTGACTGACAGACGCTGCAGCCGCACCACCTCTACTCAAGTCGAAGTGGAAGGTCTTGATCGGACTGACAGCTCGGCTGAACGGGTCCACGCCCCGTCCGGATCGCTGCAGGCTGAGTGGGAATGGGACGACAGGAGTATGCGGCATCATGGTCCCTGCTCCCTCTTGGACACGTTGTCCATCTACCCATCGCGGCTGGGCAGACAGGCCGGACAAGGCAGCCGAGAGAGCATTCTCAAGACGGGATGGGCGGGGTGCGGGTAGAGACGGTGCTTGCGGGTGTTGAGGTAGGAGCTGAGACTGCTTCATCTGAGCCAGAGGCTGAGGTCGAGGCCATGTTGGGTGAGGAGCGGGAGGGATTACAGAGCGGTACGACTGTTGCCCATTACGATCCTGCTGATAGGCAGGTCGGCGTGGTTGTTGAGCGGTCTGAGGGGACACAGGATACGGCGGGTGCTGGGGATAAACACTCCGCTGCTGGGCTCGCTGTTGCTGCAGTCGCCGTTCCTGCAGCTGCAGCTGTTGAACTTGGTACACCTGACGCTGCTGCTGTGCGTACAGCACCTCCTGTGGGTCCGACTGCGAAGGACGGTTGTCGTATGCTGGGTCGGTGCGTTGATAGCCGAGCTCAGCTGGCAAAGCGCTTGTCCGGTGTTCGCCATACCCAGATTCGGTAGAAGCATCATGGGCTTCCTTCAAGTCGCGTAGCAGCTCGAGTTCGTGCTGAGAGTAGGGAGAGGAAGATGAGTCCACGTCTCGGTGGAGGGAATGGGTGTCATCGAGAGAGGACAAGAAGTCATGCCCTTGACCATTCGAATTTCGGCGCCTGTAGGGGCCTCTGGTCATTCAGCGAGGTTCTGTCACTTTAGATAGCGAGACTCACCGCTTGACCCCTGTCTTCCTTGGTTTTCGCGTTGAATCAACACAATCAGAGAGGTTGTATCTGGTACATCGCTCGCACGGCCTGGATGGCATTAGCAACTGCATTGATCTCCCACGTCTGTAAATCCCGGGCGCCACATCCACAGATCGTGACAACGTGGCTCGCAATCAACTCACCTAGTGTTGGAACACTTCTTGCACGCTTTCTGACAATGCGTACAAGCCACCCGGACCTGCTGTCGCTTCCTCCTCCCTTGCTGTCCGACCGACGTCCCGGACTTGCTGTTATCGTTCCCATCAAGCTCCAAGTTGCCCTCGGCGCCCTCATCCTGCCCCTGATGTCTACCGTGACCGTAGCCATCATCCCGACCAGCAAATGAGCAGCCCTCTTCATCCTTCTCTGACTTTGGAGCGGATGTCGGTGAGTTGTACTCGGCGGTGACCCACTGCTGCTGTAGCTGGTCTCTAACCTCGGAATCTGAGGGGGTATGCGGTACGCTCATCATGTCGACGTCACGGTCATGATCGTGTACATCCCGAAAGAAGCCGGACGATGGGTCAACGGAGGAAGCGGTGAGGTGGAAAGGATCAGGTTGACCTGTAGAATATCCCGTCGGCATAGTCGTAAGGGCGGGCGAGGGGTTTGCGGGCTGGGACGAGAGTGAGAAGGGATCGACGTCCATCTGAGGGCTGACCTTCCGAGATTAGGCTGAGAGCTTGGAGCGAGGAATGAACTTACATTGCTGTCTGTGTATCCGAAGAATGCCTGTGCCGAGTGAGGCTGATTGCGTTTCAGCATCACCACTTAGACAGCAAGCCAGATTGTGTACTCACCTCAGTCCATGGTAACTGTACCGTCCGTCTGAGAGGACTCGTTGGCATGCTCACCGTTCCCCGACCATGTATCGCTGCCGGGGGTGCTGGACCCCTCCTCCCGCTCAGAGCCGGATTCAAGCGGGAAGGGCGCTGGGGAACATGTTGTTGAAGGCGAGTAGAAGTGATGGGATCGGAGAAGGTGCGATGCATCTTGCGTGCTTGGTCTGAAGGCCAGGATGTTCAGAGGGGAGGGATGATGCGGCGGAGTCTGAGGAGATCGGCGAAAGGGCTTGATTTCTGTCCCTGCCCTTTGCGGAAAAGCTAGAGCGTCGGAGACTGATGTTGAAATGAGTAGTTGCCAGCCAGTGAGTAAGCTGCGCTTTAGCAAGTGAATGTCCGTCAGAGTGGGGGTGTATGAGGGATATGTAGAATGTGAGCAACTCCGCTGCTGGGCAACAAAGAACAAGAACGACTCCGATAGTGGGGGTGCGGCTGTCAGGTACACCTTTCGATCCCCGTCCAGGGCCCCTGGACCCCCTTGGACAGGGCGAGTAGCTCACTGGCGGTGAATTCGTCTCCTCAGACGCGTATCGAAATGACCTCCTTTGTTCTGCCGGCAGGAGGTGAGGGGCGAAAGGAATCTCGTCCGCGGGGTGATAAGGCTGACGTGAGAGATAAGCGCATGCTTACCGGGGCCGACGGACCGTTAAAGTCTCGAGCCCTGACAAGCAATTGGCTGACGTTCAGCTGTGCTACGTCGCCAGCAGGTGGCAGTGTACTATATGTCATATTGTTAAACGCAGTCGCGTTGGTGTTGGTACAATGGCTATTCGTCATGCGAGCTTGTCGTGTCGTTACATGGCCTAGCGGATCGTGGGGACCGGGAAGGATAGCGTCCGTCGGGTCTAGTCGTCAAAGTTTCCGCCCCCGCCGCCGTCTTCTAGAATTGACATCAACCGGGCAAGAATCTGCAGCAGATTATGACTCACCGTCTTCCCCACCCTCATCATCATCTCCCTCACCATTGTCGAAGTAGTTGGCATCGTAATCTTGATGATCTGATTCATCCTCGTACTCTGCATCCTCCTCCGCTGATGAGGCATCCGAAGATTTCTCCTGGGGAGTGAATCAGCCATCTGCGGTAGCGATTGGGAAGAAATACCTACAGCATCCTCTGCATCTGGCTTGTCCTCTCCATCACTATCTATCACTTTCCGTTTCTTGGATTCTGTAGTTTCAGCCTGATTTGACGATGTGCAATGGGACAGGCTCCAGCGCAAGCCCAACTCACGCCCAGTCTTGCTCTTCACCCTCTTCACTTCCTTCTCCGGTGCAAAGTAGGCATCCCAGAGTGAGGGCGGGAAGAATCGCTCGTCCAGCTTCAGCTTCACTGGATCAAGGCCGTCATCCTGCATCGTGGCTTGCGATGGTCGGGAGAAGAGATCCGAATAGGTCTCGATTTCTGTCCGGTCAGCTAGGATATCCCAGATGAGCATTTCGACTCCAGCAGTCACGTTGCAACGAGAACGCTGTAAAAGGACAGGAAACTGACCTATTCCTACCGTCTTTCTCACTTCTGGTAATCTCCACCCGCTCCACCTCGTCCCATCATTCTCGTCAATCAAGACTCCCTTTCTCAGCGTCTCTTCCAGCTCGGTCTCTTTCCGTATCATCTCTTTCTCGAATGCAGACGGCTGAGCGAGAAAGGCAACAGCTTCCGAGGACAATGGCTGTACCGTCAGCCATCATGGTTGCATTTTCAGTTCAGAGGTCAGATCAGGTCACAGGGAGACGAAGGATCACACCATCATCCCAATTGACTCACAGGGTACAGTAAGCCAGCATTTAGAGTGGGAGCAGCCATTATCTCCCGGTAGGCCTCATGCGACATGCCCGCAACGGTGGACATCCCACCCCGGCCACCTCCACCACCGCGACCACCGCGGAAACCGCCTCGAGACATCGTTCAAGAAAGAAGCAGTGGGAGGCTATGACAGTGGCCTCGTATTGTCGCTCTGCAGATGTAGAACGAAAGATGCTCTTTCCCACAACTCAAGAAGATTTCGCCGCGCAGCTGAGCATTTGTTGATGCGTGAGTTCCGTTGGAAAGGAATCTTTTCCTACTCTGCATCTACAGGCCTAAATATTTCCTGAATAATGGCATGGCGGTGGAGCGATACGAAGTGTATAGCCTGTATGGGTTCTGCTCAGATTCCCCCACCGCGGCGCTCTTTCTTGTCTACCCTCGAAACGGTGTCGTATCAAGCCCAATGCATGAACCCGCTGCTAGCCCTCTCTCCCCCCTATCGGCTGACAATACCGTCGAACCTCTGCTTGTACCAAGCAATGGTGTTGTCCACCTTCACCTTGTGCTGGAACCCAATCTTCCCCTGTGCCCTCTTCCGCTTGGCAACTCGCATACCTGGTCGGCCCATCACAACGAAGAAGTCCATACCGAAAATACCGATTCCGGGGTCGTATTTGATGCCCAGGTCGATGTGCTCTTCAATACCGAAACCGAAGTTGCCGGTGGACGAGAAGTTGCTACATAAATCAGCAACAATTCGGCGAGCGTTCCGAGTTTCGTTTCTTGCGTCTTCCACAAATAGTCCTCCTCCTTCATCCGCAATTGCCAGCACCCGCCATCCCCTGCCAATCAGGCACTTAATCTTCCCTCTCTGTCTGCACCACTCCTAGACACCATGGCAATCATGATTGAACCGCCGGCTATCGAGACGTCAACTCACCGCTTCCTTAGCTCGTACTCCTTCACCTTCAACGCCCGCTCGAGAACCTCCTCAGCCTTTGGCCCACGGATAGTGACGTGCACAGCGATCTTCTCGTTACGCCTGATGGAGAAGGATCGGATGGTGTATCGTGCTTTGGATGTGACGGGTGTTTGACCGGTAAGCTGCTCGAGCACCTTGGAGGCACGGGTCAATCGATCACCGGATTCTCCGACCGAGATGTCTGATGTGCAGAGGCAAGTATGAGCGAGGGATTGCAAGACGATGTAGGTATGGATAATTAGGGACAAGAAGACATATCAGCTTGTGCTCTCAAGGATCCATGCAATTATCACTCACTGATGACCAACTTCTCGATCCTCAACTCCTTCATGGGGTTCACGGCGGCGGTTTTGTCGGCCTAGAGTATGAGCACGATCCTCCAGAGCTTGAGGAGCATCTCCTTCGTCCGACAGAGAGTGTCATCTTCCCCCTGAGCGTTCTTCCTGTCCCCGTCTGCTCACATCCTCCGCACTTCCACATACAGGACATCTGCGCCAATCCTCCTCCATCCGCTCGACCCTGGTGCGCCAGTCCTCTAATGCAGCCACCGCATTGCCTCCCGCTTCGCATGATCCTCCTTCATCTCTGCCAACCCGCAGCAGTTGCACAATTCCTTCGGACGGCGTTGAAGAGGAGACATACCATTTTGACTGTAAAGATCAGTATGAATACACGGCGTAGAAGCCAGGCCTGGAGACACTCACATTCTATATCTTCTTGATGGATACAAACTTCGCGACTTTCGCTAGTAGCTGTGCACAACGGCCAGCCTTAGAGCGCAGCCGGGACTTCGGGATTAAAATTACAACTGGGCACTGGGAGAAGCAATGTGGCGGAATCGGTCCATCCATGCATCACATTTACGTCATCGGCTGAATTCTTATCGCCGACGTTGACGGTCGGTGGCTGCCGCCTCTTCACCCACATGTTCATGCAGTCCTCGACCCGCGCCTTGGACCGTACTATAATCCTCCGTTTTCCTGAGACAGCAGCACTCCAGCAATTCCGATATCCACCTGTCAAGCTAGCAAGCTGAAAGACCGAGCTCGCTGGCTTTGACCATTCAGATAGATGAATGGATTGGTGTGATTGTCCATCGGATTAGGGAAGCGCAGCCATACTCAACTCTCGACATCTTGTGTCGCGAAACTCTGCTATACTCGGTCCCGGGGCGCATATATTTCAAGCGACTCTCCGATTGTCAGGGCCAGCGTACAGCTCGGTACCACAACTGAACATGGGGTCAAGACTGATTATCTGCGTTGCTGTACATACATTCTGAGATGAAGAACCGCATGTGATCCTGCACACAGGTGACCACCTTACAACTCATCCTAGCTATTTTACAACGTCTCGAATCCACTACGGCAAACCTGACCGCCATGTAGCTCCCACCTCATTGCACCCCCAAGCTTGACTACTCATATCATGTACCGTTGTCCGCCTTAGATCGCGCTTGTACTTCCCCTGGTAAGTTCCGCCCGCCGAACGATGCAATACACAAGTGTTGTCCCAGATCACTGCTAATATCAGCAACATGCCCCGTTTTCACTTCAGCCTGACCACTGAACGCACCCAAATCACCAGGATCGTTCCAGTTAAGCATAAAGGTGAATCTCTCCTGTCCTGCAAACTCCAGTAAATTCTTCAACTCGTTCTGACCCTCTTCAACCGGTAGACCCTCCACATGATGGGCGTGCGCGGCGATGTACAGGTTTGTCCGCCCACTGGGTTCGTGGGTCTGAACGAGCTTGTGCTTGCCGAATCGATTCTGCATCGGATCGAATTCTTTCCCATCGAGCTTCGGGTTATCGGGATTGGCGGATCGCCGACACTGGAGCTGTGAGTTTAGGACGACCCAGTCGGCGATCTTCTCCTTGGTGGCGGGGTCAAGAGCATCATAGGCTGATCTGGAGTCGGCAAACTCGGTCGCGCCGCCCATCTCTTTCGGCGGGAGATGATGAGCGAGGAGGAGGGATATACCGGCCCGGCGCGGGTTGAATGCGGAGTCAGCGTGGAAAAGGTAGTTGCAGCGAAGGAGGAGTTCTCGCATCGTCCCGGGCTGCGTGATGGAGCCATCGGGATCCACATTGCCGACATCGAACAGGCTGTGTTGTCAATTCACACCTGCACATTCCAGAAGGAAACACACGCACTAGTCCGATGATAGCCGATTCTTCTGTCCTAGTCCTTGAACGAAAGGCGCAATATCGTCCAGATCCCCGAAGAGGTGGCTCATCTCTACGTGCCTCGCATCGTCCAGTCCGGTCTTTCGGAATACCAGCACCCCGTACTTGGCAAGCCCAGCCTTGATTTGGTCCACGATCTCCGGTGTCACATGCTCGAAATCGACTCCTGAGGCTTCGGCGCCGAACGTCGGGTGGAGAGGCTGATAGGAGATGCTGGTAGGGAGGGTGCCGGAAGGCTGGTATTGTGAGATCTGAATTGGCGGCGGAGAGGTCACGACAGTCATTTTTGCGGTGTATGCACAAAGCTTCTAAGGCTCTTTTATATGGCGGACTCGATAGGGGTGGATATCGAACCTGTAGGCCTGTATAATGTGTGAGGCGAATACTCTGCTCTGCGCTTTGGCCCCTCAATCTCCCTCGATGGGCATTATTGGGCCGCGGTTTCGGAGCCGGGCCGCGCCGGCAACTGACGGACCGAGGTGGTTGGTGCTTCGGAATGCTGACTTCGGCTCCAAGTTGGCTAGACTTCCATCCTCTGGCGAGCTAAAGAACCACTTCCCTGCTACTGCTTTTGACCATGATCAGCTAGAGAGTATCTGGCGTCCTCCGTGCGTCATGCATACGGCAATATGCACGGCAGCGTGAGCTCGGTTTTTTCCGACGCCGCTTGACGGGGGTTTCAAAGTGTTTCAGATTTGCTCAAGCCTGAGGATCAATCGCCCGCAGCTTCAAAAGGCTCCTGTGAGTCTCCGAAGAGTCAGATGGGTCAGATTATAGGTCGCTACTGCGTATAGGTGCGTACTCGGCCAGGCTCGAGGGCCCAAGCTGGGCTAGGATAGGCTACCACCCGCTGCCACACGGTCATGACGGCTACCCACGAGGCTCGAAAGCTCTGTCAGCAGCCTTACGTGACCAGTGCGTTGTTCTGGATTTTGGCTCCGGCGTTTCCTTGTCCTTCTTGTGCTTTCTTGTGCCTGAGGCTCTATTCGCATCCTCTTTCAGTCGTCACTCTCCGCCACTGCATCCCTTGGGTCCCGCCCAGACTCGCTACTCACTCAGAACTCAAATGTCAGTCCAGCCTGGCGAGACACCAATGCCCGAATTTCGTCCTCATGGCCGAACGAGGTGATTGAGCCAGACAACGGCGCCACCCATTCAAGAAGATCCGCGCCGACCTATTCGGTGACGGGGCTCGCGTGCCTTGGAGCACTGACACTTGAACTGTCTCCGAAGCGAAGTCCGAAAATCACACCATGCGATCGCGCGGCCCGATATAAGGTGACTCCCCCATCATTGACTCACCTTCTCCTCATTAGGCCTTGGCGAAAATGTCGAGACCGCCATCTTCATACACATCGCCCAAACAAACACATCTGCCCAGCGTCAGGCAACATTATCCGCCCGACACCCAAATCTTTGCCCAACAACCGCCCCCGCTTTCATACGTCCAGGACCTTCCAGGTCCAAACGAGCGAACATCCTACCCTTTCCCGCGCCCTTCGTCATCCGCCCATAACACCTTCCGCCCATTGGCGTATCCCTCACTTCCCTCGCGGCACGATTATTCCGCTTCACCGTTCAGCTCTTCCACGTCAAGGATCCAGGATACACATGTTGGCCCGTCTTGGACCACCTATCCTAAGCCGTATCCTCCGCCTCCTGCCGGTCAGAAAGCAGCAGACCCTGCTAAGGATGAGGACGCTGAGGAAGGGGCATCCTCGGCAGAAGATGAAACTCTGGGAGAAAAGCAGAAGCTGGAAGTAAAGAGGGAGAAGAACAGGCTGAAGCAGCGGAATCTGCGAAGTATGTCTCTAATTCACACACACTTTGTGACATCTCGCTGAAGCGTTTAGCACGTCGAGCAAATCATGTCTATACACTTGAGTCCTCCCTACAGACTGCCGAGCAGAAGTTCAAGCTACTTGAAGAGCAGCACGAAGAAGTGCAGCGGAGAGAGGCGGGGTTGCTCCAGTATGTCGCTAAGCTAGAGGACGTGCTTCAACGACACGGCTTTGAGGCAGAGTTGGACCGTGCGAAGTCTACTTGGGACTCTGCTGCTTACCAATTGAGGCCCAGCACGCGAGGAGGAGGCACGACGGAGCGAGATGAGATTACAAGGGGGAAGAGGCGCCGCACTGAAGCTGGAGAAAGGGACGATGGTGGATCAGGGCCATCACGATTTGAATTGCCCAGTCAGGGGAATATACTTGGGAACGAGCATCCAGACCCACCCGACTACGCAGCACGTCAAACTGACCGTGCTCTCCCACCCTTTGCGCAGCCAGACCTGCTTCGTCGACCTACCTCCGGATATGCGCGTCCTCGGTCTTCAACAACGAGCTTTGCACCGCTGGTTCTCGATTCATCCCACTCTTCGTTCTTCGTCTCTGCTCCGTCCCCTCGCTCGATGCGCATTGAGGATCTACTTTCGCCATCTCTCACCCAGGCCGATACGCCTGCCGTACCGATGAGCGCGTACACGATCGACACTCCAGACCACCTCGCCTCCACGCCAAGTTTCAATCCCGAGATCCGCCCCAGTGGGAGTCGCCAGTCATCGATGAGCCAGAGCATGTTCAAGCAGGGATCAGCGGACTCCCTAGAGCAGACTATCTTGTCATCGAAAAGCCTTGCAGTCGGGGCTGTCGGAGACACTCCAGCAACCAGTTGAGTAACTTCACAGCTTGAAACGTCGAGTACAAATCACTGAAACCGCAGTATCGCCGTATCCCTTCCTCACTCGATCATTGACGCTGGCTCTACCTGAACCTCCTCGTATCAGTTCATTAACCACACCACCTCTCCACCCATCGGTGCATACCGCTCGCGTACTCCTCCGCGTACTACTCGCCGATCAAGGTCAGATGCCCATCTCCCACTGCACCCTTCCACCCCTCACACCTTCTCAACAAACCATCCTTTTGAATGCCATCTACAACCTCACCACCCCGGCATTTCGCGACAAGGTGAACGAAGAACAAATCACCACCATGCCTCCGGTGCTCACAAAATTACTTCTCGGATACTCGCATTCGTCAACTGCGGACCTTCGGATCGTCCTTATGCCTATTGCCATCCTGAGAGCGCGTGTCGTCGGCTTCCTCAAAGATCAATTACCTTTCGACGTCACAGCATTCATCTCGCATGTCCTGGCGGATGGACGCATATTCGGGGACACCGCCGATCCTGCCGCGTGGGAAATGAGCGACATGTTCTGGGATGTGTGGGGCGGATGGTTCAAGGCAGGGAGGAAGTTCTGCTCGAGCATGCGTGGGTGGCGGAGACGGCATGGGCACAAAGGCGCAAATGTCATTGAGATTCTGTTGGGGCTGGAGGCGGAAGACAGCCGGATGACGGAATTGATCGGGCAGCCACCCGGGTGGAAGAGGCCTGTCATTGTGCCACCTGACAAAGAGATGGTTGAGGAGACAGCCTTTACACGAGGGGTCGTATAGACGGATGATCGGTGTGGTCCCGGTACTTCCCAACGCACGATAGCTTTCTGGGGTGTTGCACATGCTGGATACTAAATGCTGGGTTGGTACATCGTTGCATGCTATCGGACTAGCTTGTTGACTATGATTCTTCCGCTTGTACAGCCAATGGTCATCTCATTTGAAAGGACAAGATGTAGCTAGTAAGCTTTGACACCAGCTAACTTGAGCAGAACATCGGATTCGGTGGGTTCCTTGGTGGGGCGTGTACGATCTGAGAATTGTCAGCTGGCTCATTGAATCACGAGTGAGACCGGTGCGTACTATACGGATCTGGCTTGCCATCGCGCTTGGGTCCACCTTGGTACAGCTCGCGCACATCGTTCGCTAGAGGCCACTTCTGGGATCAGCGAACGATCACAAGGTTGAAAGTTAGACATCGGACTGACGTGTGTAGCAACTTGACGCTTTTGGAAGATCTCGGCCTTTCGCTTGAGTTGCTCCTCCGTCGCGTGACTTCGTGGTTCATAGCACACATAGCCGGCTACACGGATGCGATCGCCGGTGGGAAGTCGATTCCAGTGCATCAGGCGAGAGTCCCAAAGAATGATTGAACCTGCAGGTGCTTCGACCTGGGAAATTCAGCAGGAAGACGGGGACATCAACCTTCACTGCTCACCTTCACCTCATAGCACCCTTGCTGTTTGTACCAGTCTGCTTCGTCGGCTCGGAAGTGATACCCGCCAGAGTCAGCACATAGTCCGGCTGTTGGTCAGATCAAACTTACGAGTTCAGCGACTTCTTTGTCCTCGATTCGTCCACCCCGCCGTTGGCATCGAAGAACTGCTGATGCATCAAATGACTCTTGGCCATCACGCAAAGTCCGCCGTCGTCGGGGCCAGACTCGCTGCAGGTGAAGATACCTTGGGCGAGTTGGAAGATGGGGTGATTGGGGTCCTGGTCCTGGTGACTGGAGATTCAGTTCGTTTTCATAGTACAGAAGTTGCGAGTAGACTTACGGCCAGGGATTTACCCAGTCCACATCCTTACGGCCATGCTCGCCGTAGGGGAAAGTCACGTTGACAGCATCGAAGGAGACGACCAACTCGTCTGTCCCCCAGAGCTCGGCAAATGCCTTGATGACCGAGGGCTCGCTGAACAGTCAGCAATCGTCAACATGAGAGGATTAGTGAGGGTCAGCAAGTGGACACCCACCACCGAATCCTCCAGATCCAATCCTCGTGCGCGCAAGCTGCGAGTGGTCAGCGGATCGCTCTCAGGCGCAGGCGCGCGACATCCAACATGACTCACAGTAGCGATTGTAGAGACCACCCACATGGTGCTCAGGCAGATGCTCCTTGTTCCAAGTCGACTTGTCGTCCCTCTTGAAACCTAGACCGAAGTCCCCCAACCACGTCAGAGCATCATCGACATACTGGTCACATCGTTCTTTCGGAACCACACCAGGTATCACGCAGAAGCCCTTCTCTTTCAGGTCGCGCATGAAGGGAGCAGTCGAAACATTGTTGGGCAGGGCAAGGATGTCTTCCCGGGTGTAATGCTTGGGCGGGACACGCTCCGATTGTGGTGCTTCGCCTGACATATTGTTGAGTGATGTGCGATGATTGAAATGAGTATACTTCGAAATGAGAGACGGTGCTATCTTCCTGATTTGAGGGTAGGATAGTAGTCACATGTTGAGCTGCCAGTCACTCGTAGCGCGAGTCTTATCAGAGAAGCATCAGAGACGAGTTACATGTGCCCTCCACCCATTGCTGCGCGAATAATCCCCCGAGATTTATCCATATCCGCCGTAACCGCCCGCAAAGTCCGTCCGCACAGGTCCACTCCGCTTTGGCTTTGTGTCGCGTACCCCATGCTTTGTGTTGCTCTGACGCCTGAATGCAAGAGTCTCATCATCGCCTACGTAGCTTCGACGCATCAAGCACGCATCCTCAATGCGGTCGGAAACCTGTACTTACGGTGCATATCGCTTACCCAAAGCAGCCCTCGCGCTGGGTCGAGCTAGCTCGCAAAGCAGCACGAGCAAAACAATGTGATGACATCCTCACGTAGTTACTACCCTCACCCATAGTATCGGCACGGATAATATATCCTCGCACTCTGCAAGCGCTTTGTCCTTTTCACCATATTGCGAGGTGCATGCTAGCGCTCCCTCACCAGAAGCTGTAGGATTACGTAATATGCGCAGCCTTCCACACGTGACCACTTGCCACCCAGGACGTGGCTGCGTTGCTCACTATATTCTCCTTTGTAGATCTCCCTCTCATCACATCTGCGGGTAGGCGGCCTGAGATCTTCGAGCCTGGATCGGCATCTTTCGCCAAATCAGCGGCCATGTTCTGGCAGCGACGGAAGGGATGTTCCCCAATCTTGCTGTTCTTTGCCGCAGCATGGCTCGCCATCAGTGTCGTCACGGCCGAGCATGGGCAAGCTAGCTTGGACATGGACAGCGATGGTGAGATTTTGCTGCAGGTAGGCGAATGTCAGCTGACTGTGTATTAAGCATGTCTACCGCTGCAAGAAGCCCAGACGCTTCTGACCTCACTCCAGCCGATGCCGAATGCCCACCTCATCGATAAAGTTGGCACACTCGCCGTGGACACGCGATCCTGGGGCCGAGGGATGGGCTGGACCGACGAGGTAGGGCGCATGTTACAATACCGGATCAGCAGCTCATACTACAGGGACCACTCTCCACGACTTTGCGCTTACTCCCACGATTTCTGCGGACTCTTACGACTCTTCCTACAACGATCCTGCAATCAATCTCAGCTAGCATGCGCGTCCCTGGTCTGGAGCGTTGGCCAACATCTAGAGGGGATCGATCATCAGGAGGAAAGATCAGCAGGGCGCGGAGAGAAAAGGTGGAAAGAATGTGGAGTCTGATTGCCGAAGCTGAGGGGAGGGGTTGCTCAGAGGCCGTGAGCATGAAGGCGAAACTGAGAATGGTGAGTGGGATCTTGGTGCAACGAACAGCGTACTGAGATATCAGTTCCCTCCACGAGGAGTCAAGCAGGATCTTCCCGCTGCATTTGCGGCTTACAAGGTTAGTCCGACAACTGACGTCCCTGGAAATAGTCTGAACTGTTATCCTGACGAAGTAACAGACTCTCCTTGAATCCACCCCCAATTCTGAGGCTCAGTTCTTCGTTGGCTTCTTTCACGCCACGGGACTAGGTGGAGTACCTCTGGACCAAGGAAAGGTGGGTGTCTTCAACTTGAAATCAGGCTGCAGTGGGCTGACGTTAACAGGCCACATTGTACTATACATTCTCGGCCCTTCAAGGTTTTAGACCCGCTGAGATGGCGCTAGGCTACAGGTACTGGGCTGGAATCGGCGTTGAGGAGGTAGGGGTCCTGAATCCATTGTACTAATTGGCCACTGCTGATATCTTAGAATTGTCTCACAGCCCTCGATTGGTATGAAGCTGCTGCGGAGAAATGTGAGATAACAGCGTACTCTGATTGCGGGGAAGGTATTGACCATCAGCATACGCGCATTTCCTCTCTGGGCCGCCCGGCGGTCGTACTTTACCTCTGACCCCCACTCGCCTTTCCGACCTCTCCGGAGGTATTTACGGTCCTCACGCCTCTTGGGCCTCCACCGGCTCAATGGCACTTCGTGCTGCCATCCGCGCAACATCAGCTTCGGCCCGAGGCGAGACAGAGAAAGAAGTCTTGGAGTACTACCAATACCACTCGGATCGGGATAGCTTCATTTACACTGTCCGCCTTGGCCGACTGTTCTACTTCGGATCCGTCTACTTTTTGCCCGGAGGTGTAGCCAGTGGCGCAGAAGGTGTAGGCGAGATACCGCAGGACTACCGCAAGGCGAAAGAATACTTCTTGAGAGCCGCTCGACAGCTCTGGCCGACAGATTTCGACAGTGCCGGTAAGGTGACACCAAAGAGGAAAATGAGCAAAGAGCAGGAGGATTCAGTCAGAGAGCCTGCGGTCATAGCCGCCGCCTTTTTAGGAAGGATGGCTCTGAGGGGCGAGGGCAATAAGGAGGATTGGAAAAGAGGTAAAATGTGGCTGGAGAGGGCGGCAGAGATGGTAAGTTTGGCAATGAGCTGAAACCCATGACGAGTATGGCTGATCAAGTAGGGTGAACGCGAGGCGCATAATGGGCTTGGCATCATACACCGAGACGGCCTTCTGGTACCCGTTGATAAGCAGAAAGCGTCACATTACTTCGGGGCTGCGGCGGGGCAAGACTTGGCGGAAGCTCAAGTACACCTGGCCAAACTTCATCTGGGTGAGTCTACTTTCTCGCTGTGCAACACCCAAGCTGACTTCTATCAGAACGAGGCGAACGGGTCCAAGCTATTCAATATCTTGAAGCCGCTATACGTCACGGGTCGCCATTCGAAGCTTTCCACCTTCTGTCACGCATCCACGCGCGCACTGCTCGAGCACAATCTGGGTCATCTGCTCCAGGTGGTGGGGCCGGTATGTGTGGTGTCAGTGTGGCTTGGTACAAGCTTGTCGCCGAGAAGGGAGATTGGACCGATTCCTACATCCGTGACGCCGATCGAGCGTATCTCAGAGGAGAAGAGAAGAAGGCGGTCCTTGGATGGTGGATCGCGGCGGAGATGGGGTATGAGGCGGGACAGAACAATGTCGCGTACTACCTATCTACGCATGGCGGGGACGACGGGATCCGAGCACTCGATTGGACTCAAGGACCAAGGTCAGGTGCGGCGACTACGAAAGTAGGTGCGGCGACTACGAAAGTAGGTGAAAGCTCAAGAGAGACGGAGGTGGGATTGTGGGTCAGAAGTGCGGCGCAAGACAACGTCGACGCCATGGTCAAGGTCGGCGATTACTTTTGTAAGTCTTCTGGGACCGATACGACGCCGGTGCTTGCTGATCGATCAGACCAGGGATTCGGGGATAGCACCGAAAACAAATATGAGAAAGCTGCAGGCTACTATCAGACTGCTGCCGACACTCAGACATCGTCCATGGCTTACTGGAACCTCGCGTGGATGTATCAGAATGGCCAAGGAGTACCAAGGGATTGGCATCTCGCCAAGCGATACTACGATCTCGCTGGCGAAACGAGTAATGAAGCTGGATTGGCGGTGAGCGCGAGCTTGCTTGGTCTGTATCTGAAGAGGTGAGCAGCGTGCATCAAGACCGTCGGGTCTTCACAAATCTGACGCATCAGCTGCTGGGTGGAGTTCAGGACCCGCGGTGAGATACCTCGACTGCCATTGTTCGATGATGGCGATGAGGATCACAAGACCATCTCAGCATGGGAGCAAATCAAAACCCTCTTCTCCCCTCCGGAGGGGGACGCCAATGGGGACGGGATCCGAGACAACGATGGAGTCGTCGAGGAAGGGGCGGACGATTATGGTGGATCTGGCTCCGGGTGGACAGGAGGCGATGAAGATAATCTGGGAGGAAGAGGCGACGGTTTGGACGAGGCGGAAGATCTGTTGGAGACTGTGATGATGTTAGGTCTGTTCGGGTTATTGGGAGTCTTGGTGTGGGTCAGGGGGAGGTTTCTGGCTCAGGGCCAAGTAGGACTGGGCCAGCAGCAGGGCCCAGCAGGGCAGGCGGTGCAGCCAGGAGTGGATGTTGGGGAGATCGAGCGTGAACGGGAACGAGAAAGGGAAAGGAGAGAGCTGGAGGCCTTGGGATTGCCGATTGGTTGGGAGCCGCCATTACCATAGATCTAGAATTCATTGCTGCCTCTATGTACTGTACGACCGGTCATGGGAATTGCCGCCAGGGCAAACAGACTCAGGCACGCAAGGAAGTCAGTCGCGTCCTCGCGTCCTCACACAGTTTGCCTTCATCGCAACCATCCCTTTCGCAATTGGGGTCAATCAGCACCATGGCCTCTTCTCTTCCCCTCAAAGATCCACACAGATTACAGCTTTCTTCATCGAATTACGCTGAAAGAGATCGAGTCGTCCGGATCTCAGGTGACTGTCCCCCATTCGAGTCAACTTCGTCAGGGGTGTCAACCCACGCGCATGCACAACGGAACCCCATCAATTCCTTGCATCACATCGCGCGATCTTCATCATCCTCTTCGCCATTGACCTCGACTTCATCACACAATATCTCGCGGAGCACGAGCCGTTCGATGAGCGAAGACCAGGAGTCTATCACGAAAGGTGAACCCGGGAGGAGGCTCAAGCGGCTTTCCCTATTGGCAAAGCCTATCTTGGCACCATTGTCACCATCAGGAGGTCTGCCGACTTGTTCAGAGGTCACATCGGGCGAGACTTGCTCCCACTCAGAGGGTCCGGAAACCCCCAAAGCGACGGCAGTGGGAATGAACCGAGAGAGAAGCAAAGGAATACGGAGCAGCATTTCTTACGCTACTTCGCCCATATCGGCCCTACGGAGTCCAGTACAGATCAACAAGCGAACGGATGATGTCAGGGATTGGCATCTGAGAAGTCGAGAGGGGGCGGGGCGAGCACCAGTAGAGCGGGACAGCGTGTCTGAATCCGCGGTCGTTGGGCTCGGTGTGCTGCACGAGACCGAGGCTGGGATGGCGTCCAGCCTAGATGATGGAGATGCCACTGGCGTAGGCGATGGGCATGTAGGCTCTCACAGGCAACGGGCAGAGGCGTTAACGAGTAGATCGCAGAAGGGCATTACTGTGACTGAGAAGTGAGTTTGCGCGCCATTCACACCAGCCCATTTCTGTGCCTGCTGTAACTCGCTGGAGGCTTCACTTTCCCAAGTCTTTAGCTGAAGAAGCAGATATGCAGACCTTCTGACTCTGATTGCTCAGAAAGAGCGCCAGGTGAACGAGCTCAGGCTAGGTGCGTTCTTCATGGCCGATTAATGTTGTCCACGACTAACGGTACAGAACTAGCACAGCAGGAGCTAGCCCTCGACGAGCTGAAGCAGAAGTGGACGACCATAGCTACCCGCACTGCCCGGCCTAGCATCAACCAGCTTCCAGCAGCCTCGTCATCGCGCTCCCCTCTGATGGTCCCCGGAGATCGCATAACCACCCATTCCCGGTTGATCACCCAGACGTCCTCCACCTCCGCTTCCTCATCGTCATCGGATCGACCTCTCTCACCTCCATCTATCAACCAATCTCTGGACTTATCTTCGCCGATACTCATGATGGCGGACGAGATGGAATCCCAACCGATAACGAGCCAGGACGTGCAAGCTGCATTCAGTAACTTGATCGCCACTGCGTATGGCCCAGAAGGAGTTGTCACGCCATCTGCAGTTGAGGGCGGGAAACGCTTCTGGGGCCAATTGGTCAAGACTGTCAGTGCGGCGGCCATTGGAAATGTTCCAGCTTCAGAGAGTGATGCTATGACGGCGAGCATGGCAGTCGAGGGTGGCAAAGGAGCAGCGCCGAATGTGTGAGTTTCCACATGTGGACTGGTTGCCAGACTCATGACACTGATATCACAGCCCCTCCCTCAAGAATCTCGTCTCTTTGCCCGGGTGGACGTCTCTTATCCCTGCTCCGTCGACATCATCGGGAACGCGTCAGATACGGCAACCAGCAAATCTACATCGGCTTCCTCGTTCGTCGGAGCAAGTCAGCCCAACATCCGCACCCACTACGCTCAACGGTCTCTCCCTAACATCAAACAATGGTCGACATGGACATCCGAGAGGAAAGGAGACAGCGTCATCTATGTCGTCTTACCACGATCTCATGGATTTGCAAGAAGACCACCTTGAGGGCACCGTGAAAGATGTGCACGAAGTCCCTCGAGGTCTGGATGGAGGCGGAACGCCGGGAGCAGTAGTCGAGGCAGACGGGATTAGCGATGATGAGTGGGGTTGGTAGAAGACGTATACTCTGTCCTTGCTCATCAGACGCGTCAGATTCGCACAACTTCGCTACCGAACGACGCCGCCCAGGCCTTGATGCCCCCTCGCAGTATCATCGCCTTTGATCCTGTCTCGCCTCGGCGATCAAGCTCGTCCTGATACCAAGCGGCACACCTTGGGCCTCGACCGTTACTGGACGAGCAGTGGAAGATGACTGATTTGTACCTGACACTGATCAGGTCTGATCGCATGGCACAATTGAAACGCAATTCCCCCACCAAGTGGACTCACCGTTTCAAGATGGGGAACAAGCCAGGAAGCGTTTGGTGAAAGGTTTGTGCTGGAAGGTTGATGGCAGTAGGGATCATGAACGAAGCATGTTCCTATTATCTGAGTCAGCACCTGGTTGGTGGATTGGAACAATTTAAAACCGGGATGCTACCATCACTCACCTCAATATCGGTCCGTCTTACATCCACCACCAGGAAGTCACGCTCTTTGCCTTGAGTGTGAATCCAACCATGAAGGTCCTGTATCTCGGTGTGGGGCGGAGAGGATACAGGCTGAGGAAGTAGAGCGTACCATGCAGGCGCTGAGGTAGCGGACATTGTTCTCAAGGCTGACAGAGATACGCGCATAGTGCAGGAATTATGCACCCCAAGCCAAAAGTCTGAAACATCTGAATTTGATGTCGAATTTGACTATGACGACATGGCATAACTTTCGCGACCTATGCTGCTCGTCACTTCATCACTGTACCTAGTGTACAGTCCGGATGCTACTCTCCCGCCTCTGTCTCACATCTGCCAGCCTAATAGGTGTACGTGCTGTCCGAACTAGCCAGCTCGGCTATTCGCTCTCGAGTTCGACAGGCATACAGCAGTGCCCCACCCGTCTTTTCGCCTCTGCCCCTCACGTCGGACACGCATCGCAACCGGCCATGACCACAGACAAGTACCAGCCCTTCCTCCTATCGCCCATTCTGGGTGCCGAGAAGAATAGCGATGGAGCTCTGGCGGTGGGAGAAGACTGGACGGCGGATTTGGCTTTGGAGACCGCTAGAGATTTTGCCGAGAGCAGTACTTCAGAGCAAGGGGGACCGCTCCGAGTCTTGGTACTATACGGGAGTCTTCGCGAACGGTAGGTATCTCGATCAACATATACACGTTAAAGGATACTGAAGCTGATCCTCCTGCAGGTCATACTCCAAGCTCATGGCGTACGAGGCGTCCAGAATCCTCCATCGGCTAGGCTGCGATGTCCGCGTCTACAACCCGATAGGACTGCCTGTGAAGGACGAAATCTCGGTGGATCACCCCAAAGTCCAAGAACTGAGGAGTCTGAGTGAATGGAGTGATGCCCATTTCTGGTCTTCGCCTGAGCAACATGGTACCATCACAGCAGTGATGAAGAACCAGAGTGGGTCCAGGATCGTTTTTAGTCTTTCTCCATGCTGACGGTTCAGTCGATTGGATACCTCTGTCGATTGGTTCGGTCCGGCCAACGCAGGGGAAGTGCCTCGCCTTTGCTCAGGTAAGCTGGAAACTCATATTAGACACTAATCGTGCTAAAGTCAACGGCGGGAGTCAGTCCTTCAATACTGTGAATACCTTGCGACTCTTAGGTAGATGGATGAGGATGTTCGTGATACCTAATCAGGTACGTATGGTGCACCGAAGTGGAAGATCAAGCTGATCCGATTTGACTAGTCCTCTTTACCGCTTGCTTGGAAAGCATTCACACCAGCAGGCAGATTACTCCCTTCATCGAATCGTGATCGGTTGGTCGATGTATGCGAGGAGCTGGTCAAGATCGGACATGTGCTTCGCCCGCATTTCGATCTGCTTGGAGACAGATTCAGCGAGCGGAGTGAAAAGATCGCCAAAGGCAGACTCTTGACTCAGGCGGAGAAGGAGGCCGAGAAAGATTCGACCTCGTACATAGCTAGAGAATTTAGATGACTAGACGTTTGCTTTCGGTCAACACCACATGCGATGGGACAGATGTAAATTGTACCGACTGGAGATCGCCAGAGCGGAACAAGCATCGTCCATGTAGCCTGGCTATGGCATTACTTCAACCTATCAATCAATTCCCCGATCTGCTCCTCGACCTCCAATGGATCCTTGTAAAACATCAAAACCATCTTCTCCGGCTTCTCCCTGCGGGCTTTATCCATTCTCGACTGCCAAGTCACCGCCCGCTGCAATATCTTCTTCTGCGCCGATGAGAGTGACTGAAGATCTTCCTCGGAAAGGACTGATGAGGCGGAGGAGCTGGTGCGCAGGAGGGATGGCGGGCGGAGGGTACCTGGGAGCTCCCCAGGCATATGTGGACCCGGATTTGCATTGATCGGTAAAGGAGCGGGCGATAGTAGCGTTGAGCCCGTGGTGGTTTTCGTCGTCTGCGAGGGCTGCGATGAGACGTCGACAGGTTCTTCAACCAATGGCAGGGAAGCAACCGAGCTCGAGGCTGATAATCCGCCTTTCCCATCCATTCCCAACCCCGCCTTCTCTGCCTCCCGATACACCTCAGCAGCCCTATCACTCGTCACGTCCCGTATTGCCACCGCTGCTACTCTTTCCGGCCACAATTTTGCAAACTCCATGTACAGCTCGAGATCTTGTTCGGCCGAGTCCCCAAACATGATGAATGAGGCCGTGGAAAATGCTTTGAAGAGCTCGTGGAGGGATGAGCGTTTGCGCTCGGCGGGAGAGTCATAGAGGGAGGAGAAGATTGATCGGCCTCCGTAATATTTCAGCTGGGAAGTCAGCTCACGCGCGCCGGAATTGTAGAAAGATGGTGGACATACCTTGATCGAGTGACGAGGTGGAAAGGCATTGACAGTCAAGAAGCGGCGAATACTGGGGAACAGCTGGGATGGCGAATTGGACTGAAGTATTAGCACACATCTCTTGCAATCATCTGGCTCTGTTTGACCCGGAATGCAGAGACCTGCTAGCTGAGAGGACTCACGACAAAGTGGAAACCCGCCACGCCCTTATCTTCGAAGCGTCTATACATAGCGTCCATTTCGGGCACGCAAATCTCCTCCAGCGGGCGACAGAAGACATTCCTTTATGGTCAGATAGCGCCATGATTCTCGGTGGAGGAATACACCCACCTGAACACTTCTCTTGGCCCAGCAAGAATATCACTATGCTTTACTGTGTCATCCTAGCGTCATCAGCTTAATCATCGTGCCATTCCTGGCAACCAATTCAGCTTACAAGGTCTGATATGACATGGACTCCCCTAGCACTTCCGACCCTGATAGTCGTCCACTCTATCACTTGCGGCTCGCCAGGAGTATTCAGCGACAGCTTCTCTAAGCCTGTCCCAGCATCAGGGCTGGGATCTCCGGGACTCGATCGCTTGACGGGGGCATCGACTGCGTCTTCACCATAAAATGACACCGCCCGGGCGATACGTTGTCGATACGACATCTCGCTTTCAGCCACCGGGAGAATTTCATAGTCGAGTCGAGCGCGAAGTTTGAGCTTCCATCCGATGAGCGGTGTCGACGAGGATTGACCGGCTGAGGCGTTGAATACAGCTTCTACTGTGGACGGTGTCGTGCATAATTTCTCCCACGGTATGACCACCACCTGGGAGAAGTGCCCATTCGAGTCGGTATGGAATTCGAATGAGTGTAGTGGATCTTCGTCCGGTGCACCAACGACTGAAGACTCATCATTATCCTCGGCAGGTTGAGAATTGCTCTGTGAGACTAACGGCGGCGAGGTGTAGATGTCGAACAAGACGCGTCGACTGGGAAGGACGCTAGACCAAAAGGGTGCGAGTCGGGCATTGAGATTAGAGTGCGCCGCGCGGATAGACGCTTTATCGGAGAAGGCGGTATCGGTCGATGAGATAGAGGATTGGCGGGAGAGAGTTCGGACAGAGCCAGGTCTAGAAGGCGTGGGCTGTCCTGACCCTGCACCGGTTGGCGCCGTTTGCGAGTTGGAAGACATGGGCGTCATCGCTGGTACAGGTCCAGCACCGACAGTCGAAGCGGCCGGAACCAATGGGGTGCGTTTCTTCCTCGGAGTATAAGGCAGGTGGTGGTGATGTCGAGGCTTGTCACTGCCTCCCTCACCCTCGCCATCTTCTGCCGCCTGCTCAAGAAACGCCATACCGACAGCGGCGGGGATGGGTCCCATAGGCTGATCCTCAGGGTTCATCCCAGGTATATTGGGTAGAGATGCAAAGCCTGGAGTATGAGCCCAATTCGGCGTCGAGTAAATGTCAACAAGAACGCCATCGGGACTCACGTCTTACTACGGACACCACGACGCGCTGGGCGCGCGAGACCGTGCTGGGCGATCGAGCCTCCGAGCAGAACCCAGACACGGAGATATGCAGATCGAATGGGGCTAGCGTCGAGATGAGCCAGTACGCAGCGTTTGCCTTATATCGGATGTCACGTACCGGGTGATCCATCCTTAATCTCACCTTCCTCTCTATACTTGACCACCGCCCAGCCAGGCATCACGAAGAGCTCCTCGTTCTCCCTCTCTTCCGCTGGCGTCCGAGACCCATCATTCCGACTGGCGTGTCCCGATGTCACACCTAGGCTGTCTGCCCATGCTCCGATTCTTCGTCTCATTCCGCGTCCTCTCGATAGCCATTTACCGAGAAAAGATGAGCTGGCAAATGCGCTTGTGTGAAGCTGATTCCTGATAGAGTGTGTAGCGAAGCAAAAGGGTGTACTCCGATGTGAGGTGGTCGTTGCAAAATCCGATCTCGACGGGTGAGGTGAGATTGAACGGAAGTGGGCGGATGTCGCAGTCCGATCGACGAACGAGGAAACTCGGCGAGCTTGATTAGGCAAGTATCGACTGGTGTTTAATCCGAATGCCCTCGAGTAAGTGCGACTGAAGCGGTCTACCAAGAGCATGTCCTTTGAGGCAAAGCTGACTCCACCTATCTAGGACCATTTTGGGCTATAAGCTTCGGCGACACCATCATCTACGTGAGGAATGTACACCCATGACGTAACCGTTTCTGACCTGACAAGCTTTGTGCGACTACTGGACTGTACTTGGCCCTGTCAGAATGTACCCCTGGAAAGATCCATGACAGGCTGGTCTCGCACTCCCCTTCACAATCGCTTCCGATAGCAGAAGCCCCGAGACAGCCAAGGAGGTCATATCACGTCCTCCCTGCAATGACCTCATCTGTCGACGGCAGCCCCCTCCTCTTTGCGCCTGGCGTACAATTCTGGCAAACCCTTGGCCCATACCACCCTCTCGTCCCTCTCCACCTTATCCTCTGCTCGCTCCATGTCTGCCCTAGCCCTACGTAGAGCATCATCTCTGCGCTCCTTCTCCTCATGTCGTTCCCTCAACCCCCTCTCAAACCTCGCTCTCTCTTCTGCTCTCTGCCTGCTCGCCTTGCCCGGAGTGCTGCCCCTCAGAGGTATGGTCCTCTTCAGTCCACCGATGGACGCAGATGCCCTCGCTGTGTAGCTTGCGAGCGACTTAGCCCGTTCTTCGGCTGCTTCTCGAGCAAGTCGTTCAAAGGTTTCTCTTTTCGATGCCAGATCGATGGCACGCTCCGCAGAACGTATGGTGGTCGGACGAGCGGCTGATGTTGACCCTTTGCCCGGAGCAGGAAGGCGAGAGATCGCACGAGCAGCGAAGGAGGATGAAGGAGGGGGAGCTGGGCGTGATGCAGGATGTGACCAGTGAGATTGGGAATGTGCGGCATGTGACGATTTGGTCTTCGTAACCGAAGGTCCAGCTTTCGATGAGGATGCAACAGGGGGGAATTGTAGCCTGTGGACCATTTTCTTTGGCTGAAGAGCACGAGTGGTAGTACTGAGATGCCGCGGTGCCGGGCGGGTCAAGGCTGCAGGGAGTCGTAGACGTGGTCCAGGGACAGCGAATCCGGTAGGTGGGGCGAAAAACGCGCCATCATTCCCGTGATCCGGCTGGGTACTCTTGACCCCATTCTCCATGTGGACTTCCGCCTGGGTGCCGGACACCCGCGGCCCATTATGCGGCTCTTCCCCCGTCGCCACCCAGCCAGCCCTCGCCTCTCTTTCCTCATCATGCGTTTCCTGCGGCTGGCACGCAGAGATCCCTTCCGACAGTAGAGCTCCGGCCAGACTGGTACTCCTGCGTCTAGCCAGACTTGAAAAGAAGCCAGTGACTTTCTCGGTGAAAGAGTTTCGCCGTGATGATGAGGTGGTACTAATGATTGAGATTGATCGGTGAAGAGGTGCCGAGCCGAGCGGCATGGTGGGCGGAAGAGCTGCTTGGGGTGAGGTCGGGTGTGAGATGGATGATGGTCCAGCTTGTTGAGAACCGATCTGGGCAGCTTGAAGCGATTCTGTTGACATCGAAGGAAGTGCAGAGGGAGTATGCGTTCGCTCATTTCGTGATGTAGACAGACCCGTGTCGTCTGCACGGATTAGGGACATAGATCGAATCGACTCTCGACTGGTCGAGCGCGAGAGAACTTCGTCAGCTTGGGCCTTGACCCGTAAGCCCAAGCTCGAGCGACGATCGGAGTCTTTGACTCGCCGACTGTAGAAGTCATCGCGGATGGGTGTAGGAGGTCTCGCTAAATGCTCAGCATGCTCTCCCACGGCCCCGAATTTGGCGGTTGTCAACGTACCTCTCTTCTGCAGATGCGATCTCAATGGAGACTCTCCACCCATCCTCTTCGCCGACGAATGTCTCGATGGCGTCTCCACTCCTCGTGAAATTCCTCGGTTTTCCCAGTCTGACTTTTGCGAGGCACAACCAGTCACAGAGCCAGTCTCGCCTGTCTGAGGAGCGGCAACATGCGAAGTGGTCGGCCACGCCTCGAAAGAATCGTCAAATGTCGGCTCGGCATCGATCAGGAGGCTCTGATCTTGATATCCATAGCGCGATGTGGGAAGGAACGGGGTGGGCGGCGCGATCGTCATTGACAAGAGGCCTGTATGAGTGATAGTCAGCCGCAAGCAAGTGGTAAGTGGCTGGCGCTTTGTTTTGTTTACGGTGGCAAATGCGAGCATGTAGGCTTGGCTTCCGTTGGAAGTCTCCTGTGGAGTCCCCACAACGCTTTTTTACCAGACCAATTCAATGAACCGAACAGTAAGGCCTTTCAAATTTCAACATCCATCTGACATTCATGCAGTCAGTCTGCGTGTAGATATGTGATGAAACGCCATTCATCATCTCTGTACTGCCGCAGCGACCTCTCCTTTGTGACCTGAACAAGGCTGACTCGATTTGTCTCACTCAACGTCGATTCCGGCTCCGTGGCCTCGGCTCCGAAAATTCCATGCCGCCCGACTCAAAACCTCTTGCACCGCTGCACCACTCGTATCTATACATCAGGACTACAGCCTGGTCCACAATGAGGAATATCCCCGCTATCCACACATCTGGTCCTACTCAGCTCCAGGTATCTACACCACCCCACTCCCGACAAACTCCTTTAGACTAACCGACGCCCTACCCTCCCCACCATGCCTCGCGCCATAGCCTTCTCGGCGAAGCAGAAGCGTGAGCAGCTGCAAGACAAACGAGCAGTTAAGCGTGCAGAGCTTGATCCTTCGGAGATACGGTACGCCAGAAACCCACTCGGCAACTACCGCCCGGGAGCCAATCATCTCCCGGATCCCACCGTCGCGTCGACCTCTGGTAGCCGACTCCACAGCCGATTCATAGCGCTTACACCTGACTATCTCAACAGGACGAGAGATCTCGCTCATTCTTCACCGATACTTCGACCGCTGGCCAACGATACTGCTATCTTCCCACTGGAGTGGATGGAGCGGGACGAAGGCAAACTCACCTGTCCCTCGCGACCGCCCTTTCAGTATGGCCAGTCTAAGGAGGAATTGGAGCGGAATGAGGAGCAGGTGTTCGCCCAATGGATGAGAGATACGAGAGGATTTGTCGAGACTTGGGTTGACTACGGAGAAGAATACGAAGAATTGTCAGGAGAGGAGTCGCCGGAGGAGCAGAATGTGCGAGAACGGGAGCTGAGAAGTCCGACTTGGTTTGAGACTAAGCTGGAGGTCTGGCGTCAATTGTAAACTCTCTACATTTAGAACTTGATCGTCTTCTCAGAAGTGCGCTGATATTGTTAGGTGGCGAGTGACCGAATCGTCCCACATCCTCCTACTGCTCGCCGACGCTCGTTGTCCACCGCTCCACCTTCCTACATCGCTCAGGTCTTACGTCAAAGCCCTTCGACCACGTAAAGAGGTCATCCTGGTCTTGACAAAGTCCGACTTAGTCGAGCCGGATGCCCTGGAGGGCTGGCGCATATGGGTCAAGGCGTTCTGGGCACAAGCAAACGAAGCTGATGAATCGGCAAGCGGGACGGCAGGGAAAGCGGAGGACGAGATACAGGTCAGTACGGTGCAAAGCTTCGACGCGGACGAAGATGCAGAGGGTGAGTCTGGGCATTCCCCACCGAGGTTTATAGCTGATCTCAAAAAGGCGTCGCAAACCACAAACCCAGTCTGTCTGCTTCATCACATCGGCAATTCGTCGACGCTGTTCGGATTGCCCATGAGCGGCTACGAGCACGTCAGCCATCCAGCAACCGTAACGCCAACTGTGTCGATGACGACAGTGATCGCCATAAACCGCCATCATCTACGATCACCAATGTTGATTGGGCCTCGCTCGCCAAGCCTTCTGAAACGAGTTCTGATGTGAGCAACTCGAGCCAACACCTCCCGTCGAGCGTAAACGATCCCGACAATCAGCTCAAGCCTCCAATTACCATCGGTCTCATTGGTCAACCCAATGTCGGCAAGTCGTCCTTGCTCAATGCGGTGTTGGGACGTACGAGAGTCAAGGCTGGTCGGACGCCTGGCAAAGTAAGCTCGTGTTCAAGTTATCTGAAGTGACCAGTCGAGCTGATACTGCCAGACGAAGCACTTCCAAACTATGTTCTGGGGAGATAAGAAGGAGGTCCGCTTTGTCGATTGCCCTGGACTCGTCTGCCCGAGTCTCGTAGGACTGGAAATCCAGGCACTCTGCGGGAGTGAGTTCTGCTTCTATCACCCCCAGACGACCGGTGGCTGACACGTACCAGTCCTACCCATATCCCAGCTCCCTTCACTACCTGCCTGCATTCTGACTGCTGCGCATTTTCTCCCTCTTGAAGAGATCTTCAGCATCCCCGCACCTCCCATCGTCACTTACACAGACCCATATGCCGATAAACGCACATGGCGCGGGTCTCGAGTGCAGACACCTATAGAGAGGCAGCCGAGTCCGGTCGCAAAGGTCGAGTGGACAGCTTGGAAGATCCTCGAGGGTCGTGCGCTCGATAAGGGATACTGTGAGTGAGGCTCGTCAATGGTAATTAACATGCTGATGATCTTAGTAACAGCCAAGACTGGACGGCCGGATGTCAATCGAGCAGCGAGTGGCAGTAAGTCTGGCATGTTCGAGTGGGAGGAATTGAGCTGATGTGTCAGTGATGCTTGCTCTCGCAGAAGGCCGAGTCAGATGGTGTTTCCACCCTCCCGACTCCAAAGTGTCCGGTCGACGAGGCAGAGGAATCTGGTCAGGAGATGTCGGACTGAGCGCGGAGTCTTCCGGCGGGTCGGGCTCCGACGAGGGACTGGAAGATTCTGCAGTCCAGGAGATTGACAACAAATTCTTCTCGTCTGTGCGCCTAGACGGTCAGTCATGAGCACGTAGGCATTTCGAAGGGTTTCTCCTAGCCTCGATGCATACCACGCATGACTTATGGTAATTGTGATCATGGTGTGGGATCCTCAGAGAATCGCTTGGGCGTTGGGCGGACTGGCGATCCCAGCATGCACATTCAGCACCATACTGGTCAGCAAGAATGTCCACTGTTCCAGCTCCTGGCATTTCTTGCTGAGTTCGCGGAAGTCGAAGAGCTCGCCGATAGGCATACCCCAGCCAGCGAGGAACACCTCGTGATTGGCCAGGGTGCCTTTCGGCCACGGGTACTGCTCATAGGCTTTACTGCGTAGATAAGCTTCGTGTCAGACATCCAGACCATGACAGCTTACATGTCTCCAGCAACAGCAGCAACACCGAGGTCCCAGTGCCACTTCAACATGTCTTCTCCTCGCTCAATACCGACATCGGGCTCTGTCCTCCATTTCGCCCTGTCTTCAGGGGTAAGAGCGCAGAATGCCGCTGTCCAGCCTGTGTGAAGGAGGAGGATATCCCCGGGCTCGATAATGTTTCCTTGAAGCGCAACACAGCCTTGCAGCATGGACAGGGTGATGGGAGTGGGCGACTCGGTGTAAGACAGAGGAGGCAGCGATGAGCGGGAAAGATACAAGGGAATGTCGAGTAAGTGGGCGCGGGAGGTGATGGGTCGTCGAATATAGTCTTGCCAATCAGCCGAGGAAGATGACGAAAAGGCAGACATGAGCTTACTTCGTGTCCCTAGTCTATCATGACTCGGGTCCTGCGCCTCCTCGAATGTCATTCCACCGTAATGTCTGCGATTATCAGTCATATTGCGAAATCCTCCGAGACGATGCTCACCTTCTCTGTCCAGGTGTCGGATAGTCTTGATAGGGGAAGTGACGTAGTCCGTCCCACTGGCTCGAAGCCTGCGTGTTGAAGTGGACGATGTCGTCAATAGACCGCGCGCCGACTTTGCTAGTGAGTCAGACGGCCCGGGCGTGTGAAAGGTAAGTAACCGTACATTTCATGGTGCGCTCCTCGACCGGGTAAGCCAAGATCATTGATAAGCGGCAAGCTGCGTAATCAGCTCCATCATGATCGTTCAGAGGCCCCTCCACTACATCGCTATTACCAGCGGACTCGACTGACTTCAAATTAACGACAATCCCATGCTTGACCGAATCAATGCCCTTCTGCACCACTTCAGGCGTGATCAAGTTCAGCCGTCCAAGCTCATCGTCATCCCCGTATAGGCCCCAGGCGTTGTATGGTGGTCCATCCTTCTTGAGGGGTAGGTCGGAGAAGGGTGGGAAGGCGGGAAGAGGGGGCGCCATTCTTGGTAGATCGGATTATCGATCGGATTGCCAGATGTATTTAATACAGACGTGACACGCAGAATACGAGCAAGAGTACCAGACGATAGAGAGGTAGGCTGGTATATCCGTAGTATCACGAATGATGGAAGAAGCATCTATAGTTTCCTCGCAGCGACAGGAGCGCGAAGGTGGAGGTCGCATTTAGCCCGGCCCGGTCCGGCCCGGCCGTAACATGATGCTTACGTGTACATGACGCCCGTCGAGCCTCGAGGAGCTTTGGGCCTGCGGATTGCAATCACTCGCATAGCACAGTAGCCGACAGCGAAGCATGAAGGGGAGGAGTTCACCCTCATTATCACGGGACTGTTGTCGAGAATGGCTTTGCATTCAGTGGCAAAGTAGATGTACGCGATGTGCCACTTTGAAGGTTGAGAATGAGTCGCCACAGATGACGTCACACGCGTCACCTGCCTCTTTGGCTGGACTTCGCATTTCGCCCTGGTCCTCGTATAAAGCTTGCTCGGTCATACCTTGCCCCTCTACCATCTGCACATCATGTCGCAACCCACAACTACGCCCATTGCGGCTTTATTCAACCCAGGAATCCTCCGCTCCGCTCTCCTTCCCTCGCTACAGGTCTCCACTGCTCTCGCTGTCCCCACCTACATCATTGCCCGATCCACCAACTTCGCTCAATCCAAAGATCTCCTCTGGAGCGCAGCACAAGTCGCTAACATCTGGTACGCGACCGTCGGTCGTTCGGTCTTGTACGATGGTGTCCCTCTCAAAGTCGCCCTACGTGCTCTATCCCGTTCATCCAAACTCCTCCTTGCCGGCGTAACCCTCTGGGGTGGACGATTATTCTGCCGGGTCCTCGGTCGAGCTATCAGGCGTAACTTCGAAGATGATCCTCGGTATGACGACTACAAGACTAGCTCCGACTGGAACTGGGCACCTCTTACTCAGTACCTCCCCGAAGCCATCTTCCAATCGGTCATTGCACTCGGCTACACCTTCCCCTTCTATGCTATCGGTCAACGCGTTCTGGTCCTGCCTACTGAATGGTCAAGCGGTATTGAGGCGGCAGCTGTCGGTCTATGGACAGCTGGCTTCATGCTTGAAAGCACGGCGGACTTCCAGATCGAGGCTTACAAGGCGGCGGGTGGCAGGGGATTATGCAGAAACGGCGTTTGGAGCATTGTAAGGCACCCCAAGTACGTTTCTGCGCATCTTTCACCTAAATCGGGCCTTTGCTGATGTTTCAGCTACCTCGGCGACCTCCTCACCCACATTTCCTACCCACTCCTTCTCCTTTCCACTCAGTCATTCAACCCCTACACCCTCCTCGGCCCTATTGCAAACTGGTACTTCCTTCGATACGTCTCCGGCGACAAGGAGAAAGAGGCATCACAATTCGTCCGGTACCAAGAAGACCAGCCGGAGAAGATGCTGGATCTTATCGAAAGCAGGGAAGAGAAGAATGCGTTCTGGCCAAGTGTCAGGGAGCTGGGCAATGTCTGGCTCTGGGCCATTGGAGCGGTCGGCGTTGCTGGAGTCTACGGCGAGAGGGCATTGAGGCGATACTATTGAGTGACATTGTGAGGTGAGTTGACTGTTACGTCTCAAGTATGCCATTATTTTTTAGGGGAGGGAGGGAGCAGACGATTGAACACTGCAAGTAATACACGCACGATAGGATGGAACACTGGGAGAGCGTAACGTGAACACGCGAGATGGGCTACAAGCAGCAGGACCTTGAACTGACAATCTTAGGAGAAGAAAGCAGTTTGTATGATAGCGAATGCATTACATGCGAACAAGAACGATGTGCTTTTGGGTGATATCCCAGAGCTTGCACGCGTCGGTCGACTGCTCACCCGCCACGATCTGCTGGTGGGATCAGCCCGTGTCCGGGTACATCTCGAGCGATAAGCCTTTTGCTCGCAGTTGAGTATAACCACAGCCCCATCCGCCACTCGAAACGTTCTGAAACGTCAGCGGAACTGATTTATCTTCGTCACCCTCCATGTACTGCGACTCGCATACCTAAGACTCGCATCCCGCCCCTGCTATGCTCAGACCCAGCGGTAGCAGATGTGGCGAATATTCTCGGCCATCCTCGCAGCATAGAAGTCGAACGGCGGTCACGATCCGCATTTGGTGGACAGTAGTGGAGAGCAACTAGTGGACCACCCTGAAACACCTCACACACACATCAACACACACTCTGACTCAGGGCCCAGATTAGCAACTTTAATCCCAGGCTAACATCTGCGCTCTGACGCCTCGGACGCTGTTTACTCAAGCCGGCTCAGCAGCTCATCACTTCATAGCTAGGTCATCCAGACCCCACGCAAATTGCATTCGGCAGAGTCGGCTATGGGTCCAGCTACCATCCCACCGGCGGAGCCTTCACAATTGCCATCGGACCAAAATGACGGCGGTATCACAGCAACGCGACGCGCATCAGGCTCGAGCACCCGGTCGAGAAATGGTTCTTCTCCGAAGCCCACCACAAACTCCTTTCCGCCTGCTACCCTACGTCCAAGGCCATCTGCAGGTGCATACTCGTCATCATCCTCCTTCACGTCTTTATCCGATCAGGACGACTACCTCCTCCACACTTCTCCCGAGCACCCGACTGCACGCGATCCCCTGAGACGAGGAACCGGTCTCATCTCGCACGCGCGAAGAGGGAGTGCAAGCAGTGGCCGACTGCTGGAACTGGGATCGGTCCACAGCCTTGGAGGCATTCGGGCTGGTACGCCTTTGTCGGGAAATAGGATGAGCGGATTGGGGACCGGTGGTGAGGCTGAGGGCCGATTTGGCACAAGAGTGGAAAGGGTGCCAGACGCAGGGACGTTGAGCGATGGGGAAGCCGAAACCTGCGACACAATACATGAACCTCCGCACAATCACACTCGCTTGTCCGCAACAGCGACACACCGAGCTGGCGCGCGCGACTCATACACCGAGCACAGCGGTAGCAGTAGAGCCGGAATTTCCAGCCGGGACTCCATCCTGGCCATTGCACCCAATGGGGTGTCCAACCTTCCCTTTCCCAGCCCTCCCGTTCGCATAGATCATCGACACAACAGACCTCCTCCTCCGCGCCCACTTACCATCCAGAATAATTCTGTCTTGCCATCATCACCAGTCGATGGGGGTCCCTGCACCAACCTGGTCGACTCCTCTCCCATACCCCGCCGATCGGATGTTGCTCATGCCCACAAACCGTCGCAAAGCAGCGGCATGACTGCTCCCAGCCTTCACCTTCATCTTGAACCCCATTCCCCTCTCTCGACTGTCAGTGGGACGGCGGACGCCCATCGGCATAGCGGTCAGGCTTTCATCAGCACCGAGAACGATCATACCTTCGGGCATGGTACATCCACATTCCCCACCGCTGTGGTACTTCCGCCCGATCCGAACAGATTGTCGACGTACGACCCTCTTGCAGGCGAGGTATCTGATGTCGCCTCATACGGCTCATCTCCTACTCCCCAATCGCCTGAAGTATCCCCTCGATCTTTCGAAGCCGTCGCAGACAGTCGAATCACAGAACGGGTCAGCAAGGGCGCATCTTTCGCCAAGTTCCCGGCATCAGCAGCCGCCGGTCCAAGCAGGGCCCGGTCTGGGAAATCCACCAAATCGTCGAGGTCTGCGAGGTCACTCAAATCCGCCAAATCTCGATCCGGGTCGAACAAGCGGACGTCAGGCAGCTCGCTGGCGTACAGGTTCGCCGATCTCAGTTGGAGCTTGCGTCCTGGGACGCCGGATGAGGGCGATGAAGGGGATGGGCTGCTGGAAGAGGACGAGGGGGAACTGGAAGAAGGGCGATTGTTGGAGAAGAGGAGGAAGAGAAGTCTGCGGACGATCAGGAAAGAGGAGCATGCCCTGGATTTGGGTCGACTGTTGGGCCGAGCGGCTGTTCTGGAGAAGATCCTCAATGCGGGAAAGAGAGTGAGTGCGACCATCTAGTGGGTGATCTAGGCTGATGTCCTTGGGTTTCGAATCAATCGCTCCGCTTCCATCCTCTACGAGCTACCGACTCACCGCTTCCCCACCCTCTTCCCCTCGTGCCCCCACATCACCTCTTTCCTCAAACACGGCGCCGACCATTCTCCCTCGCATCCGCCAGGACTATTGGATCTTCCGGTTCTCATAGCACTGCATCACCACACCCTGATACCCCACCGGTTCCGCCATTCCCCAGCCAAATCCAGCACTCCGCCTCATTCTCCTCGAGCATCGGCAAGAAGCGCTTTACATTCGGCAAGAGGGTGAGAAGGGAAGGAGAGTGGGGAGGGGATGGGTACACCTCCTTGCAGGCGTCAGAAGCGGGTAGTAGGACCCATTCACGTATCGATGTGGGCGTGGAGGTAAATTCGGAGGAAGGGGAAGTGATTCCGCTCCCGACTGAGGAAGCTCCTCCGACCCCGCCAAAGCCGGTGCTTTCTGATCGAGGAAGAGGAGATACGAAGGCGGGGCGGGAGGAAACAATGGTCGGGTGTGTCTCTGGACCGTGTCATGGTCCTGCGGAAGTCATGCTTCCTCCGGGATGTATCCCGATCGGAACACGGCAATCCAACTTCGAGAACGATCATACATCGTCCGCAATGCAGAATGTATCAGACCGGAACCGACCATTACCCCCTCGACCTCCTCAGAGCGATAATGAAGCGCTCGATCTCGAAAAGCTCATCTACCGCACCCAATCACCTAACGCTCCCGGATCACAATCTCGTGTTGATCAGACTGCGGCTGTGCGGAGATCCAGAGTGTTGAGCTACATTTCGACTGGTCAGGCGAGCACTAGCAGTCGGCGGCGGTGGATCATTTGGGGCGCAGTGGGGTGCTTGGTTGGACTGCTTGTCGTCGCTGGTATCTTGGCTGCTGTATTGAGCAGGCGCAAAAGCCAGTGATAGGCGGAGGTTAGCGGCGGTGTAGCCTTACCACTCAAAAAGGACATTAAAGTTAGCATACTCAAGGACTGGATAGTAAATTGTGTGGTGAACCCCCTCTCCTCGAGTGCATCTTCTGTATGAGTATCCACACCATTAGCCCGTGTCGGAATATCGAAGTGTTACATGGTGTTTATCGTGTTGTTCGCCTCGTCTCCCAGACGATTTTTCGGGCTGCTCGGCCATCCGCCGCTGATCCCGCTGTACCGCACCCACGCCAGCTCGACCCTTGTCGTTGACCTCTGATGATGTTCTAGTCGGCACACGCATCATCATCTCGCCCTCTCCTCGAATCGCTCGCCCGCCAATCACACCTCAACCCCGCTTCCAAGCGGGGACCACCTATACTCTCATGCTGTCGATCAACTCCATCGAAGACACTGAATTTCCACGAACGACCTGTGAGGTCAGCTGAGCGCTGTGAATTTGACGACGATAGGATTATAGTGCTTGGGGATGTGCCGGAACAGCCGACGAGGCCTTGAGCGTTTGCGTCTTCTCCATGCTCGCCAGATACGTGAACCACCTCCGGAACTTCATTTGGACTTACAATCATGCCGCATGGCTTTCTTTGCCCCGCACCGAGCTCCTCATACGCCTGATCAATCACCAAATTTAGGAAGATGTCGAAACCTCGTAGGACGCCTGAAACTTTCCGTTCGCCCTGGAGGTGGATGAAACACCGTCGGTCCATGAACTCTAAGTAGTGTCAGCAGTGTACTGAAGGCGTCTGCTTCGAAGTAGGTTGGAAGTAGGGCCATCGAGAAGGGGTTAAAGAAGGAATTGGGATCAGCAAGGACATACTTTTCAGTTCTGGCTGTGCTGCGCGAGACATGATGATTCGATTTCTGCGAGGAAAATTGGAGGAAGTGCGCGAGTGTCGGTGGTTGCGACTGGGCTTTGTGAATGTGCCGGCTGTGCGTGTTGCGGGAAGATGTATGTATATGGGTTGGAAGTGAAGCGATAGAGAGTGCAACCTGCTGCAAGCTTTGGCGGCGTGCCTGGAAGCTTTGATCTATCCCTCCCTTTAAGCACCCCGCTTAGCTCCTAGTGCAGCTATAACATCCACCTCATACACACCTCCCATATACAATGCCCAAGGACAGAACCTCAGAGTTTCACTCGACCCTAGCGTCCATCCGCTCTCGTCAGGCGGTTCCCGCAGGCCAAAATTCATCAAAATCTCTCGCTAAAGAGGCGAAGCAGCCGTTACTTGGCGGCCCCAGCTCAGGCGCTTCAGGCTCAGGAACCGATGGAGCACAGATACTTCGAGCGCCAGGAGCAGCAGGGAAGGGACCCAAGGCGGATAGCAAGAATCTGAGTGAATTCGGGAGGATGGCGGGTGGGATCGCTAAGGATATTAACGCTACGACTGCGAAATTGGGCAAACTGGCACAATGTGAGTCTGGGCTCCGGTGCAGGACACAAGATCCCAGGCGGCCTGTTAAGGATCACAAGCTAGCCTGAAGAAAGGGACGGCGCGTGGGCCCTGTCGGACAGGTAGAGGCCAGGCCATGTTCATTCCTGGCGCTATGCACCTTGAGATTGCGCTTTTCCTTCGACCGAATCCTCGCTGCAATGCTGACGTGTCAGTGGCCAAGCGGAAGACACTATTCGACGACCGACCTATCGAAATATCGGAGTTGACATATATCATCCGTCAAGATATCGCCCATCTGAATACCCAAATTGCAACACTACAGGCATATGTCCGGACGCAGAAAGCTGGCGGGGGCGGCGGAGGCTCGGGCAAGGATAAGAAGGGAGACGGAAAGCAGGTTGAGGAACACAATAGTAATGTGGTGATGATGCTGCAGAGTAGGCTGGCGAACATGGGAATGGGATTCAAGGACGTGTTGGAGTTGAGGACGCAAGTAAGTTCACTTTCATCTACGTGTAACGCCGGCCTGCCTGAAGGGGCTGGTTTTAATCAGAAGTCGCAGGCGAGATTCACATACTGCATTTCTTTTACGTGGCATGAGCTGACATGCAGAACATGAAAGCAAGTAAGGACCGCACAGAGCAGTTCATGCACACCGCTTCGCAATCAGCACTACCGGCTCCAGCAAACAGTAAGCCACAGTCTCCTGACCGGGTCCTTGACCACGACTGTGCCTGGCTGACCTCTAGATTCTCTTCTATTCAACCAGACACCTGCCGCCTCACGTCCAGGCTCAGCACCAGGTTTCCCACCAGATAAGAAGGGCAAAGGCCGCGCTGTACCCGATTCGCAGTATCCTGGTGGTGCCAGTGGCGCGGGTGCTACGGAGACAGACTTCTTAGCTTTGGATATTGACGGAGATCGGGGAGAGAGCGGGATGATGCGTGCGGGTGAGGGGCAGGGAGGATATCAGCAGATGCAGCTGGTGGAACAGCAGGTGAGCTGGCACGAGCCTTCTTCCTTCACGGGTAGGATCCGAGCTCATGGTTCCAGGACAACTACATTCAGTCTCGTTCGACAGCGATAGAATCCATAGAATCCACCATTGCGGAATTGGGGCAAATCTTTACTCAGCTAGCGGGGATGGTTGCGGAGCAGAGGGACACGGTACAGCGCATCGATGCAGATACAACTGACATAGCTGCGTGAGTTATCATATCCGATGTCTTCATCGGGAACCAGCCAGCTGACAGGTCTAGGAACGTCACAGGAGCCCAGAGGGAGTTGCTGAAGTATTACGCGTCAGTGACGAGTAACAGATGGTTGATGTTGAAGATATTTGGGGTATTGATCATTTTCGTGAGTCCCACCCATTACGCTTACATTGCCACTCCGACGACTCACACTGACACGACAGTTCCTAGTATTCATTCTCGTTTCATAAACCAATAATGCATAATTGCGGTCGTGGTACAATCGTCTGTTAGACTGGCAACAGGACTCCAGTACGTAGTCTAGGGTGGGTCTATCACTATTGTGAGACCTCCAACACTCGCTTCTCATCCCGCTTCAACCGCTCGACATCCGCCCGCGCTCTCTCCTCCTTCTCCCGCACCTGCGCAGCGTTATACCGATCGTTCCACTCGGCTTCAGCAGTCTCTGCTGGCTTTACCGGCTGATTCACAGAAATTGGTCCTGATACGGACGGGCTTTCCGCCTCCTTGACAGGTGCAGTTGGTCCACCACTGGCCGACTGAGCAGCAGCGACCGTCCGTCTCCCTTCTTCTTCCTTCTTCCTTTTCTCCTGATCTACACGTGCCTTCTCCTCCCTCTCTGCTTTCGCTTTCGCTACTGCTACCTGTTCCTTCTCCTTCTTGGCATTCTCCTCCTGCACCAGCCCCTCCAGCTCCATTTGAAGTTCATCTTCGTCGATCTCCTCTGTCGCCGCTCCGCCAACGGCCACTGTACCGCCGATCCGGATAGCGTCGTCCACCTCTCGCTGACTCGCCAGGGCCTCCGCGAGGTCCTCTGTTGTTCGCTCGACTCGATCGGGCGACAGCAAGGGATTGGCGAGTAAAGTCCGCAGTGATGATGTAGATGTTTCATATGCCCGCATAACCTGCGAAGTCAGCAGATGCCCAAACTGAAATGACGGAGAGACGCACGTCAACGTCATTCTGCGCTTCATCGATGCTCCTTACGACCCCTCTCAATTGCTCTGAGACACCCACGCGCCGCACGAGGATATCCTCCAGTGCCTTCTTGGAGCGTAATTGCGACATCGCTAGCGGTCGCTGTGATGCTGCGAGGTGCGATTTCGCTTTGACTTGACACCTGATCTCATCAGTATCGTAATCAGTGTCTCATCTCTTTGGTGTAAAGCTATACGCACTGAGTGATCTGCTTCTCGATGCTGGCAATCTGCGCTTCAACCTTCTCCAGAGCGTTGAGCACGCTAATGACACCCCTGTCCACCTCAGATATCGGATTCTCCGAGTCGGTCTCATCGGATTGCAGGACTTTGATCACCTATCCACGTCAGCTCTTTTCCCCGCCGCAACCCTTCATGTATCCAGTGAGCACTTACAGTCCCGTCAGTCACGACGACGCCCATGTCCCGCATGAGCCATTTGACGAGCACAGTGACATCTCTCTTGCTCAACCTGCCTCCTTCGTCCTCCCCTGTACCCTGAGCGGCGAGGTCCTGCTTGCTACCTTTGGCCGAGGCTGAGTTTGTCGACGTAGGGTCAGGTAAACACACATGACCGAAAGTCCGGCGAAAACTGTCGACATCGTAGATGGCGTCGGTATAGCTCAACAAAGGAGCGCGGTCGAAGTAGGCAATAAACTTGGCCGCTGCGCTCTGATCATCAGCTTGATGTCTTCGCTGTCGAGTGAAACGGCTGGTGATGAGAGACGTACCTCTACCAGAGGCACATGCACATACTCCTTGCCCTTCCCAAAAGCCTTCCACAGATCCTCCTCCTTGACTTCCCTTTCGCCACCGAAAGGATTCAGCTGGGAGAATGCCCAGTACAGGGGTCGGCCTATAAAGCGCCGTGTAGCGCTAGCTGGGGCATGTAGCGGTGAAGGCGATGACAGAAATGAGGCCAGGGGGTGCAGCTTCGGTGTAGGGCTCGTGGCATCTCGTTCCTGTGTCGTGAGTTGGCGAGTCACATCTTCAACCACAGCTGGACCTGAGCTTACCACAACGCCCCCAATTCCTCTTGGTCGCTTACCCTCCCAATCGAACTTGCCCACAAGCTCCTCGTCCACTTTTAAGACCAATCTGTCCCCATCGCTGCCCCCTATCCATCCTGATCTGAGCGATTCCTGGATCACATCGGCCCACCACGTCGCATTCGCGCCATAGCCTGTAGGGTTCGATAGGCGCTGGGAGGCGGTAGACGCGTATAGCGCCTTCAGGCGAGCTGAGCTGGGCGGAGGAGCTGGCGAAGGTGTGGTCAGAAGGAAAGGTGGCAGTATAGTGTCCGACGCGGTGGGCATCTCGATTGTGCTAGGTTAAATGATGGACTCGGACGTCGTGGACAAGATCGACAAGAACTCAAGACCTGCCAACGTCACGGCTATCGATTCTTGGGCCCGAGGCTGAATTGTAAGGAGTTTTGAAGATGACCCTTGCCAGAATCGGCGACGCAAGGCGTCGAGAGGCCACAAGGTTGCTGTTAGAGCAGGTATAGCGTTGAAAGGCGAGAGACACAAAAATTTGAGACCGGACTGCTTCACCCTGGTTCACCTCACTTGTACTCGACCACTATCAGCGCGATGGGACAACGGCGCTCTCTTTTCACTTAGATCACGACCGGTGTAGACATACAAGTAGAACGATACTAGGAGCTACACATGATTACAATAGATCATACACGGGCTGCGTTCTTCGACCACCTCAGGCCTTAATCAGCCGTTCATGCCTTCCCAGGTGATATGGGTGGACGCTGGCTCTTAAACCCTCCACATAACCAGACGATGAAAATGACTGCCAAACCCACACCAAACAGTGCCCCCACCACGATCATGACCATTTCGCCTTCGTGCTTCGCGCCTACATACGAATGTCAGCTGGTCAGCATGTGAGGGAATCCAGATACCTGGTGGTCACTTACGCGCTTCCTCTTCTCCCGGAGCGTCCTGGATCTGGACCTTGAGGTGGGCCGGAGGGGTCTTGGCAAATGCCGGCCAGGCATCATCTAAAATGATACCCCAGCGGCCATCCACTACGTTGCCGTCCGCATTGATAGCGATTGGGGCCAGGAACTCAATTCGGTCTGCGGGGTATGCTGCCAGGGTAGCGAATCCACCTTGGACGATGGCTATCGCTTCCTGATAGTCATGAGCAGATACTCATAGGCATCGCGTACGCCTCAAGGATGTCTTCTCTGAGTCGGACTTACCGCCTTGTTCCGCCCCATGACCCCTATCGCATCCTGCTTGTCCCCCTTCATGGGCCAGCGAGGGACGAATGTGTATGTGACGGTGCCCCGCTGGACATCCTCACCAGTGGACGATGACTCGCCGAGACGGGGCGGATAGGCTGGCACCTGGGCCTCCAAGTCTAGGTCGAGGGACGACCGGTTGCGGGCACCTTTGAAAAGCGGTGCTGATTCTCCGTCCTCTTCATCTGCGGCGTTGCGACGATATTCGGGTAGAATAGACATGCTCAATAAGTCAGATGTAATGAGATTCAAAAAGGTATGCTGTTTCTTGATATGTCGTCTCAGTGGGTTGACAATGTACAATGCGGACAAGATATGCTTTTCGGAGAATCAGACTAGAGTGTGGGGGGAAAGCTCGAGTGGGGAGAAAGTGGAGGAAAGTGGGGGATCCATTCGCCGCTCAGTCTACTCGCACAATTTCGAGTCGCAGAGGGTCCATGTTGTCCAGATTGTGTCCAGAGTAGATGACCGTCAATGACATGGTCTGAGATACCACAATTGGAGTCATCGCATCATGCCGGAGTCAACATTGTCGCACCGCGGTCCTACGGCTGCGGACCCACCGACAAGGGATGATCCCGCGAACCAGTCCACAGCTCGATCCCCACCGATGACTCGTAGTACACGATCACTGTCCCTGGCGACCATACCTCCAATTCTAGCTCTGGACTTCTCAGACATTCCTCAAGATCCTGAAGCTACGTATCCGGAAGGGGGCTACGGCTGGGTAGTCACTGGAGGTGATTTGAGCGGTTGTCGTTTTCCCCCGGGTCATATACTGACGCCCCGCCCGCAGCTGCCTGCATATTGCTCTTCCAACATCTTGGGATCCTATACGCATGGGGAGTAATCCAAGCGGAGCTGTCTCGAACGGGTCTCTCTTCGTCATTGCAGCTGAGTCTTGTTGGTGCAACAGGAGCGTTCTTTCTCGGTCTTTGCTGCCTTCCGGTGAGAGTGACATATTCCGCTGAGCGGGCATGGTCTAATAATGCAGGCCGCTTGGGTACTGGATAAGCTTGGTCCTCGCATAACGGTAGCGATAGGCGTACTTGGTGCAGGTCTCTGCCTAATCTTGTCCGGATCAAGCATCTCCAATCTTCCCGGTCTGATCTTCCTACACGGATTTGGTTTCGGCACATTCGGATCCCTCATCTACCTGGTGAGGCACACATCGATGGTCGACTGACCGTTCAGACCGCATGTATCATGCCGTCGCGATACTTTCTGAAGAAGAGGGGGTTCTCTACTGGCATAGCATCGTATGGCGCAGGAGTCGGGGGTGCAATTTGGTCTGTGGTAAGTGGTCGTGTGAGGCAGACGACACAGGAGGGCTGAGGTGCTGATGATGTCCAGGCGATCGAGAGGATGATCTCAGCATGGGGCCTGGCATGGACGTACCGATTTCTGGGCTTGTCTACCATACTGGTCGGAGGGGTAAGTAATCGACGATGCACATGGCTAAACCATCCAGATTGCAGCAACTGTACTGAGATATCTAGACCTGGGGTTGTGATACAGCACACGACCTCTTCATCGCAAGGCACACCTCGTAGCGATAAAGGCTTGATGAAGTCTTCGCGTTTCCTTCGTGTCATGCTATCTTGCTTCATTGCGTCATACCCATTCTTCATACCCCCATACGTGAGCTTCATTGTTTGTTGAGAGTTCAGGTGAACCCGCTGATCAGACAGTACATCAGCTTGTACTGTGCGTATCTTCAGCACCCTGCGAACTAGGCTAATATCGTCAGCACAATCCATCGGGCTCACTGCTGCGCAAGAGGGCACTATACACTGCTCTCTTTAACATTGCATCAGGGATTGGCCGAATCGCCTTCGGGTTGTTCGCCGACAAAGCCGTAGGGGTGAGCGCAATTCGTGGCGCATACTTCGGTCTACTGTAGCTAATGACGCAGAACATCAATTCTTGGCTGTGTAGTCTGCTCTTCATTGTACTCAGCTCATTGCTCATCTGGGCGAATGCCGCTAGTGAAGCCCTGATCATCCTGTGAGTTCAGTGATACTGTACGTGCGCCTTTCAATTGATGTAATCAGCTTCGTCATAGTATGCGGCGCCGGATCAGGCGGCTTCTTCTCTCTGCAGACCAGCGTCGTCGCCCAGATCGTCGGTGACAACCGCCTACAGACCGGAATCGCATGGCTGGAGATCGCAGAGAGCTTTGGGTACTTTGCTGGACCGGTGTCGGCGGGTGCCTTGTTGGATGCTCTTGGAGGGACAGAGAAAGGGGCTGGACCATATAGGCCCGCGATCGTGAGTTCGGGGGGTCTGACCAATGCAGCGAACGCCGACATCCGTCCAGTTCCTCGTGGGCGGTACGACCGCTTTGGCTCTTGCGTTAATTGCGTCTGTGAGATATAGTACTTCAAAGAAGCTCTGGAAGAGGGTTTGAGAGGCACGACTCCATTGATGGGGCGGTAGGTAAGGGCTGCTAGCGCTGTGGGGACAGCGCGAGAGACTCACTGCAAGCTATGCATGTGATGAAGTGGTCGTACTGGGCGCGGGTGTGATCCTAGCCAATGACGGCTCGAACTATGCAGATATACAAAACGCCGCCGCCGATAAAGCCGGCGAGCGCAATAGTCATGATCCGGATTGCTTCGCGGGATGGTTGCGCCTTGCCTGCATCGGAGTCAGCCAGTACTCTTTCTGAAAAGAAGACAAACTCACGAGCCTCTTCATCGCCTGGACCGTCTTGAATCTGAACCCTCAGCCGAGCGGGATGCGACTTGGAGAAAGTCGGCCAGGCATCATCCATAATCACGGCCCAGCAGTCATCGATGGCGCTGCCATCTGCAGCGAGAAGCATGGGCGCAAGGAATTCGACCCGTTGGGCTGGGTACTCGATGAGGACAGAAAACCCCTTCTGGACAATGGCTATGGTCTCCTAGGCATCATATCAGCCTCGCCTCACCACCAGACTCGTAAGATTACCGCTGCTCACCTCTCTATTCAGCCCGGAGAACCCGATCATGTCCTGTCTCTCCCCTTTGAGGGGATATCGAGGGATGAAGGTGTACATTGTCAATTCCCTATCTTCGCCTCTTTCTCCCGGCGATACTGCAGAGTGACTCCCAAGCTGGGATTCAATATCTAATGGACACCGTTTGAGGGTAGTCAAGAGCGGGAGTGATTCCAGGTCGCCATCGTCATACCGGGGCGGGTCGATGCGCGACATTACGTTTTGACCTGAAGTGTGAGATGAATGTCAGCAGGATGAATGCAAACGGTGGTTGCTACGTGCTATCTCCAAGCTGGTCAGAAGCTGTGCTGTGTTAGAAAGTCCTCTGGGGTCCCAAAGGACCCTTCACCGCTTCTTCGCCGCGTCACATCTGTCGAGCTAGATTGGTGAGTGCTGAGATAGTGAGGTCCACCGTGCAACACTCGTCGAGACCGAGGGCCGCGTGGGGCATTTCAAGCTGCAAGCTGTTGGACATGCTGCATGCGATCAGGCGAAGACCAAGTGACCGCTGATACGTTCGGGCAACTCGCCGAAACAGGCCGGATTAATTTCTTTTCCGGCACTCTCTTCCGCAGATATTACAGCATCTGCCCGAAGAAGCGAATCTCACCTGTCAAATGTTGTTGTCAGGGGTCCTGTCGCGTCCAGATGCATCTGCCGCAAAATCTCGTCCGCTCCCATCGTAATCGATGTCATCTACGACTCCTATTCTCACAATACGTAGCTTCCCACTCTCTGCCGACCGAGCGCGGGCGGGCATAACTCAGCCTGCTCTCCGTCTCACATGATCTCGTTAAGCCTCGGCGAGCGCCACACACGACAGATTCGCGAGTCGTGCATGCTTCATTCAGGCGTTAGCGCCCGTGCCTGCTTGCGGCTCCTTCTCGCTTCCGTCTGTCTCGCTGCGCAGGTGCCCTCCTCTATCTGCCGTCCTCCACTACTGAACCTCCTTTGGATCTACACGCCCTGCTCGCTTCATGTTCCGATTAGAAGCACCGTTACTGGGAAATGTGCAGGTCACGGACGCACCTTCCACGGCGGGAGTACATAGGTTCCAGGCTGTCGTGTCGGGTGCCCATGTCCCGCACTTCCTCACTCACTCTACTTAACACAATCTGACAAGCTGTTCATCTCTCGCGCCATCTCAACGCAGCTTCTCCTCTCCCCAGTGTCTCTCCTCTGCAGAGCTTCTTCAACACTCTCCCCGTACATCCGAACTCGCACTATTCTTCTTCTTCCAACAAGACAGACAGCTCGGTAAGTCCAATATGGCTGCGTCTCTCCATACCTGGCCTTCGACTGCCAAACTCTCCAGCCCTTCGCTGATATCACAGCACAATGTCTTCCGACTCCTCCATCATTCAAGTCCATCACGTCAGCCCGCAATCATCATGCGCGGGCAAGGACTTCTGTCCTGTCCCTCCCAGCCCCGAATTGCTCGCTCTCATCCAAGCCCAAGCCGAGAGCCTCACCAGCTCTGATGGTGTCCAGGCTGACCGTACCGATGCCCCTGAGGGGGCAGCTCAGCATCCCGAGCACGCGGTCGGTCGAGTCCACACCCACACCAAGCACGTCGGGATGGATGATGGAAGGGTGTCGGGCGAGGGTAACATCGGAGATTTCGAGAAGATCGAGCGACCTCCCGGTCAGGGCCTGTCTGGTACCCTCAATACTATCGTTCTCCTCGTCGACTTCCCTGACAAACCTCACCAGCCCCAATCCGCCACTGCACACTACGAGCGCCTCCTCTTTGACGGCGCGAACACCGATAGCATGCGCCGCTACTACCAAGCGGTCAGCGGCTACTCTACCACCGCTCCCCAACCCTCCGGCGGCATTGACATCGCTGGGTCGGTGCACGGCTGGTACACCATGCCCCACAACAGCACTTACTATGCTGGCACCAAGTACGGCACTCAGGCATACCCTCGGAATGCGCAGCGCCTCACGGAGGACGCCCTTCAAGCCGCAAAGAAGGCGGGGGTGCAATTTCCAGCCAATCTCGACTCGTACGGCGAGGGCTTGGTCACTGCTCTCATCATCGTACACGCTGGGCAAGGCGCGGAAATCACGGGCTTGAAGACCGATATCTGGTCTCACAAGCACGTCATCACTCCCACCGACGTCGGTCATGGTCTCAAGGTCAGAACCTACCTCACGGTCCCCGAGGACTGCACCGTCGGCGTCTGTGCGCACGAGTGGGGCCACCTGGCTGCGCGTTGGGCAGACTACTACGATACCGATCCGATCGAGAGCGGGCTCAAGTCTTCGGGCTTAGGCGACTACTGCCTCATGGCGTCGGGGAGCTACGGCAACCGCGGGTCGAACCCAGTCTACCCCAACTGCATGGTCCGGATGTTCCACAATTGGGTCAAGGTGGAGGAGGTGTCGAAGTCAACGAGTGTCAAGCTCAAGGCGGTGTCGGAGGGCGGCCAGGTCTTGAGGATCCGCCACAGCAGTATGACGGCCAAGCAATACATCATGGTCGAGTATCGCCGAAAAGTCAACCGAGACTTCTACCTGCCCGACGAAGGCATCGCCATCTACGTCATTGACGAGTCCATCATGAATGTCGACAACGAAGACGCGCTCGCTATCGAGCTCATGCAGGCGGATGGCAAGCGCGAACTCGCCTCCAGGCAGCGCCCCAATCGAGGTGACATCGGCGATCTCTACCCCAACGGCGCTGTCGATACCATTGGCAAGTCGACCAACCCGGGGTTGTACTTCCCTGGCCACAAGTGGTCTGGCGTCTCCATCAAGGTCAAAGGCAGGAAGGGTGCGGATGAGATGGAGGTTGTCATTACCTTGGACTGATCGGTGAGTTGTCTCTTTGTTATTTCCATCGTTTAGATTAGATCTTGGCTGACTTGAAAGACGCAGATTGGCTCTTGCAGCACAATCCGGAGAAGTGGCGTGAAAGACAATAGGGGTCAGGGCTCGATCCTAGCGAAAGGTTTCCCAACTGTACATATGAATGCAAAGTGAATCATATCGTATGCCTTGGACGCTTGGGTTGCGCCTTCGTATTGAGCGAGGTGAGTATAGTGCGGATAGGACTATCAACGCGGATCACGAACATAAAAGGGTGACATTCCTTGCGTCAGGTGGCCTGTTTAGCCCTTAATCAGCATCAATTGATGTATGACCTGCTAGCCAGCGTGACTCTGCTCAGTACATGCATCTCACAAGCTCTGCCCACCCAGCCGATTCCCGCCTCCCCATCGGTGCCGGACAGCATCGACCGCCTCGGCCCTCTGCTGCCCAGCCGCGCCAGACGCTGTCGCGGGTTTCACAGCCCCCGTCGTCCGACTCCCAAAGCCTGCTGAAGTCGGTCTTGAGAATAGAGCCTGGAATCTGACAGGTGTAGCGAGGGGGTTCGGTCTTCTGAGCCGAATAGGTGCGTGAAGAGGGAGGAAGGTCGAGAGGAACCACCTAGGACTGCATGAGCACGAGTAAAACAAGCAGTCATGAGACAAGGACACTTACCACGAGTGTCCCGCCACTAATCCGATAACTCCTCCTAGAGCCTTGCCGAGTCCGCCTGTGATTAGGTCGAGAAGAATCAAGATTGGAGGGTAGACTGGAGGCACTCATCAGCGCGCCTCGAACGGTAGGATGAGAGACTCACGGCTGGTCGGTATTGTGACTAATCCAAAGATTGATACTTTGAGGGTAGCGTTTGCCCGACACCAGATGTATGTCTGGGCATGTAGTAGGGAGCGGAAGAGGAAAGGGATCCCAAGAGGGATGTTCAGTAGCTGCATCAATTAGCTTGACTTCTCTTCGAACGAGTTGTTACTGGCCACACTCACCATGATGCCACAGGCTAACATGATGTGCATCCACACGTACTCAGGTGTGTTCCCGAAGCTATCCTGATTAGCTGAGGCCAAATCAATCGAGTCGAGAGAAATGACGTGCTAGATGTCTCGCTCAAGGGCAGATGAGTTGCGGTAGATCAGGAAGACATCATATATCAGTGGGAAGCCGCCTCCTGGAATAGCATCAGCTTGAGAGTACAGCAGGAGGAGTTACTGGGCAGAAAGCTGACGTACCGCCGAAGAAGAAATTGGTAAATGGTCGCCATATCTATGCTGGTTAATCCTAGTCCTTGCAGCCCGCATGACTCCACGCACTTCATAGGATTTCCGGACTTTCCACCATGAGAGCGCTACCTACACTCATCAGTTCAATCATCTCATTAATTGAGAGACCTACATCTGCGGGAGATAGCAGACCCAAGAGGCATGGTCTATCCTGAATCAGCCCTCGCTCTGCGTCGGAGTGGAGTGCTGTGGCTGCTACACTGACAGGGTGATCAGACCCGTGGCCACGAGCATGAACCTCGTCACTGGCGGTATAGCATTGAGGAGAGCTCCTACATCCGCCATCCTGTGTTGCTGTTTGGGGTAGGTGTAGATGTAACTGAGGCGAATGTATGGTGGAGAGAGCTTGAAACGCGATGACCATTCCTTCGTCAAAGCCTCCACGTTTCACATGTCCTCATCTTGTCCACTGAGTCACTACAGAAAGCGGACGGTGGCATATGTAGCTTGTATCGAGATGAGGCAGCGCAGTCTCATTAGTGATAGGAGTATATGTACAGCGCGACAAGATGCACATGTCACATTCTCGAGTCAGATGCAGTTTGTAACATGGTCTCTTCTCAATCTCGCGATACTTCTACGCATACAAACTGGTTTTGGTCAGCTTGAAACCTTCACACGCCGGCGAAGATGGACATCAACTCACTCATCATCATCCGCCTCATTTTGGAAGCTCGCCCCGCCCTCCTGCGCTGGCTCTCCGCTTTCGGGGAACTTGAAGTTGTTACCGAAGCTTCGGGATTGTTGCATCGACGTGCTGAACATCTCGTATCGGCGGATATCCGAGTCAGAGACGGACCGACGAGCGAATCTCATAGCCTCCTCAAAGTGCTCCCTAATACATCAGCTCAATTCATCCAAATGTTTCGTGGTTGCAACTGACCTAGTGATGGCCGGAACGTCATCCTCGTCATTGTCCTGGTCCATGATGCTGACATCCTCTCCAGCAGCCTCAGCCTTCTCCTTATTCTCTCGGTCTTTGCGCATATCCGACTCGATACTCTGGCGAATGGCGAGCTTGGCAGCACGCTGACAGATCTCGGTAAGATCGGCACCGGAGAATCCGGCGGTGTTCTTGGCCATGAAGGAAAGGTCAACTTCCTTGGAGACGGGAGACTTGCGGAGGGTAGCGGTAAGAATAGACAACCGTGATGCTTCGTCGGGAAGGGGAATATAGATGAGCTGAATGATCAGCTTCATTCTTCCCGTCCGCAACAGGGCCCAGGTAACTAACCTGATCCAATCGTCCAGGTCGCAGCAGAGCAGAGTCAATCTGGTCCGGTCGGTCTACCATCAGCGATGCTCACCGCCCAAAACTCACTGGTAGCTCCAATAATGAAGACGTTCTTCTTGGCGTTCATACCATCCATCTCAGTCTGGCAATCAGCACGGGATCTCGTTTTGATCTGAGACGGTGACATACCAAGATCTGATTGAGGACACGGTCGCTAGCACCTCCAGCGTCACCTCCTGCACCACCTCTCGACTTGGCAATGGAGTCCAACTCGTCGAAGAACATGACACACGGAGCAGCGGCCCTAGCCTTGTCGAAGACGTCACGGACGTTCGCCTCAGATTCACCGAACCACATGGTGAGGAGTTCAGGACCCTTGATTGAGATGAAGTTGGCCTGGCATTCGTTGGCAATACTGTGAGAGTCAGCGTTGCGATGCAACCGAGAAGACAGCCCTGACTCACGCCTTTGCAAGCAAAGTCTTACCGGTACCAGGGGGACCGTAGAAGAGAACACCCTTGGAAGGCGACATGCCGTATTTGAGGAACTTCTCGGGGTGCTCAACGGGGTACTGAACAGTCTCCTGTAGCTCCCTCTTGACATTCTCGAGACCTCCAATGTCGTCCCACTTGGTGGTGGGGATCTCGACAACAGTCTCACGCAGAGCAGAGGGGTTGTTCACGCCAAGAGCGAATCGGAAGTTCTCCATGGTCACACCGAGCGAGTCGAGGACCTCAGCATCTATGGTGTCCTCGTCGAGATCGATGAGGTCCATCTTCTCTCGAATCTGCTGCATGGCAGCCTCGGAACAAAGCGAAGCCATATCGGCACCGACGTAACCGTGGGTGTCGGCAGCAATCTGCTCGAGGTCGACATCATCACCAAGCTTCATGTTCTTAGTGTGGATTCGGAGGATCTCAAGACGACCAGTTGGGTCGGGGATTCCAATGTCGACTTCTCGGTCGAATCGACCGAATCGACGAAGAGCGGGATCGATAGAGTTGGGCCTGTTGGTTGCAGCCATGACAACGACGTTGGACCGGGCTTTGATACCGTCCATCAAAGTCAAAAGCTGTGACACAACTCGTCGCTCGACCTCTCCGTTGGTCTTGTCTCGCTTGGGTGCGATCGAGTCGATTTCGTCGATGAAGATGATGGAAGGGCTGTTCTTCTCCGCCTCCTCGAATGCCTTTCGCAAGTTGGACTCGGATTCACCGGCCATCTTGGACATGATCTCAGGACCGTTGATGAGGAAGAAGAATGCGCCGGTCTCGTTGGCGACTGCCCGTGCCATGAGGGTTTTACCGGTACCGGGAGGACCGAACATGAGGATACCACGAGGGGGCTTGATACCGATAGCCTTGAAGAGTTGGGGGTGACGAAGGGGCAATTCTACCATTTCTCGAATCTACAAATGAGCTCGGTCTTCGATCTGTGCTCACCTGTGCCAATTGCTTCCTGCAGCCTCCCAAATCGTCATAGCCGACAGCGTTCAGGTCAGCCTCCTCGGCTTCCCTGTCAATGGGGTCTCCCTCAGTGTGAATAACCTGTGTCGTCAGCAAGTGGCAATAGTAGGGGCTTGAAGTGGGCTGCAGGAGCTTAGAGTGAACGCACAGTGTCTGAGGCTACAATCTAAAAATGTCAGCAGTGTCACCGAAATCATCCAGGATCGCGAAATGGCTTACACAGTATGGGGAAGGGTCAACCTCAACCACCTTGAAGTCGACAGTCCTCATACCACCGCGAACCTGGAAGACATCGCCTATATGTCAGCTGGAGCCAGGTGTCGTACCTACCTTTTCTGACGGGTCGGTAAGCCTCGAGGAAGTAGGGACGGAGGAAGACGTCAAACAAGTTGCCAGAAAGACCCTCGATGGAGTCGGAGAAGGGGAGGACGTGAATCCTGAGGAATCAGCAACAGAAACAAGATGTACAGCTTTCAAATTAACTCACCGCTTGCCGTATTTGATGTCGTTGGCGGGTGAAACGTGCACGGAGTCGCCGAGCTTGATCGCGCAGTTTCCACGAGCGACTGCTTGGTCAGCTTGGTCCAGCATGATGGTCAATGCGACCAGAGCTTTGTCTGAAGGGGCTCACCCTTGTTCATGGCGATCTTGCCCTCTTCAACATCGTCCTGGCTCAAGCAGATAAGGACGGTGTCTCGTCTCTTCTTGCCTCGGACTATTATAAATCAGCTACATTCGGCAGCCGAGTTCAGTCCAGACGGGTAGACTCACCGATCACAGTATCACCTCTGAACAAGCCCAACGCCTCCATGGTGTTGGGGTGTAGGATGGCCACCGAATTATCATCGGAGGGGCTTTCATCAACCATCAAACGGTTGGGCCTGAACGGTGATCAACTCTTCTCCCAATTTATACGGGACAGCTAAGCTTACGACTTCTTCTGCCTAAGAATGGCAGTTGCGGTAGAGTCATCGGCAACGGCCTATTGATCAGCAAAAGCGATCGACAGTGGTGAAGAGGCGCGTACCTTGGATGGATCGTCTGCCATGGCTGACCAAGCTATCTATCTACGGGTGTGTTTCGGGATTTAGTGTTGGGACAAGCTGTTACGGGGCTGTCCTGGAGGCTATGTGCTGTCTCCTTGTATGTATGTATATAGGAAGAGAAGAGAAGAACGAGACAATAGGGAGAGCGAGGAATGCTGCTCAGCCAGGAGATGACGATGCGTCAGTCGGATGGCCGGTATCAATCTGTGACGTGTCACAGAGAAGCTCTGGTGCATTCTAGAACCGCAGTACTACTACACAAACAATGCTACGCCTGATCTATCATTCCCCGTCCTCCTTGACCTTCTCCCCATGCTGATCATCTAATCCGGCCTCCTTCTCTTGCTGCTCATCCAGCAACGGCGCGGTGGGGGCCTGCTGATCCCCCGCGAGCTCCTCGATGCAGACATCGATGTGGTCGATCGCGCTCCCAGGACCAATTGCAAAATCGATCTGAGATTTGGGGAAGCGGAGGGTATGCGTCTGCGGAGTAGTCGGCTCTGGGAGGTGGAAAGCTGGGATCATCCACGCCCAACCGAGCGGGAGGGAGCCGAGGTGGAACTTCATCCTGAACTCCCTTCCCCTCTCGAGAACCAGATCCGACGTGGGCTCGACATGGTGGACCATGAGATCGCCTTTCGGATTGATGGACGCAGGCGGATCGACAGCGGTAAGCTTGCCGCAGGATCGGAACATCTTCTTGGTGTCGTACTTCCCGTCTCCGCCAATACCTCCCCATGTCACCTCCTTCTCCACACCCTCACCCGCTCCGCCCTTCGCTGCCAGCTCACGGATATACTCGTCATCATACCGAGCTATCGACACCCATGCTTTGCCCTGTCCGCCGTCTCCGCCCACGACCAGCTTGGCGAGCGATTTCTGCCAGCCACTTAGCGGATGGAGGAATAGTGTGATGGATCTGATCCGGATTTTCAAGCTCGGATCGTTGTATGATGCCGGAGCCCGCTGAGAGAACACGAGATTGACGTAACGACACCATCTGCGTTGACTGGGTATAGAGACGCCTCGACCGGTGCTGGAGGGTTTCATACGTCGGCTGGAGTGAAGCTTGAAAACGGAATCGACTTTGCCATCACGGCGGTCGTATTGCCCGGAGCTGGTGACGGGCGGCTCGTCTCCGATATCAATGGGTTGATAGCTATGCACTTCGATGCTCGCTGAAGAATCGGTGGCTGAGATCGTAGTAGTCGAGGACTGCGTTCGGGACAATGCAGTAATTGCCGGTTGCACTTCCTCTCCCTCCGACCCCGAGGAGACTGGAATCTCGCTGATCTCGTTTCCATGTCCCACCGATATCCATCCTTCCCCTTTCCGGTCCGATGCTCCCAGCTTAGCCCTATCAGGCTTCGAATAAGAGAGCTCCATTCCTGGTGGTCCAGGCAATTCCGCCAGGGAGAGCATGTATGAGCACAAGAGTGTCCCTGATCTTCCCTTTCCAGCTTTACAGTGAATGATTGCGATATGATCGGCGTCGCTTGCGAGCCATGCTGTCATTTCGCGCACGGCGAGAGGGAGAAGTTGAAGGGGTGGTGGGTGGTGGTCGGGAAAGGGGTATCGCGAGACTCGGTTGTGCATGCTTTCGGAGGAGTAGGCATTCTCGTAGAGTGGGCATCTTTTATCAGATTCGAGACACTCGTTATAAGCGTGACAACACTCACAAGTTCCAGACCCAGAAATTATCCTGATGGCGCTTCTCGAGAAAGCTCAAAACATCACTTCGGCGATTTCTGTACGCTCCCGCCCACCCTGTAGCAGGCCAGCCCATACTGCCTGTCAGCGTGTTCCATCAAGAGTAACATACATGATAATCCGGTCCGTGACTGTACGCGTCAGCACCAGCTTACCAAAGAGAAAGGGTCGATAGCTTACCATAAACTAAATCCAAGTCAACCGCGTGATCAGGGTCAACATAACGCGCTTTTTTGCCAGAGACAATGCCTCGCACGTAGTCAAGCGACATGTCTGCAGAGATGTATGCTGGAAAGGCGCGCGATGGGAGGCTCGCAATGCTCAGAGGTGAGATGAAAGCGAGGAATGCCAGTACTGAACTCGAGCACTCAACTGTATGAGTAATGACGTCATTCAGCTACATTCCTCATCTTGTGCTTATCCGTGCGATCTCCTGCAACACGACTTGCGAAGGAACTCTGTCCCGATGCGGGTACGGACGTCCACCAGCTAAGGGCCAATTGGGATAAGCAGTCGCGTCGGTAATGGTCTGCCAAGAACTTGCGGATGAGCCACCACAAGGAGTCTCTCGACGCAAGGCGAAGTCACTCTTGAAAGAACTGAAACAAGGCTGAAACAGCTGATGAATAAGGAATGCTAAAACTATCCACCTAACTCTCACTAGGCCCCTGTCGTCATCACCTCTGCCATCATTCATGATGAGAGTCCGTTCAGCGTCTGGTCACCTCATAACATCAGCTGATTCTCCGGCGGGACAGGAGGAAGGCGTAGTCTCTCACTCTGAGGAAGCGCTTCGATGCTACTGGGCGGCGGTGGAAAGATCCATCAACATGTCAGTTTGTCATGTGCGTAGTTGATCGAGGATCATGCAGGGAGAGGCGGGAGCGTTCAGCCTGTCCCTCTGCAGCGTACGAGTAATCGCCACAGATGCGGCAGGCAGCCGTTGCTTGATCAGTATCCTGAGTACCATTTCCGACCGCTGTTCCACAAGCGACCCAAGGCACTACAGGCCAGACATGACATCCCCGTTGATAGCCGCCTACTAAGAGGTTCAATCCTTGTGGCGATAATACAGAGCCCCAGCAAAGACAGCGACGACCAGAACAGTGAAGAAGGGTACTTGCTGCGTGTGTCAGCCCTTGCAATCCCATATTACAGTACCCTTGGATAACTCACATTTTTCGCTCGTACATCTCCCACCTGACCTCCACTGCCCCTCTTCGGCCTCGCTCTACCCCCTGAATCCCTGTCCCGCAGGGTATCTACGGACTCTTTCCCGCTCTCCGTCGATTTGTCCGATCCACCCGATGCTGAGCCTTCATCCCCTTCTTTCCTCGGATGGGCAGTCCGCTGCGATTCATCAGGTGATAGTTGGGCCGGTAGAGCTTGAGTTGGCGTCGATGTGCCTTCAGAGTTCGAAACTTCTCTTAAGGCACGGAGAGCCAGGGTTGTCCGAGTACTCGGTCTCCGCCGTTTGTTCGATTTCCTCCCTTGCGCCGTTACCCCCAATTGCTTCAGCGTCGATCCTCCGCCCTGCCGCAGTCGCTGACCCTGGCGCTCGTCCTCGTCCTCCTCTTCATCCGACAAATCATCCGGACTCAACCTAGCGTTCAAAGCCCGATCTTCCTCTTCCTCATTCGCACGCCGAGAGGTCTCCTCCCAATCCCGCACGACGCCCCTCAGCCTTTCCCTCTCCGCCTCCCAGCTCTCTCGCTCCGACTTCCACCCATCTTCGACGTGCGTCCGCCATGTCTCCCACTTCCTATCTGACTCAGATACAGCCTCGGCTATCCGACCCGCTAGGCCCGACTCGAGCGATCCGATCCGCTGAGTTAACGTCCCGAGTGCCGCCATAGCCTCGTCATGCTGCGATTGAAGATGTTGAGATAATCGAGTTGCTTCCGACAATTCCACCGAGAGAGTCTGGACCCGACTCGCCAACTCCTGATTCCTCACTGACATCTCATGAATGTTTTGGCTGCTCGCAGCATCGTCTGCGGAGCTGTGGTCTCCGTTGATCTTCTGTCGCTTCTCCTTTCGTACTGGCTCGTCATGCTCCTGATTATCCATGACGGTCATGACACTCCGGGCGTCATCATCGTCATCATCATAGTCGTCCTCGTCTATCCGCCTAGACAATGTCCTGCCCCTATTCCCAGCGACCAATTTGTCCATCTCCCGCTTACTCTCCTCCATCTGTTGCCGGAGGGTAGCCACTTCCGTCCGGACCGATTCGCTCTGGTGCAGGCTGTTTTCAAGCCCCTTGATCCGATCGATGTGCGCATTCAGAGATAACTGAGTTTCGCTAAGCTGATTTTGGAGCGCGATGAAGGCGGCGGCTTGTTGCCCGTGTGGTCCGGCCAGAGCAGCTTTGGCTTCGGCAGAGTTGGATCGGAATTGGAGTGGGATGAGTTGAGAAGCCATGCCGTTCTGCGATGGTGGCTTGGTGAAGTCAGCAAGTGCATGTACCGCAATAAACATGGCCAACTCACCAAACCCCCGCCCAGTGTTTCCTGAATATCCCCCATACTACCAGTCAACTCCTGGAGCTCCGTTCCCGTTTCTCTAGACTTCGCCAACTCCGCCTGCAACTTCAACATGACATGCTCGAAGCTCAGCCCATTCACTTTCCCGCCCGCGCTCATGGCCATTGGCGCACTTGGGCCCGGCGCTGCCGGAGCTGCCATCCGACGATTATGATTCTGGTAGTGGACCATTTCCCTATCTGTCTCAGCTTGGACATCCTACCCCGCTCCGCAAGCTCACCGTGCACTCAAAGCAGCATCATCCGCGTTAAAAACACAATAGACCTTCGAGGCTACTTTGTGATGTATGATCGTCCGGCCATCATCGCTGATGATGTCTATGCCAAATTCCTTGTCTACATCAGTATTCATCGGTTCACAATGCAGAGACCACCCACCACAAGATCCTCATTCTTCAGCTCGAACGGCTCGCTCTCGACCCCTTCAGGGGATAATCGGTCATTATTGATGAATGTCCCGTTGGACGACTTGCTATCTCTTATGTAGATCTTCACAGTCAGTCATGCCCTATTCCAGCAATAACATACCTTGCCCCCTTGCTCCCATACTTCGGCGTGTAACCGGGACAACACTTTGCTGTCGAAGAAAGCATTCCGCTCGCCAGGTACCGTTTTATTGTTGGTCTGACGACCAATTTTTATCTGCTTCATAAGCCATTGTCCAAATTATCAAGGGTAAACATACTCGCTGGCTATCTGGCAGATATATCATCTTCATTGAAAAGGTCTCGTGCAGTGGCCACATGTGTAGCGAAGGGAATGGACTGCCCCATGGTGCTTGCTGCTGTTGCTGAACGCTGGTGGTTGAGGTGTTGTAGTGATTTGGCTGCATGGCGAAGAATGACAAGGGGAACAAAGAGCAACTAGGGCGGGGCCGTTAGTCGTAGCAGCTTGAGGTATGAGTAAGGTGTACAGGAATTGTCGATTAGAGCGGCCAGAAGGTTGCAGCTTCGGTGACGCGCAGGCGGAATCAAACTTTGGGTGGGCTCATGCCACCTCAGACATACAAGCACCCTATCGCATACTGTACACTATAGACAAGTCGGTCAGTGATTATAAGGAATCGATTATACAAACGTAGAAAGTACAACTCATGAAACTACTATAAGGCCGTCGCGGCGGGTCATTACCGAGAACGGTCCTCCTCTCGCTCCTGCCCTTACCACCGCATCTCCATCTCCTCCTCCTTCCTCCCTCCCGCATATACGCCATCTAGGTCCATACCCGTCAACCCCACCCTGAGACCGGACTGCGAGTCCTGTCGCGCATGAGCGATGATTGGAGTGTGGTGGGAGTTCGACGTTTGGTTCGACTCCAGCATGAACGACGCCGAGCCTGAGCTTGTATCGAAGCTATCGGGTGATTCTTCAAACACGGGATTGTTGTAGCTCCACTCTTGTCCGAAGTGCTCGGGCTCGGGACTCGGTACGAGTGGTTCGAGACCGGCCGGCTCGTACGTCATCCGCGTCTGTGGCAGAAACGCTGAAGTGGGACCGTATCTTGCGGCACCGAGGAGTGCCTCCAGTTGCTGGATCCTGGAAGCTTGCAGATTATTCACTTGACGCAGATCACTAATGGGTCAGTCGGTGCTCAGCCTGTAGATGAGGTAGACCTACCGGATGTACTGCACACTGTGTGACAGAATCCGCCCCTTGCATGTTCCCGATTCCTTCGGCTTGGCCACGGAGTTTCGCCTGATCTTCCGCCTGGACTTTGGACTGTCCGGTTCTTCCATATCCTCCTCCTGCTCCATAGCCGCTTCCTCCGCAGCCTGATAATGCGCCGGCAGCATCCCCGCCAACTCTTCAATTTTGGTGTTAATGTGCTCCCTCCGACGTTTCTCGACGAGATTATGACACTCCCTCCGCCTTTGCTTCCTGCTCTCATCGGACGCATCTGGCGGGAGCGGAGGCAAGTGGAACGAGGGCGAGATGGGACTATCGAGGACTGCCTCGTCGATGGTCGTCCCAAAACTTTGCATGCTGTGCATGCTCGCGCTTCCGTTCCAGCTGCGCGGAGCGGCTATGGCTAGACCGTACGCGTATTCAGGGGGTGAGACCGAGTTGGTCCGCTGGTGCTCGAGGTGTGTATCGAGACCGAGACCGATCCGACCGTCGGGATCGCTGTAGCTGAGGGCCCGGTTCGAGGCAGTCCGAACTCGTCTCGCCTCGATTGTCGGCTTGACATCCGTCATTGAACCCTTCCGCGCGGACCGACTCCGTGCGCTCTTGGCTTTTCCGACAGATCCGCGAGATAGAGACCTGGACCGGTCGTCCGTTGCTGTAGACGTAGATGTGGTACCAGACATGGGTGAAGCGATGGGGACAGGCAGGGGCATTGTCATGGATGACATAGCATAGCCATAAGATGATGGCTGGAAGAATGGCTGCTGCTGATGAGGATTATATTCGTAGGATTGCATATACGTGGACGGATTAGGAAGGGATGCGGCGAGCTGAAGGTCGGAGGTTTGGATAGCCATGGATCCGTCTGAGAAGGGACGTCGGAACTCCGGACGCGACCGCGGCTGATACATCGTATATGTCGGGAACCCCCCTTCCGTCTTGATAGTTGTGTGTGTCGCCATAGCGACTGTACGTGTCAGAAATATTCCATCTAGCACTTGATTACAGTAGGGACGCGAAGGCTAAATCCCAAGGTCCGGGTCAGGTGATGTCCATTCAAACTCACCGAGAAACGGGCCTAAGGACAAGAAACGCTGATTGCACGTGTCGCTTTACTTCATCTACAGTACAAGACAGCCGAACGTAACTGAATGATCCAGTTGTAAGACAGAGGAGTATACGCAAGAGAGATGGCGATGTGAAAGGGATGAGTAAGGAAGTGGCAAAAGTCGCTTATGTCGGGTAGAATATGGGCCCCCGGAAGCTATCACACCCTGATTCCCTGAAAAAGGGGTCCTTTGGCGGGAATTTACTGCAACGGGCAATATCAACCGCGTTTCAGAGTGTCTTACCTAAGCTACATCTGTGCGACGCGCGCAACTCAAGTCCGCCCAGTTGTGGCGAAGCGGCCGTCCTGTCTCTTCTTTCTGGCTGTCCAGGGATGAAGGTACGGTCCGCATGGTCGAGCTGGTGTACTTCTCATTGACGAAGCCACGAGTCACCGAGCGAGGTTACGGCCCGGAGTGTGTGTGACGTGCAAAACAAGCTGTGGGCCGTGGCGGAGCTTTGCCAAGAATTCTCGTCAGTCATGCGTCATGCTCATGGATGAGGAGCTTCGTTCGACCACTTTGCTGTGTTCGTCCAACAAGCTATGCTGTGATTCATGAGGACCAGAGAGCTTTGCAGAGGTAACCATAGTCCATCCTGCAGCACCCTGAAGCCTTCCCCTATCAAGTCCTAATTTAAATATTTCTGATCTGACCGCCGCGCAAAATGTCACTCCCTACCATCCCACCTCGAGTCCTACTGGGGATCCGCATCGCGTCATTTACTTTCGGCGTTCTCTCTATCGCGCTATCAGCTGCATCGGTACAGATTACGCATACCATCCCCAGACCTGCAACAGGAGAGAACATCCTCATCATCGTCGCCAGCGCATGGTAGGTTCTATATCCGCAGATTTGTCCTAGTGTGGTGGCTGATGCGTGCCATAGTGGGCTGATCACTACCGCCTACCGCATCACCGCTCATGGGCTTCTCAACGAAAGTCAGCGGAAGCGGCGCTTCATTCCCATTGTCACTGAATCTATCGTCATCGCCATCCTCCTTTCTGCCTTTATTTACGGAGCAGTAGCCACTAGTACTGGCCGCGGGGCCTGTGAGGCCGGAGGGGACGACGATGATGATGGTGGAGCCGTGTTTTTCGCAGGCGGGCGCGCTTGTGCATTGACCAAGGCTTCAACAGCTTTCACGGTGAGTTTCGTGATCGCTTCTATTGCACAGCTCATCAGGTAGTTCGTCAATTTTGCAACACTTGTTGCTTCGACGTACACCGTTGGGACGGCGATTTGGGATGAGAGAGCACAGCGAGGCCGTAGATGATCTATTGCATGTGCCCATACTAGACTGGCTGCCGTCGGGGAGCAAAGCCTGATGTGTCAGCCGGTTCAAAGTCCCATAATCATGCTCGCCTTGCTGTTCCCGAAGATCCAGCCGATCAAAACGTACCAATCCCATACTATGTTCGTTATATACCTCTCTGCTCAGCGCCCTCAAGTAGTGCCTGCGCCAGAACGGTATGCCTAGCCTTCCCCATGGTGACTCCTTGATCAATCATCTGCTTCATTAGTCCCGCATTTATACCTCTCTGAAGATCATGTCCACACTCACATCACACACCGCATCCATATCCTGCACACCCGTCATCCACATATTCGTCACCATCCCAAGAGCCGGTAACACACCCAATGTCAAAGAAGACGCCTGCACTCCCTCCTCCCCCTCTGTACTCCGCACAACGCAGCCCACACCCAACCCGCTCATCGCTATCCCTGCATCGGCAATTGCAGCCGTGGCGACAGTATGTGCTGCGCCTAGAAGGTCTGAAACGTCGTCTGATTCGAGCACCATCAGGAAGACGTCGACGGAGGATTTGGGGAGGAGGTGCAGGTGTAAAGAGGGAAGGATGAGCTGGGTGAGAATGCCGGATAGGGCGGCGGGCTCGGTATCCTAGCAGCATCAGCTTGACTCCGAATAGAGCCTATGCCGAGACGGAGACACGGTGACTCACTCTCAATGGCGCTCGCCGAGGATGTGATGCGAATGGCGCAAATTTCAACTCGAGATTGAGCGATCCTCTAGGTGAGTATGGCGGAGCCTTAGGTCGGGGTCCATATCTGCCTTCAGCCCGAGCTCTGAACGCAAACATACACTGAGCATGCAATCTTGACGCTGCCCGATTCGATGTAGGCACTACCGTTGGCTTGATTGATCAGACCAGTCTTCAGGACTGCTCAAGTCAGTTGTGCAACCGTAAATTCCCCCGGCAAGGCAACGTACAGATCTCGCTTGCATCGGTGCCAGCAGGACGGGATGGTCCAGCAACTGCCTCTGTGCCATAGGTGGGAGCCGAAGATGACTCTGGGGCTTGTACACGGCGGCGATCGAAAGTGGACATGATGGATGGGTGAAGTGTAGATGACAAAAGAATCGCTGGCTTCAAGTCGATGACTCGGCTTCCATATCACCTCACAGTTGAATCTGTGCTGATGGGCACGCTCATGTCATGCAGTGACGAAGACTGATATAGCTATGATTGGTATCCAGCAAATGCATCTACGTCTATGGAATGTAGCCAGAACCCAGGCCGCGACAGTGCTGGAGGCAATACTCAAAGGCGCGGCAAATAAAATCCTGTCTTAAACGCCATAGGCAGCTCTCGGTCCGCTGGTAGGGCTGAGTCGGGTGCGTTGTTAGCCCTCCTGAGCTACAATATGGGACCGTGTACTTAATTTAATGAAGAAGAGGAGAGTTGCCCGAAATTAATTTCGCTTTATAGAGTGGTGTGGCAGTGATAAGCTGTGCCCAAAGTGATCACACGTCACCCATCACGTGTATTGTTGACGCCCATCGCGGCTCGCGCGACCTACTTTTTCAGTGCTGTCTGTCTATACCCCCTCGACTGCAGCTATAGGATGTTACGGGTCGGGCTGAGGCTGGGTGTGCTGCGTACAGCGCTGGTACAGCCTAGAACACCCCTGCGCCAACTGGCGGCCTTCCCCCACAATCTCGATCCCTCAACATCCTCCATTCTCCGCCAAACTTCGATATCTCGCCAACTGATACCCTTCCCCTCCGTCGCCCCACGCTCATTCCACACCTCATCGACCCTCCTCGTCGGACGCATACCTCGACCAGCACGCCGCGGTAGACACCTCCGCAGTCTCCGCAATTTCGCCGCTACCCTCTCCGTCCTCGTAATCCTCTACTACACCTTCTCCCCCTTCCGCCACACGGTACTCGCTGCGGTGCGATGTGCTCGCCTGATGAAAGCCGTCATTCTCGATGTGATAGATTACAAACGGACCTTTGCGCTGGAAGCAAAGATGGGTCCATTTGATCTGCTCAGCGATGCAGAAAACCAGGCACGGCGGCAAGCAAGGAAAGATTGTCATTTGCGGAGTGCGAAGCGGATGCTTAAGGCGTTGAAGAAGAACTCGGGGATCTACGTCAAGCTAGGGCAGCACGTCGCTGCTGTTCAGATGCTCCCGGCGGAGTGGACGCAAACCATGACGCCACTGCAGGATCAGTGTTTCCCCACGCCAATAGAGGAGACGGACGCTATGCTACGGCACGATATGAAGCTCGGCATAGACGATCTCTTCTCCGATTTCGACCCCAACCCCATCGGCGTGGCATCGCTGGCACAGGTCCATCGTGCGATAGATAAACGGTCCGGACGAAGTGTAGCTGTCAAAGTCCAGCATGCCGATCTCGAGGAATTCGCGCGGGTCGACATGGTCACGGTAAACTTTGCTATACAGATGGTCACCTACATCTTCCCCGAATTCGAATTCACCTGGCTAGGTGACGAGATGAACCACATGCTCCCGCTCGAGATGGACTTCAGGCACGAAGCGCATAATTCCGCGCGGTGTAAAGGGGAGTTTGCGCATCTAAGGGGAAAGACGAGTCTGTACCTCCCAGAGGTCCTATGGGCGGAGAGAAGGTGTATGGTGATGGAGTATATCGAGGGATCGAGGGTGGATAATCTGGAGTATCTGAAAGATCACAAGATTGACAGAAATCAAGTCAGCCAGGAATTATCACGAATCTTCAGTCAAATGGTCTATCTCAACGGACACTTCCACGCCGATCCACATCACGGCAACCTCCTCATCCGAACCCGTGCACCTACTTCCACCTCCCCGTTCAACTTTGACGTCTGCCTGCTCGACCACGGTCAATACTTTGACATCCCCGACGATCTCCGGGTCAACTATGCTCGGTTCTGGTTATCGCTCCTCAAGCCAAGCTCGAAGGAAACCAACGCTGAGCGGCGGAAGTATGCGAAGCTTGTCGGTAACATTGACGATGAGATGGTGAGTCATGGGTTCTGGCGTGACTGACTAAACAGTATCCCGTTCTTGAATCAGCCATCACCGGCAGAGTAAACCTCGGCGAGGGATCAGAGACCTCTCGTCCAGCTTCACTGTTGGACCGCCGCAAGGCTGATAAGAGCGAAGTGGACAAGCTTCGGACTGCCATGATGGAGCGTGAAGGGTTGATCGCGGAGGTTTTCGAGCTTCTCAGACGGGTGCCAAAGTACGTGTTTTCAAACCAGTCGGGCAGATCCCGCTAACTCCCCAGGCGGCTACTTATGATTCTCAAATTATCAGACCTGCAGAGAGCACTAGATACAAGTCTTGCCACGACACACGGTTCAGTGAGTTCATTATTCAAACAGCAGCTGATCTAGACTCGCATCTTTGTGATTGTGGCACGGTATTGCGCCGATGCAGTCTGGGAAGCCGACTACCTAGATTTCCGGCGATCGATACATACAACCGGTCTCACATTCCGCGGCACGACCAGCCTTATCCGCTCATTCTTCTCACATCTTTATTGGTCAACGGCGCTGGGCACGGCGGAGAGAATAATGGATCTGAGGGCACAGTGGATCAAGACGAAATTGTGGGTGGCGGGTCTGAGAAAAGGGGGTTTGACGGCGGCGGAGAATCTATCAGCTGGTCTAGCTTGATGATATCTTGTTGTACACTTCAATCATTCGGTCGAGTAGTGGTTTCATACTATACAGGTACTCCGCCATCCAGGCCTCACCCCTGCTCTCCCGCCGCCGAAGTCATTTCCAATATACCAAAGATCCTCGCTGCAACTTGCCTCCCGCTGGCTCTACATGTCCCCATCTAAATCTCCCCTATCCCAGCCCCCTTCACACTTCGTTATCCTCCATCGCTGGTCTTACGCCTAGAACCCAGGCGGCACAAGTCCACCGCCAGAAGCGGGCGCACCCAACAGCTAAAGATGATCAGCCCCAGTTACCCCGACATAAAATCTGACACAGAACCCACCTGCTGCTGTCCCTGACTCTGCATCTGCATCTCCCTCTCCTGCTGTGTAATCCTCGTCTCATCCTCAATCGCCAGTGCCAGTGGCAGTCCAATCAAAAGCGCACTGGTGCTGACGACCCAAGCGATGTTCCCCGCCTGTCCGATTCCCCATTCTATCCAGCTCCGCCCTTTCGCATAGTTCACCACGAGTGTCGAGCGAGTTTGGGGAGGAACAATGTCTTTCAGAGCAACGATACGCTCATAGATGGTTTCATCGGGTGTGAAGTCATCGTCGTCACTGTCGTACGCCTCGGAGACATTTGAATCAGTCTCAAAGTCCGATTCCCGCTCGCCGGGGATGTTTGAGGCGAAGGAATCTTCGGGTACTTCTTCGACGAGAACCATGGTTGCTGATCTGTGGGTAGGTAGTGGTGGAGGGGTGGGCGAAGGGTGCCGAGGTGTGATGAAATTCACTTCACTTCACAGCTTCAAAGTAGCGGAAGCAAAATGACGTAAGGGACGACCACCACCAACGCCCATACAGCCATACAACGCATACCTCCCTCGCTTGCCAGTCTCCCCCTCAATACAAGCTTACTTACCCCTGCAGCACGGTCAGGCGGCTGCTCGCTATATTGAAGAAGGGACCTCACCGAAGAGAACCCATTTAAAATGGCGCTTCATTCAGCTGTACGCTCAATCTCACCATTGACCTATTCCACGTTTCACGCAGTGACTGATCTCACAGGTGACAGCTATAACGCACAACATCCCCGGCTTCCTGAGGCAGCCTGCCGAAGCGCTTATCGGACCAAAATGCTATACATCACTAGTGTACAATTTCGATCTCACCGATGTTGATTGTCTCAAGTATGCCCTGTCCAAAGGACTTGGCTTGGGTATCGTGCTTGGTGGAGGTATCGTCAAGATTCCACAAGTACGTATGATGCCCAGTCTAATGCTGATGATTAGATTATGAAGATTGTGTCTACAAAGTCCGCAAGGGGTCTATCTCTATCTGCATATGTGAATTCAACCAACACAGAGTTGAGGATTGAAGAGCTGAAGTGTAGATCCTCGAAACAGCCTCATATGCCATCTCGCTCGCCTACGCCGCCCGCAACCATTTCCCATTCTCGACATACGGCGAGAACTTCTTCTTGACCCTACAGAATGTCGCCATTACTCTCCTCATCCTTCACTTCTCCACTTCACCGGCTCTGTCGGGCACCCGAAAGCTGTCGAGCGGTGCAGATTCGTCTAGTACCGGTAAAGTCGTTGCTGGTCTCGTCATATCAGCGATCTCTGGCTTTGTACTCGCCTCAGAATCATTATGTCCTCCACGCGCACGTAAGTCCTGCATATCCGCCGAAGCTCATACCCAGTGGCGTTCCTGCAAGCAGTCACATTACCCCTCTCCCTATCATCCAAAGTCCCCCAGATCCTCTCCAATAACCGGAACGGCTCCACTGGTAATCTATCAGCATTTGCAGTCTTCAATGCCCTTCTTGGATGCCTCGCTCGCCTTTTCACGACCAAGCAGGAGGTCAACGACCCCCTCATCTTCTGGGGATTTGCGGGTGCCGCAGTGCTCAATGCCGTGATTGCGGCGCAGATGGTGTTGTACTGGAATAAGGGAGATGCGATAGGGCGGAAACTCAGGGCGACAGAGGATGGTCCGAGCCAGCCTGGAAGTCCGGCGCGGAAGCAGGATCACGCGCAGCCTGCGAGATGGGCTCGGAAGCTGGACTAGGGGCGTCAAGGAGGTCCATGCATCCTCGTGCGTGAACCAGGGGCTCGAGCGCAAAGTGCCCGCTCGGACAATCTTTCCACGCAGAAATGTCCTGGCTACATCGACCGACCAATCTCATCTTCCTTCTTTTCGCACGTTGTCAACATCAAGGTGAACCTCATTGATACGTCCGGGACACACCATTTCTCTTCGGAAACAACCAGTACACCCCATCGCCACTTCCACTTCTGTCTCGTTCCTCGACCTCAAGATGACGGCCCGCCCAGATCCCACGACCAGATGGCACTCCTCTTCCGGCTCCTCCCCCTCGATAGTCGACGGAGACAGCGATAGCGAAGACGAGCTTCTCGACATGATCACCGCCGTTCGACTTTCGAGCACCTTCAATGAAGATCAGCCCGATGACTGGCCCGCCCCCGACCGCATCCTTTCCGACCTCTCCACGGACGACTTCGAGCGGCAAGCCCGAGCAAATAGTCTTGCTGCTAGTCAAGCCATGATTCGCGGCGGATATGCATCCCGCACCGCTCTTTCCCCTCCTCATCCCGCGGACCGCGTCATTCCGCCTCGTTGGGCCACCGAGTCCCGCGCCAATCCCTCCCGAACTGCGCCAAGCATTATCCCCTCCACCCGGCCACCCCAGGCTGACTTCGTTGACCAGTGGTACCAAGCTCCATCGAACCACACGCTGAACGACCCCACTCCCGATGCGTGGAAGTTCAAAGACCCGATTCCGCGAGGCTGGCGTCAGCCGCATTTCCAACCTGGGCGCCGGCACGAGGAAGTGGCTGCTCGGGACCGATTGCAGCCGCCTGCGCTCGGTGGTCGGTCTAAGAAGGATTCCCTCGGAAGTGTCAATGCGAGCTGGGGCCCTCTTGGAGAAGCTGGTCCGAAGGTTTACGGAATGTTCGAGATTGAGCAGGATCCTCCAAGCCGCTCGACCTCGCCATTCAAGGAGGAGAAAGCGGTGGGGCCGGATGAGCAGCAAGAAGCAGCAAGGGGACGGCTTACCAAAGACGAGGTGCAGGAGGCGATGGAGCGCGCAAGAGACGGGATGCGCTTAACAATTGGGGGTTCGGACTGGTCCGCTGGGATATCGTCTGCTGTCTTGCGAAGTCCTGGTCCAAGCGAAGACACCAGCACCATCACCACAATCTCGACGAAGACGACGGGGCAGGGCGGGCGGTATGATGAAGACCGGGACGAAGCCGAGCTCACTCGATATGTCAACTCGGCGTTCGGCAGCCAGCACTCTCGCTCGGCGGTCGGAGAAGATACGCGAGGCTACGCGCAGACGCCCCAGTCAAGCGCTTCGAGGGACGTCTTTGGTCCGAGGCGGTTAGTGCAGGGAGGTGATGACGGGTGGTAGATCGGGCAGTGGGGGAGAGAAGCAGGCAGTGGCGGAGGGGCCAGCAGCAGCTCAGGCAGATGAGATCGTTTTTTCCCCCTTTCCATTCAAATGCTTGCCTGGGAGAGGGCACAGACTGATGTGCTCCTTCCCATGCTGTCGCTGATGCTACTGACCACGAACGAGGCGGTCCGACCACAAATGCGCACGTCTTTGCCTCTCAATGAAACCTTGAGCTCGACCGGACTCCCGGCTCATCAAACTTTTTGGCTTCTCACGCATTGACTACTCCTACGCACGTGCTCCGCTCACAGCTGCTTCGTAAGTGGAATAACATTAATCACCTCCCGATGAACTGCACACCTGCGCCTGCATAGTCATTCGCTGCAAGCTCCTGCGAGACCCCGCCCTATAATTAAACTCTCCCTCGATTCAGGCTAGCCTCGCCCTTTAACCCCGGCGTGGTCCGTATCATTCCCGCTCACAAAATACACCATGGCTACTCAGCAACCCACTCAGGAATCATCGCAGTCCACACACCCTGCCGCCACCATGCGCAAGATACTGCGGTACGATGACGACCTCCTTGACCACACATTTCGCTCATCCCATTCTGATTCTGCAAGCGACACCACCATGACCTTCGCTTCTCCCAGCTTCACCGTCCATAAACTCAAATCTGGGGAATGGGACTCCTATCAGCTCATACCGGCTGATATCCCCTTGTCCGCATATCGCGCTCAAGCACAGTCAAACAGCCTCGCGGCTAGTCGAGCGATGACCCACGCACCCCTTTCGGTCCAGTACCCGTTCGACCACCCATATCGCAATATCCCCGTGCTTCCACCATTGGACAGCCCACAATACGACACCAATCTCATCAATCCCGTCCCCATCGATACAACCATTCTAGCCTACTCGTCCAAGTTGGTTCCGAACTCCAACAAAGCGTGGGATGGCGAACAGCGATTGACGGACGATAAGGGATGGGAAGCGGCCCGCGCTCATGGCCCAGCGTTCATCCCCGAGATTCGATACCCAGGTCCCGGGCGGCGGTCGAAGAAGGACCGGCTCGGAAGCGTCAACACCCGCTGGGGCGCTTTACCGCCGACTGGCGATGGCCAACGGGCGTATGTCGGAGTCTTCCAGCTTGAGGAGAACGCGCTTGATGAGTTCTTTGCCGTCCAGAAGGAGGAACGGCCGTCTCAAAGTGAGATCCGTCAAGCGAAGTACGAGGCACTGGGGCGAGCGAGGATGGGGATGCCGAAGGTAGGCAGCATGACTGTGCGTCAATAAATCAGTACATGACAGGATAGATGAAGCCGTCCAGTCTTGATATGTAGAAGGTATATACTTTGATGGGCATAGCTCCTCTCTGACCGCATCCACATGGTGAAACCGACAGCCGCTGAAGCGTTGGATGATCAACGCGTTTCTCGCGGGAGACGGATCGCCACCCGTACCTGGATGACTCGAGCTGAGCTGACCTGCAATGCTGTCTCGAGCATTAGCTCATCTCGTGCCTGATCCCGTTGAATGCTTGGACCCCTGCTTTGTGCAGTCGATCAGTGCCGGCCGAAAGATACATCCCTAGGAAAGTCCTCATCTGTCGCAGATATACAAAGCTACAGCAGCCAAGGCACTGGTACCGTCAATACAAAACATGATAGGACAGTTTTAATGAGGAAACTTACGTGCACAAGATAGGCATGAGAATATCTGATAGATGAGCTGAAGTTCGCCAATGCACGAAGAGGAAGGGGGGGGGGGGGGGGGGGGGGGGGAGCGAAGCTAGAAGCTTACATTGTAACAACAAAAACCGAGCAAGCGTATGGGCGCTCCCCTCGGGATTATACAACTGGGTCACGACGAGCTGGTTTACAGCTGCCGGTGTCCCCGATAGCAAGATACAGACAAATGTCCTCACTGGCATCGTCAGCCGTGGCCCCATAAGTATAGTGAGACGACTTGACCCACTTCGGTCTGCTGGAGGATATATTCCAGTTTGGTTCTTGATAAAGAAGGTGCCGATCACCGGGAGGACGATCACTGATGTGTCAGTATGGACCAGACGCGAGACTGCAGCCGATGGCTCACTTTTGCAGAACGCCATAGCCTGAGATACGTCAGCATGAGACGCGTATGTCAAGGGCGAGGGACTTACAAAGATCGCTCCTATCGGCTGGCCTTTGAAGTTCCATACGCCCTTTCAAGTAAGCTATGCCCAGACTGCCCAAGCCAAATATAAATTAGACTCACCTTCAGCCGAGCAAAACTGGCACCCAGCAAAATCAACCCTGCGGGAATACATATCGCCCCAATGAACGCCGCCGTTTCGAGGATGAATGCCAACGGTGGTTTCCCATCTGGCGCATTTGGCATTCGTGTCCCAGTCCACCCATCGGTCCGAGTAAACAGTGCCCGTACTGGCGGAATCAAGGCGCAAGGGATAGAGACGATGACTGCCATTGATACCGGCATGAGGAAACTCTTGAGAATAGATACCAGGCGTTTGAGCGGCGGTGTCTTCTTTATCGATGCCTGTGGCGATGCTGGCTTATGGTAAGAATATGCCTTCCCAGGAGTAGCTGAAGTAGGCAAGAGTGACTCTTGTTTGCCCGAGGGGGCTGCAGGGGTATTGCCGACGTCTACCGCGTCGAGAGGGGCTGTGGCGGGGATTGGTCGAGTAGATTCCAGCATCGATGTGAATGAAGGTGTATGTGAGGCTTGACGAGTTGGGATGCCACCTCCAAAATACGTCGATTTCCCAACACCCGGTCTGAGCTCTCCTGGCTCTTCTCCCTTCTCCTCGCCGTCTTTCGAATAGCGCTCAGAATCGGCTTTGGTATGGTCGAATTCCGAGACTTCTTGCATTTCTCCCGAGAAGGATTCGGGGTTCGATCGTCCCCTGCGCCGGTTGATGAAGCGCTTGAAAGACGCTATTCTCATGCGCCACTTCTCCGCTGGCGATGCTGGTGTGAGCGCGAGACGTTCTGGCTTGAAATCTAAGGCACAGAGCTAGTGCGTAAGCTTCGGTCTGATATCAGAAAGAAAGGATATCATCTACCTTATGAAGCCCACAAGGGAAGAGAATGATGACGAAGATCAGACTGAAGACGCTGTAAAAGTCAGCGTCCATCCTCATTCCGAGACTGTCAGATCGCACGATGGACGCACCCGATATACGCAATGCCCACTTCCACATCCCCCTGATTGAAGGGCGCTTGATTCCCTACAGTCTGAATGACGGCCACTGGCACATTCACTACCTGGAGTCAGCTATGATGTTCTCCTCATCGATTGTCCGACATACTCCAATTTGAGATAGCGCCCATCTATCATTGTCAGCCATACAATCGAAGGCTGATCCGAAGCGCATGGACTGACCACTATGATGCCCCATTGAAAATCTAGTGGGACGTAAAAAATCTCTTTGACAACCCACGACAACGCCGCACCTATCGCCATGTACATTATGGCTGCTAGACCCAAGCCGCCAAAAGCTGAAATGTTCGTTGAAGTGAATGATGGGACCATCGACGCGAAAATTAGGGCAGGCAGAGATATGTTCCGAGCCGTTAAACCAGATAGTGTAGAGTACACAAAGTACGTACCAGCGATAGAATGCTAACTCCCTTAGCCATCTGCGGAGTAAAAAGGCCAGCTTTCGTGATTGCATATCCCAGTCCGATTCCTATGCCCATCTTGAGGGTCGGCATGAAAGCTATGAGACGAACGTCAAAACTGTCTTTTGCGCCTTGGTTCAATCGGTCAGATGACACTCACCCTTGTATATAATCACACCGGCGCTCATTGCGACTGCCACCAAATAGAATACAGTGAAGAATGGGAGGTATGGGGCAATGAAAGAAGGCTACATACATACGCTGTAATTCATGGCTGGCGATAGGCAGGAAGAGGAGATTTTGGGTGGAGTCGGGACGATTTGCCGGTCGGCCGACACACCCCGATCATTCGGCCGACGGTCATATCCGATGGGGGGACCAAATACGCATCGTCCAAGCGCTGGGTCGCGCTGCTTGCCTGTCTGCCATGACATGTTATACAACAATTCCTTAAGATCATCAACATCAACCTTGGTACCCTACTGCTCCATCTCATCCTCCTCATCAAGGGTCCAGTCCTCCTCTTCATCCTGCTCCAGGAATAGCAAACAACCAGGCGAGCACCCACTCCATTTTATCGGGATGTTCGGCCACCGATGTACCTCCCTCCATTCTATTCTCTCCTCCGCGGCATGAAGGTACAATGGCCTCAGCACAGGATCATACTGCGCATCCACGTCTCGGATCTTATGCCGCGGACTGGGGCATGGATTGAAATATGGGTTCTGTGCTGCGTCGTCCGCCTTCGTAGCCCGGTTGAGATTTGGGAACAGGTCTTTCGTTCGAGATTGTGAAGAAGCCACTGACCGGCTCACCCCGACCGACTTGGTCTGCGCGTCCAGATGCGTCGATATGCTCCTTGCAGATTGGAGAACGCGCGAGATACCCTCTTGGTCTATCGCTGGGATATGCGCCGACATTGTCGCTGCGTCCAACAGCGGGTGCGGACAACCCGGCTCGGCTTCGTAGGAGTCGTGCTCGAGCAAGGGAGGTTGGCCGGTAGGGTGTCGGGGCGAGATGAGGACGTTGGTACAGAGGGAAACGAGGGTTGGGACGGGGTGTGTGTAGTGTTGAGAGAGCGGGCCGAGGAGGCCGCCGTACGTGGATTTTGCGCCAGGTTCTCGAGGAGGGGGAAGGAATTTGTTAGGGTTAAGCAGGAGGTTTTCGAGCTTGGTCAGGGATAGGATGGTGCTAGGGAGGTATTCCTGATTGTCAGACCTATGCGGAATCTGTACGTAGATGAGCATGACGAGAACTCACAATCTTGTTACTTCCGATATTCAACTCGGTAAGCGCGTGCAACGCTCCGATAGCTGGTGGCAGTACCGTCAATTTGTTATGAGCTGCGCTTTGTCAGTTGGGCGCTAGGTTATAAGCAGAGGACATACCAAGACTGAGAACGGTGAGGTTAGATATTTCGAACAGCGCGCTAGGCAGTCTGCCAGATTAGCTCCCACACTCAGAGGTAATGAAACACGATACTCACGTAGTGAGCTGATTGTGCTGCAACCAGATCATCGGCCCTTTCGTGCTCTCCACTGTGACAATTGGTGAAGTGGGCAACACTGCCCTTGTATGACTCCTCCCAAAGGGCCTCGCTCCACCCAGTTGACGTTGTCGGGGTGACAAGCTACTCTCCGGCAGTACCGGCGTCACTCTTGCAACTGCCCCTTCCCTACCTTCCCTATCCCCATCTTCCGACGTCTCGGTTATAGTTGGCGAATCAAGCAGAGACGCATCCCCACTAAGCCCACTAGGCACCCGTGCGAATGTCCGAGGGACCCCCAGAGTATTCGGGCCGTTGATGCCTTTGAAGAAGCTCGATGTGGCTGCTGGGGCTGAAACGGTCCGGATGAAGGAACGGGCATCGGCTGAGAAATGATCTCGGCCGGGTGATTGTGAGGGGTGTGGCGGAAGGAGGGACGGTGATGCGGAGGGTGAGGAAGTGAGCCGGGGACTGGAAGTCAGGGGATTGGTGGTGGTTATCGATGGGCGGGTTGAGGGAAATGTGACGAGATGTTGCAGGTCGGCAATTTTGGTGGACAGACTAGTGAGGCCTTTGTGTCTGCGAACAGTGAGCTATAGTTACTCTCAGGCAAAGCTGGGACCCAGCAGCTCGACTCACGTGAGATGAAGCACAGGCTCAGCCTTGTCGATACAATTCTGCAACTGCGCATCCATCCACTCATCGATTCCGACAACAACGATCTCCGTACTGACTGAGCTGGCCCGAGAATGGCGAGTCCAGATAGGCGATGGGAACGTCGTAGGTAGAGGCTCATTATACTGACGAGTCTTGTTGGAAGGTCGGCCAAGGCCGAGCGAGGAAGTGGACGCGATGAGGGAAGGGATGTTCGGGTCAAGAGCCTGGAGTGTGGACGCGAAGAGGAGCGGGTCGGAAGGGGCCGAGTCGAACGAGTTCATAGGTCGGGACGAGGCCGAAAAGGGGTCGACGGCCGGCATGGTCAGTGCTCTCCTCTTCGGCGGCGTAGGTGGAAGGCGCAGACTTCTTATATAGACATCACTTGATGAGCGGAAGTCATCTTGAATTTCGGCCGGTATTACTGTTTGTGCGCGTTGCATTCAGGCACAGCTTGTAACGCTGGTAACGTAACGTATACACGTGACCACTCTCAAACACTACATATGACAAGCTCAGCAGTCACCTCAACTGCTGCACTACTGGCCCAGCTTGGGGTTTGTGAAAGTAGCGAGCTTGCAGATCGGCCAGCTCACTTTGTTGTACACATGTCACATACATCTCAAAACAAAGAGAGCAGGAAAGAACTCGGAAAGGTGGAATGATGGACTGAGCGCTTGAGGTGACACCTCCATGGCTAGTACGCTTCGCCCCGCGCGGCGGACAGTTCTCCCTCATCATCGACGAGCGCGGTAGCGGTCTTCCTCCATCCTTCGGCGAGGTGGTGACCTGTCCCTCCGGTAGTTCCGGAGTCTGTCGCGTTCATCTCGATCATTGTCTCGTCGAGGTGGTCCCCAATCGGCTCCCCGCGCATCCCGGCGTTCTTCAAATCGCTGTCGGTCTCCTCGGTCGTCGAATCTAGGCCGGGGGAAGTCTCCGTCTCGAGGAGGTCTGAGATCCACAGTGTTATCGTCCTGCGTTGTTAGCTGAGGTGTCCGTCCATGCCAGGAAAAAAAGCAACTTACGGTAGGAGCAATCTCGAGTTTGACAGGTGTGTTGTTGATGTCAACGCCGGAAAGTCGGCTGATGGCCTCCTCGGCATCGGCCAGACTGCCGAATTCGATGATCCTAAATCATCAACTCGAATCGTATTTGAGAAGCTCAAAACTCACCCGTTGCCTGGGTTGTTCTTGTCGACATCCGCAAACAGGACATTGGCATTCCCAATTCGGCCGTAATCCTTGAGGTCCTATTATGCCAGAGGCCGGATTAAGCTCGTGTCCAGTGTCGGTGATCCAGTCCGGAGATAGGAGTGTTCAAAAAGCGAGTCGCCACCGCCGCCCAGGAAAGGAAGGAAGAATTCCAGAACAGCTCGACAAGAGGGCGCCCGCTCAGGAGATCCAATCGGCGTGGAGGAGTCTACGTCCGTCCACATGTCCCGCGATCGCGCATACAGTCGGAGGTATCCGGAAGGGAAAAGAATAGCACCAGCGACAGGATTTCGAGGCACAGTAGGAAGTCATCGCACCTGCCAGCTTGTTGAATGCGGGATCCCGATCACACTGACACGGACGCCCTTTCGGCCTTGGCCATTCCGAGGTACTTCATCAGGGCCGGCGCGTCTGTCATATATCAGCACTTAGCGAGGACAAAGGAACGTGATGACGACCCACCCATTGTAGGTGTCCCTTCGTCGGCTTTCGCGTGGGGGCTCGAGAATGATGCTTTTAAGTCAGCTGAATACTAGCAGACGTAGTGCAAAAGAAGCTGACTTCTCGCCCATGAAGTCTCGACCTGCAAAGTCTCGGACGGCGTCTTCAGCGTCCTGGTGGTCAGCACATCGCCTGCAGTGCCCCGAGGATACGGAGAACTCGCCCTATGATTCTCGAACGAGAGGAATCCGAAGTTCCCCATGAGTCGGATGTCTTTGATGCGGAAGCCTGAGAAATGCTACGAGGGTGTGAGCTGGCGCGTGTGAGAGCAGTGTGAACACAATGCTGACATCTTCTACATCCCGCTTGGTGACATCTGGCCAAGTCAGCTATGTATGATTCTTCGTGCGAGCAAGTTGTTTGAGCTCACTTGGAGGCAGGCGGCCCATGTACAGGCGTGCTGCTGACATGGCTATTGATTGAATGAACGGACACAAGGGAGGGGAGGGAGCGAGGAATGAGGAGGTGACTGTGCGAAGCAGTGACTTACGAGAAGCCAACACGTGGGCTATTGATCTTCCGCTTTTATCCCAAGCCATTTACGTCACTCTGTTGATGTTTCATCTCTCCCCCACACGATATCAATTGGTTCAGATGCTAGACAAGCGCAGATGACAGACCGCTCAGCAGCGCCATTACACGGTAGGGACTCAGGCGAGGTATCCAGAAAACGCCGGAATGAACCACAGATCATTCGGTACTTCCGAGAAACGGCTGGACCCGGTCGGCCGGACCCCTGGCTGAATCGCAAATTCGCAGTCCTGTAAGCTTTGTCTCCATATAGTGGCTGAATACCAGTCTCCTCGTTGCTATTGCAGGATGGTGCGCATATGTCTTTATCGGCAGGATATGCGTCCCGGTGTTCCAGGGCATCTCGCCATCTCGCTTCTCAGTGGCAACAGCAGGTAGGCTCCCTACATATTTCTGAAGAGCTGCTGGTCTGACAAATTAGGGGGCTTGCTGGCTGGCTACATCATAGTCTGCTTCTTCCTCTTCTGGAGCTACATCAGGATCAGCAGCACCGGCCCAGGATGGGCGAAAGATGTTAGCTTCGCCTTTTAACTTTCTGTGGCCGTTGGCTGATCCCGTAGCACGTCTCACAGAGTGATCGGCCAACGGAAGGGTACACGTCTTTCCCTCACGAGCCGCTGCGACCACTGTCCGACGGCTCTACCCAGTCACAGCCATTTCAGTCTGTCGCAGAGCAGCACTGGCCGAGAACCAGGGGCCAACGTCACCACAGCCCCATATCCGGCGACGTCGGAGAAGAAGATTTTGCGCCGGAGCAATCTGAGCTGGCACCAACTTTCAATGCGCTTCGAGCGGTACTCTCGAATCCTTCGCCGGACCCGCATTCATCGTCGGGGACATTGACGGCTGAGAACCCTGCACCGGTGGTCTCGACGAGTGCCAAGCCGCAAACACCCGACTGGCGGATCGTTGAACGACCACTTCCTGATCTACATTACGGCCCAAGATGGTGTCGCTTCTGCCAGATCAATAAACCGGATCGGACGCATCACTGTCGGCATTGCGGGACTTGCATCTTGCAGTTTGACCGTGAGTATTCACCTCCGTGTAAAAAGCTATACTGACTCTCAGACCACTGTCCGTGGATAGGTCAATGTGTCGGCTGGGCCAACCACAAGGTAGGTCCGGTTGAGATAAAGAGCTGAAGACATAGTTCTTCATGACCTTCAATCTCTGGGCAATCATCTACTGGTTCTACCATCTAGTACCCCTAGTGATCTATCTTACCCAAGCGGATATAGATGGCCAAGTGATCGGCGTTATAATACTGTGAGCAGCATCTCAGACTTCAGCTGACACTATCAGAGCAGCTCTATTCGGCTTATTCACTAGCTTGATGCTCTTTCAACATGCCTACCTCATAGTAACGGGCAAATCTACCGTCGAGTCATTCGCAGGACGCGATCAACAAGATCGCGAATCCCGACATCTCAGTGTAGTCTTTACGTGGGCGCAGAGGAAAGAGAGACGGCTTGTGAGGCAGAAGTGGAAAGAGGAGTTCGGAGGGACGTCGGTCGACGATCGTTGGCGAGCGGGGGATAAGATGGACATGTGGCGTAGGGAGATGGGGGAGAAATGGTATGGGTGGATATGTGCGTTACCTCTTTCGCTCATCCTTTAACATGATAATGTCCTTCTGAGCCAGCTGACGAATGGCAGTACCAATAGGACGTCCTTTAGGAGACGGTATCCATTTCCCGTCAAATCCGAAGTTTGGGCCGAATGGAGAGTGGCTGAAGAAGCGGGACTGGCCAAAAGGTGTAGAATAAGATTTGTTGTGTAACTTATCGATGGTCTTTGGCCTCTAGACCGGAAAGCGCTTGACCAGGCGCTCTCTGTCCAATCCTTTGACATGGGGAAGGAAGGGATACCCCTCCAAGCATGTGCGGAGATGGACGCGAAGTCCATTTGGCTGAGCGCGACTGAGTTCCTTTGGCCTTCCTTTCTCCTCTCCCTTTGCTCAACTTTCTCTTCTCTCCTCTTTCCACTCCCGACATACATGTATCATCTTCTCACAGGACATAGCCTTCCACTCTTATACTACATTCACACGTACTACACCACGTTCTTTTATCGCATCAAGACAAACGAGATCAACTTCCAACATGCGATATGTCTTCCTCCTAGCTCTGATCCTCCCCTACGCGATCGCCCTCGGACCTCACCCTCAAGACGACGAGCTTCAAGACATCGATAGCGAAGACTGGCGGCAAGACTCTACCAGCGATGCTCTCATCAAGGGCAGAAGAGATAGTAGAGCTGGAATGGCTTCACATGGCATGACAGGCAGGAAAGAAAGAGAAACTGCCCTCGGTGAGTTCGACTGAATAGTCGTTGGACATATAAGGCACAGCTAATACTGCAGCTGCTTTCCCTCAGCTCCGTAATACCGACTGTCACTCAGGCGTTGCAGCACGCATGGGCGATACGTGCGGTGTCAAAAGCTCGAAGGAGGACAGCACGGTGATGTCGGAAGGAGAGAGGAGCGATAGTGAGCTTCCCAGACTGTGCTAGTGATTATCTTAGTCTACGAGAAAGCTGACGCAACAGTCGCCATATCCCTCACCATATGTTCCATGACTTCCGCTCTACAGCCCATCCCGACTGAGTGTCACCTCTGGACAGATACCGCCGGGGGCACGCGGCCGAAAGAAGGAGGGAGGCGGTGGTTGTGGGTTGGACTTCAGAGAGGTGGAAACGTGAGGACTTCCCGGGCGATATGTCTCAGGTAGGCTGCCCGTATTGCTGTGCCGAGCGAGAACGATCAGCTGACTGGTCAGTGCCCTCCATCGCAGTCCGCAAGATTGGACCGCGTATAACAACTACTTGAGTGATGCTCGTGAGTTACCTGGTGTAATTAGAGTGCGAGCCATTAGCTGACCGATCCAGTGCAGCTCTGTCATGCGCTTCGAAGCCAGCATGCCGAGGGTACGTGTCCTCCTGTCGATGGCTGTTCCTTGCTGAAGCTACAGATACCGCTCAGGAACTCCTGCGAAATACAACACAGAGTCAAATTGACTTCCTGCATGTCGTCCAGGAGACAGCTGAGAGCCGCGAAATGCGTGATGTCCGCCAAGCAGAGTTGACGACTTCTCAGTTATTGGTAAGCTAGGCCAGGTACAGACTGTACCCAGCGCATGATCTAGCTGACGCTGTCAGAAATCGGAGCAAGCCGCTGCACACATCGGTCAGCTGGTGGAGCGACTGCAGCAGGGCTCGGACGATGCCAACAAGGTAATACAGCAGGTTCAATCAGCCCTAGATGACTTCGAGGCCTCAAGTACGGAGGTTTGGCGGGATGTGCAGGGCGAGGCGATGCGCCGGTCCGAAGTGATTTTTGAGCGGATGGCGGCGGGGCTGGAGGATGTCAGGGGCGCCTTTGCGCAAGAGGTAAGCTATCAGCTCCGTCACAAATGCAGACCACAGCTGATTCGATAGCTTGCGACGCAATTTGGAAATCTCGCATTGCAGGTGAGTTTTGACGACTATCCGGGATCGAAAAGACCACAGACTAAACTGATATCCTAGCATGGCGAGATCATGCGGTCTCAGAGCGCTCGAGTGTACGAGGAGCTGGGTCTCTCGCTTGCCTCAGCGCAGAGCGGCGTGGAGCTTTTGGTCATGCAGATCGCTGATCGACTGGTGAGCTAGTCGCGACTAGACATCCAGACGGGAGCTGACAAAATAGAGGGACAATGATCTGGCATTGCAAGGTTGGGAGAATACAATGAGCGTCGCACGATCCGTCAGTCCTTCTCGGCCCTCAACTCTCAGGCACAGACGCTGATCAGCAGAATCTTGCCGGTCTAGCAAGCAACGTCCACGATCTTCGCCCAATCATGAGGGAGTCAGCCGACAGCGCGCTTATCATCCAAGTGAGTGCCGAGCTAGTGCGTATCTGGGCAGTTGACTGATTGTCAGCGCGCCCACTACTCCCTAGCTCAGTCAATGAAAGACACCGATGCGATATCAGAGTCTATCGTCCGCAATCTCGCCATGGCTCTATCGGATATCAACAGCACCATGACGGACATCCGGCGCCCACTGCAGCCAAGTACGCTCTCATGGCAATGGTTCCAGCCCGGTTTCTCGCTGTTCTCTTGTAAGCTGGTGATCTGATCTTGGATTGAGAACAACAAGCTGACACCCCAAGCTCCTGCGCTGCTGACTTCACCAACTCTGTCCAACTTCATCTCGCCCGATAGCCTCCAAGCTATGGTGTATACTGCCAATTTCTCATTAGGCTGGATGGTGAAGATCGTCCTGTGGATAGTATCTGAGCTTGTGAGTGTCGTCAAGTGGTAGCTTTGACCTGTCACTTCCTCCGCTGACGCGATACTTCAGGCTGCATCGATCGTCTCCATTCTCGCCGTCCTCGTCATCGCCGCATCGGGGCTTCTTGCTGGGCAGAGTAAACGTATACGCCAGGCGTTCAAGCACTTCACGGGTGGAGACGTGGACGTAGAGGGCGCAAGGTGAGATAAAGTCCTCTATCATTCCGTGCGCTGTGATTCTGACGAAGTTAGTCCAAAGAACGAGCTTCCACGAACACCTCTTCAGCGACTTGACTCGCTCGCTCCGCCCGCATACACCTCGCCCGAGCGTCGCAGCCCTCGACCGTATCAGTCCAGGCCAGCTGTTGCGCTTGGAGTCGACTTCGGAATGGCGAGTCAAGACGCGAAAGAGCGGTGGGATGATCTGCCAATAAGAGAAGCGATGTTAAGGCGGTCATATGGACATCTACAGCAGGCAGAGCGGCGAGCGAGGCGCTCAGTCTCGGCGCCATTGTAGTATGGAGAGGTGTCTAGGGCTGGGGGGGTTCGTCCAGTTGTACGTTCAATCGAGTCCTCATGCAGCCACCTTAGATTATAGATTATGTGAAGGAGTACCGACATATCTGCTACGTATGAGCTGCCGCCCGCCTGCCTGCAGATCGAACGGTCCCGACCTGAGCACCGTCAGTGACATTTCCAGACTGTCTGCAATCTGGTCACTCACCGAAAAAGCACTCATTGAGCCGCTGTGCCCGACCGCAGACATGTGTGCAGCTGCATAGCACGATCTAACTCGTCAGATGATTCAGGTCTCATTTCGACCAAGAACTTACCTTCTCATTATTCTTTTCAACTCTCCATAAGCTATACAACAGACACTAACCTGTAGACATCAGTACAGAGCAAAATCAAACTCCGGGAGTTAAGAACTCACAACCGCATGCCTCACAACGAGGTCCATCTTTCATGATTGTGACACCACCTGGCATCCCTCCTCCTTTCTTGATCTCGGGTACATGTCGCTTCAGCGTAATGCCGCACTCCGCGTTATGTCCATCTATCATCTGCTGCTTCGCAGTCTCTACCTGCTCGTCTGTGCCGCCTCGCATGAAGATCCGAACGGACTGATGCTGATAGTGACACCGACAGTCTGTGTGAAGGATCGAATGCCAGTAATTGTGTGGTGTGCCTCTCCCTCCCGTACTCTCTGCGTTGATTGTGTCGAAAAATGTATAGTTGAGCAGTGGGGCGTCCCAGGGGAGATGGTGGTCCTGGCCCTCTCCCTCCACGCCCGGCCCGTGGAAGGACACCGACCGCAATCGCGTCCACTTCGCCGACAAGCCCCAGATGGCCCACTCCAGCGTCGGCCTTGTGTTATTGACAACATTATGGGCCCCCTCGAAGCACAACGACACTGGATTTGCGAACCTCGAGGCCCCGCGCTCAAAGTCGAGCAGTGATACCATCGACTGTGCACTGAAAACAATCTTGTCGACATTCCGGAAAAGAGGACCGGTGTCACTTGCATCGGAGCCTGTACTCCATCTCGGCATGAAGACTCGTAAGTGATCTGAGCAATGAAAGTCCAGGGTGATGCGCTGGGTGTGGTCGAAGGCTGGCCGACGGGCAAAGACCTTGCCAACTAGCGAAAGGAAACTACTCCCGGATGCGATATGAATGTCTCGATATAGGATAGGAGTGGCTACGTGATTGACCGAACGAGATGTTTGGGAGAATCTGTTGAGGGCGTCTTGGGGAAGGGAGTAGCAGATGTGGTCGATGATGTGAGGGGGGAAGTGGTCGAGAGGCATCGGTACGGTTGGGGTAGCGCCAGTCTCATAGATGGTGCGCTCGGAGGAGACCACGGTGAAGTTAGATCCTGCAAAGTTATCCATATCGTGCTGAATTGGATGTGTGGAGGGAGAAGTGGGTTCGCGAGGAGGATGCGAGTGAAGGGCGCCTATTGTGACACTTCGCTGTGACAGGAGTAGTGTTTCATGGATGTGACGCGGTCGATCTCTTCGCATGAACAATCGTAGATCAATGCAGGTATACAGGAGGACACCGTACGAAGCAGAGGGAAGATGCTCTGAGTGACGGGGAAGATCGTCCGCTACAATGGGGGAATACGAGCGAGAGATCGAGTACCCAAGATTCGGCTCCTGTGGCAGGGAGCGTCCGGGACGGTATACGACGGGCGATGCAGCAGAGAACGAGAGATTGCACGCTCTCTGGTAGACTAGACTGTACTAGAGTTAGGCGCATGCAGCGACTCAACAGTACTCATCCGCTTCCAGTTGTCAGCCGGTGCACAGACGCAGAACAAAGTGAACTCACTGGATACGCTGGCGGGCCAAAGACTTCGACTGACAACGTCTTTCACCCTGATCTGATCAGCTTTACGACCGCTTGACCACATAGCGCGGCAGGAGGTACAGGATGAATGAGCTGAATTCACCATCACAAGCTTGACATGTTGGACCATCCTTAACAATAGAAACCTTCTTCGGCATCCCCTCCAATTCCTCCGACTCAGCGTTCGCAGCCTCAGGGCTCGTTTTTAGCTGACACACCGCGCTATGTCCCTTCATCACCCTGTATAGAGCCGCATCGAGCTGCTCATCCGATCCTCCCCGCATGCAGATGCGGACGCCGCCGATCGCTTCCTTGCAGGTGCAGAATGCACCCAGAGGCCACTGCCAGTAATTCGCCGGCACATCCTGTCGTCCTGATTGTTTCGCCTCCTGAAAGTCGAACGGCTGAACCTCATCGAAGAAGGTGTAGGTAACTTGAGGGATGTTCCAAGATATCACATACCGCCCGTGCCGCCTGCTGACCCTGCCATGGAAAGAGACCGACCTCAACTCGTCCCATTGACCCGCCAAGATCTGGACAATGTTGCCAATATAGCCGCCGTGATACGTGATATTCGGCTGATAATCGAGGCATACCGAAGAGGGGTTCGCTAGTTGAGCGAGATGCCGGATCGCATCGTTGTGGATTCTATGGGTGGGGTTTTGCAGAGACGCCATCCACCCGGAGGCAAAGACTACGCTTTCGAGTTTCCTAAAAAGTTGACGTGGGGGCTGCTCGCCATGTTTGGACTTCGTGTTCCATATAGCCACGATATTGCGGAAGTCAACCGAGCAGGGGCAGTCCAGAGTGATCCGGCGGGTGTGATCAAATGTCGATCGACGGTCGAATGGGGAGCCAAGGAGCCGGGACATGGCGATCTCGGAGGTGATGCAGATATTGCGGTATAGTATTGGTGTGGCTATGTGGTTGTACGATCTGGCGGCCCTCGATAGGGCGCTGAGTGAGGAAGGTGGAAGGTATTCGCAGATCTGCTCGATGTGATGCAGCTGGAGTCGGTCGAGAGGGGAGGGACGCGAATCGACATCATGTTTCTTCTGGTCGGTCTGCGGGCTCGCTCCCATCGAGCAGAGACAGGACGACACTGCACCGGGGGTTGTGTTGTCTTTTGAGCTTGAAGGGTGATTGTGAAGTGAAAAGCTGGACGAGACGATTGTGTGACTACATGTCACACTATCGATGCCGTAAAGACGTTTCAGATATCCAGCAGTGGGTGAAAGCTAATGAAGGAGCGTGTTGCGCGTTTGCAGCTCGCCGCTGACAGAGGCTTGTCCCTGGGACTGCAGCTTCTGTTACGTCAAGTCAAGTCTTTGAATTACTTTACCGGATGTGCCAGGTAGGAAAAGCTGACTGTCGTTAAATTCATCAAGATCGTCAAGATAGGTGGACACATCAACAGATTCTCCCTCGGCCGCCAGGTAAGTCTAGATCTTTCGCCGCGCCCGGGACCTCCTCCTCAGCTGTACAGCCTCTCCATATCTCCCTCAGAGCACCACTGCCGCCACAGCAGCCTCTAGGCCTTCCTCCGCTTTATTGAGTTCCGCTCCCTCCTTCTCCACACCCTTATCAACTCCCTTCTCCTCTCCTTTCGCCGCAGCCGCTTCCTCCTCCTCTTTCTGCTTCTCAGCAAGTTCGAGCGCGGCCTTGGCTTTGCTCTCAATCCTCTTCTTCTGATTGGCAGCCAGGACTATGGCGACCTCTTTCCTCTCCGCCAAAATCGCGTTGTATGCTTCCCTCTTCCCCCATCTCTCGAGAGCCGCTTCGGCGCGTGAGTCAAGAGGGACAGGATGCTCGGGATCGAGGGTCGTCGGGGTTGCAGGTCCAGTCGGTTGAGTAGAGGGTGCAGGGGTAGGCGGAGGGGATGAGGTAGCGGACTCGACAATTAGAGGGGATGGCGCGGGTATTTCTGAGGCAGGCTCAATGGCCGGAGGAGAGGTGATACTGGACGTGTCGTCCTTTGCCGCATCTCCAATCCCACTTCTCTTTCGCCCAGAAGTCTCCCACCCTTCCCCGAACCTCGTCGAAGACCGTAAGAAGTCCACAAACCCATCCAAGGCACCAGCCTTGGCCTTGTGTCCAACCTGCCTGACCGCCTTGGGTTGGACCATTCGCTTATAGGCGCCCTCGAGCTTCCCACCTTCCTGCACTGTCCCCATCCATTCCCAGACCTCAAGTTCGGTCTGGAAGCCCTGTCGCCATCGATTGAGATCGAGACCGAAGTAATCGCATAGCTCCTCGGGCGAGGCGGTAAGCCGGACATCGATACCGGGTAGACCAAAGTAGGCTGGGTGACGGATGATGAGGCCGGTCATTTGGAGGGTGAGGGATGAAGAGATGCATCGCAGGGCTCGAGCGAGGATGAGGAACGTGGTGGAGTAGGAAACAACAAGGAGGAAGAATTCGACTGAGAAGGCGGGGACGAAGGGGAGGTCGAGCTGGTAGAAGGCCTAGAGGTATCAGTTATAGTACACACAGCTCCTCAGAGTAGTACAGCAACTCCAGTGTTACAACTCACAGTGGGATCATTTTCATGCTCCTTCGCTGCTTCTCCAAAGACCGAGCACGGAATCGCCAAGCTGATCTCGGACCCCCTCTTCACCCACTCCTTCGCCCTGGTAGCCTTAGCGATATCAAAGCACCATACTCGCAGCTCCCTCTTCTCCTTCTGCGCTTCAGTCTCCCCTTCCACAGGCTGCGCACTCCTAGCTTCGTCCTCGCTGACACACTTGATCGTGCCTCCCACTCCATTCCCTCCATCACTTCCCATCACGCCCCTATCTTCACCTTTCCAGTTCCAAGCGAGGTGATGGTCCCATCCGCAGACCATGTCCAGGTCGCCATGATCCGCCTTGGTACCGACATCGCGCAGGGGGGCGACTTCGTTGAAGAACGGGGAAACGGTGGACTGAGCGTGTTGCTTCAAGAGGTCGAGCTGGGGTGTGGTGAGGCGCTTCGCGGGAATGGGGAAGGCATTACCGCCCATGTTGCGGTAGTGATGGGGATGTAGTGAGGGTGAAGAGAACGAGGAGGGCGGGGATCAAGAAGGTCGTCAGTAGGGTGCTGAAGCTGAAGAGTGGTGGGATATGTCGAGTCGGATGAGGGCGTTAAGCTTCTAGATGCGGTGTGTGATCTGATGATTCTGATCAAGATGTGTTAGCAAAATATATGTTGAAGGCGAAGGTGAGAAGGCTGCTGGAGGATGTATATAGGAGGGATGTCATCATGATGAGAATAGAAGCTTTGTATAGTGCACACACCACGCAGACGCGAGAAGCTTCAGAAGCATTTGCCGCAGGGTCCCCTCCCCTCTTTTCTGAATATGCGTGGGGAAAGCTTTGACGCGCACTCGCAGAGTGGGGTCGCCTTGATGTGAGCAAGCGCACCCAGCGGTCGCCCGCAGCACATGTCCCTGCCCAACCCGCCATGTAGCTAGCTTATGATATACATCACACAAAAAAAGGGAACCAGAACGCCCGCCACATACCGCATCTTGGTGGGCGATTTTAAACCTCCAGCTTCTTATCCCACCCGCTACTCTAACTGCACCCAGATATCTCGCACTATTGTGGCGGTCGTACGGGGAATCTACACGTCTGTCAGCAACTGATTCGCCCACTTGACCTGTCGAGAAACTCACCCAGGAGGCATTTGTCCCGGGAATGGCATGCCTGGTGGTGCTCCGGGGAATCCTGGAGGTCTGAATCCGGGTGGCATACTGGAATCGTCAGCTGTGGGGATGTGACCAGGAGGAAGAAAATGCTTAGCTTACCCATTTGGCGGCATGCCTGGTGGCATACCTCCTGGGAACCCTGGTGGCATCCCTGGCGGTAGACCTGGCATTCCTGGTGGGAACCCTGGTGGAGGACGCGCATATGCCATTGGCCGAGCAGCCATAGCTGGGGCACCTGCAACGTCAGCGTCACCCGTGATTGGCACCACAGCATGTCAGGCAGTTTTCCAGGGCAGCGATACTGCCAAAGATTGGTGGACTGGCTCCCTGTAATCCCACTTCCTCCAAGCCCCTCCTTCTGATACCAACGAACTGCAAATCCGCTCGCCAACGTTGCTATTCCACTGTCCACCTTGCCTCAAACGCACTCGCGTTGTTGAATATCCCAGAACACTCCAATCAAAGAACAAACTCACCAGCACCCAGTGGCATCCCTCGTCCCGCCGCAACTCCTTTTCCAGGCCCAGCCATCAATCCTCCACTCTCATCATTGACCACGGGTGGGGGTCCCTCCACCGTCACGCTGACAATCGTTTCTCCACGCAGAACAACCAAGCCTAATGTCCGTTTCTGCTGCACTGTTGGGGCTGCTTCATCCGATGGCGAGGTTTTGCTCTTCTTTCCCTATCGCAACGTCAGATTTTCTCCTCACTAGGACGTAACAGACAAAGAGCTCACCTTGACCGTCCGGAACTCTTCGCACTCGGCAAGGACAAAATTCATGTGTTTGTCATACGCCAACATCTGACCAACGAGCGCTCTGCCATCGTTCCTACAGGCCTTAGCAGTCATCACTGAACATGGAGTGTAAACTTACAAGGTCACTTTCAGACGATAGTTGACCAAGGTCACCATCTTGGAGTGTTTTGCTTTGGGAGCTATGACAGCATTAGCATGTGTCGAGACTTAACTCGGGAAAAGCTAGACTCACGAGGCTGTAGCAGAGATGAAGGAGTCGAGATGAATAGGAAAGAAAACAGTCAGCTATTTGCTCCTTTGCACAATCAATCTCGCCAACCAGCTTCATTTCTCTCCGGACTAGAGCCACATCCAATGCGGCACCACAGCCTGCCTCTAATCTCCTGGGACCAGCATGCCTCCTAGGGCTCGATGCGGCCTCCGCTCCTGCGCGCAGCAATTCGCACTCCAACACGCCAGGCTTCCATTCCACTTTGATTTCGCCCGGTGAACCACCTAAATTTCCGGCTTTGTAGCTTCGATAGCCAGCTTGTCGGGCGACACATCACATCGAGTAGACTTACCATGATGACGGATGCTTGTGTGGTGTGATGTATGAGGCAACGGTAAAGGTGCATACAACGCAAAGGTGAGGTTGAATTCCAATCGCGGTCAGGCTTGCGGCGATATCCGGCGTTTACGGCGTGAGGCACTTCCTTCGCGTCCCCCTCGCCATGAATTCATGTATGTATATACGAGTATGGGTAAGCAGAACAAGATGGCTATAGCACAACTATGTATGTATCTACAGAATAGTAAGGCTCAGACGCCATGTGTAGTATGAGGAAATGGGCTATCGCTATAGCGCTTGTCGAAATGTGCTGTCGATGATAGTTGAGAATGATAGCTTTTGGAAGGGCGGCCATGATGGTGTTTGGTGGGCCATCACGGAGCGGTTCGAGGGGAATCTGGTATGATGCGGGAAGATGTGATGAGATACGAGAGTCGACCGTTTTCATGTCTGTGTCGATGTATGCGTATCTGTCGACCTGGTCCTCCCTACACCGACCCCGAGCTGCATCTCAACCCCTGCCTTCATCCCATCGTCCCATCTACGACCTCACATTCTCTACTGCACAGCTCCAGCTTTCGGATAAGGAGCGATCCCGGCCCGGTTGAGGGGTGCGGCAGGTTCTCCGCCCCAGTGTGGACGCGTCTCGTCTACCTTGTCCGTTGTTGGGCCTTTCAGAACATCGTACTCTGTCTCTCGTGGGATTATCGGCGGTGGTGCAGAGCTGGGAGAAGTAGAGGGACCAGGCTTGGTAGCAGGGGAGATGGTGGGAGGTGCGGGCTGTGTCTTGAAAGGACCCCTAATGCCAAATCGATCCCAGGGTTGAAACCCCTCGTCTACCTTGTCCGTTGTTGGGCCCTTCAAAACATCGTACTCTGTTTCTCGTGGGATTATCGGCGGTGGTGCAGAGCTGGGAGAAGTAGAGGGACCAGGCTTGGTAGCAGGGGAGACGGTGGGAGGTACGGGCTGTGTATGGAAAGGACCCCTAATGCCAAATCGATCCCCTTGCCATCCCGCGATTACCGTGGACGATTTTGGACCCCCAGGTGGCAAGGGATGCGCCGGCGGAGGTGGTGCGAGCGATCCGGTTTTGTATGCTGTACGGCCAAAAGGAGCTGATGAGCCGAAACTAGGGAGTTCACGAGTAGGGAATGTGCTCGTGGTCCTGCCTTGGTCTTGGCCCGATGATGACTGTGAGGAGGATTGTATAGGGAAACCCCATCGACCCCCGATTGGGGCATGCTCGGGCTGCCGATCGGCGCTGTTGCCATTGGAATTGGTGTGATTGTGACTGCTCGATCCGTTGCTGGAGCTTGGACGGAAGAAGGAGTTGTTGTGCGGGTTGGGCGCGGGGTTAAATGCTCGTTCTTCTGGTGGCGCCCAAGGTGGATTCGGAATCGAGGGTGGACCACCGCGGAAATCCCCCCCTACACTCGCAGCGGTGGCTGAATGAGAAAATGGAACCGGGTTTGGGATCGCCGGCGGTCGCATGTAGCCGTTGGCCCCGGTGGAATTGAGAGATCTGTTGCCAGTCGGGGCAATGGTGTAGTGGACAGAGGGGTCACTACTTTTGGTTTGTCCGACGAGAGAAGCCCTACCATAGTCGTCCCTAGGAGGTTTGTCGAATATGGAGCTAGGGATACTTCTCGGGGCTGATGAGCGAGGTAGGGTGTCCCTGTTTTGAGTGGGTGGAGGAAAGTGCGCGGAGGTAGATTGGGGGACAGCTTTGTGTCGATTGAGAGCGGATTGCGATGAGTTGGCACCGGCAGGATACTGCGCTAGGCCCGAATCGGGGACTCGAGGTGGTCTCATTTCGGCAGCGCTGGCGCTGATCGTGGTTCGCGCCGCGGATGCACCACAGTTTGCGGCGACTGGCTCCTCTGTCGCACCCATCCGCGGCTTAGGCTGTCGTACATTGTAGAAGGCGAGATCTTTCGCAATGCCGGGAGGATCGAGCATGCAGGGTCGGACGCTGATATCCGTCCTCGTTCGGACCTTGCCGTCCAGGAATGTTTGCACGAGGGGTAGAGTGCGTTTGCTTAGGATATGCTTGTCGTATGTCATCCATCCGCCGCCGCCGAGTCCGGATCGTGGCAAGGTGTAATCGCTGGCTTGACGCTTGAACATGTTCTTCTCCGCGTCGACAAGCCGGATTTTAGATTCGACCTCAGCTGCCACTTCATCCTGAATGGCGAGAATGCGGAACTGGAGGTCAGCAAAACATCTCTTGTCATGCTCAGATGACATACCTGCCATTGCTCCATGTGTGCCCGGTCATCGTGATTCGCCATGAAAACTAGCTCGTCACATGTCGCCCTGGTGATCAGTTGATGAGTCCGTGATGTCACAGCACATCACTCACTTATGTCTAGCTTCCAGCCGCGCAAGTTGCAGGTCCTGCCTTCTGTCCAGCTCCTCCAGCATCTCAATGAGTTGTACGTGTGACTCATTCTCGACAGCCTCGTATTGGCGATCCAGATCTTCCAGCGCCCTGAAATGTATAAGCTTGGTATTTCCTCGCGTCACGAATCGGGCTCACTGATCAATCATAGCATGCCTCTCTCTCTGTCTCGCAACTGCCGCCTCGTCATCTGGATCAACTGAGACGCATCAGCAGGCTTATTCCAGCATAGCGATAGCAGACTCACTTTGACCCTTTTTGAGCCACTTCCGTTTCTTCCTCGGCGCCCTCTTTGCTTCTGTCTGAGCCAGCTCTTTCGCCTCTTTCTCCGACTGCTTCGCATCCGCGACCGGTTCGTCCTCATAAGGTTCACTCAGTGGCGAATGACTCAAACGTCGTCGCTTGTTATTTAGCTCGCCGATCTCGGTGGCTTCATTGGTCCCCGTAGATCCCAACTCCGAGACACCCGCCTTCATCGAGATCCCACTTTGAGCGGAAGACGGCGGTCGTATGGTGCTGAGTTGCGCACCGTTTTGCTCGCCGAGATCCCCATCGACCTCGAGCTTAGGCGAATTGATGAGATAAGAGCCCCGTGGACTCCTGACAGGAGGCTCGATAACGGCCGCCACTAGGTCCTGTCGTAGTTCATCGCCAGATCCTGATTCTCCGGCTGGCCCGGGGACGGGTGACTCATCCTTCACGCTTGCTTCAGACTCCGTCTCTTCCTCGCTTCCAGCGCGCTTTTTTTGGCCGATTATTACCGCCTCTCGATATGTCGTCATCGGCGTCCAAAGACCCTTGTCTATCCCATCATTATACCACTGGATTTCTTCTCCCTCCAACTCTTCCGGCTCGAATGTGAAGTAATTCTCCCTGTCAGACCACTCCACACCGTCTGGCAATGGATAGACTTGGAACGACCGCCGAGAATCTTCCGGCTCCATATCGGGATTCCTCGCCGTCTCCTCATCAGGTTCTGCTCTCCGGTTCTTCCCAACCGTCAAACGGATCCTCGGATTCGCGGCCGCGACACTACGAGTGATGACTAGTCTGGCTGTGGATCCTGATGATTTCTCTGCTTCATCTGGCCGCAAGCCCTCGTTCTCCGTCCGGGAACCCTCACGCGCGGAAGGTGAAATGCGGATGGGCCAATTGCTATGAATCATAGGTCGTTGCGCTGTCATTACTCGAGCGTGACGACGAGGGACGGTGGTTGTTGGTGCGGCGACCTGCAAGACTGCAGGCTCTTGTGAGACCGCCTCGGTGCTGTGGATGTTGTCCAGCGTCTCGGCCGCGCCGGATGTGCGATCAATCGGCGCGACTTTGATCTCGTGGTTGGGTAGCCGGTGCGAGGGAGGAGGGCTCAGAGAGCTGGCGTGAGAGGAGACTGAGGAGGGTGTCGGCGACGGTATATGCGCATCCGAGGCGGGCGCTCTGGCGTTGATGAGTTCGGCACGAGTCTGAAAGTTCCTGCCGCGTGGGGTTCGTGCCAACTGCTCCTTTGTCCAACCGGTGTGCCTTGCCATTATAAGCTGGCCCGAGGACGTGAATCTGAGGAGAGTCAGCCACTGTGCGTCACATTATACAGCATAACCAAAGCCATAGGCACAAAGAGCATATATCGCTAGGGAGAATGGAGGCGGTCCATTTACGTAAAGGCATGCCTAAAGTGGAGGCAGAATGTGGGGTAACCCCGCAAAAAGCAGAAATCAGAAACACGCGGGGTGGCAAGACAGACGCGGTCAAAATAGCCCAATCGGGAAAGAAAAACGCCCAAAATCCAGCCTCGGCACCGATCATAAGGGGTGGGTACGAGGGATGTGGAGTGATGTTGGGCGGGACGGAGGCGGCGGAGGCTGCTATCGGGCACAGCTAATATGGGGAAGGAGAAACGAAGCCAGGATGAGAAGTGGGAAGGATTATCAGACCGGGCGCGGTTGATGCACACAGTGTGTGGACCATCCTGGACGAACCTCCTTTCCCGTGCCGGGGGCGCGCCGCCAAGGACTAGGATTGATAAAGGATAGTGGGACGGCAGGATGACAAGATATGATGAATAGGATAGAAGAAGAAGTGGGCAGGACGAAGTGGGAATGTGGGTTGATCATGGGATTCTGGGCCAAGGTCTAGGCGCGGCCAGCCTCCACCTTCGGTCGTCCGATCACCTGGGTACAATGTTATGTAGAGGCCGAGAAGAGGACTGAACAGAATAGAAAGTGTTGATAGAACAGAAGACGCGGGGAAGAGAGCAGGAGAAGTGAATCAAAGTAGAGGGAAGCGAACTTACCGTAATGACGGGGGCCGGTGTCGTCTGGCGTATGATTTGGATTGTTGTCTGCGGGGTGTGAAATCTAGGGCATATCAGCGACTGTCTAAGCGTACGTTGACACTATGAAAAGAAGTGTACAGTCTTGAGGCGGTGCGAGTGAAGAGAGAGTGGAGGTGAAATGATCGGGTGACCATGAAATGGGGAGCTCGAAGGTGGATGTGGGGATCACAAGACTGCCCGCCGATAATAATACGCGCCCTTTTCCAGCTTCGCCACCGCACTCATATCCCCCAGTGCCCATTGAGCCCAGTGCAGAGACTACGGCAATCACTCACACGTTTTTCGTTGACTGCTACGTGACTCGACTTCGACGTCCCTTCTACCAGGTTCTCGGCTTTCGTCGGCGGGCTTCTAAAACCCACCGGTAACGATACACTCTCCAAGTTCCGTCGATGGCTATGATTTTCACTGCCGATCCGATGGACTAGTGCTCTGAGGGACTGGGGGAGCGCTGAGGAGAGTGTAGATGGAGTGTGAGTGGGTGATGCGGTGAGAGGAAACCTGAAACTCGGTGAGGTTTGTAGATCTTTAGGCCGGTTGAAGCCGCCGACCCCGACGCCGCTCGGACACGTTTTATCCTTTACGTGGGACCCTGAAAATGATGCTTGTCGACCCTGAAATGCCGTAATCTACCGCCCATTCGGCGCAAAAGCAGTCGCGCGGACGTTTCACATTCTGCATCCATCTCTGCCAGTCAGCTGGACATTGTTTGCTGCTCTGGTATACATGTATAGCATTGTTGAGTCTCTCATATATATCTACTTGTACACTACACACAGCACACCTAAGCATAAGCCCCAGTTCCATTGATCAGATCCTCCCAATCCCACCCCCCTCCACTCCCGCCAGGCGTCCCCCCTCCAAAGCCAAGAGCCATGCTCAGATCCAGGTCCATCCCTACATTGAAGTCGGGTGCCGACAGTTCACCCTGACCATCGCCACTTCCCGCCTGTCCCAGTCCATTACCGCTATCATAGCCATAGCCCATGCTTCCCGACGGACCGCCGGGCGCGAAGGTGTACGCGAACCCCCCTCCGGCACCCACACCTGCGGGATTGATAGTGGTGGGGGGATAGCCTGATGCTAAGCTCGACGAGGTGACGGGCGGAGACCAGACTTGGGGATGTCCCTGGTTGTGGTGGAAGTCTGGATGAGGGTGTTGTTGGGGGTAAGAAGCTCCGGAGAGCAATGTAGGGAAGTTGCCGGCGAGACCAGTCGACGAGGTGGCCCCGTTAGCGAATGGAAATGGATGACCATAATCGTATATGCCCGCTGAGAATCCACCGCCGACCATCCTGCTATTTATGAGACCGTTTGAAGCCGGGGCGAGTGTCGTATCGCCAAAGCTGGACGGAGGTGGCGGAGGGACGACTCCTTGCCAGGGCCGATCGGCCAGCGTCATGCTCGTGGCGGCACTGATGACTGACGAGGGGCTGACCATGAAGTCCTGGTAGGAGGCTGTGCCGGCCCGAGACCTATTACCTCGAATGCTGTCGTAAGCGCCAGGCGTCACGGCATTGTACGTGCTATGTCCCATTTGTCGCGCCGGGCTGTGAGAGGCATATTGTTGACGGTGATCCGATGAGGGTCCCCCACCATACCCATTACCCCCTGCCATACTATCTCCACCGTCACTGTCCGAGGGAAGTGTCATCGAGCGCATATGGCTCTCCTTGACCCTCTTCAACTTGCTCTTCCCCGTCAAATGTCCAAGATCGTCATCTTCGCCTTCGCCCATAACCTCTCGCCGAACAGCCTCAGCCGATGGGATATAAGGAGCGAATCGACCAGGTCGGTTCGGTAGGAATGAGGCATTTAGAGCGCCCTGTCGTCCGGCTTTGCGCATGCTGTCCTGAGCGCGTGCCTGGAGGCGGATAAGTACCGACAGTCCCTTCTTCGCCCGACAGCCGGTCGGAGTGGCTACGGCGAGATCGAAGACGGCAACAAGACCATCGTAGGCGGGAGCAGCGAAGGCGGATTTTGGGGCGCGAATGGCGATAGCAGCGCTAAATTATCAGCGCTCATCACTATACGCAGAGGTGACAGCTCACAAGCAACACGCCGAGCTGAAAGCGTGGAACCAGTAATACCACCACCTAGCAATTAAGCTCGGGTGATACACCACCAGATGCTGAACGACCTGCACGATCTCCTGCGCTGCCTCAAATACCGCCTCGAAGGAAATACCGTGATCGCAAAAACTCGGATCTTCGGGGTTTTCTGTAAGCGCTTTGGCGAAGAATGGGCGGGAGAGGAGAAGCCGGTTCTGGGCGAGCAGAAGGCGGATGGTCAGGCGATGGAAAATCAGGTGAGGGGATACTGTAGCGTTGGAGGGTAAGAGGGACATCGGTGTTGAAGGAAGGAGCGTTTCGGGGAAGGTCTTCTTGACTATCTTGTTTAGCGAGACTTTTGCACTCAAGAAAGTGTCGACTCACACTCGACAAGCTCGGCGTCTAATGATTGGATGATCGAGTAAGGAACAGGAGCAACTTGTGTCTGGACCTTGTTGACCTTCTCCATGAGCTCGACCAATCGGTACTTGGTATGGTGATCTAGACTGTCAGCCAATGCCACTGAGTATTGAACGAGAGCTTACAATTATCAGAATCACACTCGTGCGCCTCAGGCATTCTTGTATCTGCCTCTCGGCCGGAGATACCGGCAGGGCGAGCAAAGCATATCGCCTGGATTCGAACTGCAGAGACCAGCTCCCACCACACCAGCCTACGCTCTTCCGTCTCCGTGGTGGACAAGCCGAACGTTGACCCATCACGATGAAGCCCAAGCTGAAAGTCAGCCATGGAGCCAGGGTCGACTAGATTGTAGTGTGACTTACGCTATGAGCTACCTTGACGGCAGTGCCGAGCACCGGCCAGAAGATCTCTGCTCCGCTCCCATCTAAAATCACATCAGTTTAGTCCGCACTGCACGCATAGAAAACTGACGGCTGTCGTTTAAGACAAATGTCCCGGATAGGAGGAGCGCTCTGATAGTCGATAGTGTAGAGTGTTCCAGACCTACTGCGCTGAGACAGGCTTGACCAAGGGCGAAGAGCTCAGAGCCGCGCTCATCGACTGCAAATCAGCGTGACCCTTGTAGCACCCCGGTCGTTGGAAACGTACATGGTTGCCGGTGCAAGTCGAAGATCGCCCCAGCCGCCATAACCAGAAACACAACAGCGAGCTTATGCGGATGGATGCTGAAGCTCATAGTGTATGCTTGCTGGACATACTGCGCCTCGAAGATGTATTGAGGGATCGTCTGATGCCTGAAATTGTCAGCTGTCGATCAAAACCGGAAACTGAAAGGGCTCACATCAACGAAACATTATCCCAATAGCTCTGTACCAAATCCCTCCCTTCCCTCTCCCAGTCCGGCAGCTCCCGTTTGAGCTCATCGACATCCGCGTCCCTATCGTCGGGATATCCGCCGATCCTGAATCCGGGCGCGGGCGGGCCAGATCGCAGAGCGAGAAGACGGCTGTCGAAGCCATCTCCCAATGCTGCAGCGGTAGCGGGCGGAGTAGCCAGACCGGATATGTTTCCTCTACCATTCCTCCCGCCCCTGCTTCGTGCTCCCTCTGCCTCTTCTCCCGGACTCTCCCCTGTTCCGCTGCGGAGGAATTCGCTCCCTGCAAATCCGCCCACAAAGTTCGCCTGTCCCGCTCGACCGAGAGTCAGCGTCCCAAAGGCTGAATCGACGACGTCCTCCCTGTCCTCATTGATGCGACCAACGCCAAATATCGGGGAGACGACTTCTTGCTTGGCGACATGGTCCGCCTCCGGTGCAGAGCCAATAGAAGGTCGGTCGGGGACATCTCGGGCTGAGTAGAGATACGCCTCGGCGAGGAGCGGATGGGGTTCGGGTGAGATTTGGGCTTGAGACTGAGCTAGGGCGAGCTCAAGAGTGGAGATGCGCTGGTGTAGCTGCCATGTCAGTCTTACTCAATTCCGGGCGTATAGCTACGGACCTCTTCGGTATCCGCCAGGATAAGGCGCTTGCCCTTTCCTGTTCGAACCGTGCCATTCGGACAGATCTGTGCACAACCTCGTTTCTCGCCTTCGATATTAGCTTCTCTTCGGGCTGCGCAGTCAAAGTGAGACTCACATGAGGTACAAGGCCAAGTTCGAGAGCATTTCAACTTCAATCTATGGGCGTCAGCGCGAGCCGGAGCCATCTATCCATCCGAAAACTTCCAAGAACGGAGATTTCGGCACGTTTCAAGGTGTCTCAGATCCCGGTGTACTAGCGTTACGTCGAGGGAGAAGACTCACCGCTTGCACTCCGCGCAGCTATAGCTCTGCCTCTGAGTCTTGGCCTTCTCCTTCTCCTCAGGCGGCGCAATGGTTCCTGGCCCAACGCGAGAGGTGGAAGCTTGAGAGTTGGTGGGACCGAGGCTGCCGGGATGATGGGCGCTGCCACTCGTGCCCAGTATCTCGCGTCGATGAGCTGGGCCCTTCATCTCGGCTGCGACGGTCTTCTTGCGTTTTGGAGCCGCCATGGAGATAGGATATGGGAGTTGTGAGATGTGTCTGGGTCGGGGTGGCGGGGTGTGGTGGCAGCCAGATGTTGAGCTGACGAAAAAGCCTTTGGGGGGAAAGCAGCTGGGGCAGAGGTCTGATGATGCGAGATCGATGTGAAGAGAGGTCTGTGCGAGGTATAAGAGGCAAGTGAAGGCAGTGATAGATGGACCCTCTTTTCAGCTGCTTAGATTGAGATAGCGGTGGCATGACCTCGTTGTTTCAACCAACTCCGAAGGATCGGACGAGGGCGGGGAGCAAGGAGGGGGTGTGTGCATTCACTTGGCCGTGTGTGTTCAGCTCTTGTGTGTACACACTCGTCCTCTCCTTTCACGCGAAGATGGCTTGAATGTGATACAACTCTTCATCTACCGGTCATACAAGATCTCAGCTCCCAGAGATAGGCTCTACCAAAACTTCCCTGTCAATCACATCGCCCGACGTTGTCCGCTTGTACGTTTCGACTTTCTCGCCCCACTGACTTATCTTGAACACCCGTACTCTGCGATCGAAACCTACTTCTCCATAGCCAGAGTATGATGATCCACCATCGAAGCACATCCTGCGTAGTCATCAGTATGCGTCCTCTGGTGATCCTAGAGCGATAACTCACCATACACCCCTAACGCGCTGACATCTATCCTGGATATGACAATGCCCATGCGCCAACACTTTCACCTCCGACATCCCACCATCATCCCCCTCCACCGCCACCATGGGCAATATCCCATCATCCAGCATATGAGAGTTGACATTACTGTATCCCTTCTCATCTCCGATATCGTTTCCTAGCTTCATAGCCTTTCCATCCACGTCAAGATCGGGTTCGTCATATGCCTCCTGAAGAGGAATATGGAAGAACATCATCGCATTGGGTTTGGCCAGGATAGGTTGGGTGTCTCGCGGGAAACGACGTGGTTGCCGGCGGTCGGAAAGAGCCCAGATTTTAGATAGGTCGGAAGTGCCATCTGGCTTGAAGGGTCGGGAGATGGGTTTGATGTGTGATGAGGCGTTTTTGAACCAGTCGATTTGGGATCTGGTGTGTCAGCTGCAATGATAACCTCAGAAACTGCCAACTCACGGCTTGATGTAGTCGTACTCCCACTTCGCCCAAGGTACAGTGCGTTTCTGGTATGAGCCGGAATCGAGGAAATAGAGTGTAAACAGGTGGATGTGTGAGCTATGATGTGAGCTCAGGGCGGCAATCTCAATATGCGCTGAATTTAAAACCTACGGATCGCTTGAATGGAGCTTCAACAAATCTGCACCGTCAGTCATGGCTGTCTTAACGCCAGGTTGGAACACCAACAATTTCCCACGCCATCAACATCCTTCGGTCCAGCCTTCGCCACCGAGTACGGCATGTGCATCAAGGTCCTCATCTGTTCCGCTCGATCTTCCCCAATCTCGCTATCGTGATTACCTTGACGTGTGAGCTATGACGCAGAGCGGGGTGTCAGACGTAGCTTACCGAAGATCGCAGCCCAGGGAATTCGCCTGTCAATCACAGGCCGAGCGAACTTAGCCAAGACCGAGCGAGAATCATAGCTCGTCTTCTGCCCATTGAGCTGATCCCCGGAGAATACCTGGTTGTTAGCTGTGCCGAAGGGTGTGATGATAAGACGTACGACCATGTCGGGCTTCTCTGCATCTAAAGCCTCGCCGAGCCACTTTGCCGTCGCGGCATCTCCATCACACGGCTCCAGATCGGTGTCTTTACACTTGCCCTTGCCGACAGAGAAGTGCAGGTCCGCGACTGTTGTCTGAGCTTGACTAGCGAAACGATACACGCGAACATTAAGCTCACTCTGCAAGATCTTAAAATCCCCGCTCTCATGGAACTTTAGCTCTTCCGCTTTAGGAGGTGCTGCAGGGGTGAGTGTACTCGACTTCGTCACGAGGAACAACTCAGCTTACTATAGCTCCCCCTTCTGAAGGCCAAATCCACACTCTCCCACTTCTTCTCCTTGGCGTTCAACACTTTGCCACCCTGAACCCTCTCGAATCCGAAGAACGGCTCATCATCACCATACACGACATCCAGCTCGGTGATGATGTCGTCATCCACCACCGTTTGCCTTTTGACTCCCTGAGAAGACGAGCTCTGTGCTTTCGTCTTGTAGTACAGGCGCAGCTCATCTTGCGTTGGCCAGACACCAGAGTGTAGATCGCCAGCGGCGAGAGTCCAGCCATCCAGATCTGATTTGAGGGTCTCAGGTAATGGATGTGGCGCGATTCGAAGATTCGTGATGAGCGGGACATCAAGTCGTCGGGTACGCCGGTAGTATACGTTTAAAAACCTGACACATAAGTCTCGTCACCATGTACTGAGGGAGGGAATGTCGACTGACCAAAGTCCAGACTTTACGTTAAGATCTCTCTCCAGGATGACCCATTTGCCTTTCGTCTTGTCTTCTTCCGGTGTTGATGATGGGGCGCAGTATGACGGCCAAAGCCATGGCGGCATGTAGCAGGGGTTGATGGCGATCTCCGATACTGAAGTAGGTCAGCATATGTCCAATGACAGCGGCAGACTTGATGTACATCCAGTACTATGAGGCGCAAGGGGATCCTAATAGCGTTAGATGTGCCCGTAAAGGTATGATATCCGACTCACCCAGTCGTCCAAGGGCAAAGTATACTCCGCATCTTCCCAAGGGTCATCATTTCCCCAATCCCATTCCTCGCCTGTCGTCCCATTTGCTTTCGCCCCTCCCTCGACCTTGGCCTTCTCCTGTACTCGCACTATATCCCAGCTTTGCCATCCTATCTGCTGCCTAGAGGCGGGAGACTTGTAGTGCGACAAGAGGGCAATCGAGCTCAGGAGGAATGCGAAGAGGGCGAAAGTGCCGATGAACGGGGCAAGTGAGCGGAGATACCGATATCTGGGCGGTTTCGCTGAGCTTCTATCTCTGAATCCGACCATTGCTGCCGTATCGAGCCTATGATTGAATGTTGCAAGGTGAAGCGGCCATACTTATGCTAGATATTGTATAGACAGTGCTTGCTTTGTACCCCTTGGACGCAGCAGCAGCGAGCGCCGCAGTAAGGTTCCGGGGGACTTCCAACCCTCACGTGGTTGCTTTTCTTTCGGCGTCAACAAGCAGCCAGCTTGACTTGGGCCATGCAGCACCCACTATACATCATCTCTCGCATACACAAAGGCTCACCTCCAGCCCGGACACCATCTCATCGATCCAGTTGGAGATAACCGCACAGAAGCTGGATACTTTCGTTCCACCGTTTCGCTCGAAAGCTCGATAGGTCTCACAGACGGGCAAGTCGGTAAACACCATCGCCACCCCTTCACCTCGCCAATCCACCACCTAGAAACCCTATATCGACCATGGTGCGAACACTCAACGAGCCTCTTCCCACTCCCATTCGACCATCTTCAGTAGCATCGAGCTCCACAGGCCGCATCGTATCAACATCGCATCCCGCATCTCGTATTCCCATTCGATCAACATCCACCCGTAAAACTCCCACGGGGGCCAAAGGACCATCTTTACCCGTCGCTGTAAACAAACGACCTATCCTAGGCGAGCGCGAGGATAACAGTACTCTACCTCCTCAATCTCAGGTACCGAAACGGGCATCTCGACGCTCATTCATCCCTGTCAATTCCAGCTCAGCTGCGCCGTCGCCTGTACGTGTGCCGTTGAATTCCTGGTCCATTCGTGCGCCAGCTGCATCGTCATCTGCACTTCCACGACTTCCCAGACCCTCCTTCACCCGTCTCAATGCTGGAATGGACGTAGATGTGACTCAGCTGCTGGATTACCAGCCATCAAGTCCCATGGGAGGGACGACGGACGATGATTGGTTCAGCGGGGCGGAGGATGTAGGGAATATCACCGCTGGGAGGACGCATATGCCAAGGAAGAGTGCAGCTGGGGCTGGAAGGGCAGTAGAGGGCGCAGGGAGGATGATGACGCCCATGAATAGTCAGGAGATCCAAGTAAGTATACTGCACTTTGTTGGGCTATAGCTGACGAGCAAGGGGTCAACAATGACAGCTGGCGCATCACTCCCCGGCCGGAGCAATCTCTCTCGCCTGCCCACTCCACCATCATCTCAACCCCCAGAGCCAATTTCCACGCCGCAGAGACCCTCGCCGTCTTCTCGACGTCGACCACGACCGAGTCCCACTCCACCTCGCCACCTGTCTACAGAGCCTTCCACCGTTGCAGCAGCCGAGCCTTCACCAAATCCTCGCACCAAGAAGACTCCACGTCTAGCCTCGCTGGGCAGCGTGTCAAATCTGCGACAGTCGTCTCCTGCTGTAGACACACCAGTGTCCACATCTACTGCACGTAAAGGCAAGGGACGAGCGTCGACAGTCAAGCGTGTGACACCTCCGGTGTCAGGCCAATCCTCCGCTGAACCTTCCTCGAAATCGCCAAATCCGCCAACAGCATCCCCTTCGCAACCCGCTCCAAAGGCTCGAAGAAAATCCACCGCTTCGACCAAAAAGCACGCTTCACCCAAACCCCGAGCGCGCAAATCCCGCTCTGCCACTCCACCGTCAGCTCTGGCACGATGGGCGGGTGTGGACTCCCGACGCAGATCTCTCACTACTGCAGCTCTACGACGGATCACCGGCAAAGACCTAGAAATTGGCGCTGGGGTGGACAGCGTCGAATCCAGTCCGGGGGAGGACCCGCTGCTGCTGAAGTCGCTCTGCGGTTCAGACACCGAGGTGGACGAGGACGAAGAGTCCGACAAGCGGCGACATAGGTCCTCTACTCTCGTTGGGGGTCCTCAGACCGAACCCCGACGGCCGAAAGGGAAGAGCAGAGCGAGCATCATGGGCTTCAGCCAAAGCACGGTCAAGTCCGCTTTGTCCAAATCCACCTCTTCTGGCGGGAGCTCGAAGCAAATTGTCACGTCCTTCCCTTTCAAGCCCTACACCGACGCTCCGCCCCCACCTCGTATCGTTCCGGAATGGGTGCCTCGGACGGTGAAGAAGAAGCAGGTGCAGATGGAGTATGATGTCGAAGAAGATTTGGCGAATGGTTCGTTTGACCTCGGCGCGGGAGGCTTTGGAAGCGATGCGGATTCAGACTTCGGGGATGGGTATGCGGGGGATGACACCTTCATGAACATCATGACGAGGAGGGACGTCCTCGCTGGGGACCTGGCGGGTAAGGCACAATCCGCGAGCGCTGAAGCGGCTGGAGAGGCGGATGCTGCGCCACAAGACGGTCATCCTTCCAGCAGTTTCACGAATCGCTCGGTCGGATATACGCACTCGCCAACATTTGCATCGGTATCACCTTCATCATCCCCATCATCAGCCGGAGATGCAGAGGAGCTTAACGCTGAATCCCTCTCCTCTCCCAATGTCGCGCGATCTCCTAGCCCACAACCTTCTACACCATATGCCTCTCTGCAAGCCTACTTGCCCAGCCCGTCACCGAGCCTACAACGCACTGGGGCCGCGGAAGACTTCGGGCAAGAAGAAGGCGAGACTTCTGTCCTGGGACTGACCAACATGGGTAACGGGAAATCGACGCCTCCTGGGCTCTATGAAGAAGGGGAGGACGAGGAGGATGTCGGTGAAGATGTGAATATCACGGTGGAGGCGGACACTACAGCGGAGGGGGTTTCAGGCAGCTGGGACGAGTCAATCAACTTTGACGTGGGGAACTTGTCAGCTGGTCAGTCCGAACCAAGCTTCAATGTGGACGAAGCGGAGGAATCGGAAGCAAGCGTGCCGACTAGGGAGACCGACGCGTCGATTCTCAGCAGAGGTGACGATGATGTCCTGCCCACTGTGATTGAGCCTGCGGTGCCCACAGTGAGCCGACCATTTTCAAACTTGCACACAGGGACTAACTTTCTAGCCTACACCGAGCTGCACCTCACCACAACCAACATGGCGCATACAGTCCGATGCTGAACTCATCAATGGGACTATTCCCAATCTTTCACAGCTTGCCTCACCCCGTCGATCACCCTTCCGTCTCCTGCAGAGATCCACCCCAGCAACTTCAATAGTAGAGACAACACCTTTTGGTGCGATCTTGTCCCGCTCTCACCTCCATCAGAGCCCGACACCCAATCACAAAGCAAGCGCCGCTCCCACTCCGCGCCGAGTTCAATCATTCGACGAAGCGGCTCGCTCATCCCTCTCATCCTCACAAATATCAGACTCCGAGGGAGAAATCACTGCCGACGCCATACAAGGTGGATGGGAGAGCGATGAGAGTGTCATCATCAATTGCAGCGGTGTTCAGATGGACACAAGAGAGGAGGAAGAGGATGTCGATGCTGAGGGACCAGAAGAGGAAGGCAACGTTTCGAGGGAGCTTGCCAACGATGACACGGTGGAGGAATCCGCGATGCAGGACGACCTCCGAAGCGATCAATCGTCGATGGAAATCCCCAAACAAATACTCGCTATACATCCCACGCAGCACAGCCCACATCCTCTTCATCAAAAATCCCAAACCCCTCAATCTCCTCTCGCAGCTGCGGCAACCATGAATGAGGAGGCCGATGCGGACAGCACACAAAGCCTGTCCACGGAACAGCAAGCGCCTGCCGACACTACCCACAACGACCAGGCCACCTCCGAGGCACCGCCCACATCATCAACGGACGCACCTGCACCGGCTCCTTCCGGGGGAGGCGAGAAGATTGTGCTCAGTCTTATATCTCGGGTCATACATGTCAAGCGAGAGCCAGATGATGGAGACTCAGAGGATAATTCGGAGGAAGAATCCCAGGAGGAGTCAGAAGCGGAGAGCGATACAGGACTAGAGGAAGATGAGGACGAAGAAGAAGAGGATGGAGACAACGATGAAAGTAGGGAGGAGCAGGAGATGAACGAGGAAGTGGAGGGAGGCGTGGATGAGGCGGATGAGTATGATAACGAACCGGCCGAGGCGGCTCTGGTGTTTGAGCGGGATACTGAAATCGACACAGGAGCCGTTGGGGAGACATCATCAGCTTCCTCACCTGTCGCTAGACCGGTGGCCAGACCTCCGTCTCTTGCATTCGTCAACCCCACTGCGGCGTCGGAGTCGACCCGCCGACCGCCCTTGACTCCTAACAGAGTGCCTGTGGCGATCAGCACAACCCCTCTAACTTCCCCGCCAAAATCACTGCAGGTTTTCAAATCAGCAGGAGGGGCCGGATCTACCACCATCTCAGCTGGAGTCTCGGCAACCGGTGTCGCTCAAGAAGCTGAGGTGGTCACCTCTTCACTTCCCCAGCGCATCGCCGCTCCAACACCGACTGCTTCTTCATCGTCGATAGCAAGCCATGACGCCCTGGCCGTGCCTGCGGCTCGCCGCCGGAGCGGCGCTTCCTTACAACCCTCTGGCCTGAGTCATCAGATCACAAGCGATACACCTGATACGACTCCCGCTCGCGCTGCACTGTCAGCCCCGGCATCGACGGAGATGTCTGCGTCATCCTCTGCCTCGACGTCGGAGGCCGCTAGCGAGTCACCTTTCGTCGATGAAGGCGTGTCTGTCCGGACAGCTGGGAAGTCATTGTTGGCGGAGCTAGCGCGAGCGGGAGGGAAGGGGAAGCAGAAGGAGTTGAGGGGTGTCGTGGAGGTCTCATCACTTGACCCTCGGGCAGCTGCACGAGCTGCAGCAATCCTCAAGCTTGTGAGTTTAATACTCTTACCCTTAGACACAAGCTGACACAGGTAGAATCACAATTACATTGAGCACGGCATCCTCTCTTCCTCATCGCAAACTCCGACTGGGATCAACCAGCCCTCATCTTCGACTCCGAAGAAGATGCACCACTCTCGGCGCAAGTCATACACCTCGCATCACTTCGATTCGGTAGCATCCGCCCGGAAATTGTCTCCGGAAGAACTGCTCAATGAGGCGGAGCTCGAGATCGTCGTCAACGAAACGGAAGGTGCACCTACTCCTAATGGTCGACGGCGCGAAGGAACGGCATTCTCGGCTGTTTCTGGCGTATCTGGCCTGACGAACTTTCCGGTTCCTGGGGGATGGGTACGAACTCCCAAGCGCAAGCGAAGACGGCAGACTGAGCTATCTGATGACGACAATGAGGAAGCACCTAGTATGGGGCAAACTGGAAACTCTTGGGGCATACCAGAGTGGAAGCGGCTCGAGAAGGTGTATCGAGAGGAGAAGGAGGCGTGGATCAAGGAGAGAGAAGTCAAGGCTATGCCGGGCGGCTTTGTGTCGTGGGCCAAGCGGTCGACGGGCCTGGGGACGCAGAGAGAAGACGTCACACCTTGGGACGAAGGGAAAGTCGTACAGCGATTCGTTGAAATGGAAGGTGTGTCGGAGGGTAAGCAAGGGGCATGGGCTGAGTAAGTTTGATGATCTCTCTTATCGTCAACTCTTCGACGACGCTGACATATGGACAGGGAAGTCATTCTATTGCGTATACAGGCCCTTGAACGGCGTATCGCCTCCAAAGCGGCCTCGTCGGACAAGAAACCCTCGGACGGATCACCTGCTAAGAGAGCCAAGGTGGCAGTCGTACCGATCTCGACGCCATACAAATCCAGCTTCGGCCACGGCACAACGCTGCCTCCACCAAGTACCATGAAGCGGGTCTTTGGCTGGGTGTGGGGTTCCTCCTTCACTCCTTCGACCGGAGTGGAGGCCGAAACGTTGACTCAACCTCGGACTGGCGCTCATGCCGAGGTGGCTGCGAAGGGTAAGGCGCGAGATGAGGGCGAACGGCCAAACCCCAACTTCGCTGTCGGTCGATCAGACTATCAGTCGATCTTGCCGACATCCGCAGCCCAGCTACTCCAGCTACCCCACGCAAGGCAGATGAAGGACCTTTCAACTCGGCCGACCTCGGGCTTCTTGCCGCCTCCTCCGCGCTCCAGCCTTCCTCGACTTTCCGGTCGTGCCGCTACAGCGAGGACTACTCCATCTATCCCAAACACGGCCCCACTCACCGGGACTACCCTGCCTACTGGTGCATCTACCCAGCCGGCATTGGGGTTACCAGCCAAATCGGCCCCAGCTCCAATCCTGGCTATCGCCGGCGATCTGAGTTCCTCCGTGCTCGGTCTCTCAACATCGTCTTCCGCCACATCCGGAACCTTTCCTCCACAAACGCCTCGCATCTACCCACAGCTGAACCAATCCATCTCACAGCGATCCGCAGCTATCAAGGCACTCTTCCCCCCCATCCACCCCCTTGGCGACTCCACCTCATCCACATCATCCGCTACCTCAGTGGGCAACACTACCGGTGGTGGTCGCATCGACACCTCCTTCGCGCGATCAATGGCCATCACAGGGCTGAGCAGGAAGACGAGTGTCAAAGATCTCGCAAAGAGCTTTGAGGAGCAAGGGATTTTGGCGAATGCTTTGACGAGGGTGCCCAGTGGGACCGGGGAAATTGAGGCTTTGAAAAGGGTGAGAAGCCGGGAGCAGAGGTGATTTGTCGACGTCAACTGCATATCTCTACCTATAATCTTGTCGTTGCTATTTCATATTGTGAGCGAGCCGTTTAAAACTGATGACATCTATTGTAGCCTGTAGTATGGTTCTATCTGCCCCGCTTGGACCCGGATGATATCAGGTGCGAGAGTCCCTCTTTGCGCTTTGACCGGGCTCACGGTACTGACTGGTCTGAGCGCTGACTAGCTTGGGGCGACGTCTACCGACAGCGATGACCATGTCCTGATGTTTGATCAACCTTCTCCCTTCACACTCAGCACTACAAACATTGGTCGCTTGAATCTTGGAGCAATGACGACTCCAAATTCCACAGCAGAGCACTACTTGAGTCCCGCCACGTCGACAACGCTTTTCGATATTCGACCCATACCCCCAATCCCATACATCATCACCCTGAACTGCCACGATCGCCTTGAGCCTCCGTCTACTGCTACTCCAGCCGCCCAAGATGTCATCCCCGCGTTCGCAACGGACCCTAGTACAACCCGTTCATCCCAAGTTGCACCGTCGAGGACTGATTCGGCGGGTTCGTCATCGGTGCTCCTGTCCTGCCCAATTCCTGAAGAGACAATGGCAGAAGTAAGACCCGAGCCAATTCCTACTGCGCAGCTGCTCTTACAGTACTGGAGCACTCAACAGCCTGCCCTCAGCACCAAGATCGCAACCTCGAAATTAGCGGCAGCCTCCCAACCAGCATCCGGCTCGACTACGCCCTTCGTCCACCCTCCTGCGCTTTCTCCGACACCCCTCGTAGCCGCTGCCAGCCTCGGCACTACCCAAGCGCCCCTAGAGAACACTCCATCGATTTTGCCGGTCACTCCTGCCGCGAAGGAGAACATATTGAGTGGCGCACTCTCGCACGGCGGAGATGCAGGCGACGAAGCTGCACATAAAGCTGTCCTTGTGGCGCTCATCAGCAACTTGGCGATACCTGACGCAGACATCGAGCTGCCGACTCCTCTCTCTCTACGATCGGCTGTCCTTCCGGATCTTCCACCCATCCGCGAGCCTTTAGACGCCAAAGAAGGAGACCCGATAACTGCTGTAGATCTCGACACGGCACGCCTACTCGCCAGCCTCAAGGCGATCACATCGACTACGACTCGGACTAGTTCACGACGAGCCACTCCTGACGATCCTGACGACATTCCAAATGACCTACCGCCTAAACGTAAGTACACGAGGAAGGCGGCGCAACCACCAGCCAAGCCCAAGCCTGTCAAGCGGAAAGGTAAAGTCCCAGCGAAAGCTAAGGCTTCACCTGCAGCTGTTCCTGCAACCAGAACACCCGCAGTGCCCATGGCGGAGCCGAAGCATACGTACACCAGACGTCGATCAACCGCACCATCACCTCGAGCATCTGAGGCGGAGCAGCCACGAGTAAGATTCGCAGAGCATGACGCTGTTCGCCACTTTGATCTCTCATCGCCAATTGACATCGACTCAAGCCCTCTAACATCCATTCCTCCTTCGCCTCTACCCTCACCAGATTTCTTGCCCTCGGCGTTCAGACGTATTCCGCCATCGGCAGACATTCCAAGAGATGAGGAGTCCAGAGGGATCATCCCTCGACCTGCGTCCCCGAAAAAGACTCGGATGACCCGATCGACCACCGCTCAGTCCCGATTATTTCTGGAAAAGGCGACCGCAGTGTACTCGAAGGGATCTTCGTCGGACTTGACATCGACTGATGACTCCGATGATCCGCTGGACGTGATCGACAGAACCAAACCTCGACAGAGCGGCGGAGCGGCAGAAGAATTGAACAAGGTCAGTGACCGGCGTCCAGGTCATAGCCGGAGGAACGTTTCTGACAGTGTCAGTACAGAAGAAAGCAGGACAGATGGACTGCTGCCTCTGATGCATGGGCGGCAGCAGAGCACTATGTCCCTATTTCTGCCATCAGGTCCACGCTCTCACCGCGGGAGGATCTCGAAAGGGGATCTGAGAAAGGCGAAGTCGGAATGCTGGAGGAAGCGTTCGAATCATCATCGCTCAGCGCAAGCCCCGAGTCCAAGTCTCTCTCCCTACCGAAACCGATCAGTGCGTGACCTGCCAAGCAGCTGACGAGCCCAAGCTCACGCCTCCAGCCGTCGACAATGCAATCTCGCAATCTTCTAATCCCTGAAGGCAGATCCTGTCAGATCGTAGTGAGGGGTAGAAGGAGGACATGAAAATAGAGAGAACAAGTAGTAGTGACATTCAAGACATGTAAAAACATTTATTGTCATCCTAGCATCCTCCGTTGATAATCGATTATGAGCGCACAGCCCAAACCGCAAAGCTCTCTCCTAAGACATCCCCACTCTGACATCGCCCTCCAAGTTTCTCATCCACTGCTGAGACTTGTTCTACTTTCAGGATATCGTACCTGCGGCTGATTCTGCCAATCCCCCGCAGCATCCGTTCTCTGCCGCCGATCTACATTGTGAAGATGTTCCGTCCTGTCTGCTCTTGGCGTGGCATTGTGGCTCGCGCTTGACTGATTATCCGACGAAAAGTTGGAGCCGTTGTCCGACTCCGGATCGGCCGATCGGGGGTCTTCACGATCATCTGCAGATATATCCGAGGCAGAATCGTCAACTGTGGAAGATCAGCTACGGCCCGAATAGGCAGATCCAGAATGACTCACCAGGATCCAGAGCCCTTCCACCCAAACCCAACAGTGTGTCCGCACCACCCTGCAGATACAGCATACTATTCCTCTTCCTGCCCACTGTGTCCTCGCCCACTCCGACTCCGGCCGCATCACCATCTGCTCCGGCCGCATCACCATCTGCTCCGGCCGCATCATGACCATCTGCACTGTCATCCGCGGCGCCATCCGCCTCCGGCTCATCATCAAAGATCGCGGTGAAGTGCGAGACTAGCTCCGAGAAAATTCCCGCGGGAATTCCAAGGGTCGGCGAGAAGACAATCCCGATATTCCGCAGGGTCATCTTGTTGGATTGTGCGTGTTTGACGATTAGAATGAGGTGGGCAGTGAGAGCACGGAGGAGGGCATAATTTGGTGGAGGGAGTTCGGAGACTAGGCGGGACAGCTCGGCTACTCGTGCCGAGGATTCGATGAGATCTGCACAATCAGCATTGTCACACCGTATCCAAGTCTCAGCACAAACTGACCCATGACACCCAAGAATCTCGGATGTAATTCTCTTGTCAACAAACTCGTTGGCAACTCTCTCAAAAACCCCTTCAATAGCCCCGCAATGGCATGTGGGTCCCAATGCGCATCCACCGCCAACAGGTTAACGTCCCCCTCCTGGTCGAATCGATCTTTCAAACCCTTGATAACGGCTGAGCTTCCACTCAAGCGATAGATGCCCTCTTCCTCCTCGGCACGATTTGATTCCAGCCATTCTATACACCTGAAGACGATGGCGGGGAGGTTGGCGACAGAGGCAATAGCGAGTGTCTCGTTAAGTGGAACGCCGAAGACTGGTCTGGTCGACAGTTTCTCGCTGGACGTAGCGGACGTCTTTCCGAACGAGGGCCAGAAACGGCCGGATTTGGCTTTCCGCTCGCGATCTTTGTCCGAACCAGGATTCGAGGGTCCCCCGGCCGAATGTAGACCGGGAGGGGCATTGAAGCCATCGGAGGAGAGCTTAGAGAGGTACGCTGCGGAGTGTGAAGGTGGGGGGCCGAGTGAATGAGAAGAGGCGGAGGAGCGAGAAGGGATCATGCTTTGCCGCTTGGAGCGCGGTGCGGCCTCGGCAGGGGGATTTGTGGGCGGGGCACTCGGCGTCGACTCGGTCTGATGTTGGGTCTGAGAAGGCTGGGATCCACTCGCAGAAGATGGAATAGCATTGCTCGTCCCCGCATTGTGACCATTTGCCACCCGTTGACTCTCCATTTCGTTGAACATGCTGGGACTCGGCGCACCGCCAAACTTGCTGCTGCTTCCTCCTGGCATAGACGCAATCGGTTGCGCGGCGGTGACGGTGACCTCTTTGCTCGTTTTCCGTGAATTGCTGCGGCGCCTATTGAGACCTGACCCTATGGCACCGTTGCCGGACTGCAATTGTGGGGCAGCTGGAGGGGCGGGCGAAGGCGGTAGAATGGTCGGAGGTTGCGGTGGAGGTGGACTCGAGATGTGGGTCGGTGCCATAGAGTCTGGATCGACGTGCTTCACTAGAGCGTCAATCCAACTATCTCGCTCCATGTCGCTCTCGGCGCAAAGGATATGCCGCTGGGGACCCTTCTTCGACTGCTCGATGATGAGGAAGGCATGCCGAGACTCTCTATCTTCTGCCATTTCCGAAGCCCTATTCTGCCGGCCTATTTGCGCATTCGTTATGATGATGCTGGAATGTATTGGTCCTCCTCGCTGTCACATCAGCCATACTCCAACCAAGACTCACGTTCTCATAACATTCAAGCACCGCCCCGTCCAGCACAAAGTACCGCGTCCGCCAACCCCCAAAGCTCTTCGCCTTCTTGGTAAGGTACCCCTCCTTCTTACTGCTAAATATTTTGGCTTGGACCGGATCTGTGCTCAGGAAGTCACACAGGTCTGACTTGTCGCTCAGCGGAGCCGAGAGGAGGGATTGCAAATACGCTTCTAATGCTGCCTTTCGTTGATCTATCTTGCTGGGAGCGAAGTCTTTCCAAGCCTTGCCCTCAGGCAAAGGCGCGACCATGCTTTTCCAGTCCTTGGACCGTTTACCTGACTTCGCACGAATCTTGGTATCAAGATCATTAAAAGCAGAGAAAAGCTTGGCGACGTTCCAAGTGACAGGAGCGGCATTGGGTGGTCGGACAGTAATGGCGACAACGAAGCAAAGGACATCTCTTCCCGAGGAATTAGGATAGACAGTCGTATGGGGGATGGATAAGCGAGTGTGGGAGAGCAGGGCAGGTGATAGTCGGGGAAGAGGGCGAGCTTGTCGAGCTGGGAGACCGGTGTCAACGGATGGGCGGCGATCCACAGACTGCCGTGGAGTGGACTCATCCGATGTCTGAGTGCTTTCCTCAGAACGCCGAGTAGATGCAAGGGCTGAGGGAGTAGAATCTGCCAAGGGAGTGCTGTCGATCGACGCTCTGGGAGTTTCGTCTCTAGCTTCTCGCTCTCGACCTACTGCTTGGCGATGTAGGGATGACTGGCGAACTGGAGGACTAGCCGGACCCTCGAAGGATGGAGATCCCAGATCGACCTCTCCATTCCCCGGCGTTTCCTCTTCTTCAGCCATGCTTGCGAGATGCTGAGATCCGGACGCTGTATCGAACGGATCCCTTTCCGCACCCTTCAACGCCTCGGATGGACCTGGAGAGTAGGATGACCCAGGGCTGCCATTCGCCTGGATGCCGTCAGGAGCCGCAGATGACATGGGTGCAGAGACCACCCGCTGAGGTACAGGCGGCATCTGATGCTTCACCACTCGTGGTGACTCCGCCAATGAGAGGAATGATCGCACCTCTGGCGCGAATGTCATCCTGCTTTCTCTGCGAGACTTACTATCCGCCATAGGTGAAGGTAACAGGGCTGAATGGCCTTCGCGCGGTGAAGAAGTGGCGGATGAGTCGGCCGACGGTACTTGGAGGGAGGATGCTGATGGCTGTGCCACCATCCGCTCATCCCTGTCTGAATGATTTCTCTTCATCGTCGATGGTGGGAGAGGTTCACCTCGGATTCCGAGGCCGTTTGACGATAGCGAGTGTGGCAGTCGTTTTGAAGCACCACTAATCGGATCCATGCCCGCCGAAATCAAGCGTTGATTGGCTCGTTCCCTATCGGATCGTAGTCGCTCGTTGTCCTGAACAAGGTGCGTACACTGCGCGCGTTGCTTCTCGATCAATTTCCACAGTTGAGAGTTCTGTTGTTGCTACGCAATGTCAATTGCGATCCTTTCGATCTGGTGATCCAAGCTCACCAGGGTATTTCGTTCAGCGACAATGTGGTCCATCGCTTTCTCAACGTCTCCGCCATGCGCTCTCATCACCGCGTCAACGTCCATCACGCCTGAGGTATGATTCCGAGGGCTACTGCTTCTTGGGCTGCCCAATCTTGGTGAAGGCATACTTTGCGCTGGAGACGCTTGCGGCGATGCTCTGCTCCGCGATTGTCGAGGGGTGGTTTGCACCGCCGCTAGATTGGCTGCGAGGTGGGAAGGGAGCGGAGAGGCTGCCATACTAGACAAGTAGGTGAGGTATTGTCGCCGAGATAGGAGAGATGCGATGCTGAGCGTTTACGAGATGTTTGTTGATGCGTGCCTGCGGTTTGCGGTGGTATATATGCTGGCCTTGGATGTGATTGCGTGAGGAAAGCGCACGAAGCAGACGCGTCGCCTTCGCCGCGACTGTGCAATCTTCGGTTATATGCAGACTCGGGAGGTCGGCTTTGTGGAAGGTGTTGAGTGTTACGAGGAATGCTGCCCAAAGCTACATCGATAGGGCGAAATGTTGTTCACCTCGAACGCGTTTCGGACGCGTTGCGCGCCGCAGAGCAACGAATCGACGGTGCGACTGGCACCACCAACACAAGACAACCGTCAGCGATAGCAGACTTGCAAGCTCTAGCGGTCAAGGTCGGACTACGAGATGCAGTGGATAAGCGAACGAGGCCCGATCGTGATATAAGCTGAGGACCTCCCGATATCACGTGTTGTGTCTTACAGGTACCCTAGTGCTTGCCTTGCCATGCCTTGGGCCATGCTTGAAGCAAGCAGTGAAGTACGCCCCCTGACTACATACCTGACCTCTTACCAAACTGCTTCGCGGTGTGCATGGCTCTGAGGAAACTGAGGCACCAATCATTCCTTGCAGCAACCGAAGGGGGTCCTGATACCCTCCGCTTACCACACCGATCTTCACCCTATCCGCCCTGTCCTCACAGCAACCGCGCCTCGCTGGGATATCAGCCACTGGCAGTCATTAATATACCGCAGTGCTTACCATCTGATCGATGAACTCAAGCACGCACGACTCTCAAGCCTTTCAACAACAACCTCGACTTGACCGATCCAAACAGCGCCTCTTCCTCGTCTCCCGCCAACTCCTTTGCCGTTGCAATGACCGCCGCCCAGAGGACAGCTGTGTCCTCTTCTTGGGGATCCCGGTCGTCGTCTTCGTTGGGAGGTAGCAGTGTGATGGTGGTCTTACCGCCCTTATAACTAGCGATCTGACGAAGCTGTTGCAGAAGATACTTCGCCAGTGCCTCTTGCGTGGAAATTGGCTCGGCAGGCGCGGACGAGAGGCGTGTCCTCTAAGGCGCTGGCGTGGAGGACGGCGGCACGACGGGAGGAGGGCATGTGAAGCGGAGATCGAGCGCTGGCCCATTGGCCGTCGTTGGAAAGAGGTGGGAGGTTAAAAGTGATGGGTCAACGTGGATCGTGATCTTCTGCAAACGTACCTTGCCCTCCCATAGCTCCCCCATCTCAGTGCAGAAGGTACCCACGCATGCACAGCCATGAGACGTAGTGGATGAGGGATGTCGTAGAAAGTCTGCGTCGGCGCCTCTCATGTCGAGTATGACATTTGATGGGCTGGCAAGCAGGTGGATCAGGTACATTTGCCGGAAGCGTTGAGCCGTAATCTTGGCGCCCTTGCCGTACGCGGCGGGATGGAAGCGGTGGGTAAGGATCGGAGTGAGGGTGAAAGAAGTTGCGGAGGGGAAGATCGACGTGTTGGCGAAAGCGTCCTTGAGCGCGGACAGCTTCGCCAAATTGTCAAGAGAGGGGAAATGACTGATCGTCAAAGACTTGGTCATACTAAAACGTGCGAGTTTGGCATCCGCATCGCACGATGGCTCAGAGAGCCGCGTGCGACGCTTTTTCGACTGTGGACCGGAAGGATCGAGGGAGGCGAGTATTGATGCCAATTGAATGTGACTTCGGATGACAATGTCGTGGAAGAGGATGGGGCAGACGAGATCGTGCACGTCGTGTGACGCGAGGGAGAGGGATGCCAGGGTTCCGAGGGTTTCGGTGTGGCGCAGAGCATGGGCAATCAAGACCAGGATCTCATCTGGGAGAGGGACGCCGAAGGATCCGGAGTTCGAGCTCGAGGATTGGGAGGTCTGTGGCGCCATGCTGACGGGAGCAAGAGCGGGTCCGGGGGTCAGGGCGCGGGGAAAATTAGACGGCTCGACGGGGGAAGGGAGGTGGCTCGACGGGAGACGGGATAAGAGGCTCTGCGGGAGATATGGTAGGGACGACCGATTGTGTTTCCACGGAAGGGCTAGTTACCCAGCGAGCTAATTTTGAGGGTTGGACCATGGTTGTTCGGCTGAGCGGAGAAGCGAGTGAGAAGAGGAGCGGAAAGAAGAGGAGAGAAATGGCAACTTAGAGGGTGGAAAGCAACGGCTGATGGCATTGGTACTCGGCGTCAGAATTTCAGAAACTTACTTTTGTTGTACACACACACACACATGCACACACCTCTCTCTTCCCAGATATTCACGCCAAGCTGTATTGAACAACCGTTAATGTAGATATCAGTATCAGTAGATCAGCGCTCATCGACCTCAGCGTCCAAGCGTGCACACGAGCTGAGTAAATGAGGCCACCTTCCCACATCTGGGAGACCCAAGACTGATGAGTACCTCACCTTACTGACAGGTGCGGACTTGACTGAAGCAGCTCAGATATCAAACAACCACACTCTGACCTTCGATGAACATGTCTACACACTGGGCTTGAGCTCCACAGGGAAGCAATCTTGGTACTATCTCACCTTGAGCTTCAGCTTCACTAGCCTCACTCCTGCCTGATCAAAGGGCATCTCGTTGACCGGTGTCAAAAGCAAGAGCAGTCTTTCGGCCGACGATTCGCGCTTTTGAGGGAAGCAATCAAGTTTCGCCAAGCTGAGAGAAGCTGAGTGGCTCTAGAGTGCTTCTCGGAGGCTGAGGAGCTTCCTCCACTCACAGGATGACCCTGACTGACCCTTAACGTCGAGTGACAAATTCCCCGATTGGGTATCGGATCTCGACAGGCACGGTAATCTGATAAGATTTTCCGAGCCGCGAAAAGAGCCAAGCCATGCAGATGGTGAACTTATAGGATCCGAGGAGAAGTTGGTGTCCAGCATGAAGCTTAGCAGCATCCCTCACTTACACTGAAATTTCTCATCATGTCTGCCAGGTATCAAAAGCCCCTCGAATCTCCAGACGAGAAGTCGCGCCCCTTCGACGATAACTCCTCTCTGGACCATCCGCGTGCTGAGGGTGCTCTGCCCGTCCTCACTGACGATGCCTCTTACCCTTCGAAACAGCTTGACAAAATCAGCACATCCACCATCATCGACATCCCTGCCAGGTACCGGTGGACTGCCCTCGCCTTCATCCTGGTCTATAGTAGTGGAGCGGCATTTACCGAGGCCACACTGGGCCCGCTCAAGTCCACCCTTCTGCGAGAGCTTAGGATCAATAGTAAGCCATCTTCCTCCTCACTTGAGCTGTCTCGGAACTGATGATATCAGATGCACAATTCAGCACAATCTCAACAGCTTCGAATATCGTCAATACCGTCCTGCCGACTATCGGAGGTATCGGTATGGACTATGTCGGAGCTGTCTAGTGAGTTGTTCACACCACATCGCCTGGCTATCCACTCACAGTCATAGCGCCGCCATGATTGCCTCGGTCTTCTGTGTCATCGGATCAGTGGTAGCGGCATCTGTGAGTTGAGCCTCACATACTCTGCAGCTGGTCACTAACAGATCAGTCTGCCAATACTGGCCATATGGGTCTTCTCTTCGGGGGGCGTATTCTGATGGGTTTTGGCTCTATCGGTACGTCTCTCGCCCACTCGTGATATACTCCTCATTCTTCTCTAGCTGACCGACAGTCATCGAGACCTCACAGAACAAGCTGTACGCACACTGGTTCAAGGGCTCTACGCTTGCCCTTGTCATCGCTCTAGACCTTTCATGGGGCCAATTGACCGCCATGATTGCCCGTCTCGCCGCTGTACCCATGTCGCAGATCAATGGGTGGTATGGCTGGGCTTTGTGGATCCCCTCAATGCTGAATATGCTCTGTGCGGGCATTATCGTCGGGTATTGGCTGTACGAACGGTCGGTACCTGCCATGTACCGTCCTAGTAACGGAAGCGATGTCCGAGGAAACAAAGGTCGTTCTGGTCCTGCTGCGATCTGGAGGAACATCAGCCAATTGTGAGTGAAGGCTCATCAGTCGCCCTTCTGCAGATGCTGACCCCCAGACCATCATTCTTCTGGATTGTATGCGGTACAGAGCTCTTCCAGAATTCCGCTCGGACAGTGTACGGTGTCAACCTCGCCGACATCCAGGAGCGTACCCGAGGCACATCAACCCTCGCAGCTGGTTTCAACTCAGCCTTCCAGTCCGTCATCCAGATCGTCACTGTTCCTATCCTCGGCATGTTCTTCGATCGATATGGCTGGCGTATGCCTTTCGTCTCTGCCGGGGCTGGGCTATACTGCATCGTCTTCGCCTTGATTGGCCTGACGACTGTCAACCCACTTGCTCCCATCATTTTGGGCTCGTTCGCGCTGGCCTTCAACGTCTTGCCGTTCATTGGGAGTATCCCTATTCTCATCAATGACGAGAGTCTGATGGGTACGGCATATGGTATCTGGTCCTCATTTGTGAGTTCAAGCCAGTCCAAGAGAGAGAAGTAGCTGATGTGATAGGTGGCATGCAACAATATTATCCTGGAGATCGCCACCGGAGCCATTGTGAGTTTTCGCCCAAGTCTGTTCTGACAGAGCAGCAAGATCGGACCTCCAATCAGTCTTATGACAGAGTCATTTACTTCCTGATCGCCATCAAAGCCTTCCAAGTGCTACTAGGCCCGATCTATGACTACCTCGACGGGAAGCTCCTAGGCCACTCTCTGCGCAAGTCCGAGGCGGCTCGCATCGCTCTGCAGAAGGAGCAAGAAGCGAGAGGAGAGGAATTCAAGGGGTGGAAGGTCAAGAAATGGGTGTTCTGGGTGTTTGGCGGTCAATTGGCCAGTATGATCTTGGTATCGTGGATTGTGAGTGCGCCCACCCGTTTAGAAGTATGGTAAGCTCACGCTTCAGATTTACCTCGTTTACACTATCGGTCTTCGACAAAGGTAGATGCTGTTTTGAGGCATGCATATGGTTTCTTTGTGCGCGCCCAGCCGTCTTCTTCACAAACAGATAGATCGAACAGAGCCCAGCGCTAGCTTTATCTCGCGAAGCGGACAAGGCCAATGGACTGAGTTCAGCATCTTTCAGCATATATGAAATCGATGCTAGCAAATCAACATTGCACAACGATACATCTCGCGTGGTAGCCTAACTGAGAGACGATAAGCCCTTCCGGAGACGAGATTGCCCCTTGGCTTGATGTAAACTACGTAGAGCTAGACACCTCGTATTCGTTGTCCTCCACCCATCTGTACGCATCGACAGCGTACAACTCCCCCCGGGTTTCGTTCTTGCGTACGACGAGTCCCGCATCAGTCCACGTGTATCGAGCGGCGGGTAGCGTAGCCTGAGGATAGTCCACCGCGGAATCAGCATCGTATAGAGAGACCCATAGGCCTTCGTCGGGGTAGGAAGCCTTGAGGCGCAATACGTATCTGCAAGCGATCAGCATCGTGTCCCGAAACAAGTTTGCGACGAACATTTCCTCGCCGCATTTTAGCTCCAATGATGATTTATTGATGCACCTATTCTCCCCTTCGACCGGTATCAACCAGTCCGCCAGGGCATCGGGGGTATATGTGAATCTGGTCTCATGAGTTCTGAGCAAGGACATAGGGCAGAGACACTCACAATGCCTGAGCTTGTTTTCCTTCGCTGACATGGGTGAAGTACACGTTCTCCTTTTCACCCGCTAGACCTCTTTCGCTGAGAGCTGCTGAGCGCTGAGCGTTGAAGTCCATTATTCGGCTCTTCAGACGTTTGCGCCCCGACTCCTGCAGCGTTGATTTTCGGTATTCCTAAAAGATCAGCTTAACTACGGGAAGCCAACCAGAGACTTACCGGTATACGCTCCACCTGTTCGATCATCAAGCTGAAACCATCATGTCCATTCCCCCAGCCTTGACTCCGAAGGCCGTTCTTCACATTCCCCACATACAGCGTCAATGGCGGTAATATGCGGAATATCACGCTGAGACCATCCGCCTCCACCTCCCTCTCCCGATGATCTGGGTCGAGATCCTCATCCTTTGTCCAAGCGATATGACCACCGTGGACGAGCATGCAGCCCAACATCGAGTCATCGGTGTAGACCTGCGTGCCCCAGATTTCGCCCAACCGCACCTCGTCCGGCTCATTCCCGTGAACAGGATCTGCCGCCTGCATCCCCATGACTTCACTGCGGCATTTGAATTCCGCCGCAGTCCAGCCGTCCTCATTGGCTAGCTTCCACGCTCGGCCAAGATATCCCGGTCCGACCCGAACATCCACTCTACCTCCTAGCCAGTCCCGCTCCAATCCCAAAGCCCCTATGGTCCTCCCGTTGTACTCGTAAGAGTAGGATTTGCCGGTTTGATTATCGACCCACCAGCGGCGAACGACCTTGTCCTCGATCGGCGTGGCTGGTTTTCCGACTTCGGTCAAATCTCGCCAATCTCGTCGAGGAGCAGGGGCAGCTGTCATGGACTGCCGGTGGACTTTGACGGGTTGAACTGCATGGCTGTCCTCCTTCTTCCGCTTTCTCGCAACGGCCGTCACCGCTGCTGTGGCTGATCGCTTGTTCTGTTCCTCGACAGCCAAGTCCAGCCGCGACCGGTTCTCTCTGGGGTCACGCTCCCGCTCGCGCTGCCGATCGTTGTACAGATAATCCCTCTCTCGCTGCGCCACCGATTGCTGGTTACCATTCGAGGCTGGTGTAGGATTACTCGGTAGGGGTTCCGCCTTGTAGTTATATGGTCGAGGTTCGCGAGTAGGGGCGACTTGACTAATCATCGATCCTGGTTCTTGTGGATAGCCAGGTCGAGCGCCGGTAGTCGCCGACTTATTCGATGCGGCAGCAGCGGCCTTTCTCCTCTCATCATCCTCCCTATCCCTCCGTCTCACATCCGCCAAGAAAGCATCCGCCTGAGCCCTCTTCATATCTTCGCGCTGAAGCAATTCGCGTTGCCGCCGTTCGCGCTCCGCAAACTCTCGATCTCGCACAGCTTGCGCCGCCCGATCTCTCTCCCTTTCTCTCTCTCTTTCCCTTTCCCTTTCTCTTTCCCGCTCTCTTTCCCGTTCCCTCTCCCGTTCTCTTTCCCGTTCCCTATCCCTCTGATACACGGAAACATCGGGAGCGGTGCCGTTTCCCGAGGTACTTGCGGGCACGTTCTGGGCGTGGCCCAATGTGTAGCTAGGAGAGGCCGTATTACCAGCAGCTTGTCGAGCGGGAGGATGATAAGTGGCGGTATAGGAATAGGGGTAGCCGCTGGCCGGTCGCGGCGGGACGTTACCGTTCCCTGGAGGGTTACTGGATGATGATGAGGGTGGAAGTTGCGGTGCTGGTGTCTGCGAGGGAGGCCGAGTTGTAGGGGATCGGGAGACCTCCTGACGGCGAGCCTCGGTCACAGAAGTGTATGGGTGGGACTGATGGGGAGGTGTAAACTCGCGCCGAGTCCCGGGGGGGGCAGATGGTAATTGCTGTACAAGTCCCCCACGAGCGGATGATGATGATCCAGTCCGGTGATGAGCGATTTGTCCATTTGATGCGCTTTGAACATCACGCGCGTTATCAAATGGGCTGGGCAAGATACGTCCCATTGTAGAGAAGCCAGGACGTACGTTGCCCGGGGCAGGCTGTGGCGAAACACTAGGCGCCTGCTGGTTGGCTGTCGGAGGTGGAGACCGGCCCGGTGCGCGCAATTGGGCGGTAGCGCTTCGGTATGTATCAGCTGGGGGTGCTCCTCCAAAGGTGTATGGCCTTGGTGCAGCTGCTGCGGGTGGTGCTGGCATCCCTGGAGTCCGCTGACTGGTCGAGAGGGGAGGGAGATGTGGGACAGCAGGTGTTGCGTACCCCGGTCGGTCTAAGGAAGCTATGGGCGCTGTGTGAGGGTGCGCATGATGGTGATGATGGTGATGAGGTGTGGATTGGGGAATGGAATGGGTGTGAGCGGTCGGCGAGGTGGAGGAGGCTACGATATGGGTCAGCTGCGCCGGATGTATGTAGACACTTGATGCCAGACGGTGTCCACTCACCCCCTTCAGGTGCTCTAGTCAGCTCAGCCGCCACTGCGGGAGTTGACGGGCTAGCCACGCTACCGCCTCCGTTCTGCACCGGTCGTGGCTGGTCCATACTGCTGCAGCGAGAGGTGGATGTCCGGTATGGGGAATGATTGTGAAGCTTGAAGGAAGATTGCTTCACTTGGCTTGGATTGACGAAACACGCCGAACTCCGGCCGAGCTCAGGGTAATTGATAAGGTTCTGACGTGGCACAATATACGCGTTTCATGCGCACGGATGTATGTTCTACAGCAGCTACAGCTTCCTAGCCTTGACTTGCATCCATATCCGATACATCTTGAGCTTCTCTTTCCGGTTGATGAGCTGAATCATAAGCAGTGATGGCGCAAGAGAAGGCAAGAACGCTCACCAATCGGCGATCTTCACCCAATTGATCCACCTCGAACATCTTCCCCTGCGCTGCGCCCTCTCCGCCCTCTGCGGCCACTCGGGGAGCGGACGATAGCATGCCTTCCAACTCTTCTTTGGTGAAGAAGTAAACTCTGGTACCGTCCCCTCGAATGTACAAGTTCGGTACATCGGGATCCAGCAGTCGGTCCTTCTTTATCCGGAGTTGGGCGAGGTCGTGCCGGCCATAATCCCGAACGAGGAGCAATCCACCAGGTCTGAGAGCCTGATACGGTCAGCCAGATTCCCTTTGGGCTGATCAAGACTCACGGTAAACATGTTATGTACCGCCTGCTCCCATTCCTTGGGATGTAGAGCTGAGAGCACAAAGATCGCTGTGATGATATCGACTGATCCTGGCGCGACACCCTCCGGTAGAGTGTAATCTACCCCTTCCGCTGTCGTTTGCGGCTTCGAAGTGATGTCCCACACGCCGGCATTGAGTATACCCTTGCCATGCTCAGCTCTGGGATACATGGGGTTTGACTGATGATCAGCTTAAGCGATCAGCCGAGTAATTCGAAGCTCACCTTGACAACTTCCACAGCTTGCGCCGAGTAGTCTGTCGCCCATAAAATCAAGTCCGGGTTCTCATTATGCATCAGCAGCGGGTACACAGTATTGCCTGCACCCTAAGGATCAGCTCGTGGGAGTTCATGACTCACGCATCCGACTTCCAGAATGGTTTTCGCTCCTGCCTGTCTCCGTCAGCGGAGCAACATGTACCGGTCCGAGAGTCTTACATCCGCTTCTGTACATGCAATCAATTCGGGGAACTCAAGACGTAGCCATGCTCGATCTTTAAAGAATCTGCTCTATCAGGTCTAGGAGATTGGCAAACTTACGCCTCCTTGTGCTTTGAGTAGAACTTGTCCCAAAACCAAGCTGGCCTCGCGTTGTAGTCACCTTGACCATCAGTTACTGCGAAGATGTATTGAACCAGATCAACGTACCTCTGCTCTCCTCCTTGACAGGCGTCGCTCTGTGTCTCTCCATGATGACCTCTGCGCGCTCGGCGAAGTCATCTGGCAGCTCGACGTGATCCCTATCACATGTCAGTCCTGGAGGTGTATACCATCAACCATGACTGGCTTACCATGCATTGTGGCTCCAAACATCCTGATCGCCATCCAGTATCCTAGCGCCAAAGTTTGACCCGACAGGTGGTCCATCAGGGTTATGCCATTTCTGAGCAGCGGTTCGCTTCGACGGACCAGCTTCGGGTTGAATTACGAGCTCCTCCTCGGCTATATCCAAGGAAGACGCGACCTCTGATGCCATTTGAGCTGCCGTCTGGATCCCTCGTTGACGTGTGAGATGGTTGGAGAACGTAACAGCTGTACGTTTGAGCATGTATAGTGCTAGAGCGGTACTCAAACGCAGCGGGTGTGCGTTAAAGTTTCAAAATTCGGTTTGGTGCGCACGGACAACTTTACGTCAGCTATTTGGCGGGAATGTTCGGCCGGGGAATGCCGATGAGTGATTCAGGGATGCGTTCGTCGCGAAACCGCAAGCAAGCAAGCAAAGAACTCTCTCCGCACCTACATCTTCCACCACCACACTATAGCGGCCATGTTCACCCCTGCCCTCCGATCCACTGCCTCGTCCGCTCTCCGAAATGGTGTCGCCCGCTCTGCCGCAGCACCTGTCGCTAGGGGCATGGCCACGACCGTCGAGGAGCGAAGAGTGGGTCTTTCTGCTCCGTACTTGAGTTCACTGCTGATGTAGTAGCTGCCCTCCAAATTTGGCGGTATGTTTGTACTACTCCATCGTCCGACTTTGATCTAATGTACAGGCAAATACACCGTCACCTTAATCCCCGGTGATGGTATCGGTAAAGAAATAACCAACTCGGTCAAGGACATCTTCACCGAATTGAAGGTACCAGTGCAGTTCGAACAGCACGATGTGTCGGGCGAGACTCCAGGTGGGGACGAGCTCTTCCAGCAGGCTATGGAAAGCTTGAAGCGGAATAAGGTCGGACTAAAGGGTAGGTGGATTCCAGTATAGGGCTGATTCCAGGTATCCTCTTCACACCCGCGGATGCCACTGGCCACAACTCTTGGAACGTCGCCATGCGTCAAACCCTAGACATCTACGCTTCCGTCGTCGTCTGCAAGACCCTCCCTGGCTTCCCCACCCGCCACGAGAATGTTGACTTTGCCATTATCCGTGAAAACACCGAAGGAGAGTACTCGGGTCTTGAGCACCAGAGTTTCCCCGGTGTCGTTGAGAGCTTGAAGATCTCAACGAGGGCCAAGGCTGAGCGGATCGCGCGATTCGCCTTTGACTTTGCCATGAAGAACGGCCGCAAGGTGGGTTATTGTATATCACGAGTGGACTGGACTGACACCCCTGCAGAAGGTCACATGTGTCCACAAAGCCAACATCATGAAGCTCGGTGACGGTCTTTTCCTCAACACCTGCAAGCGAATCGCCGAGACCGAGTACGGTCACACCGGTATCGAGTTCGACTCGATGATTGTCGACAACACCTCCATGCAGCTCGTGTCCCGACCTCAGCAATTCGACGTGATGGTCATGGTGAGTGGACTCAACGTGCCGGTGGCAGTCGAGCTGACCTCATAGCCCAACTTGTATGGTAACATTGTCAGCAACATCGGTGCTGGTATGTCTGTCCCTCTGTGTGTTAGTGTCCTGGCTAATCTCCAGCGCTCGTTGGTGGACCCGGTGTCGTTCCCGGATGCAACTTCGGCCGCGAATACGCCCTCTTCGAGCCTGGATGCAGGCATGTCGGCAAAGACATCATGGGTACCAACAAGGCCAACCCCTCCGCCATGGTACTCTCCGCCACAATGATGCTGCGACACCTCGGCCTCGAGACTCAGGCCAACACTATCGCATCGGCAGTGTATGATGTTATCCAGGAGGGCAAGGTCCGGACTGCTGACATGCGTGGCGGTGAGTGTTTTCGCTAAAAGTTTTGGCAGAGTCGAGACTGACAAGCAGGTTCCGCATCTACCTCCGACTTTACCAAGGCTATCCTCGCCAAGGCTACATAGGCACCCCATCAGCGAACTCTCGCACGATGATAGGAATGAAGTATGGATGTGTGGCGTTGTTGAACTAAAATCGCGTTTGCAGCATGCACGCTTGGTGCTCATAGAAGCCGCTCGGCGCACAGTATCTGTGCGTGGGACACCGATGGGCGACGTCGCTTTTGGCACAAAGCATGGTGCCTGTCCGATACGATCTGCCCGAACCTGATCTTTCTCCCATCTGCTAGATTATTACACCACCGCAATTCCTACCGCACCATATCTCAAGCTAGCAGTGATGTGCCTTGCACTTGCACGCAAGGTACTGCTTTGCGATTGAAGCCTGCCACACTGTGGCCGACAGTCTCAAAGACTCCGCCAAGCGCCTCACGAACTCTAGCACTGGCATTGAACCATAGCCGTTGCCTTCTGCCCCCTCGTCACACCTGGATACGATCCTGAGGCCTGAGTTACAAACGCGGAATCAATTTGAAACCTGAAACCCTGGTCCGAGATTTACGGCATTGTGGCGTTTCAGACTTGTTTCATGTCACATTCCTCGCCAAAGTGGCAGTACCACCTTTTCGGTGCACAAATCATGCAAAACGATCATTCATCTTGCTAGCTTGAACCTCTGGGGGGTCTGTGAGTGCAAAAACAAGACAATCCACAGTGGGGATTGAACCCACGACCACCTCCGCTTATAAAATCCAAAATCGGAAGAAGGCATGCTACGACTGCACCATGCGGACATCGAAAAACACCCCTGACGCACCAATATGTCCCTATTGCGCTTGCTGATCACAGGTACTCGCTCCATCTCACGCCGGGTCGAAGTCGCCGCACCGTTGATAAGATACGCTTCGGCGCTTGTCAAATGGTCCAGCCCATATCGCAGATGATAAGTGTCGAGCTGCAAGGCCGCCTGGACCGTCAGCATGTAGCATGTGTTCGGGTTGCGCATTGTTCTCTGTGACTTTCCATCATTTGTTACTGTATTCAGTGGACTGAGGCAGCACAGAGCGATGGCATTCCTACCAGGGCACCGTAGTGTTTGCAATTGAATGTACTTGTCGGACGCGATCAGTCAGGTGAAAGTGCCACGAACGGGACGGATGCGTATATCCGATCCCGGATGTATATCCTGCCAAATGCCGTAAAATCCACCTTGCAGCTTGCCGCTCTGCAGCTATCGCGAAAGTCACAACAAAGCTCAAAGCAGACGATCCTTCAATATTCAATAGCCTGCAATTATCAACGAGTTTGCACCCCCGATATCTCCGCTCAGCATGTTCACCTGCAGGTGATTCTCGGGCCTCAAGCTCCAGTCAAGTCTGAAATTCAAAGGGCTCGGCTGACCCTGCAGATGGGCCTATTGCGCCACAATTTGCGGCTCGCTTTCCCAACTCGACGAGCACATCTCTGGCCATATCGAGGATGCCACACCTGTGCCACTCAAAGGTGTCAAGCGCCGAAAGATTGCTCCAGGAGTTTGGGTCAGCCTGAGTCGCCGCACGGCGCCACTGGGAGGGCTAGAATCGCAAGAACGCAGTTTTCAGCGGATCTCAGGTGCGTATTTTCTCACCCTTGGTGCGCTGGAGCCGACTAGAAGCGGCTGATTTCCCAGACATTCTTCCTCCACACCAATCGCAGGGAGGAGATACTAGCATTTCGACTGACACAACCTACCCTATCCCTTCGTTTCCTCAGCCCCCCGTCTTACCCTTACCCCTCTTAGCCGATCCCATGCTCGCCGAAGGAAGCCAATATAGCGCGGAAGAGCTTCGCCGAGAGATCTTTTCCAGTCAAATCGAGGATGCTGAGGCGGCGGACGAGATGCTGCAGGACTATTCTCATCGCGAGGTGTCACATACGGATCTGGCAGCGGACTCGCCGTCTTCACAAAAACATACCTCGGTTGTCCGACGGCGCTCGGCCAGTCCCTTCCTCCCGCCTACACAGGCATACTCTACCCAGCTTGAGGTGAATCATCTTCTATCGTCGAGCATCGAAGAGCCTCATTCGCAGAGTGCAACTTTCCCTCCTCCTACCCAATCGACCCAAGGCAGCCAGCCAGAGCAACGCTCGGGTGACTACAGCATGGAAATCGGTCGAGCGGAACCGTCTCAGCTTCCCGCCTTATCCCCGCCAGATATCATCTCGCAGGCCATGCCTCCACCCGCGGTGCCCATCGTGAGGCGAGCATCTGTCAGTCGTCCATTACTATTCGGCTCAGCTTCTGCTCTGATCGATGCGGGAGGGATCAGCAGAGCGACGGACGCTGTTGGCAGAGAAAATAGTGGTCATGGAAGTCCGGTCGTTCCACCAAGGCGCAGTGTGGGTTTCAGCTTCGGAAGTCAGTTGGGGAGTAGCAATCCGGAGGACAAATCTGGATGACGGGAAAAGGCAGAATGAACAAAGATCTACCTATACCTGTACCTTAGCATACTATACATTATAAACAATACTTTACTGAACTCTATATGCTCCATCTGCTGATGCTCTGCAGTAAAAGAGGCTAGGGGCTTCCGCAGATCAGGCGTGACTAGCCCACACCTTGTCCCAAGCTGCCCTACCGCCGGTCTCAATCACATCTCCATGGCAGGGGATGAGTCGGTCCCATTTGAGAGCGTGGATAGGGGCAATCTCTTTCTTGAACAGACTACGAATCAGCTCCATTCGTCAAGGCGAGACTCACGCCTTGTCCTTGTAAAGACCGCTGGCCATCACGGAGTGCACTTTGCCTCCAGGAGCCATAGAAGATCCACCACCGAAGAGCTTCATCAATGAGGGAAGTCCGCCCGAGCGACTGTATTGTTCGGTTGCTGGCAAGTTGAAAAGCATGTCTGCCTCCACGAGCGTTCCTGATGGAGCGTGGTGAAGCACGAGCTCCTCGTTGGCGTGAGATGAGACGTGGTGCAGGGAGATCTAGGGTTAGAGAGAACGATCCCGAGCGCTCACCTCATCCTCGAAGCCGTATTTCTGTGTCTCGCCACCCAGACCGAAGAGACCTGTCCACTTGACGTCAGGGAGCTTAGTCTTGAATCGCGAAACTCCGATCGTGCTGTTTATCAGCTTAGGTGTTGATGAACATTTCTGATTGAACTCACGCAGCATGAGGATACGCCTGAGTATACTCCTTAAAGCTCATCCCGTGCTCTCCATCTGGAGTGACGAGCCACTTGACGTCGCCACCCATACCCGAAAGGACCTCTGCGGTGGCTGGAGTGTGGGGATGCGAAACGTAGACGAGGACATCTCCAGATGAGTGTTTGATGGCTGTGCTTCTACCTCCGATGGGAACAACTCCAGCACGAGCCTCATCGTTCAGCGCGATAGTCCATGTCTCCAAAACAGGTGGACTCACGAAAGGAACCGAGAAGGTAACGATTCCTGGAACAACCTCCCTGATCACCAGAGACTTGTCCACCTTGTTCTGACTCCGCTTGAGAATCTCATCATAACTCTGCGCCACAGACAATTGGGCCGTCAGGTCATGCCCGCTAGGTGGGTTGACGACGGCTGGATTGCTGGTCACATGAGATGGCGCAGGGGCCTCAATAGGAGCGGACATGTTGAGTGATCGGATGGGGTGTAAATGTGAGAAGCAGGACGTATAGCTGATCCGTCTCAAGCGCAGATGATGTATGAGCTGGCGGGATGAAATTGCTGATTGAGTGTTGCTATGCACGATGTAGCGATGCTCGGTCGACGAAATACGAAAGTTGAGACCGAGCTGAAATTGACGTCATCAGCTTGACAAATCCTCGCCGGCCCCCTATATCCATGATGCATCAGACATCCAGGATCTCGCTGGCGCGTACAGCATGCCTCCTATCGCGTACAAACCCGTATGTACATGCAAAATCTACAGATCCGACCGATGCAGAATATCACAACACGGCAGGGCGATCCTTCCAGAAGTTCCTTAAGTTCAAGTCATCTTGGTTCTCGACCTCCACCTTCATCGCCCCATCCGGGATGTACTCCTGCGCTTCGTCCATCACGATAGTATAGTCGACATATGTATCCAGGGCGTTGACTGATCGCGGATGAGACGTCGCAAACGATGGGTGCAGAAGTGTGTTGACAGTGACATGTCCATCTGGGTAGTCACGCTCCGGCCGAGCAAGAAACGGATTACGAGGGGAAAGAAATCGAGACTCTTGAGGTGCGTCGAGGCTACAACGGGAAGCTTCGTCGAGTGGGAGCCAGGAGTCGAGGTGCACAGGCGATTGTGCACGCGGCGGAGTGAAGAGTTGATCGCGAAGGGGAATGCTCAGGGTTTGCAGATTCTGGCCGAAGGCAGGTGCCAGAGGCTGGCGGTACGGGAGCGTAGCGAAAGGCTCGCGGTGGACGAGTGGGCGGATCGACTTTGGCCTCAGAGGGAGCGCCTTCTGCCGCATACTCGGTAGCGGTGGCCGGAAAGGCAGCAGCTCTTGTTTGTCGACAGATCCGGTTTCGGACTTTCGCGACATTGCCGGCATATGCTCGAGCGGCGCTGGATTTGTATGAGGTTGAAGGCGGATATGAGGACGTGCTCGATGTGTAGACGCTTCCATAGCATCCACTATTACGGGACTGCCCGGTTTGGTATTGATAAGAGGGTCCGGATATGACGGATCTATTGTGAGATTGGGATGAACGAGTCGCCTCCTGCTGGCCGGAGGATTGTAGATGCTCATGTGAGGGAGGCTGATTTTGGACGGTTTCGTTTTTGGTAGCCATCCGGCAAGTGTACGCTTCGGGTCAAACTGTATCGGTGAGGCATGCGGCGCCGGGACGTTAAGCGGGATAACATCTTTCCATGTTTTTCGCTCGAAAGGTGCTGCGCGTGCCTCGACGTGTTGTGGGGAGAAATGCGGATCGCAAGCCGAGCTAGGACGATTGTACCTCTGCGTGACATTGTCCGATTGCACTGAAGGCGGATGCTCATGCTCCTCCCTGTACCCTTCATTTGAGCCGGACGCCCGAGCTGGATGACTCCTATTGGAGATCGGATTTGGTTCAGGCTTAGGACAAGTGGCTTCGATGTCGACTTCACTTGCCAGCCTCGATGCCGATTCGCGATATCCATATGAAGGGGATGGCTGTCGCAGACTTTTGACACTAGTGGATGCACGGGCACTCGACCAGGCTGTTGAGTTCGTGCGACCCGCCGGGGGAAGTCGGGCGAGTAATGGTCCGGTGCGGAAAGGGAGCGGTTCCCCAGGGCCATGTTGGGGCGGGGGGAGGCTCGACATTGTGCCGGCTTTGATAGGACCACCAGACTGTTTGCGGCCATGCCATTCTGCCATTGTCGCAGGAGCACCACCCCTTCGATTCTTACGCCAAGAATCTCTCCAATCCGGGTCCAGTATCGGCCGAGCTGGGCATCAGCATTGCGTCAGTCAGGACCCACCTTCTGCTATAGACTGGCGTCTCCGCGGTCGGACTGGCGCGGAAGATGCCCCTTTCTTAAGGAAGCCCTTCGTTGTACCCGGCTTCAACTAACGGGTCAGTGAAACCCCATTGCTCCATGTCGTTGAACTTACAGTCAATCTCTCCACCGCAACATTCTTCGCTTCGAATTGCAACATCAAAGTCGTCCCATCCACAGCTCCTTTCCGCCTCTTGGCAGGAGGCATGTATCGCACTTCTGACCCAGATGACTCTGATCCCACCTGTGTATCGCGGAGCGGGCGGTGACTGATGGGAAGATTAGCGAGGGGTGCGCGCCGGATTGCCGCCTTGTCTCTGCGTCGGAGTTTGCGCTCGTCTCGGCCTGCTAAATCAGCCATTTCGAGGAGCCTCCGAGTCACAGTGCAGACGTACGCTTTGCAGAACTAGTGTCACTCGCCGATCCGCCATCCTCCAGTTGCATTCCCGAGTCCACCACCGGACGTCCATCTCGTCGCCTCCTGCCAGATTGTGGCGCATCTTCGCCCTCGGTATCTCCCCTATTCCCGTCTACATCCCTTCTAGCAGTATAAGCCTGCTTCGATGGGCCAGCTACTGGCCTTCTCCCCATGACCTCTTCACTCCACTTGCCAAGACTGCTCTCGTCCCCATTCGCCCAGTGGCTCGAAACCCTCTCGAAGCCATTTTCCTGCTCATACAGAAATCGCTGGTGGCCTTCGGTGACATAGCTTGCCTGCTCTGGGCGGATAGAGGATAAGTAGCGATGAATGTGTTCATTGGGGTACGGCGCCTGATGTGGGATTGTGAGGATTGGGGGATTGGCTGACATCTTCACGACTGAGTGCTGTGCGGTCGATATGTGCGGCTGAAGTCGTCCTCGGCGTCAAGATTCGAGGCAATCTATGTATAGGCTGCTGGTCTATCCCATTGGCAAGGTGGCGAGCCAACAGCGGGATGATGTACAAGGTATAAAGCGAAGTGAAGAGACGGACGGATGAGAAGTGTTTCAGATCTCAAATTCTCAAATCTCAAACCTTCAATTGCACTTCATTCGCGTGTAGCTCACCACGCCCATATACACTGCTGACAATGAGCGATGGGTCCCTGCTTCACGAGCTGACTCCAGGAGAGACATACCAGATCGACAGCGACGAATATGACTCGGGTGATGAAGGAGAAAACATCGCAGAGGCAGAATATGACCAGCTGGTGTCTGAGGGTGCGTCTCACGAGCGAATGTAGATGTGATGCCCTACTGACATTACAGCGGAGAATGGCTTCTCGGACGAAGAAGTCGCTGCGCTCACTACTGAACTCAGAGAGAAGGGCCTCGTCAACTTTCTTCGGGACTACCTCATCCCAGTATCTGGGCCTGGATCCAGTCTGAGGAAACTGCTGCTCGGACTCGGTGCCATCCCGGTATGTTCTTTAAGCGAAGCTTTACTGATCTCAGCCACCTCATCTCCGCTCAGCATCAACTCCTGATATCCAGCTCCTGCCCTACACCAAGATCGTACTCTCCCGTCTGCTCCGACGACGGGCAAGGCTGCCGGCTTATAATAGCGTGGATGACGCGGTGACTCTGCTTGCTGGAGCGAAGAACATCATTGTCCTCTCTGGCGCTGGTATATCGACATCATGTGGTATACCCGACTTCCGGTCAGCAAATGGACTGTACGCCCAGATACAAGAGGAGGGGGAGTACGATCTCAATGATCCTCAAGAGATGTTCGACATCCGGTATTTTAGGGAACAGCCAGAGGTGTTCTAGTGAGTGTAGCCGGAAGTTCTGCAGCTGACTTCTAGCTCATTTGCCAAACAGATTTACCCCAGCAACTTTGTACCCTCGCCATGCCATAGATGGATCAAACTGCTCGAGGATAAGGGCAAGGTGAGCACGGTACGGTCCAGGCTGACGATAGCTTCTTCGCAACTACACTCAGAACATTGACACACTCGAGACTCTCGCCGGGGTGCGGAATGTCCTCCAATGCCATGGGTCATTCGCGACAGCCTCGTGCCTTCGCTGTGGTCATCAAGTCCCCGGATCTGCCATCGAAGCGGACATTATGCGCCAGTCGGTCCCAAAGTGCGATAGATGTTTGGCGGAGCGAGCAGCTTCCAAGGCGTATTTGGAAAGCCTGAAGGGCAAAGGGAGAGGCTCAGGGAAGATGGGTTGGGATGGCGGAGATGAGGAGGAGGAGGATGAGTGGGGAGGTGGGGAGCCAGGTATTATGAAAGTGAGATATTTCGATAGATCTTCGCTGATTCCTCCAGCCGGACATTACATTCTTTGGACAAGCCCTTGACTCCAAGTTTGATCAAAGTCTTTTTCGCGATCGGGAAAAAATTGACCTACTTGTCATCATCGGCACATCGCTCAAGGTAGCACCCGTCAGCGAAGTCTGCAGTATGTCTCGTCGCATATGCGTAGCTGACGTACAGCCCACATACCACATTCCGTGCCTCAAATCTTCATCAACCTCACCCCTGTAGCACATGTTCAGCCCGACGTGAGTTTATGACCTACGACGTGATCAGATTCTGACTGGACAGATCTGCTTGCTCGGAGATGCGGACACGATTGTGACATATTTGTCTCACCGTTTGGGATGGAGCATACCACCACCACCATCACCAAGTGCGGACACCCAGCAACATAGGGCACCGGCTGTCATCGCAGACCCCAATAATGTGCAGTTTGCCTCGGGTGTCGGTCCACTGTGAGCCTGATAGATGTTTAGCTCTTGAACTGCCTCGACAGCTGACGTATAGATCTCACATGCACATGCTGCAACTACCCGACGCCAAGGAGGAGAACTCCGGACGATCCGAAGCGACACTGGTGGACGATGACATGGGTGGCGGATGTGCTAATGGGTCGATGGAGTCGCCCTTCAATACTGCGCCGGGATCAAGACCCTTCACGCAGACATCGCCGTCCGCTGCTGAAAGACCAGCCAAACGCCACCGGGTGGAGACTAGCGTCCAGGGATGAGGAGGTGAGAACGCATGTAGCTCTCTCGTGTGTTGTGCAGTATAGCCAGACTCATATTTGCGTGGGCGTCCCAGGCCGGATCTGTCACTCGGAGGACATCACCGCAGGGCAGAGTCCACCTCAGCACAAGTCTGTCGGTCCTCAGGCCTCAGAAGTCCCCCGGGACCTGTGGAAATCTCGCGGTCCCACACCAATTCCTGCTGTGGTGCCTCGTCACTTGCTCGTCACACATTACTGTGCATATCTGTATACTATACTGAGAGAGGTTCTCCATCGCCTAGTGGAGTGGGACGGAGAACTTGATTCGATGGTCACCGCAGTCGTCACCGTACGCTAGCACATCACGGCCCTCGAAGCGATGACAGCATCTGACCAAACGACAGGGGTCAAGCCGAGGTCTGGGATTGGGCTTCATCAGGCAGCTCCTGAATAGGCCACAGTATACTCGTATCATCGCTGCTGCGCGGACAATCGACCAGCATGGAGAGCTCTGCAGACTGAGGGACGAGAGCGATGGCCGGATAGGAATCGTCAAGCTCGGCGAAATTTCAGATGTCGAGAGTTGTCAGGTGGGTCTGACTCTGTGGTTTATTGTCCACCCTAGTCCTGCCTGATGCGAGAAGAAGACGGCTGATCACTCAGAGATGTGCGGATGAAGTCAAAGACCTAGCTCCAGAGGGTGTCAATGTCCTGTAAGTCTACTTCTGGTAGTTCACGCCAGCGTCCACAGCTGACGTTGTGCTAGGATCAACAATGCCGGTTTCGCCAATCAACCTAAACCCATGACACCTCTGGACTTGACTACCGTCGAAGGTGCTGTAGATCTACATCGCACCTGGTCGGTAAATGCCTACGGACCGCTCCTCTTTTCGACAACGCTTCTGGACAATGGTCTGCTGGTCGCAGCGCCGGAGTCTCCCCGGCATCCCGCGTCCTCAGAGTCCTCATCTCAACCTCCGATTATCTGCAACATATCCTCGGGACAGGCATCTCTTACTTATGCCAACGAAATTTGGACGGGCGGATCACCCCGGGATGAGCTGTATTTCCACCCGGTTTACGCATGTAGCAAGGTTGCTCTCAGTGGAGTGACGATGCACATGGCAAGGATCCTACGGGTAAGTAGCTAGTCAGTGATCGAGCTGATGACAGGATCGGGTCGTTGTCGGTCAAGTACACCCGGGATGGATCAAAACTACTATGGGTCGGACATATGCGAACCTGACGGTGGACGAGTCCGCTGGAAAAGTGTGAGTGGGATGTTCTGATTTGCCGAGCTGAGTATCAGGCTCGATGTGATCTCAACGTGGACAACATTGAAGCACAGCGGACAGTATCTCAACGAGGAGGGGCAAAGATTACCATGGTGAATTTCGCAATCACGCCAAACAGGATGTGTAGTTTGACGACCCGGCGGCATCATGCCAGGATGCACAGGCGAGTAACTGAGTACTGACTTACAAAGCTGTCCAAAGTGGGCCGCTGGGATCGTTTTGTGCGTGCACATGTGTAGAGGGGCGAAGGTCGCGGAGCAGACAAGTATGTCCATGCGGAATGCGGAAAAGTGTTCGATCAATCGCTTACCGTGAAACTGGAATGACAGTTGATGCTCTGTGAGCTCCTTCCAAACTTGTTCCCGATGCCAGCCATTACGACGGCCCTGTCATGTGTCAGCTATGCCAGCTACTGTAGCCGCCACTCTCGGTCATAGAGTACATCACATGCACAATTGCCCGAAGGGGAAGTAAAACATTGCGGGAAGATAAGGGGTAAATGACGTAACACTCAGATGGGCTGCGCTATCATGCCGCAGAGGTTATCCAGTCTCTTCCCTCTTCATCTCCATATCTCCCTTGTGTATAAACATACCCCCACGCGGAGACCAGTCCAACATGTCGGAGGACAAGAAATCTAAGGGGACAGGCTATGTTGCCGACCCGTCGGCATCCGATACCTCGGTGACGAATCAGCTTGAGGGCATGGGGTATAAGCAGGAGATGAAGCGGAACTTGGGTATGGTCAGCGTGTTGGGACTGAGTTTCGCCATCATGGCTGTTCCATTTGGAACCAGTACGACTCTAAACATCGCCTTGACGGACGGTGGACCAGTCACTATCTTGTATGGGGTACGTTAGACGTTTTTCCGGGAGTAAAGCGATTCCAGCTGATAAGAGGTAGTGGATCTTCGTATCCCTGGTGTCCCTGGGAATGGCTGCCAGTCTGGGCGAGATGTGAGATTGATCCGGCATTCCTGTGTTCTGAGCTGATCACCATAGCTGCTCTGTGTATCCCACGTCAGGCGGTGTCTACTGCGAGTGCTACTTCCGCCCGGTCGTGTGACTCCATTCGCTAACAATACAGATTGGTCCGCAATGCTATCGACACCAAAATACTCAGCATTCGCAAGCTACCTCACTGGATGGCTGGGAACGGTCGGGAATTGGACGTACGTATTGTGCTGCCGCTGCATGCGCTTCCAGCGCTGATTATCCAGAGTGACAGCCTCAATCACGTTCGGAGGCAGTCAGCTCATCCTCGCTGCGGCCACGCTTTTCGACGAGGAATACGTCCCGACTGCTTGGCAGACTGTCTTAGTGTATTGGGCATCCCTTCTTGGCTCTCTTTTGATCAATCTCTTCTTTAACAGGTAAGCCTTTAGGCTAAGGCAAGAGACGTAGCTGATCGCGTAGACATCTTGACAAGCTCAATACTGTCTGTCTCTACTGGACAGCAGCTTCCGTCATCATGTGAGTTCTGCGCTATCATCTCGTGGACGAGAACCTAGCTAACATTCCAGTGTACGTGACGGTCTTCTTCAGATCTTCAACCGCAACTCTGACATCCACAGATCATTGTCACGCTGTTAGCAATGGCCGACCAGCGCAATTCTGCCGCTTACGCGTTTGGGGAGGTGAGCTTAGTGGTAATTCTGTGCTGATGTACAGTTCGATGCTTCTAATGCGGGCTGGCCGGGAGGATGGGCCTGGTTTGTCGGACTCTTACAGGCTGCCTATACTCTCACGGGGTAAGCTTACAAGGCCGTACCTGACTGACATCAGATACGGAATGGTGGCTGCTCTTTGTGAAGAAGTGAAAGAGCCAGCAAGAGAAGTGCCGCGCGCAATGGTCCTATCCGTTGCAGCAGCAGCCGTCACGGGTCTAGTGTACCTTGTAAGTAATCATCCAATACCGATCTGACAGCAGCTACCGATCAACTTCGTTCTCCGGGACATCCCCGATCTACTCGCTGTGGCATCGCTCCAACCAATGCCGCTGCTGTACAAGCTGGTGACTAGATCCAACGCAGCCGCACTGGGTTTGCTCATACTAAGTAAGTACCCCCTGGCAACCGAGCACTGATGTCAGTTCTCGGCATCTGGTTCTTCGCGGCCATTGGCTCCATGACCGCTGCTTCGCGGTGCGCTTGGGCGTTCTCCCGCGATGGAGGAATCCCGGGATCACAGTGGTGGCGCGTCATCAACCCTCGCTTTGGTGTTCCGCTCAACTCACTTATCCTGTCGACGGTCGTCTGCGGTCTCCTGGGCCTGATATATCTCGGCAGCAGTGCTGCATTCAATGCTTTCACGGGTGGTGAGTGCCCATTTGAGCATTTTCGAGATATGGACTTATCAACAGTCGCCACTATCTGCCTGGGAGCGTCATATGCCTTCCCAGTTCTGTGCTCTCTTGTCAGGGGTAGGAAGCTGGTCAGAAACGCCCCGTTCTCGCTTGGGAAGTTTGGGTATGCGATCGTGAGTCTCGTTCTCCGTTTTGACCCGCTAAACGGGATGATCGCGCTGACGAGTAGAACATTCTTACCGTTATCTGGATCACTTTCTCCATCGTACTCTTCTGCATGCGTGAGCCTTATTACAAGCACTATCGATGATCCTGACTGACCAACAGCCACCGCCATACCCGTGACGGACCCGGCAAACATGAACTACGCAAGTGTCGTCTTTGCTGGCTTCTCTGCCATTGCCGCATTGTGGTACGTCGTCAATGCGAGGAAGAGCTACAAGGGACCCACGGTCACTGCTATCAGGCGGACGAGTGTGCAGGAATGAGGCGTGAAGGCATGTAGGTGGGTATCAGGGGTGGGGTCGGGCTTATGGTGACGTATAGTTCAGTCATAGTCGTTCTAGGTTGTAGAAACAAAGACCAGTCCGCTCCAAGGACTGGCCGGAGAATGACGGCGCCGAAGTGCTCAGGTGCTGCGTGCACACAGGGAAAACACGAAGCACAAGAGCAAAGTCAGGTCTCAGCAGCTGAAATGTCTTGGCTGGACCGGTTGCGGGGAGCCGGATCGACTGCGGGGAACTTTCAGGGCATCTTGGTCGGTCTTCGTAATCTCGATTTCATGACGCTCCGACCGTTATACATCTCCTTCGCAACCCATTATCCCCTCTCAGTCACACACATTCAACGCCAACCCGCTATCTTGATAGCCCAGAGAGAGCGAATAGATCCCTTATCACTCTCGCTGCGTGCTCAAAACACCAAAACTTTGCCATCGGCTCATCCTCGGCTCATCATCCACACATCGATAGATAGGTGCCCCTCGTTGCTTCTTGGCTGCACACTCAGACGTCACCTGGGTGCGAACACCGCGATCCCACTCCCAAGTGATCCTTGTCTACTCTGCGACCTCCAATTGACATGTCGGCCCCAGAAACCAGCGCCTCACATCCGCTCGGTCCACAGCCCGTGCCCGGACCGGCTGTCGGTAGTGCAGCAGAGTCCAGCACTGCTCCCTCTGTACCCGCTCCTGCGGCTGGTAGAAATAGTGGAGAAGTGGAGATTGGCAGCATTACCCCGCCCGTACCCAAGGTATGTCTATGCTTACCATACATCTCGCATCTTTCAGAATTCTGTTCTAGGCATGTCGGTATCGTTGCTAATTGGTCAGTGCCATCTACGAGTCTTGATCATATCCGGTCAAAGTCACGTATTTTCGTTTGAGCCAGAGATAACCGTTGGCAGAATGGTGAGTTAGACTTTGTTAGAAGTATTGGCCGGGCCTGCACTCAGATAAGGCTGCGCCTATTCCTTGGCTATGCTGATTTTGCTTAGAAGGAGATTGTGTGGTCGTCCTGGCCGAGCGAGTGGACGAGTCCCTCCGCTCCGCCATCCCCAACTTATCTGCGTGTCCTATTCTCAGGCCGGATACTGCAGGACGATTCCACCCTAGCCTGTGCGTGTTGCGCTTTTTAACAGTGCTACCAAGCGGTAATGCTGACCGCCAGCAAACAATCTCCCCACATCGCTTTTGCCTTCCAACCCCACTGTCCTTCACATTTCTGTCAGATCCTTCTCGCTGAAAGGTGACGAGGGTGAGCTGGGAAGAGCATTGACAACTGCGAGCAGTACGCTGATCTGGCAGGTGATCCCAAGAAAGGCTTCTTGCATCCCACTCTGTCTCGCACAAGTCGGAGGAACGACGATACAGTCAGCGGAGGCTGTAAGTGCGTGATCATGTAGGTGTCTCGGCCATAGGGGCGTGGTATCCGGGTTCCTGTAGATTTTCTCACCTTCTCTTTGGTTGTATTGTAGGTCTCTCCTAGCTTTTTATGACAGTCTCGCACGCCGGCTCGAATGGACGATAGAGTGTGCAGTACATGGCCTCGCTAGTCAGACCTCCCAATATCGTATTTCGCCGTTATGCTTGCAGCTCTCCGCCGCCCTCCTTCTGCCATTCCTCTGGCGACTTCAGCCTCAGACTGAGCGCGTGTAGACCCATGTTGTCGAATTCGTCTTTCAGTAGAGCATTGACCAGACGATGTCTTGCTATCGGTGTCTTTCCAGTAAAGCTCGGAGATACCATGTGCACTGCAAAGTCTTATATCAGCCGGGTAAGCCTGACTTGACTTACGAGTTTCGCCATTCCCCCCTCCAATTGCGCGCATAGCAGAGTGTTTCGCATGTTTCGAGGAGTCATTCTGTACTCTTATGAGGACAGGCTGGAAGGTTTCGATGAGCTGTAAGTTGCGTCAGCCACGCCGTCGAGGTGGAAACATTCGCGCTGACCTTTGACTGTATGCTCGTCTCGACAGGCCCAGGAACGCGTGTTGGCGTTCTGGGCCGCGAGGAGCTCGCTTCGGCATTTGCGGGCAGGGAAGTGGACATGGCTCGGAAGGACTGGATGGCGGATGGGCTGTCGAGGCGAGGCAGAAGTCTGTAGGCAGAGGATCGCATAGGGGATACTAGCGGAAACTTGGACGAGCAAGGTGGAGGTATTTCAACGGTTGAATGGTTGGTTCGGCTTTCACTCCAAACCTACCCGGCATTTTACGGCGTTATAGATGAAACACCTAGTGCTATTTCGGATTTGACCGCCAGCCCCTACGCGAAGCTATCACTAACACGTACTACTACGTATTGCTTGCTGCAGCTCCTTGGAAGGGCCGTCCGACAGCTCTTCTGCTTCTGCTCAAAAGCTCCATTGAGGGGAATCAGGATGGTCCATTCCGGCGCGTTCGATATCTGTAAGGTAACCCGCTCTGACCAACTCTGACCCAGCTGATCCTCGTAGCGAAGCCGAGGTTCGACCTCGAGACTTACTGTAAGCTGCGGGATCTGCATTGTTCATGACGTCGAGCTGACTCCGGAAGCGGGACGTCTCCGATACTTCTACTCCACGACCTCTCCCTTGACCCTTCTAGCTTCATCTGCGAAGCTGGAGCAAGCCCAAGCCGACGTCAGGCGTTATGAGACGTTGATAAAAGAAGGCGGTAGGGAAGGGTGCTGGGTGGGCGAGAAGGAGCGAGACGAGTTCTGGGACGCTAAACAGTGTATGTCTGCACGCCGGAGAGGGCGCAGTGTCTGACGCACAGTGACGAACTCGAGTCTACATCCAGACACCGGAAAGATTGTCCCCTTACCCTTCCGCCTATCTGCATTTGTGCCGTCCAACCTGCTGTGAGTGTTCTTGCCTACTTGCTATATGTTATGGCTGACGAAGATCAGTATTTGCGTATGTTGCTATCTCGATGATGGATTGAGACAACTCTGACATGTCAGGCTGGAATGCTGATGCCCAACCCATCTTTGCGTTCAGTGATCTTCTGGCAATGGGCAAATCAGACACTCAACGTCGCTGTCAACTTCAGCAACGCTAACAAGTCCATCATCATGACGCCTCAGGAGATTGGCACGGGTGCGTCCGGCCTATTCTGAACACTCTGGCCTTGCTGACAACCGCAGCATACCTCGCCGCCACCTTCACCTCTGTCTTCCTAGCTGTATCACTTACACGACTCGTGCCCCGCCTCGGAGTTTCTGCAGGCACAAAAGACGTCCTCTCGCGCTTGGTGCCCTTCGCGTCAGTCGCCAGTGCCGGAGTTGTGAAGTGAGTCGCTGGACATCCCAGCTAGTCCGTGCACTGACAGCGCAGCATTTCCTGCATCAGATGGAAAGAGATGAGGGATGGTATAGAGGTTTATAAGCTGTCTCGGAATTTGGAGTCCGGGCACGAAGAGAAGGAAGTTTTGGGCAAGAGCGCGAAGGCTGGTCAAATGGCAGTCGGCCAGAGTGCGGCTTCAAGGGTCTTCACCAATGTGTGAGTCTGCCGTCCTCTTGTTTTTGGAAGGTGCTGATGACACAGACCAACACTGATCATACCTCCTCTGGTGATGACGTTGTTGGAGAAACGGGGAGCGTTTGGTGGACCACGCGGCAAGGTCGTTTCCACCTTGACGAGTTTATCTCTAAGTAAGTCTAATGACGGTAGCGAAGCCAAGATGAGCTGACACCCTTCAGTCGGACTATCTCTCGGCCTCTTCCTCCCGCCCGCAATAGCCTACTTCCCACAGCGCGCGCAGACAGATCCGAAGAAATTAGAAGATCGGTTCAAGCGGGAAGAGGGCCCTCTGTACTTCAATAAAGGGCTATGATTATGCGGATCCTCACTTCTGCAACAACGTCGAGCTCGTTATCGGTGTGGCAATCCTAAAGGCCAGGGCTCGGTCGACGGAGCGTCGATAGGCAATCGCAACGCAACGAGTATGATCAGAGCTTTGATCTGTTTTGCCCGCACACGTGACTTCCCGGCGGATATTTATTTTGGACAAGATCCTCACGCCATACGTCTCTCTGCCCGATCGACAATATCGCTCGGTCCTAGCAAGACAGCCGTGTCAGCAATCGCAGCAGTCGACTCTACAGCATAGAACAGCAATATGGTGTCAAATCCAAGCCGCGGTAGGGCTAGGCATGATGTCTTCCACTTCCCCGAGATCCGTCAGCACATCATTTCATATCTCGACAAGCCTGATCTTGCGACCTTCATGCGGATACAGAAGAAGATTATACACGATGTGTCTACTGAGCTATATGCTAGCATGAGCTACGCTCAGGTGCGATCACATATGCCAAAGGCCACTGCGAGTCCGCCCATCCCGTCTTCCTGGTCCGAGCGGTGACTGACGCTTCGCAGGCGCGCCAGAGGATGTACGTCGCTGCTGTCCGCCAGATCGACGCTCGCTTGGAGAACCTCACACTCCCGCTATCGACGCTAAAGCAGACCGGACTCGTCGTTAGCGAAAGGACAGAATCCGGCAAATCCGCAGAAACTCTGAAGTATCTGGAGGAATTCCATGCCGATGTTTTCAACCTCTCCATCCCCCTTGTGCGAAAGAAATGCGGAGGGCTCCGTCGCTTGATCTTCGGAAGCGTCTACCAAGCACTCGGAAAAGATCATTGGGTCGTCCACATCGACCCCACGTCATCCCCCTCTGGCGTAGGTAGCGGTCACATCGACTTCTTTCGCACGGTAAGAATCCGGCTACATTCGGATCCCTCTGACCTCTTCATGGGCATCCCTAATTCCCCCTCCGACAGCTATACCATGAGTCCAGTCAGATTCGATCTCACACTCGAATACTCTCCATTCTGCGATGTCCGCTCTCATATCAAAATCTGGTTGGCAGCGCTCAAAACAGAACACCACTTCGGTAACCTCTACAAAGCTATCAATTTCGGGAAGTTGAGTGTCTCGCTAGATCTCATCGGATCTCTCTACGAAAGACAGATGGCTGCTGGGCACTCGGTGCGGCTCGAGACAATGATGGCGCCACGCGTCCGATCCTTTACCGTCTACCAATTCGGGCTTTCGCCCGTATTGCGTCCACATCGCTTCGATTCCTGAGGCTGGCATGCTCCAAGGAAATCTTTGGGCACGTCAATTCCCGAATCTCTTTCGCCGACCTACCTGTTCTCATTACCATAATCCGAACGGAGCTGCCTAACTTGAAGGCCCTCGATATTGCAGTAAACGGTATCGAAACCGCGGAGGCGGTTTGCGGAGGAATGTTGGACACGAATAGTCTGGATGAAGGGGGAACCATCGACTGCTTGCAAATCCATGTGGATCGGACCGAACACTACATCGAATGCTTCAACATCCTCCGCTGCGTTTCGAGAATGTGCTCATTTGGAGCGGGGATCGTGATCAGCATTGATCACCGTGACGACATGGAAGAAAAGATTGTTGACATGAGTGCGCTGCTTGATCAAGGCAAATACATCCGACACCTGCGAGAGTGAGTTCCGCGTAGGTTCAAGGTCGTTTTGACTCGCACACTGAAACGCGCAGACAAACGCAGAGTCGTCGTCAGCACCTATCCACCATCGATTTCTCTACCATTGGCGTCACTCAACTCCGAGAAGTTTTCCAGCTCTCATATCATCCGGACGGGCGGCCTATGGGTCTCTGGGAGGGGCACATGATGGGGTTGGGTTTCTCCCCTCGCCTCCAATCCATCATCACGTCCAAAGCAACGGACCACGCCTCCATCGTGCCAGCACTTTGAGGCCTGCGCCGTGGCGGCTAGACGGATGGAGGACATGTCGCCCACTGCAACCACGGCGCAGATGCTCGTTTCAGCGAAAGAGCTCGCCGAGATGCTATCAGGGGCGGAGATACTAGCAGTGGTGGGGTTCGATCTTGTGGATGAGCTAGAGTCTCTCGTATGGAGTCTCGAGGAAACGTTGAGAGCTCGGGATTATTCAGATTTCCAGCTTGCATACAACCCATCCCGGACACCCAAACTTTTCTATAGTTGGCCTCGTTAGTTGCTCTTATGATATTCCGACTGGTCGTTGATTGCGCAAGAGGGTCCGGCGAGCGCATACTTTTCTGGGTCTTAATCGTACGCTATTGGGCGCATACTTCGATTGTGTTGCATGCGAGAGACATTTGGCATAGGCTGGCGGTTGGGCAGTAACTACGAAGTACGCTTTGAGTACGCACAGCAGACTGCCGGACCTGACTGGATATTTCCCCCTGCTTTTGGCCCTTATGCGTGCGCAACTCGCTCGTGTACCTTGATCAAATCCGACTGTTGCCTCAGTGTCATCCCGACAAGCTCTGGACAATAACTCACAGTACATCCCATGGCAGTGACATCCGCCCCAGCGCCAGACCCCTGGATGATCAGAGGTCGAGGTGAGTACCTTTTAGTCGTGAAAGAAACAATGTTGTCCGAGCCCTTAAGAGCAGTAGCGAACGCGTGGTCGTAGGGGTATCTGCCATAAGCTTTGTTCAAGTGATCATGCAGAAATTATCACTCACTTGCCCAATTTGCACTCGACCTTGCCCTCCTTCAGATCGATCACGCCGACATATCGCACCACCATTCCCTCCGCAGCCGCATCCGAGCGGAGCTTATCAAAGTACTCATCTCCCTCTTCCAATCGAGACATGTAGTTTTCCTGACTAGATGCGTTCTCAAGAGCAGGCGGTACGAGAGATTGAGTGGGGACTGATGCATAGCCTTCAGGCAGAGCTGGTGCGGTCGGGACTAGTCGGGAGAGAATAGTCAATTTGCGGGCAACATCGGTACCGGACAGATCGTCTCTTGGGTCAGGCTCCTAAACAAGTCAGCTCTGTCGAGCTCAAGCGGCGAGAAGCAACTCACGGTGTAACCGTTCTCTTTAGCGACCTTGACCACATCGGAAAACTTGACATCCCCACCTTCCACCTTGGAGAACTCGTTGAAGATGTAGCTCAGTGTTCCAGAGAAGACTCCTTCAATTTTGATGATCTCATCTCCGGTCTGCACGAGGTCTTTGAGTGTGCTCAAGATGGGCAAACCGGCGCCCACGGTCGACTCGCCGTAGTACAGCGACTTGGTGAAGGGATATGAAGCAGCCTGGACCGCTTCGTACAAGTCCAACTTGCCAGAAGCTCCCTTTTTGTTGGGTGTGACAACCGAGATCCCCATGCTCAGGATCTGAGGGTACATGGCCGGCAAGCCATCGCTACCTGTCGAGTCGATGAGGACACCAGGGCTGTTGGGGTGGTTGGCGAGGATGGAGATGACCGAGGATAGATCAAGTGGAGCGCCATGTTGTTCCAAGATAGGCAGGAAGTTAACAGGTGTGAGCGGACCAGATTTGAGCGGCAGGGAGAGGGATAGACGGGAGTTGGCGATGAGGATGAGCTGGAAGCGGGCCGAAAGAGGGGGAGAGAGCAGTTGGCTGAGTATGGCTTTACCGACTCCGCCGAGACCGATCAGAGCGACGGGAACTGGTTTGAGGCCAACAACGGACATCGTGGGGGGGTGACTTGGTGGGGTTTGATTCTAAGGGCGGGAGATCTAGTCAGTAGAGATGTAAAGGGACGAAGTATGATGACAGCAGGAGGAGTTTCGAAATTTCGGATGATGATTAACTCATGTTCACTGGGCATCACCAATCATCTCTCTTCTCTTCAAGCACGCCAATATCAAGACTCGCATCGTGAGATTACACACTCAAGGGCTTCATATGGCGGATTAGCCTGCCTGCAGCGTTGTCCGACTTCCTGAACATGTCAACATGCCGATGTTGCAGCGAGTTCCCTCCCTCCTTCGATCATTCACCGCCGGTACATTGCCTGTCCACCGCCGGTCCTTCCATATCAGGTCGACCCACCTCCGAGATGTGCTTTCAAAGTATGCACCACCTCCCAGGAGCTCCGTCTACCCCATGCTGCCTCAAACTGTCGCCGATATAGCCCCCAAGGCGTCAGGCAGTGTGAAGGCGGCTTTCGAGACTGCAGCTACTGCGCCTGTCGGCACTTCCTTCCAAGACACACCACCTCCGTCATCTACGCTGTCTACGAAGCTCGCAGTGCAGTTGCCCGCTATGCAGCCGCTGGTCCCAGACTCGATTGCGAAGCCCAAACCCCCCGCTGAGAGGGAGATGCGAGTCGAAGGCGTTCTTATTCCGCAGAAGCCTGTCCCTCCAGGTGAAGAAGGTGAGTCTTTGCTAATTATCGGCTCAAGGACAAGTGAGGTTGACAAATAAGAATGCTGCATGTCGGGTTGCGTTCACTGCGTCTACACGATCTATGCCGACGACCTGGAAATGTACACCGCCGCCTTGTCCGAGGCGAGGCAGGCGCTAGTCAAATCCAGCAGACCAGTCTCTGACTGGCCTGAGGCTCTTAGGAATATGGAAGAAGAGGGCAAGTCCGCTGGACAAGTGAGCAAGGAGGCCAAGGCAGAGGTTGCGTCGGGGATGGACCCCACAATGGCTGCCTTCTTTGCGTACGTATTGGCTCTCCTCATAAAAGAGAGCGTGCATCAGCTGATCGTGGTATAGTCTCGAGCAGAAGTTGAAGAAGCAGCAATTTCCCGGAACAGGTGCCGGAACTTGAGAAGCTATACGCTATACGGTACTCCATTCCCCGCGTGTCATTCACTCTCCACAGATTGACGAGTGGAGAGGGTTTGGCGGACCCTTTCATCTATCACGCTGTCACAATCTCCTCCGCAAGATCGCTTAGCATGAGTCAATCCCCACTGCGGAAAGCGGTTCGGATGTATGTGACAACGGGAGACACCTGAGGCGTAAGGTTTGGGATGGCGGACGTGAAGGAACGGTGCCAAACCTATCAAGATCTGGCTCATATCTCAGTAGGGTAGAATCGCACAGTATTTGCTCTTCTCAGACATGTACATATCACAACAAGCAAGATGTACAGCTTCTTCCTTCAGGTATCTCCACGAAGATTTGCCTATCCTTAAGCTCCCAATGTCACCCGCCCAATCTCCGCCTGAATATCCCTCAACGCCTCACCCAGCGCCTTCGCATCTTCATATTTCCGCTGAGCGTGGGCGTCAGCGATATATGTCTCCAGCTGCGCCTCCTGTTCCAAGAGCGGCTGCAGCATCATCGCTACATCTTCCGCCGCATCATTCTCCACGCCTTCGAGTCGTAGCTGATCCGCTAACGTCGTTTCGACTATCCGCATCGACTTGCGTTTCTCAGCAGCAATCATCTTTTGTATCCTCGGTAGAGTCTACGCATTCAGCACCAGGGAAGCATCCATCAATTAACATGCTAGCTCACCTGGACTTTGGCCATCTGCTTAGCCAGGAACAATGCGCCGCTCCGCGCCACAGCACTCTGTACCAGACTTTGACTACCCCCTTCTTCCGCAGGTAAGCTTGAGAGTCGTTTCGACAGATGCTCATATTGTGCGAAGGTTGCTAACAACTGTTTGTGCAATTTCAGCAGTCTAGGTGGGGGTTCGGCGGATGCGGATGACGCCCTACGAAATATCAGCCGTTGCCCCGGTCATCTGACCTTGAGTTCACGAAGCGTGGCTCACGTCAAAATGTCCATCTGGGCTTCAAAGTCTCCCATTGCCTCTTCGATTTCTGCCTGAAGCGTTCGTAGGGCTGCATACAGTCTTGCGAACCCAGAAACCCGTTGTCGATCTTGCAGTTTCTGCTTTCGCCTGTAGCCATCAGCATGTTTCGCCGGATGGGTCCCGCAGCTAAACCCACGATACAACAGCCCAACACTCCCTGCAAGCTCTCAGCCCTTTAATCTGAACCTCTTTGGCCTGCTGAGGCAGAGGGATCGCTCGCCCTTCCTCCCCACCTCTACTGCTCCCCGACTCAGCGATGGACATCGACGAGACTGAGCTCGCTAGACTCTTCCTCCGTTCCCGCCTCAACCCATCATCGTCTCCTTTGCCATCACCAATATTCATCCATCCCACAAAGCCCTCTTCGACTTCTTCTCCGCGCCCACTTTTCCAATCCGCAACAAGCAGCAACGAGCACTTTTCTCGTCGTGTCCCTGGTGGGAGCGAGGCTTGTGTCGTTGCGGTAGAATCAGTGGCGGAGAGGGGTTCAGCGGGAGCAAACAGCTGGATTTGCACGGCTAGGAGAGCGGGATTCGTTGGGGGCAGCGTACAAACTATGCGACCGCACAATCGGCAATGGTGTTTACGATTAGATAACGAGAACGTCGATCTGAAGGTGTCAATTCGTCCTTAGGCTTTACTGAGGGTTGCGCGAGAGGGTTCGCCAACTCACTGGCATATCCGGCATCGCTTAGCCTCCTTGTCATCCTCCCATTTGACGATACCCTGCTCTTCGATGCGTTTCCGATTCTCTTCTGCTGCTCCAGGAGCTGCGGTCACGGTTCTGAGACCCCTCCACATCTCCTTTGGCTTGAGAGCGTCCAGAGCGCCATCGATGGATAAGAGAGACCGCCGAGAGGATGCCGATCGTGGCAGTCGCGCGGGTTTAGGGTCAGTTGAAGCGGTAAGAGACGCCGAAGAGGCAGAGGAGGACAGAGTTGGGACCTGAGTTGTGGGATTGAAGTGCAGATCGACCAACTACAGGATGTCAGCGCCAAAAATCGCGATATTTAGTCTCAAGCTCACTTTGGCCCACCGCCTTCCCAATCTCCCCTCCTCTTTCTCCCGCTCCACTCCGGCTTTCCTTCTAGCTTCCATGAACGATGCAGTCTTGTCATTCTTGACTCCAGCGGGCTGGAAGCCGATCTTGTATGGCTTCCCAGCTGACCGGGTGAGAGCAGTGGTGGCCGTAGAGCTGGACCGGGACAGAGATGGAGTGAGAGCAAAGTTGAATGATGGGGAACGAGCATGAGATACCGAAGTTCTGGACGAGGCGCCGTTCGGGTTGAGGCTAGAAGAGCCGTGCGGCCCGTAACCGCTCGGACCGGACATGGATGTGGACCGAGGAATGGGAGGGCTACTTGGTGAGCCATTGGATGGCGAAGGGCCGGCTCTGGATCCGTTGGGTATAGGAGGGGCGACTGAAGCAGAGTTGGTGGCGGCCGCTGGGTCGGCCGCGCCCAATCGGGCGAAGTTGCTGGGTTGAGGCGGTCTCCGCGGAGCGGGGACTTGGGAGGTTGTGTGTGTTGTGATGATGGCTGGAGTCGACAGGGAATGCTGCGGCCCCGCCGGAGGAGTCATTCCAAGTCGCCTTACACCTTCTATGGGTGGTGGAGGCCCCAGCATCGCATTTGTGATGTCGGTCGGACTGCCCGCGGTGAAGCTCAGCGGCCTGCCCATTCTCCCGCTCGGACTAAGGTCGTTCGACCCGAACTTCACGCCTAGATCGCTCACGGCGCCTTGCACCCCAGTTCCCACCGTACTCGCCACAGTAGCTACCCCACTAAGACTGCTCTCAAGGAATTGGCGGGTGCGCCCTTCGCCCTTTGGCGCCCAAGCAGATAGCCATGTTATTCCCTTATCTGCCGCTGCGAAGAGGGTTTCCCGTTCTCGTTCGAACGAATTGACCGAGGCTGATGAGCCAGATCGAGCTCTATTCGCCTCAGGTCGGAGAGGTAGGGGAAGATGCGTAGAGGACGATGGCGGAGTTGAGCCATTCGACCCGGTAGGGCCGTTGGACCGGGAGATAGAACCAAACGCCCTACGTGGCGGATCGTACGACGAGCTGGGCAAGGGGGGCGGGCTCGACGTCATATCAGTGGAGACCTATACCTCATGAGAGCGAGCACAGGTCATGCCAGGGCGGGTATGGGGAGATGTAGATGGTAGATGGATGAATGACAGATGGAATGCACCCACCGGGGCCGAGACCGCGTCCATCCATCTCACTCGATCACTGCACTGCCGGCCAAAGCCGCACTATGGGATAAAGTTTTTGTAACATCACCCTTCTCCTTCAACGTATGCCCACCAACTCTGTCACGCTCGCATATACGCTCAACACAACATGGGCCGCTCTGCCAAATTCACAAAGCGTCCCTCCAAAGAACAGAAAGCAGCTTCAAAAATAGCCAAAAATAGTAGTAAACCACTACCCCCAGCGCCGCTTAAGAACGAGACGAAGAAGGATGAGGTTGAGGAAGTGGAGGGCAAGGTCAAGAAGCGGACTTCTATGAGAGCTAAGGTTGACAAGGTGAGTCGCGATCGATTTGAGGCAGGGCCGCAGAGTGCCAAGATGGCTGATGTAACTCAGAAACTGGGCAAAGCGTAATACAAGCTTCCGAAGTCTGAAGGGGTAGTGAAGCAATTGGGGACTGGTGTCTATAGGCGACATCATAGTTGTACACACGGGCAGCTCGCAGTCTGCGTAATATCCCACTCTGATTACCCCTTCAGTAGTACTCGGGTAGGTGTCATGTGGGGCGGTGACAGACCGAATGCTCCAGTTGGACGGCGGTTGTACCCTCTCGCTCGTGATTTACATGCAACGTCATATACATTCCGACACGGTTCTAGACAATTCTCAGCAGCACATCTATAGACAAGAACAGGACAAGAAGACAATAGCACAGTCATAACAAATCAATTTTCCCAAATCTTCACCTCACATCGTGACTCCCTTATGCCGCCACAGCAATAGCAGCTGTGCTCGCCGAGTCCTGCTCCGCACCCTTCATCGCCTTTAAGTGAATCCCGTTCGGTCCGGCCGCCTCGACGGGTGGAGGGACCCAGGATCGAAGAGAGATACCACCCTGAGAGGCAAGTCGAGAGTTGCCCTCTAAGAAGGTGTCGACCTCCACCGCACCTCGTCGACCTTCCTGAATACCCCAGACGATCAAAGACTGACCGCGTCTGCAATCGCCCACAGCGAATGTGCCGGGGACGGAAGTGGCGTACTTGCCCGTTGGTGTCTGGATGTTCGAGCGGGGGTCTTGCTTGATACCCATGGCGGTGACGAGCTCCTTCTGGGGACCGAGGAAACCAAGGGCAAGAAGAACGAGCTGAGCTGGGTAGAACTACTGGAATCAGCACACTATTCAATGATTGTGATGGATTTGGTTGGCCCAAGCCTTCCAGAACAACGGAGATTCGACTCACCTGCTCACTCCCCTTGACCTCCTCCATCTTCCACTGGCCGCTGACCATCTGCCACTCCACCCGAACAGTGTCGAGACCCTTCAGCTTGCCTTCGTCATCGAGAACAAATCGCTTGGTGGAGATGCAGTACTCTCGAGGGTCTTTGCCGCCGTCTTCGGAGTCAGCAAACTGCCGGCATGTGATTGGATTTGATAGAAACACTCACAGATGCTGATACTCTCAGAGTGTCCGTAGTCGGTCCTGCGTATGTCAGCAGAGTACAGTCAGGGCAGAGAAGGCCACACTGGTGGTAGATGCCATCAACTTACTTCTTGACTCGAGCGAATCTGAGTTTTCAGCAAAGATCACTTTCGAATCAAAGTCAGAACTCACTGTGGCCATGGGTTGTTGGATGCACGGGTAGATGGAGGCTCAGGTAGGAGTTCAAAGTTCACCACCGAGCGAGCGCCGTGACGGATTGAGGTACCTAAACCCATAAGCCAAAGCCTTGATGGTCGGGTTCCGAAAAAGCCTAAACTCACCAAGACAATCGTTTCCTGTGACAATGTCAGCTAATATTCAAGATATCTTTCGATTACCAGGACTTACCGGTATCTCCACCACTGTAAGGTCAGCAATAAGTCCACAAAAGAGAGTGAGTGACTTACCCAATGACGATGACATCCTTGCCCTTTGCCGACAAGTAATGACCATCCTCCAAGCCCGAATCGAGCAGACTCTTGGTGTTGGGCTGTAAGAAGTCCATGGCGAAGTGAATTCCGTCAACTTCCCGGTTTGGAAGCTTGAGGTCTCGTGGCCATGTAGCCCCAGTGGCGACAATTACCGCATCGTGCGCCTCCTTGATCTCGAGTGCATCAACATTGACACCCACGTGGGCGTTGGTGATGAATTTAATGCCCTCGTCTGCGAGCAAGTCGACTCGACGCTGAACAATCTTCTTGTCGAGCTTCATGTTGGGGATACCGTACATGAGGAGACCACCGATTCGATCGTTGCGCTCGTAGACAGTGACAAGATGACCAGCTTTGTTGAGCTGATCCGCCGCCGCAAGTCCGGCTGGACCGGATCCGATGATGGCGACCTTTTTGCCGGTCCTATGAGCGGGTGGCTGTGGTATAACCCAGCCCATCTCAAATGCTTTATCAATCACGGAACACTCCACGCTCTTGATGCCCACAGGCGCCTCGTTGATGCCTAGGACACAAGCGGACTCGCAGGGAGCCGGACAAACTCGGCCGGTAAATTCGGGGAAATTGTTGGTCTTCATCAACCGATTGTAGGCGTCCTGCCAGCGGTCTTCGAAGACCATCTGATTCCACTTGGGAATGACGTTGGCGATAGGACAACCGGTGTCGGATTGACAGAAGGGAATACCACAGTCCATACAGCGAGCTGTTTGGTACTTGAGTTCCCTGTCTGTCAATCTGACCGACAACTCCTTCCAGTCCTTGACCCTCTTCCTTGGGGGTCGGTACGCTTCGTTGAGTCGCTTGTACTTCATGAAGCCTCGAGTCTTGTCAAGCTTGGCACCCTTGTCCTTGGACATTTGCTCATCCAGAAGAGCATCTTCGAGATCGACGACGGTTGGTTCGACAGCCTTTTGTTTGGGCGATCCGGTAGGAGTAACGAGTTCGGAGTGAGCAACGCTTGGTGAGGTGGATTCGAAGCCACCAGCAACGAGGTCGACAACCGACGCAGTCTGGGAGGGGATGAGGTCGATGACCGATTGACGCTTCTTCTCCTCCAACTCCCTCTCCGCCTGCTCGAGCAATACCCGCTTGTAGTCAAGAGGCATGACTCGGACGAACATGGGCAGGACGCGGTGGAAGTTGCGCAGAACTCTGTCGGCGATCTCGGAACCGGTAAAGTGTCGGTGGTCTTCGATGAGAGACCGAAGCTCGGCAACTTCCTTGGGGTCGGTGACCGGACCGAGCTCGATAGTGCTCTTGTTGACCTTGGGAGCGAAGTTGTGAGCCATATCGAGGACATAGGCGATACCGCCCGACATTCCAGCGGCGAAGTTCCTGCCGGTAAGACCGAGGACAACCACTCTTCCGCCAGTCATATACTCGCATCCGTGATCACCAGTCCCCTCAACAACCAAGCTGGCCCCAGAGTTCCTGACGGCGAATCGCTCAGCAGCGATACCTCGGATGAAGGCCTGACCGGATGTAGCACCGAAGAAGCAAACGTTCCCGATGATGATGTTCTCCTCCGCCTTGAAAGGAGACTGCTTGGGTGGGTAGACCATGAGTCTACCACCTGACAGACCCTTGCCGACGTAATCGTTGGCGTCGCCCTCGAGCTCGATAGTGATACCGGGGGCAAGGAAGGCACCGAGTGACTGCCCAGCTGAACCCTTCATGTTGACATGAATAGTGTCGCGGGGAAGACCAGCCTCTCCGTACTTCTTTGAGACGTGGTAGGATAGAGTGGTACCGAGGGCTCGGTCTGTGTTGACGACGTCGCAGTCGATAGTGACTGGGATTCCCTTCTGGATAGCGGGCTCAGCCTCGTCGATGAACTTGTTGTCGAGACGGACGTAAAGCTTGTGGTCCTGGGCACGGACTCGGTAGGTGGCATTGTCGGGTCGGAGGAGGTGTGCGGGTTTAAGGATAGCCGACAAGTCAAGGTGCTGGGTCTTGGGAGTGCGGAGGGATTCATCGACAACGAGGTTCTCGGATCGACCAATCATTTCGTTGATGGTTCGGAAACCGAGCTTGGCCATGATGCCTCGGAGCTCTTCGATGATGTAGTAGAAGAAGTTGATGACTTGCTCGGGCTGACCAGCGAATTTGGCTCGGAGAGCTGGGTCCTGAGTGGCGATACCGACTGGGCATGTGTTTCTACCATCAGCAAAATCTTGACTTGAACTTACTTGTGACAAGCCTTCATCATGATACAACCCATTGCAATGAGCGGCGTAGTAGCGAATCCCCATTCCTCAGCACCAAGCAGAGTTGCGATGGCAATGTCCCTTCCAGTCCTGACCTGGCCATCGGTCTGGACGGTAACTCGACCTCGGAGGTTGTTCAAAACCAAAGTCTGATGAGTCTCCGCCAATCCCAACTCCCAAGGCAGACCAGCGTACTTGATACTAGTCCACTTAGCTGCACCAGTTCCACCATCGTGTCCTGCAATGACGATGTGGTCTGCCTTGGCCTTGGCCACACCGGACGCGACGATACCGACGCCAACCTCGGAGACGAGCTTGACCGAGATTCGAGAACGAGGGTTGGAGGCTTTCAGATCGTAAATGAGCTGCTTGAGATCTTCGATAGAGTAGATATCGTGGTGAGGAGGAGGGGAAACGAGGGTGACACCGGGTGTGGAGTGTCGGGTTCGACCGATAGAAGCGGAAACCTTGTGTCCGGGCAACTCTCCTCCTTCTCCAGGCTTTGCGCCTTGTGCCATCTTGATCTGCAGCTCATCGGCGTCGGCGAGGTAGTTGGATGTCACACCGAATCGACCCGAAGCAACCTGCTTGATTGCCGACCGACGTGAATCCCAAACCGGTTTGAGCTCCATCGCGTGCGAGTAGGGCTGGCCATCTTGGTCTGCGCCTGGTCCGGGAATGGGGAGAGATCGCTCCGCATCCTCACCTCCTTCTCCAGTGTTGGACTTTCCTCCAAGTCGGTTCATGGCAATAGCCAAAGTGGTGTGCGCCTCCATCGAAATGGAACCGTATGACATGGCACCGGTGACACATCGCCTGACGATTTCGTTCCATGGCTCTACCTGGTCGATAGGGACAGGAGTAGCATTGGCAAAGTCGAACTCGAGCAAACCACGCATGGTGCCCCGCTTGATCGCCTCGCGGGAGTTCTTCGAGTAGCTGTCGTAAGCCGACTGGTTCTTCTCCCGGACGGCATCTTGGAGTTGAGCGATAGAGACTGGGTCGTTGATACGCATCTCAGAGCCCTGGCGGTAGTGGTACTCGCCGGATTCGGGCATACCGGGGATCTGAATGGTCTCACGCGAAGGCCAAGCCCGCTCGTGGAACTCGAAAGCGTCCATGGCGAGGAGCTCGAAGGTGGCGCCCTGAACTCGGGAGGCGGTACCGACGAAGCACTCCTTGACGACCTCTTCGTGGAGACCGAGGATCTCGAAGAGCTGGGCACCCTTGTACGAAGCGAGTGTCGAGACTCCCATCTTGGAAAGGACCTTGAGCATACCCTCGTCCATCGCCTTCATGTAGTTGCCGATGAGCTTGTCGGCGGACTGACCGTCCTTTGCTCTAGGCGTCAGCAAAGTCAAGCCTCAGACTTACAATCCCTCCCGAGCGACCTTGTGGATACCCTCCATGATCAACCACGGGCAGACAGCGTCCGCACCGTAGCCAACCAAGACACACATGTGGTGGATTTCCCTAGCCTCACCGGTCTCGATGACAATAGCAGTGTCAACTCGCTTCTTCTGCTGCACCAAGTGGTGGTGAACCCCACCGCATGCGAGGATAGCGGAAAGAGCAACCCTGTCGGCTCCCGTCTTCCGGTCAGACAGGACCAACACCTTGAAGCCAGCACCGACAGCGTTCAAAGCCTCGGTCCTGACTCTGTTCAGGGCATTTCTGAACCCAGGAAGACCCTCCTTCTTAGGGAATGTGATGTCGATGGTGATGGCTGGCCAGTCCTTGTGCGAGGTCGCCATGGATTTGACAGCGTTCATCTCCTCGATGGTGAGAACGGGAGTTTTGAGTGAGAGTCGGTGACATTGGGTATCGCGCATCTCAAGCAAGTTACCCTCGCGACCAACAGTGGTCTCGAGAGACATGACGATCGCCTCTCGGATGGGATCGATAGGAGGGTTGGTGACTTGGGCGAAGAGCTGACGGAAGTAGTCGTATACCGTGCGTGGGGTGCTCGACATGCAAGCGATAGCAGCATCGTTACCCATGGAACCAAGAGCCTCGTGGCCCTCCTGGAGCATGGGCAACATAAGCATGTTGAGCTGTTCAATAGTGTAGCCGAAAGCAAGCAACTTGGGATCGGTGCTGAGTGGCGAGTCGTCCAACTCAACGGCGATGGACTGTTCTCGGGAGACTCGGCGGACTACCTCGGGAAGGCGGATGACCTGAGATTCGATCCATGAAGCGAAGGGCTGCCGTCTAGCGGTAGTCATCTTCAGCTCCCGGTCATCGACGATTCGACCCTCCTTAGTGTCGACGAGCAACATCCGTCCGGGCTTGAGACGACCCTTCTGGATGATCCTCTCTGGCTCGATGGTGATAGTACCGACTTCCGAGGCGCAAACCATGATGTTGTCGGAAGTGACAACGAATCGACAAGGTCGAAGACCGTTTCGGTCGAGATTGGCACCGCAGTATCGACCGTCCGAGAATGTGAAGAGCGCAGGTCCGTCCCATGGCTCCATCAATGATCCTGCCCAGCTGTAGAAAGCTTTCTTCTCCGGCTCCATCAATTCGTTGTTCTGCCATGCCTCAGGCACCATCATCATCACCGCCTCGGGCAAGGTCAAAACGCCGTTCACCACCAGTAACTCCAACACATTGTCGAAAGCAGCGGAGTCGGATCCACCGGACTCGACGATGGGATAGAGCAACTCAAGCTCGTCACCGAAGTGCTCAGACCGGAGATGACCCTCTCGTGCCCGCATCCAGTTCTTGTTACCGCGGACGGTATTGATTTCTCCGTTGTGGGCGGCCCATCGCATAGGCTGCGCTCGGTCCCAGGAGGGGAAGGTGTTGGTGGAGAATCGGGAGTGGACAAGAGCGAAGTGGGAAGCGTAGAGGGCGTGGTTGAGATCGTGATAGTAGTTGTAGACTTGAACGGGGGATAGTTGACCTTTGTAAACGATGTTGGAAGGTGTGAGGGAGCAGATGTAGAAGCCCTTGGTGACGCCCCTGGAGTCAGCGGGAACCTTACGATGACTTACATCTTGTGTGTAGCCTGTTTACGCAGAACGTAGAGCTGTCGTAGGAAGTACTTCTCGTCGAACGGTCCGTGCTGGCTCTCCAACCCGGCACCGTACTGAGTCTCGAGCACAACGAATGGCTGCATGATCTTCGGCTCCTTGGACTTCGATGCTGGTCCGAGGATCGTGTTGTCGGTGGGGACATCTCGCCAGCCCAAAACCCTCAATCCTAATCCCTTGGCGATCTCCGTAAACGACTCCTGCTGCACCTGGACCTCGGTTTCGGAGAAAAACAAGTTACCGACGGCGTAGTGGCCCTCAGAGGGAAGCTTGGCGTCGAAGCAGTGGCCAGACTCGCGGACGAAGAAGCTGTGGGGGATACCAGTCATAACTCCAGCACCATCACCGTCCCGAGCATCGGCTCCGGCTGAACTTGTCAGCTGTGATCTCCACCTTCCTTAGAGTTCACTCACTGGCACCTCGGTGGGTCATGTTACAGAGAATGTTCCTGGCATCACTGACGATCTTGTGGGATCCTTCGCCCTTGATATGGCAGATGAAGCCGACACCACACATGGCGGCGACGGCGGGAGAGTAGTAGTAGCTGAGCGGTTAGGGTTGAGTGATCGATCTGGAGGATACCACTTACAGCGAAGAAGGAGTGAGCGATCTGGGTCGCGGTTAGGTGACTGCAAGGTCAAGCTGTAGCGCGTTTCGGTATGGATGCGACTGTTGCCTGTGGCGAGAACAAAGTGTGTCGTTGTAGAGGGCAGTGCTAAGAGGTAGAGAGAAGCAAGGATACCTCGAGGATGGACCAAAATTTGGACAATGTCCGCCACACGATTGGCCCAAATCGGATCAAGTCGGAGGGAAATCTCATTTACGAGAGACTTCAGGGTCCTTTCAGGGTCTCTCGGCACCGGAAACAACCCGAAACACTGGAATGCTTCTGATTGGTCCGATAAGCATGTTTCAAAGGAGGGCCGATGAAACCGGGAGAGGGTGCCGCTCACTAAAACGCGGGGCACCTCGAGGTATTTGAGGGTGGGTTTGCTAAAAGCTTCTGATGAGCATGTCCGACATTCCTCATTCACACGGGGTCAGAGGACTCAAGAGACTACGATGCGCTACTCTTATCGGATTCTTGACTTGTACATTCAAGTGAGGCTTCCCAGAGATAAGGCGATGATGAGGAAAGACTGATAGCGCTTGATGGAGAATGGGGGCAGGCGGGGTCGAAGGGTGAGCGCTAATTCATTGAGCAAAGCCGTGTCCTGTGATGAGGCCCACTGATTTCGCCGAAGCGGTACTCTGCTATCACTGGCAGTATAGATACCAAGCTGATGGCGACCGTATCAGTATAGGCACCAACGGAATATCGGACGTTGTCAAGGTGACGTCGTTGGTGACAGTACTGACGACCGAATTGCGGCCTTCACAACCAGTAGCAAGATGCACGCATTATGACTGACCGTCTCGATTCTTGATTTCACAATCCCTTCTTCCTTACTTCAATTTGCTGATCTCGCTGGACGAGTGACGATTACTTTGGACACTTTCAAGACTGCATTCGTTGTTCACATGAGGATCCTGGTGATCATCTGGGCTGCGCTCAGCTTTCTGCTTCTCGCCGCTGGAGTCCTTCTTGTAACCTTCTCGGTACTCTGGAGAGATGCGGGAGACGCCGTATTGAGGTTCCTGCTCCCCTTCTTGAGCCTTGATCGTGAGTTGACGTCCCCGAGTGACGAAAGGTGGGCGGGAGCTGATTCCTCAGTCACTATATCACTCGGTATATCATATCTCATCGCTACCGTCCTATCTATCGGAGCCTTCTTTGCACCGGCCACGCGTCTGGCTCCTCTCAAGGCACTGGCAGGCTACTGTATGGTCATCGCGATCTTCACGTTGGCTGTGAGTTCATCACTGCATGCGTAAACTCATAACAGTCCGCATCGGTGATCTGGATCTTCTCGCTCCGAGAACGCGATAATTGCTCCGATTTGTGGACAGTTGCTGGCCCCGATATCCAGCGGGAGCTGCAGGACAGGGTGAGTCCCTCATTGGACGAAAGACTGATCCATCAGTTCTCATGCTGTGGCTACTGGTCCGTAATCCGAAGCTTTTAGTATCCCACGAGCGTGACGCTAATCCAATAGGAACGCCACTTCTACCGGCCAATTCTCATCCCCTCAAAGCTTCTGCGCGGATATCACTTTCGCTGCATCTCAGCCTGGCTGCATGACAAAACGTACATTCCCTTCTCACATTCAGGCGACTTGGCTTACCACACAGTGACGGACGAAGCAGATCATCATCTATCTTTCGCATTCACCTCCATCTATGCTTGCGAGGCTATCATCATTGCATTTGCCCTAGCGACTGGATGCTTGATCAAGGAGAGGAGTGTCATCGAGCGCTTCCGGCTGATAAACGAGAAGCGAGGAGGCGGTGGATTTGTTTGATGGTAGGGGTATGACATGTAGCTGTATTTGCGTACAACGACATGGCTCACGAGCCCTGCAGACTTCACTTCTGCAGTCGCGTATGATTCAAGCCTGACAGTATTCGAATTTGCATCTGTGAATGCAACTTTACATATATGAGCGTCTTTTCCGCACACCGAACCTTGAAGATGACAGCGCCCCTCCATCCAGTGCGTATTCCAGCTTTCGTATGTTGGCATATCGCCATAGGTAGCGTCGGCTCGATCGCTCTAGCACTAACGATTTAGCTCGGGTGGATCACGAGGTGTCAGTGCAATCAACTCACCAGTCATATTTGTAACATCTGTGGCCTTCCCGCCTCATCATACTCCAGGTCCTTGACCTCGTCGATGTTGGTCACACCGATGGTCGCAAAGTCGACGTTGCTGAGGTGTTTCTTACGATTTGGCGGTTGCCTCAGTAAGTCAGCCAGGATCTACGCTTGCCCTAGAGAATCAGACTCACTGTCGGAGGTGACGCAAATGGGTTCTTCAAGCATGCGCTCGGGGTGCCGATCAGGATCTTCGCCGACGATGTACACAGAGGTGATATAAGCCGGATGACGTTTAGAGGCGACTCCCATTTCCAGCCGATGAGAGACAATCGCAGCGCTTCGACCGTTCCACCTTCGTCCAAGAGACGTGTGTCCAATAGTTCACCGCATCTAGCTTCCGCATCGGCTCCAGCTTTGACCGTGAGGTCGAATTGTGCGAGACTGGGGAGACAATTGCGGACGATAGCGACAATTATAGGCAGGTCGGACAGGGAAAGCTTCGATCGCGGACTTGGATTGATGTCGTCTCGGTCGTTTATGAGCTGAAGAATCCGCAGAGATGTTCCGGCCATGTTGGCGAAAGATTGGAATTGGGGCACATCAAATGGTTGCAAACGAGGGACCAGGAGCATCTCCAGGCGTTCGGTGTAGCCAGCTTCCACCTGACGCTCATACAATCGTGTGAGGTCGTCGAGAGACAAGGGTACTTGACCCGCATCGAGAGCTCGACCCAGGGTTCCGAAATGCGGTGCCGTTCGTAATGCGTCGATCCATTGCTCAAGATCAGAGGCAGCGGCTACCTTCACCGCACGGGGACGGGCTCCTCGCATTGGGGCCCACCATCCATTATCGGCGGCCTTGACTACAAGCTCGAGATCCATTCGGAGCTGAACCGTATAGTCGCTGGATGGAGGTCGGGGGAGGGCGATCTTGGTCGCAGGCGGTTTGAGGAGGGATGAAGTAACGTATCGAGTGACTTCGATGGTTCCGCCGCTTCCTCGGCAGTTGACGACCCACAAGTCGTAGACGTGGAAGGGCTCGTACGGTCTGCCAAAGATGATCTTCTGCAGATTGGGGCATTTGCGGCGCAGGTGACTTGTGACCGCGTTGGTAATGGCAGGGTCGTACGCAGTCAACTTGTTTGCTTTTGCCTTCGTCACGCCGAGTTCGTCGAGCATAGCAGGAGTAAGGGTCATCTTCTGAGCGTCGACAATGATGATTGCCTTGCAGTAGGACCGCTCCCTGGGCTGATTGCTTCAGCTTTGTCCAGCCTTCACATCTCAGACGCGTCGGACACTCACAGTCATCGATTTCTTCATGATCGAAGGGACATCGTCATACTTCATCGTGCGATACAAAGCCTCGGTAGCAGGCTGTGTAGACTGCTTCTCGAGTCTCATGATTGCCGCCTGATCACGAGGGCCGAGTAAGTGGAGGAACCTCTGCAGGAGTTCGGGAGTTCTGTACACCTTCCCAGCTGCAAGGCGGGGATCCGAGGGCTGCGTCGCTTGCAGGCCTTGCTTCTCGCGCTTGACCTTGCGCCCTTCCGTTTTGACGGCGCATGCGGGCATGATAGGCTACTTGGTGCAGGTGTATAGACTTGGGTATGGAGCTGCAGACAAGGCTGAAAGGCAACATAAGGGCGGAACTGAACTTGGCGGGAAGGAAATCAGTCGGCTGCAGTAGTTCCGGGGGACTTTACCATGCACTCCAGCGAGATGATCGAGGTTGCAAGCCTATATGTACAACATCTATATCGAGATATGTCAACAAACTATCCACAGTACACAAGCTCAAGCTCTGGCCTCGTCTCTATACAGCCACAACAGCATAGTGCGGAAACAGTAAAGAGGAATGGCACGGGTAGCAACCCATCTACACCGCTCAGACCAGTCGTCGCTCCGTCCGGGTTCACCTTTCCTGCAATATGGTCGTTCCCACCATTCTACACGTAGGTCAATCTTTAATGACTCTGACATCTTCTCATTCATAAGTATACTAATTCTCGTAGGCTTCAGCCGAATCCGGCAACCCTAGCACATCAGCTGAATCTGTGGTCTGAGCTAGTCTTATCCTGGGCGAGATTTGAGCGGATCTGGACCGTCAACTGTGATGGCGCAGATGCAGGCGGAGCACTATTCTGGAACCGAGCGATCTCCAGTGGGTTCAGAATTTGCTCCTCTAAGATACCGAGCTGGGAGTTGACGTTCAGGACGGCTATTGCCGGCAAGCCTGAAGCAGCTCATGACACATATGGCCAAAGAAGGTGCGTGTTTCACATCCGTCACAATGCCACCTGGTATGCTGATTGCTGCTAGGTCATGTTGTTGCCGATCCACCTAAGCAGACCTCGACGTATCTCCTATTATGGCGCAAGCCCGATGAATGGGGTCAGCTCATTTATGACTGGGTGAGCCATGCTTCTCCCTTCTTACCTGCACGAAGGACCCGGCTAATCATCAGGTGACCGATACTGGCCAAACAGGCGCTATCCTCACGTTGTACGAACTGACCGAAGGGGACATGGCAGAGACTACCGAGTTCAGAGGTTTGCATCCTGCTCTACTGAGAAAAGCAATAGATGGGCTGGTAAAGCGGGGCAAGGCGCAAGTAATTAAAGGGGATGAAGCAAGTGGAGACGGTGTGCGGTTTCTGTAGTCCATGTTGAAGGCGCACGTAATAGGAGGTGGAAGATCTTGAAGACCAGCTGTCGGAAATCACGGTTGTAGCCATATTGCCTCACCAAGGTCATCTTGTACACATGTCAGATAGCTACATGGGCGGGCTCGTTTTACAATCATTACAACTATGACTGATACTATTGTAAATCATCAACCCCGTAAGACATCATCCGCCCCACTCGATAGCAGACACTTTTGCCGCCAGGATGTTCCATTTCCATGTACCCTTAAATTACCCCGCCCCTCAGGCGATTCCACCGCTGGACCCCACCGCTCTATGCACGTTTCCCTCCACCGCCCCTTGCCCAAAACTCTGGGCCAGCCTTGTGCTCTGACCCGCTGGCACCGGCAACTGCGGGACTTGCTCCAGATACACGTGGAGAAGTGGCAGCGGCCGTGGCTGGTGTTGCACTCGCTGCGGGATTCTTCCCAGCCTCCGATCCATTCACTCCAGCCGCGGAAGTCGCAGCCGATGGGGAACGATGAGACCCATTGATGGTGTACGGGTTGACGACGGAGCTTGAGGGCGTTTGTATATTTCTCGGTAGAGCTGAACCGGCCATGATCGGCTCGCCATCCCATCCCAGGGAAGGCTTGGGTGCTGGACCAGCTGTGGGATGGAGGACTCGAGAGGGGATAGCAGGTGAGTTGGAAGTCGACCTGTTTCCACCGCCTACACCGGCACCCATCAGAGAACCAGGCCTGACTCCACTGGGCGGAGCTGGGCTCACAGCCGCCACCCGCCTACTCGCCAGGAGCAGATCTCGATTCTTTTCCGACTCGGTCCGAGCTGCCTCCCTATCCTTTGCTTCCTTCTCCCGTGCTTGCCTCTCCCGCTCTCGCATCGTCTCCCACTCTCTGTCCCTTCCCAGCCCCGATCCCCACGCGCCAAAGAATCCACCGCCGAATCCAGGCGGTCTTGCATCTCGATCCCCGGGGTGCTGAAGGACGCGGGAACGGTCCGCTGAAGAAGCCTCGGCCTGTGCCAAAGGCCTCTCGCGCGAGACCTCATCATCGCGATCTTTTTGACGCCTTTCCCGATCGGTGCGGTCACGTCGCCGTTCATCCTCGATTCGCTGTATCTCCCTCGCGCGATTCCTCTCCCTCTCCTCAAACTCCCAATCCTCCGCATGGCGACCGCCACTGATCGACGCAGGCAGGGCAGCTCTAGCTCCCGGCACTCCTCCAGCTCCTGTGCTCGCCGGCTCTGCCGTTAACTTGTTGTCAACCAGGAACAGTAATCTTTCCGTCTGAATCATCATCTTCTCCAACCACTTCTTGCCCTCCCGCAGTTGCTCCCGGTGTTCTTGCAACTCCCGGGTTGCGTTGGATGCTTGCGCTGCGTGGGCTGGATTTCCGCTGAGGTGAGGAGGAATGATTGGGCGATGTCGAGCCATGGGGTCAGCATGCGATACCGGAGTGGTCACCGATGGCTTCGGTGCCGAGCTGGCTGGGGGAACATGGGGTGCGGGTGGTGGGCCTCTTTGGCCGCCGAGACTGTATCGATTGGCAGAGAGGGACCAGGGTGTGGCGTGAGGATCTCGAGCTCCATTGCCATACACGCCAACACGATTCAGTAGATTCGGGGGATTGGCAGGTTGAGTAGTAGGCAGTGGTGGCGAGACGGCAGGTGTACCAGGTTGTGAAATACGACCAGAGGTACTTGTTTGGGCATTGGAAGCGGAAGATGCCGAATTGATCATAGGAACAGCATGGCCGGTCCGAGTCTCAGTAGTAGTGGAGGGAGGTCGAGTAGTGGAGGTGGAAGCGGACTGTTGCAAGCTGCGGGTGGCGAGAGGAGCTTGCCCGGCTGCAGCGATTCGAGTAGGTGGAGTCTCGTCTAGCTTTCGCTTTGCTCCTCGTGTATCATCGTCACTTTTAGCTTGGACCGAAGCTGGAGGGGTAGGCATATCGTTGGAAGGAACAGCTTTCCCGGCTGGAACGGAGTCCATAGCCAGCAGAGTTTCCGCAGCTAGTTGTCGCGCAAGCTGTTCGATGGGAAATAGGGTTGGCGGTTCGGATGACGGACGAGAGGTGGCGGAGTGATGGAACAGAGATGCACGTCGTGGGTTTGGACGAGGTGTAGAAATCGAAGCGTTGCGCGTATGGCGAAGCGAATGTGCCAATGTAGGATGCGTGATATGCGTAACATTGACACAGGTAGGAGAGCGCAGTGTGGGGTTGAAGCGAGCAGGCGGACCATTTCGTAAGGACGGGTAAGGATGATAGCGTGGGTTGCGGAATGGATGACCAATACCGGGAGGGATGTTGTGATATGCAAGACGGGTGGATGTTGGATATGGAGGAGGAAGAAACTTGGTCAGCTTGCATTCTTGACTTGGAGCGGGCATGAGATTCGAAGCGGGAGCCGAATCCAAATGAAGTGGAAGAGAGACAGGAGCCATTCTTGATCTATGAGAGAGACAAATCGTGAAGAAGAGGGGGGAGAGAAGGGACGAGAATTATTGAACGGCAGGAAAGAAGGGAGGCCTAAGCCGTGTGTGTTGGCATCTCGCCCTGGACGACAGGGAGCATGCTGTAAGGAAGGGGTCGGGCAGGAAAAATAAAGGAGGAATTGAGAAAGGAAGGATTGCACGGCTTGGAGGGGTTGCGGTGGAAGGAGGCGAGGCCGAATCGACCGAGGTTCTCAGAAGGGAAAAGAAGCGAGGTTCTCAGAAGGAAAAAGAAGCGAGGTGAGAGGAAAGTGACTCACGCCTTCACGTTCCTTGACCTCTCTATCCCAATCGGCCTTTTCCCGCTCTCGCATCCTGCGTTCCGCCTCATCTCGCCCTTCCTCAATGTACCACGGACGCTTCTTCTCCCCGCTCCCACTGGCCAATGGAAGTGGGACCGCGCTACTCCGAGTAGCCGTATCGTGATAGGATGAGGAGAGAGGCACATGCCCGGGATTCAGAGTCGACAAGGGTCGCGAAGGCGACGGCTGATGAGACGAGGGCTGCAGACTTTGACGGGATCCAGAGCTCTCATTTAGATGCGCCTCACGCGGGAGAGGGGATGTGTTTATTGGATTTGCCGCGGGGGCGAACGATGGCGGTATGGGTGATGACGAATCGGCCAGGCTGGCGCTCGTTCGATTTGCTGAAGTAATAGCTGGAACCCGCTTGCGGCGTTTGATGACTGTCTTCTTCATCGTGACCGGACGAGCCACGCCATGCAGCTTATGATACAGACCTAGAGTTTAGCGTGGACGACAGCAATAACTTACCACACGCATTACATTGCGGTCTTCCCTCCTCATCTCTCCTCCACAATGGCGTAGTGCTCGTCCCGCAATTCCTGCAACTCATGCCCTGAGGGGTAGCCGCCGCGCCAGCCTCAATTCCATCGTCCTCTCCGACGCTTCCCTTACTTTCCGCCTCGACCTCATCGCCCGACAGCTCCTTCCCCGATGTCGCTGATAATGTCTTGCCCATATTTGTTGCTTGTAAGGGGCCAGGTGCGCCGTTCAGATTCCAGTAAGTCGGTTTTGCTGGATCCTTCTTGTTGAGTGGTAGAGCGCGCTCGATGCCCTCAGCGATGAGTGGAACTGCAGGCGGCTGCATACTGACGGTGGCGATAGTGTTGTTGAATGTTGGACAGCCCTCGCAACCAGCTTTGCCTCCTGCGCCGTTACATCTGCCATCGCCCGGACACGAGCCTAGTGGCGGATGGCTACGTATTGATGATGGTGGAGGTGAAGGGAGTGGCGATGCTTGTGTGTTCCCTTTTGGATCAGACGGTGCCAAATGCCAAACTCACCTCTCCTCTTCTTTGTCGGCTGCTCCTGATCCTCGTCCTTCAAATTTCTTCCCCGACTTCTTGCTCTTTCTGTGTTTCCCTCCGGAATGACTAGTCGACCGGGATAATCAGAACGAGATTCCGTGTCATCCAATTCCATGGCCCCTTCCGATACCGGAGTGATCATACCACCGCGAAGGGCATCCTCGTCCGCTCTACTCTCTGGTCTCGGCTCGTCATCGATAGCATCCTCCTCGACTGATCCCCTTGTGTTGCTTCCTTCATACCCTGAAACCCGCCAGCGGAGAGCACCCGGGACGGAATGTGATTGCGGCCCTTGTACTCTGCTAGGCAGCAGGAAATCCTCGCTGGTGTCGTTCATTTCTGTATCCCGTTCTCCGAGATCGCCCTTATCGGAGCCACGCGTATCGGAGAGACGTGACGCGGTGGAGAATCGTCGATAACCGAATGAATTACCGTAAGGTGCTGGCGGAGAGGGCTGTATGGGAATATTGGTCTTCAGACCAGAGCTCTGCTCAGGCGAGCGCACAGTCGATGTAGATCCTACCATGTTTATTTCTGTCAAGTCAGCCTTGTTTCCACGCCTTGCGCAATTGTAGCGGAGTTATTCAGGATGGTTGACCGAAGTGCGAAGGAATGGCTGAGTTGGCCACCCACAACCCTCACGTCTTGACTATCTTCATGCAGTCCTTATCTCTCGCTCAAAGGACGGAGCAGACTCATGGCGGTGCAAAGGGAGCGCAGGAGATGACCATCAGAAAGTAGGCCAAGGAAGCTTACTGATTTACACCAGATGCTCGATGTCGGTGCGGCTGACACAGTGATTGAATATGAAGCGTTGTGATTTCCTCTGCGGGGTTGTCGAGGTAATCGGGACCCGTTCGATAAGATCCTTGCGTACAGGTGCGCAAGTGTATCTGTCCAGTGCCGCTGGTGTATACGCTGTATGCCAATTAGACCTGTGATGTATGAGTAAGATAGCGGAGGAGCGTCGAATCGCTTCGCTCTGGAATCAAATCAAATCTAATCAAGCGTTACTGCTTTCGGCAATTCTAATATCGGCCCGGATCTGCCCTGAAAACTTGGACCGCATGCCTGCGCAATCTCTATATGCGTGGCGGTGAATGTGGCAAGCTCAGCCGCGGGGATGGGGATCTCGGTGGGCGCATCGTGGTCATGCTCGCTGATGCAAATCTTCGTTCATGGTGGAGAACGACGTCGGGAAAGGAAGGAGGATTGACACGTAGCACTACCACCCCCCCTCCGTTGTCCTCGGCTATCGGCCCTCGGAGCTTACTGAATGTGCGCGCCAGCGGCCACGAAACTATATGATTGTCTGGATCATTCTCGCATGATGCGCGTAAATAGGGTTAGCTGCGTTCCCCTTTTGTCCCAGCGAAAGTGACAGCTGACAGGTTGATGGCAGCTTCCAGCGTGATATCGGAGGACGATAGGCCGGCTCACTTCGGCAGAGGTGACCGCGGTATCGATAAGTGAAATTTCCTTTTCGGGCAGATCTGCTTTCACGGCTTATCTCGGCATCTATCGCCGATCGGTTATTTGCATCCGCCATTGTGGCGGTGTGGCACTATTCTCGCATTGGCGTGTAGCAAGCGTGTAGTGGCGTCTGAGAGTCATACAATAGCATACATTCGCCTCGATGTTTGCAGTCTACGAGGTGCATATGCACAAATCTAGGTACACTATATACACTGACTCTATGTGATTCTTCAACAGATGCTCGACAGGCTGCTTCCCAAGGCCGCTGGTGGAGGAATGTCCCTTATATCTGGATGTCGATCACCCCGCCGTCTTCTCTCTTCCCAAGGCCGCTGGTGGAGGAATGTCCCTTATATCTAGATGTCGATCACCCCGCCGTCTTCTCTGACCGCCCAATCGCCATCCGCCCAAGATCTGATCCATGCCCCCCTTCGTCACATAGATGACACACCAGGGAGATCATACCCCTGCCCCACCACGATCCCGTCGATCAACCTATCCCAGTACACTGTCGGATTCCCACCCTCGCCTGGCGGACCAATGAGGGACGGAATCCGCCCCATCAATTCGTCACCGTTTTGACCGAGCGGGATGTCGACGGGCTCGATACCCAGACCAAGCACACCTGATGTGTTCCCATCAAAGGTCCCAGACGAGATGGAAGTCCTCGCATCTGGATAGACGCCGCCAAGCTTCCGTGATGCTTGATATTGTGCGTTGCCCGGCGGAGGATGAGATGGCGGTTGACCCTGAGCCTGATCGTAGGAGTAGTAGTGAGGCTGTGGAGGTATACCGCTGTATGCTGAGTTGTAGGGATTGATAGTAGCGTCGGCGCCTGGACCGAAATTGGTATTGATCATGAGCCACTGGTCCAGCCTGTTTGTAATGAGCGATGTCCGCTCGGCCTTGATTTCTGATTCTGGCCACGTACAGCTTCTGTGGTCCCTCCTCCTCAGAAGTGTTTGAAACAGTCACCGTGCCCAGACCCTGATGATCATTGACAAACGCGAACTGGTTCTGACTCGTGCCGGTCGAAGGCAGACTTGTCGAACCTGATGAAGTTCGGTGCATCAAGCTGGGAGCCTCGATACCCAGTCCAGGACCAGCGGTGTGAGCTGCAGCAGTGCGCGGGACGTTGTCGGATGTATTGGCAGAAGCGTGTTGCCCTCGTTCATTCGACAGATTGTGGCGTACTCGAGGGTTTTGCTGTGACCTGTTCTGGTCCATCTCCAGTGCTCTTCGGTGAAGAGTGTGTATCTACCAAATCAGTTCACTCTACTGCCAAGATCCTGGTGCTGAGCTTACAATCGCCGCCTCTTTCTGCGAGAAATCATCCGCTCGAGGGTTGTGCGGATGCTCCTGCATGAAAGCTTGGACAATGTGCCGCATGTCCGAGGCCTGGTCGCCTCGTGGATCAACAATGAGACTGATCCCCGCAATCATGGCAGCGTTCTAACTGGTCAGATGATGGTTGATAGTGCACATGATGCAACTCACAAATTCACGGAATGAGCTGCCGAGTAAAGTCTCAAAGAAATCGGGCTGATCCTGCTTCCAAGCTTGACGCTGTATGGTTAGAGTAACATCCGCATGCTGAAGCGTCTGCCACAACCCACAATTTTGTAATCCGCGACGGCAGCTTCAAAGCAGGCTTGTCGCGAGAGCTGATATCGATTGCTTTTCAGCCTTCTCAGTAACCACGGACGCTGATGAGTCAGCTCGGAAGCTAACCAGAGAGCTGACACTCACGTGGAGAATAATGATGAAGTGCAATATTTCCGTTTGAATGTAGTAGCGGTGTACGGGAAGATACCAGCATTCTCCAAAAGCGTCAGCATCGAATATACTCCATTCTTGCCTGCGCGGACTCACTTTCGTCCCACTTCCTGACCGGATTTTCCATGCGAAAACTTTCCGGTAGACTATCTCGCAACGCCTTGAGCTCGCCATCCAGCCTCACAACATCTTGATATGCACCCTCCCCATCCAAGCGCTGGAAATGCTGCGTCACCTTCGCCATGATTTCTCCAAGAGATCGGCGCAAGATCAGGTATGTAGCGTAGGTTGGTTGGGTCAGTGGTTTCGGTACTGGTACAGTCCTGGATGACTGAAACTTGTCCATATTGAGATTGCTCGGTGTGCTAACATTGTCAGCCCAAAATTAAAACCTTGAGGATGCAGACTCACAGAGTATCGTAAAACCGGGCATCGATGCTGATTGGTCTTCCGAGCAGACAGGAATAGGTTGCGTCCGCATGAATGAGGTATGACCAAAGTCTCCGGCGGTACTCCGTCATGTAGCCATCCAATCTCAATTTGGAGCCATCCCGGTGTAGACCGATCGCCTGGCCGGTATTGATGCCAGCTCGGAATTCAGCCCACCCCTCTGCAAGGCGGCGATCGTGCATCAGAACGAGATACAGGCCGGTCTGGTGTTGATCAGCTGGTCTCGATGTCTCGCAAGATGCGTTGGCTTACGCAGATACGGGTCTCGACAAGCTGCAAAGTCTCGCCTTTCACAGCTGAAGCCAGATTTATAGCTACTCGCGCTACATTCTCAGCCCAGCTCCGTCATGTGTGCACCTAAGACTCACAATTCCAGTACATCCTCAAACTGGTCAGCCGCTTCTCATCCTGCCCTCCGACCCATTGATCTGGCGCCACCCGTATCGCCATCGCCAGCACAATGAATACCAAGGGCAAAGCTAGAACCGCCGCTGCCGTGATAGACCGATTATCATGCAATGCCGCGAAGCCCTGCCTGAAGAGGTATTCTGATATCGGATATCGGACAAAATTGATCTTGGTGAAGAACCATCCGATCAGATCATCGGCATCTGCGCGGGATGGTAGCTGGGCCATCAGATCTTGGATCTTGCGTGGTGCTACGCCAGAATCGTTGAAGATAGCCTGGAGGTGTTGTTCAGGAGAGTAGTGGGAATCCAGGCCAAGGGGAACAGGTTCGGTTGCGTCGAGCATCTGCGATTAGCCTTCGTCTTGAAGAACCTGCTCACAGCTTGGGGTAGAGGATTCCGAGTGGAACTCTCCACATCAATTCCCGTCAACAATCCGATTTCTCGACCAGCGGACGCCTCCCTCTCTCTCATAGTATCTCCAGTATCGGGACGAGTATGTGATGAGACGACAGAAGAAGCCCGGGGCCGAGGAAGCTCATCGCTCGATGAGGTCTCGACGACGGGAGGATTATCTGAGATCAGTCAATGGCTACATGCAATACTCACTGATTCGAAAATCCTGCAAAGCCTTGCCATCCAGTCCTGGAACCTTGTTGATCATGGTGTTTACCAGCGCCTCCAGTCTCATAACCCTCACGCTCAAAGTCGGCAAGACACCCACTCGCGGCCCGCTGGTGCTGATGGCGATTGCCTGTGCCAGGGCCGGATTTTGCGACTGAACCGGTGTGTCCTCCGTCGCTACCACAGGTGCTGCTACCGGACCTATATCCTGCTCCAGCTTCACCTCCGCTGCCGCCTCCGTCTTCTCCGCTATCGAGCCCCGCGTGACAGGTGATCCGTTCTTCGCATATGGCACACAAAGCTCCGGCACCCGCCTAGACACGCAGTGCTGGCAAGGTGTTTCCCTATTGCATTTTTGCTTCCTCTTTGCGCACTCGGCACATGATAGCGCCACCCTTCGCTTCTTCTTCCTACCCGTTTCACCCGGAGGTGAGCCTGGCTCCCCGCGAGAGGTCGCTGGATCTGGAGAGCCAACAACTGGCGAGTAGAGTTGGGCCTCAGATGCTCGGCGGTCCTTGCTAGAAATCCGCTGAAGAGGCGGGTATGACTGCGAAGGATGGACGGTGAACTGTGGCGGTTGGTGAGAGTGGGAGGATGAGGAGGGCCGAAAGGTGTCGTATGACGTAGGCGGTCTAGAAGTGATTGAGGAATGACCGGTTGACGGAGGGTCTCCCCACCCTGACGTGGGGCGCTGCGGATAATCTCCCAGAGGTGGCAACCGATGTTGGCCCTGACTATGACCTCCGAGCTGCTGTAGGCCCTGCCTAAACGATTGGGAGTCCGTCTGCCCGGTAGACTCTGACGCCGATTGTCTGGGAGAGAGGGCCAAAGCGGGTAAGGTAGGTGACCACCGATTTGAGCTACGATTGCTCGACGGCCGCTCGCTGGCCCAGCTTGCCGGATCCGTATGACCAAGAGAAGAGACATCTCTGTAGCCAGGAGACGACGGATAGAATTGGCCGGTCCGAGGGGAGGGCTGTGATGGGACCGGTGGGGGCAGATGATGGATGAATGCAGACCGACTGGGACCGTTATGAAAGTAACGGTTCAAAGGTGGTGGAGGGTGACCGTCTGCGCCAGCCCCAGAGGATGAGGGCGGTCGATTCGAGTCCATCACGACTGGGCGAAGAAGTGATAGATGGATTTGACGACGAACGGAAAGGTACACACATTGATCTTCGGTCGACCGTTCCTCGCTCGCTACGATATCTCCTCTCTTTCCTCGGTAAAGGTATGCTCCACAGCCTGAAATTCCAACGGAGCCGGAGCCGGAGGATTCCAGCTCTTGGCTCTGCCTCGACCGACGGCGAAACGCCCGATGATGTATGAGGTGGTCGAAATTGCGCTAGTGCGGCATGAGCAGAATCGCCTGTTTAGGCTTTCCACAGCGTCGATTGCAGTCGGCTTTCGGTTTCTCCGAGACCGTTCTCAATCAGTCGTGTCTCGGGATCACGCAGCTGTACTGAGTGGGGTGATCCGTGTCAGTCACTGCAGTGCCGACGGGTTGGAAAGCCAAAGGCAAAGGTATGTATGCTTCACGAGTTTTCGCTTCTGTGTTGGGTAACTTTAAAGTTCCAGCTAACCTCACTTGCCGCTTTTACTTCTCCGCGCCCGCGTTTTTGTTCGGGCCCCACATTCTCGGCGCCGCCCCGATTGGCTCGGACCTTGTCCACATTCCTCACATTCCAAATACCCATGTCGCATCATCGCAAGATTATAGTCAACATTCTTCAAACTGTCCACCGCGCTACAGGCCCTACGTCCGATATGATCTTTTCCTGAAATTGAACTCATCCGGCTCTGAATTTAGGAATGCAATGTTCTCCTCCCGATAGTCGTCCGTGATTGCCGAGATATTTCCCGCTTGTAGCTGGAGCATGTTCCGAGCGTCACCTCCGTATTCAGGCCAGTCAACGGCAGTTAACCCATCCGCATCGTTGGGATTCTGGTTGTGGATGAAGTTGATCCTATATATGAGCTTCTGCGGCCTGAATGAAGACCAACGGCTCAAAGGCTCACCAGTAGTTCATCATGGCGGTGGTCACCTGCCTATCCTCGGCAGTATAATTACCGAACATGGTGAAGCCGAAGATATGCGCGACATCACTACCATGATAGACTGTGGAACTTCAGCTGTGTCAACTGTACTTTACTGAGAGGAGGGAGGAGCTTACCGCCTAACGGAGCTGGAGTATCAGGAGTAGTCTGATTAAAGAAGTAGGTGTAGATCCCGATATCAGGATGATGTATCTTCGAGTTCCGGACCAACCACCTCCTATTGGCTTGAAAAGCAACATCGCCAACGATTGACGAAGCTTGTTTATATCTGCACACTCAGCGGCGCACTTGGTGATGCGAGCCTGTACGTACCCGCTACTCAACCCAAAAGTCTGGCCACCCGTCAGGTAGGGGCTACCTAGGGAAGGAATGTCCGGGTAGAGCTGTAAGAGCCGCAGAAAGGTGGCATCGGAGGGCATGACTGGCTCGAGGGCGCCGAGTAGGAGTGGGATCTGGCCACTTGCAATGCCTTGAGGAACAAAGATTGTCCCTCTTATACGTCAGCTACGGTCCACGAAGTTCGGCCAGGACGACTCACTCGTCTCTGACATTACCGTTGATCATCGGCTTCCTCGCAAAATCTCCTGCCGCAATAAGTGCATGTGGCGAGTCCGGGATCAGGTCATAGTCTATCGACGGCGCTGCACTGTTAGCGTTGAAATAGACTCTTCAGGTGGACTAAGGCATACCAAAGATGAATCCAGTGCCATATCGGAAGTCGGACTGAACAGCAATCTGAGCAGCCAAAAGCTTGTCCGCGGGAACAGCCTTTAGGCATTCAAACGAGCTTTTGAATTTCTTCGGTCGATCTGTGACGGGACTGAACGGACTGGTAGCCACCGTAATGTTGCAGCCTGTAGACGCGGCAATGAGGCCATAGACGTCTTCCCAGGCGCCATCGGTAGGAGCAATCGGTGCGGTACTAGTGCCTCCTGATTGGATAATCTTGAGAACATCAGCAATGCCACTGACTAGAAGTTCGGAAGATGCACGTACTGCTGATCTGAAGAGGTCGAGATCGGGGTGGAGGTACAGCAGCGAGATGGCGACTGCGCCAGCACTTTGTCCTCCAACAGTCACCCGGCTAGGATCACCACCAAATGCCCTGATATTTTCCTTCACCCACTGGAGCGAGGCAATGACGTCTTTCAGCCCTAAATTGGCGGCTCCATTCTTGGCGATCTCTTTCCCGTACCTGCAAAATAAGCTTCGAATCCTACCACGATAGTCTGGCAGTACGGACTTACGGCCAACCTAGGAAACCGAGTCGATAATTGATAACAACCGTGATGAACGGACGATTCTGACTGTAAGCGTGTATGAGGTGGACCGGTATGTGTTCCGGAACGGTATGGTTGGCTCAGAAAGTACTCACTGATTGTATCCCAGCCGCGTTTAGCAGGCTAGGATCATAGACATTCGCAGCTCCAGTCGCAAAGCCACCACCGTAGACCCAGACGTACACCGGTAGCGAAGCCGAAGAGTCATTGGTACCTTGAGGAGTGAACACATTCAACTGAAGGCAATCCTCGGAGAATCCGCGGGTACCATACATCTCTGAAGGGGGCTGGAGGCACGCGCGAGGTTGGCTGGTCGCTGTGAACCTGGAGGTGGTCCACGTATAGTTCCTGGGCGGCGTGAAGCGCAGAGCGCCAACAGCTGACTCCTCAGCTCGATCCAAGACATATGGAGAATGACAGATCACGTACGTGGTGCTGCGAAAGGGATGCCGAGGTACGCGTCAATACCAAGGTTCGCCGTCCTCACGCCTGTGAGCGTGACTCCCTTGGCAGGCCCATTGTAGGGGTGGATAGTGATTCTCGGGCCTCCCGGGATCAAGGTCTTTCCACCTAATATCCCGGTAGATTCATCAGGAGAGAGATCAGCAGCTTCAGCGATTGCCGGGGATGCCGAGGGCTGCACAGGAGAGTCGGCTTGACGAGGGACCCAAATGGCCACGATGAGTGGTAAGAAGCTCAAAAGGGCTGTCGAGGGTCTCATTCTTGGTCGATAGGCGATGTCGCGGGGCGAAGAAGAACATCATGATGCCTCGCAAGTGGCTTACTGGTATGGGTCCGAGTTCTCAAAGGCAGATGCGGATGTGTAGAGTTGTTTTGAAGGACCCTCTTGACCTCGGAGTCAGTTTGAAACTGCACAATTTGCCTCATTGGGTAATTCATCGACCCAAAGTGGTGATTCCAGCTTGTGTGAGGTGAGTGTGGGTGTGTGGCTAACGGACCTGCCAAGACGTCATGTCCACATTGCGTCCAGTCAGCCAGTGGAAACCGAATCCCGTCTGTCAAATTCACTTCTTTCGCTTATTCATGTTCACGCTCCCGCCCGTGTGAGATTATAAAAGATCGTCCACTTCTTCCCCAACCCCAACTTCGCACTCCTGCTACAGAAGCCCCTCATCCTCCAAGAACCCCCTCCTCTTCAAGTTGAACTGTTCAGGCTCAGAGTTGAAAAACGCCATCTGTTCCTCTCTGTAATTGTCCTTAATGACTGAAATGTTGCCCGCTTGGATCTGGAGCATGTTCTGAGCGCCTCCGCCGTACTCAGGCCAGTTGGTAGCATTGGCGTCGTTCGGGTTCTGGTTGTAGATAAAGTTTGTCCTGAGATGTCAGCGGACTTCGTCACAAGTCGCGAACCGGGGCTCACCAGTAGTTGACCATAGCATTGGTCACATTTCTGTCAGCAGCGGTGTAATTTCCGCCGGCGAATGTCGCGCCGAAGAGGTAGGGCACTTCGCTACCGTGGTAGACTGTCCAGGTCAGGATTTGTACAGCTCAGCGGATGAAGATGGGCTTACCTCCAAGGTACGGCTGCGCGCCGGGTGTGGACTGGTTGAAGAAGTATGAGTATACAGCCACATCGGGATAGATGGCTTGAGAATTGCGAATAGCCCATCGTCTGTTGCTCTGGAACGCCCCATCGCCAATGACGGACGCAGTTTGTTTGAATCTGTACTTTTAGCACTCATTGTTTCGATCGACTTACGCGCTACTCAGACCGAAGGTCTCGTTGCCCGTTCCGTAAGGACTGCCTAGAGCAGGAACATCAGGGTAGAGCTGCAATAGTCGAGCGAATGTGGCGTTGGAAGGTACAACAGGCTGGATCGCGGCAAGCACAAGCGCGGTCTGACCGGCGCCGATAGCGCGTGGAACAAATCCTGTTCCCCTATACACTGTCAACATCGACTCTGCATGGCACAATGGGTTTCACTCACTCATCCTTGACGTTGCCGTTGATCATGGGCTTACGGGCGAACTTTCCGGCACCAATCAAAGCGTGAGGTGAGCCCGGGACCAGATCGTAGTCAATCGAGGGCGCTAAGTCTGTCAGCACGGCCGACTGAGTATACATTACTGCAGAATACGCACCGAAAACGAAGCTACCTCCGTAACGGGGGTTGCTCTGCACTGCGACTTGGGCAGCGAGCAGCTTGTCCGCAGGGGTGTACTTCAAGCACTCGAATGAGCTGGTGTAGTTGCTAGCCGATGATGTTGCGTTGGATGAGGAGTTGTTCGCAGAGGCAGTGACGTTGCAGCCTGTCGAAGCGACCATGAGTCTGTAGACATCCTCCCATGCTCCATCGGTAGGTGCGATCGGAGCTGTGCTAGCGCCACCTGACTGTATAATCTTGACATAGGTCAGCATGCTTCACACAGCAAGGGATCGGAAACATACTGCGGATCTGAACAAGCTGATCTCAGGCTGGAGGTACAGCAAAGAGATGGCGATCGCTCCTGCACTCTGTCCACCGAGGGTGACTCGGCTAGGATCACCGCCAAATGCCCAAATGTTGTCCTGCACCCACTGCAGGGATGCCATGACATCTTTCAGACCCAAGTTTGCGGCGCCGTTCGCAGCGATCTCCTTGCCATATCTGATCATCAGCATTGCAGTACTGCGCTTCATATGAATGCGGCATTCTGAGAACTCACGGCCAGCCCAAGAAACCAACTCGGTAGTTGATGACGACAGTGATGAACGGTCGACTCTATGACGGCGTCAGCTTGGTAATTGGTGCAGGAATTGGCAGACCTACAGATTGTACGCTGGAAGCAGTGAGTAGGGAAGCATTGTATATGTTGGCTGCGCCCGAGGTGAAACCACCTCCATATACCCAGACGAACACCGGTAGATACGCCGACGAGGCGTTGGCGCCCTGCGGTGCGAAGACGTTCAAGAACAGGCAATTCTCAGAGTAGCCTTGAGCGCCGTACATGGTTGTGTTACGCTGGAGACACGCAGGAGGCTGACGCGTAGCCGAGAAGGTAGACGTATTCCATGTCGGGTTCTGCGGCGGACTGAAGCGAAGGTCCCCAATAGCTACCATAATCAGCTCTGCCCTGTCATCTGGAATGAAACTACGCACGAGGAGCTGCGAATGGGATACCGAGATAGGCATCAGTGACCAGGCTGGGGTTTCTCACACCGGTAACAGTCACTCCTTCGGCCGGAGCATTGTACGGGTAAAAGGTGACCTTGGGACCGGTCGAGGTAGAGTTGTTCGCAGCAGATGGAGCGGGCGAAGCAGCAGCTGAGGAGGCTGCCGATGAGACTGAGCTGGCGGCCTGGCGAGGGATCCAGCTCGCTGCGATGAGCGGGAGAAGTGCAAGCAGTGCTGTGGTAGACCTCATGTCTGTTCAGAGTACGCTGTAAGGTGCAACAGTAAGAGAAGGAGCAGCTCATTTATAGGAAAACTGGGTGGGTCGGCTATGGTGGCCGATGGACCGGGGATGACGAGATCTTACGCGGGGCCCGAAGAAGGCACGTGGCGCCATTCCCAGATCCGGACTTCCCGGATGCCGGCATCGTCCCGCTTCCTCGCTTCCTCGCTTCATCTCAGCTCCTCAGCTGCATCCGCTCCTGCTGTCTGACTTGGTCTCGCTATCCTGTTGTGGTAGTACGTGGACAGATCATTTCAAGTAGCAGGCGCTGAGCGTGTGCGGGATGATGGTTTTGCATTGTTTTTGGGCGTTTGTAGTTAGATCCGTCTGCCCCGCCGCACCGCGCCGGCCACATCCGCCACAACGCGCTCTTTCTCTTCCAGCCGCTGAGATGACCAGCCACTCCCTCCACAAGTTCACCCGCGCCTTACCTTCCCATCATCATCCCATGTCCCATCATGTTGCCACCGCTGTTCTTCAGTTCGCTGGCAGGTCAGCGGAAGACTACACGCTTCTGTCAGAGGCAAGACTCACTTGTACGCTGACTCAATGCAGCTTTTGATATCCCGATAATTCACCACCAGACAACTCTGATCATCCCTCGATACCAACATTATCTTCTCGTCCAGTCCTGCGTCCAGCTGCACGTCATTAGCTCTGATCACGCACTTCGGCATGCTCTTGCCTCTCAGACTTACTTTATTCAAGCAAGTGACAACGTGACTGATGTCCAAAATCGGCCTCCCGTCACCACCAACACTGTGGAACACGTAATCCCTGAAGAGCTTGAGGATGTACCGGTCACCAGTATCAGACCATCTGGGATCCAGCTCAAATTCCGCTCGCTCGTTGATAAATCCAAGTTTGGACATCAGTCTGACTAGTCTGGCATTCTCGATTTCGGTCGCCAAGTTTTGCTCGAGAACATCAATGTAGCTGCAAAATGTCAGCTTCATGTGACTGTGAGCATCAATCGAATGGCAGCCCACCTCTGCGAAGCATCTAGCTCGTTCAAGATACGAGCTCCGAGCATTCGGATGACATCGTCCACGCTTTTCAACGGTTGTGGCTTGCTGATGAGGAACATGATGAGATTCTTGACGTCCGGCGAGTAAGATCTGGCGATATAATCAAGTGGTGGTCCTGGGTGTTGACCTGGGGTGAAGAATTCGCAACAGAGAGAAATGACCAGTTTGCCGAAGGAAACCAAGTCTTCTTGCTGCACAGTATCAGCGTCCTGTGGATGGCCTCCAGGAAGACTATGCGCCCACCTGGAAAACAGAGACTGCGGTCGAGGCGTCATATGCGAGTACGTCCAGTATTCCACACCCATTCAAGCGTATTCTATCCCTTCGTCAGCGCTGTGCCCATGTTACATTCAAGCAGACTCACCGATTCTTCCCAGTTATCAAGACCTTGCTTGGATCCATATTCCTCGCCGCGAGGCCACTGCTATGTATGGCCTTGAGTGCATTGGCGATCTGAGTGATGTAGCTCCATAGCATGCGTTCGGGAATAGGCATTCCTGTCCTCCTCCGCCCCATGGATAGTGGTGAAGCCTCGGGATTAAGGTGTTCATCAAGCACGGTCGTCGAGTCTGGGTGGTAGTCGTATACAAGCACAAGTGCTGTGGATGAGTCAGCCCCAGTGTTGGAAGATGCAGGATTCTCAGTGGACCTACAATTGTCTCCGAACGCTTTCGTGGTGAACGCCTCCCTCATGCCAACAATATTGGGATGCCTCATCCTGCGCCATGTATCAATCGCACCAAAGGCTGCCTCATTCACCAGCTTGTACCCCTCTATCCGACGCAAGACGTAGGTGCAACCATCAACAGTGCTGCGAGCGCGATATGTGGGCGCGGGGTGCATGTACACCTTGCTTCCGGGGTGTCCGTGGTGCATGGCGTTAGGATGTAGATGGCGCGGTGCGTCAAGAGGCGTGAGGGAGTGATACACGCCGATCTCCTGCGGGATCCCAGGATAAGAGCTCGATGGCGCGAACCATTGAGCTTCGTTGCGAGCAGTGAGGAAACGGCGCAGGTCATCTGGAATGAAGAAGGAGTGCAAGGGGTGCGAGGCGAGAGGCGGGTTGGAGGTAGAGGCGAGCGGTGAAGTATACAGATTGTAATCGAGCTGCGATATCAGTGACTCTGCGAAAGCGTATTTATCCCAGATGGAACTGACAGGAGGGCGGACTGGAGGCATGTACATGGAGTCCATGCCCAACCCTCGTGACTGATCCACCATGCCGTTGCCATAGGTCGCCTGTAGAGTCAGCGGGTCCGCAATGCGATTTATCGGTTCTGCAGCCTACCTCAGGGTGCAGTGCCGTCTCATCCACTTCATACTCGAACAAACCCCCATCATTGTCACCTTGGACTGACCAGTGAGGCTGGAAGGCAGCCGGAGACGCACTGAGAGAAGATCAGCACAGCTCAGAGGGACACCCCGTTCGGTCAAGCAGCTTACGCCCTTGGGGTGGCAGCCTCGGCAACCGGGGTCTTGGGAACGAAAGCAGGAGCGGTAATGCCAAGTGCTGCACCGAACTTTGTTGACGATTCCTTCGTCAAGGGCAATTGTGCGTTCCCCATTGATGGGCTGCGATGTCAGCTCGCGCTCCAACAAGTTGCCAGGATGGATGTTAGGCAGTCTGTGAGGCGCACAAGACGTACCTTCCAGCAGCAGATCCGGCCGTAGAGACAGATTCTCCGGGCTATTGTGTAAGCTGACACTCGGGAGAGACGGAATAACAACACACCGACGGATGGTAGTAGATACACTGCTTGAGTCAGCTTCCATCACGTCCACGTATTAAGAGACTCATCGACCCACTCCTTGATCCTGGAATCTACAAGCCCTGCGTGTCGTTAGTACGATGATCAACCCCACTGGTTGTCCACGTACCCGTAAATAAGGACATTCCGGCATAACCTCTGCGGAGCATCTATGACCTCAGCTGATATTTCTGAACCTAGGATTCGTGACCCACCCCGCTTAGCTCCGGGAGCTGGAGATTCAGCGATGGCTCCTCCTCGTGCCCTATTGGCAGCTTTGGCAACTACCGGACTGCCCGGAGCCGGACTTGGCGCGTTGGCGGATGCGGGCACAAACTCTGGAGGGGGCGGTCTGACGATTTGCACCGCTGCTGAACGCGGTGGGGGAATAGCCATCATTTAGAGGGTATATAGTACAGGTGTATGTGTATTTGATGATCATGGGAGGATCATCAAATGATCATCAAAGGAGCAGCGTTAACCTCGCGATTCGCGGAATGTTGTGAGAGCGCGTTGGGGGATATCCGTGCGTGCATTCTGGGACACCATGAGGGTTGGCCGTTTTCATGCCTCGCTCCTCCTACCTCTGTATAGAGCCGGCGGAGCGGCGACCCCGCAACGGCCGTGACCTGCAAGCAGCAATGGATGCATCGTCTTGCGAGGCAATTTTGCCAAGAAATTCTTAGAATCAAGAACTTTGTACCGTCAACTATAGTGGCCTGCCCCTGGCCGCGCCTTCTCACCTTGCTTCTCCCTTCCTCCTCGGACGTCCACCGGTGCTTGCCTCTTCCGCTTGTGGATTTTTTCTACTCCATAACACGCCCTTCCCTAAACGTCACCTTTACCATGCCTTGCTGGGAGTCGGGGTGGTCGACGTTCATTCCAAACTAAATAGATCTGTCATCATGAGTGTACAGACCGTCATCCGTCCATCACCAAGAGCGAATCCCAGAGACCCCAGTTAAAGAACACATCTGCGTGGGTTGTCGAGGGACCCGATAGCAGCTACGTGACTATGGCTGCGTCCAAGCTGCAGCGTCGGTGTCGCTGATAGATGATTGCCGCTGAAGAGCATTATACTCTCGTCGGGAGCCACGGCGGACGTCCGGACTGTGACGAGGAGGGCTACGCAGGGGCTGGACTGTGAAAAAGCATACTGAGCGTCTCTGGAGGTGTTAGTGGTAGCCGACGAAGAAAAATATGTGCGGAAATGGGCATTGCGATTGTCGGCGTTGAAAGCATCGAGATCGGTAGCTATAGGTGAGACGCTATCAGCGGTATCATCGAGGTTGGGAGTTGGTTGGAGGCAGGAATTGGCCGGTGGGTGGCATCGCCATTATAGATCGAGAGCGGAGTGGTCGGAATAATGTACATAAGCAGATCTCGTCATGATCGTCAGTAGACAAACCTGAGAGCACTCAGTGTGTCATATAAACCCTGTCTTGAAGTCATGTTGCTGAGCATCAACCACCCACCACCAGCTTTCATCCGATACAACACCTTTCAATCTATACCAAACGGATTCAATCACATACCTGTTCCATGCCGGTCACATTCCGTCGGTCTGACCAACTGTGCTTGTGGTCTCTGGAGAATAAGGATGTCTTCTTCTGGCTGAACCTTGATCCCCGGCAGAGGCGGTACGAGAGGGGACTGGGATTGGGTCTCATCCCAAACTTCAAGGACGGCGAAGAGGAGATTAGGAAAGTTCCGCCTAGTCTTCATGACGCTGGTCTGCTGACGGTCAGTCTCTTCATCAACTGCGCTATGATGGTGCTGACTTACAGCGTGCTAAACGGCACCGTTCATGGTACGAGGTCCTGTTATACGGAGTCGACATGGCTACCCCCTGTGCAAGAAGCACCCCTCATACGTGCGGAGGCGTGATAGTTGAACGTACGCTGCTGGAGGATTTTCGCAGGAGTCCATATCGAGGATTGCTCCGTCCAATGTGCGGCCTTGTACGCCATGATTGGTTGAGGCGTAAGCAGGTATCATGGGTAGTTGTAGGTGGGCGATTCCCCTGGAGATCCCACGACACCGGATGGGTAGGCGGATCGGCTTGATGACCACATGCTGGGGGTTGCTGGGTAGGGCTTGTGTTGGGTACAGAGCTAAGCTACGGCTGTCAGTGTCACTCACACCTGATACAACTTACCATACCCTCGATGTGGATTCGACAAGGGATCCAGTCAATCCTCCACTGCAAGACCTCCCAGCCAAGTTCGAACCAGTTCGACACCTGCGATATCAGTACAGGGATAGGATGATAGGGCGGATCGTACCTCTACGTTGAAAAACACCGTCATCAAAGTGGGAGCGGGAGCCATGTTCAGGAAATGCATGTCGATAGCCGTAGGGACCCGATCCTTGCCGTCCTTGCACATCGGTATCGTGGGAGCCCAGTTCAGACGGACCATCTTTCCCTTGAAGTTTGAACCGTCCTCGAGCAAGGGGGATTCCTCAATTGGGCTGCAGAGAGAATTTGCGTGCTGACAACATCAGCTTTAGCGATCTGCTGGAGTACTGACAACTTACCCCGGGAAGGTTTGGATCCTTCTCCTCGTCATTTGCACGCTTGGCCACATTGTCTGGCGCAAAGATCCTGCGGATAAACTGAAAGCGGGCGTCGGCGGGGAATGAGGGTAGTTGTTTCCCGACTGAATAGTATCCCACCTCTGCCGCACCAGCGGTAGCCTCGCTGCCGAAGATGCTTTTGTTGGCAGTGACGAAAGACGTGATCTTGTGGAAGTTGCCGCTGGCCGTTCCAATCTCGGCAGGAGTCGTTGGGGCGATAACAAGGACGTAGGAAGCTGCACCGGGTCTGTTTATACGACTGCAGTGAGCGTGTATCCACGACTGTCAACTTACACAATGGAGGACGTCTTCGTGGTGCGGATTGTGATGCCGTAGCGGTCCGTGTGATGGGGAGCTTCAACGACGCGGACATAGGGCAAGGGTAAGTCCTCCGTGGCCTTGCCTCGATGCTTCTCGGCGTTCGCCTGTGAGTCAGATAGGTTGATGTCGCTACTCACAATCAAGTTGTCAGTCCAGAGAGTGCCGATATCTGTCATGACGGATACGTCCGGAAGGAATCCACGCATGACCACTGCATTCTGTGCGAGGCTGATGCGGCTGAGGCTGATGAGCGGCATATCTTCCTGACATGACCACATGCGAGCGGTACGCTGAATGGTGATGATAATGCGGTCAGTCAGGCGAAAGCCATAATTGCCAGGTACGCAGGGGATGAGGGGATCCATGATCGTCAGTGGGAGATCAGGCATGAGCAGCTGGCGGATGGGATGTTCGTTGATAGCCCCATGTGGGCAGATGGCAGATGCTGCTATTGGAGGGCGGAGTTGCCGGCTCACTTTGAGTATGACTCACCTGGGGATCAGCTATACTTGCTCCTTGCTTAGTTTCTGATGACCGTGGCGAATTCGATCTGGGTTGACCTCAGGCGAGCGTGGAAGACCTGGAAGCGAACGAGCGGCGCGCCAGAGCTGGACACAGGACCTGTGACAGATGTCGACAGGGAGGACGAGGCAACCGATGAGGAAGATGAAGGTGAAAAAAAGGACGAGGCCACGGAGGATGAAGGAGGGTCTCACAGCTTGCCGGCAGGCTAGCGGTGAACCGTGAGAGTGTGATTGGTGATGACTAGTGACAACAACGTGATAACTTCAATACCGCTGACACGATAATCGACCTGAGATGCTTGAACAACGCAGATGTATAGATTCAGGAGGGCTCGCAAGAGCCTGGCCCGCAGCTAGTGAACGAATGCAGGGAGGCCCCTCGGGGACGCCCGGGTTGCCGGCCCGGTTTGCCCGAAATAGCAACTCTGTTTACGTAACGTAGACAGAGTAAATGTGGAAGCCATGCATATTTCATACAGTACCATACTGATTCAACGTTCAACCCCTTCTCGGAATTACAAGGTAATTCCGTTGCGGGAACTGGACTTGCCCCCCACCGGGCAGAGGTAAAGCGCGGCATGCACTATCCACAGTCCCATAAATGTCCAGAACGCCAAAATTCCGTCCTACCAAAGCTTCGCCCCGACGGTCAACTCTTCGCCTGCGCAGCCCAGTGTGCCTTTCCATACGTCGCCGCAATGACCAAGGGGAACACTAGCGTAGCGTCCGCATACACCTTGAGGTCAGCTACTATCGCCGGCTTTGCAGAGTGGAAGTTCAAACCCACTTTGACGCTCTCAGCACCTATCCGGATCTTGCCCCAGGAGACGGCCTCGTCCGGCCTTGCGCCTGAGTCAGAGCCGTCATACTGAATGTTTTAGCGATGATTCCCCCTCCATTCCGGAATGACTGACCTCTTGCCCTGTATTTATGTACACTGCATAGTCGGCACCGTTGCGCTGTAAGGTCAGCTCTGCGGCATTCCGTGATGAAAGTGAAGATCTCACGAAGAGCATGGCGTTGGCGATTTGGTGCTTGCAAACTCCTCCACCCAGCACAATCATCCCTGCCTGCTTGGCATGGACAGTCATGTCGTTCAGCCGGCGAATGTCGGCCACTATGTCGATACTCAATTGAGCATCGGTCTTGTACGTGTGAAAGTACATCATGTCGCCTAGGGAACCATCCGTCAATGCGGGACAGAAGACTGGTATATCATTCTGGCACATGAGCTTCATTTTACAGTAGCCCACGAAGAACAGGACTTACCTTCCAGCACCAGTAATACACACTATCTTCATTGTTGATTTCCTTGCCTAGCCGAGCAATCACCTTGCTCGGCGTCCACTTCGTCCCATCTTCCTCTTGCTCCTTGACCAGTGTGTCCAATATTGGGACCGCCCAATCCTCGAAAGCGCAGTAGTTTGAATTGGGCACAAGAAGATTCCCAATCCTGTTTAAACCCTTCTTTCGCAGTGTTGCACCGTCGAGCGCGAAGTCACCGAGCACGGTCGTCCCTAGGCATTTGATGAAGTCCTCCTCGACTCCGCCGGCAGTGGTCACTAGGCAATCAATGTACTTGTGTTGGGCGAGGAAACGTATGATTTCCCGCAGACCTGACGATATCAAATTTGAGGTGTAGCCAAGGAATAGGGTGAGGGGTTGATCAGGGTTTGTTCGTTCTTGCCGCTGATCACATCAGCCTCGCCGCTTGATCTCACCATGAGCAGTAGATAGGGTGCTGACTCGCCATCTTATCAATCACTTGTATGGCCCTCGCCAGTCCAGTGGCTTGAAACCCTATGCGCTCGTAACCTTCCAGCAACCCGAAGAGATCTATCGGCTGATTGAAATCAGGACCCTTGACGTGGATTGCGTCCGCTGGCAGGGCTTCCGACGGGGTGAGTACAGAAGCGTGAGCGGCCGAAGTCGAACCTGAAGCCTCTGCTGTCATTCTGAATGTGTTATTATGGCTTGTGCAGCGATGTAAGGAAAATACAAATTTCCTGTGGTCTTCGTTCGCCCTCCACCGAACATTTTGAGCATGCCGTAAGCTCGTTTGGGTGGCAACAACAAGCTCTGCTAAGACTTGCTTCCTGCTTCAATAATATCGCTCTTCCACCCATAACCATCACCGCAATGGCGCCGCTTCTGACAGAGGAAGAGTCGGCCTTGGATCCGTACGCGATACTATCGGTGTCGTCTACCTCGACCGAGAAGGATATTAGGAAAGCCTATCGGCAGGCTTCCCTGAAATATCACCCGGATCGAACAACCCATCCCGACGCACCTGCCAAGTTCCGCGAGATCAGTCTATCGCTCGAGATCCTCGTTGATGTCGTAAAGAGGCAGTATGTGGATGGAAAGCTAGAAGGGGAGAGGAGAAGGAAGGAGAAGTATGCCGAGCTAGATAAGAAGCGGAAAGTCATGGTCGATGTGAGTTAGCCTTGGAATGTATACCAAGCTGTAGTGGCTGACTTAGACAGGCTTTAAATGCCAGAGAAGAAGACGCCAAGAAAGCTAAGGTCGAAGCTGTGCAGAGAAGAAAGCAGGCTGCAGAGGAGGAAGAGATCAAGGAGGCTGGGCGAAGGATGCTGGCCGAGGCTCAAAAACGGGCTGCAGCGACAACGGCTCAGTCCTCTCGATCTGAGTCTGGTCCCTCCCGATCAAACGGTCATCCAGATACTACCGATACCCAACCCCCTATCTCACCAGAAGATCTCACTATCATCTTGCAATTTCCTTCCACATCGACGCTCCCATCCACCCCGCCAACTTTACAACCGCTACTGGAGGGTCGATATGGCCCGACCACGCACCTCATCATCAGCGAACCTCCAGATCTGAGCGGCGACAGTGGCAAAAAGAAGAAAAAGAAGGGTCGGAAGGCTGTCGTTGAATTCAAGAAGGGCAATTGGGGTGGATGTTGGGCGTGTTGGAAGGACCACATGGACGGGTCTGCAGATGGCGGGCGCAGATTGGAGGACGGCGTGAAAGCCAGGTGGGCGACAGGAGAGACTCCATTATGGGTGGCATGGGCAGATCGGCAGAGGCAGACACCTGCGAACGGTAATGGAAGTGGGCAAGGGGTGTCCTCGGGCGAGTACGGAAATTCCCACCCGCCAGCGGTCCCCTCATTTGATTCGGCGCCCAACTTCTCTACGACAAGCATGGCGGACCTGATGGCGGAGCACGCTGGGCGCAAAGAGCAGAGGAAGAAGGAGGAGGACTTTGAAAGCATGACGCTGTTCCGAATGCGGCAGGCGGAGAGAGATAGACTAGCGGAGGAGATCCGGCGGGAGGAGGAAGATTAGCTCGGCTTCACCATCGCAATCCCAACACAATAAAATGATGCACTGCATGCTGAGCCTTCGATCATGATTGCGTTTTGCATCCAGGGTGCATTTTCATGTACTAGCGCCGCTCTCCGTGGCAGAGGTGGACGGCGGGGCTGTGTAGTTGGCGAGCGCGGCATCAAGCTTCTGCTGACTTGCCGATGGAACAGCCGGGAAACCAACTGCGCCATCAGACCTACTCTTGAGTAGCCACATTCAAGTAGCTACGAAGGGAAGCGCTGCTTTACTCACATTGCACTCGATTGCTCAGGAACTCCTGCGCCAGATCTGGCCTTCCCAAATTACAACATCGCCCTGCAAGTCAGCATCAGACCTGTGACCGAGGCATTGCGCGGGACTCAGACAACCCTCAATCGGCTGATGCCAGACACCAGACGATTCGCTCTATCTCGTGACCAGGCTGCGAAACTCACCGACAATCTCCTTGGCAGTCTGCAAAGTCACCTTCCCGCCCAACACACGCCATGTCCTCAATACGCTCTTCAACTCCTCAATCTCCTCTTGGGTGTCACTGAGCTGCGCCACCTTCCTGAGCGACCCAACCCGAAGTGCACTAGCGGCACCTCGACGCTCTCGGCCCGTGGTAGCAGCAACCGAATTTATTGATTGTATGATTGTCGCTCGATGTGATTTCCGATCGAAAGTCGCGCCTGGAGACGTCGCAGCTTCCGCATCGTCGAACAAGGACAACTCGTCTGCCGCCGCTTCGTCCGAAGTGTCGAAGTCTTCCTCCACCTCCGTCGCCCGACGTTTCTTCAAGGCTATAGCGTTAGTTCGGCGGCATCTCATCAGTGAGGAAGGGATGGATCTACCTGGGCTGGTCGAATGTAGGTGCCGAGGGTGAACCTGCATCACGGATGGCAGAATCACCGTCCTCTGCATGGTAGAAGGGCCTGCCAGGGATGTGTATGCGTTGCGCAACATGATGGAAGTGGGTGCGGAAGTGTTGATGCTGAATTCATGCTTCTTTGCTCTCGTCTGCGACTTTTTGGGTGGTGAGTGACTTTTACGTAATGCATTCCATCCAACACCTGTGGCTGCTCTGGTGCCCCTTGGCTGCATCAGTACTATACATCCATTGCGTACCTCACAGACGGCTCTCTCAGCATGCTGAATCTAGTGCATAATTACTAGCTCATGCAAGCTTCGCGAAATCAACAATGAGGTGTTGCGCGCCTTCGGGTGCTGGGATCTTTCGCAGCAGATCATCATCCGCTCCGACCCATACTTTCGCCACCTCTGAGGCGATTGACAATAGCCGCACATCTTCGTATCTGACTCATCAGCACCCGACGTATAGATCTGAGCAAGGGTACTGACCGTGGCCCAACTAATGTCAACCCGATGGGCATTCCAGCCTCACTTGCGAATCCAGGCACATGAACACACGGTACGTGCAGCCCTGTCCACATCCCACAAAAGCGCGCATCCCCCGTCTCCTTGATCCCCACCCAAGCTTCACCCGGTACACTTGGAGTAACGATCGCATCAAACCCCCCGGCCAAAGCGTCGATCTTCGGGCGAAGCGCCGCAATCGAATCGTACAGCTGCAGTTGCTCCTTTCTCGAGAGTTCCTGTTTGTTTTCGACGTAGGCGACGAGGAGTGAGTCAAGCTGATCCTTGTGGCCCATGTACTCGGGGAGAAAGTTGACTCTCCCTTCAGCCGCCATGATCCTTGCACATCTAGGCTGGGCGTCATCGAACTCGGCTGGAAGCTCGACATCTTTGACTGTTGCGCCGGCGGCGACTAGCAGCTCTTTTGACTTGGCCCATGCTCTCTCGAGTTCCGGCGAAGGACCCGATCCGGCAGACCACCGGTCGGTCTTGATGTAGGCGAAGGTGCACGATGCGATGGGTTTGGGAGGGGATGGGGGCGGGACATCGTCAATGAGCCGGAAGACCTGAGCTAGTAGCTGAAGGTCGGCAATCGAGCGCGCGTAGATTCCAAGGGTATCGAGCGTGACAGATAGAATCTTGAGGCCGTCTCGGCCGATTGCGCCCCAGCTGCTTTGTCAGTCATAGCCGTATGCTTCGATGAGACATCACTTACGTGGGCTTCATTGCAAAGATACCATTGTAGCTCCCTGGGCGAATTGTACTGCCTCCCTATACTCATCAGCTATCGAGGCACTGGCGATGTGCGAACAGGACCGACAGTTTGGGTGCCGAACGCAACCTGGCACTGCCAGTCGCTCACTGCAGCACCGGACCCAGAACTGGACCCTCCCGGTGTTCGCTCAGTGTCGTATGGGTTGCGAGCGAGAGGGCCGACAGTCGTCGCCGCAAATTCTGTTGTATGCTATTCTCATCAGCACACTACCAGCTGATATGTAGTACGGGTATTGGAGATCGGCCACTTACCGTTTTGCCAAAGATGAGCGCGCCGGCGGCTCGACATACCCCGACCGGTGTAGCATCCAGATTGGCTTGATGATCCTTGTAGATGGATGAGTTGTGCTGAGTAGGCATGTCCTTAGTGTCTACCAAATCAGCCTTCCACTTTGACGGGATGATCTAATCTGGCGAGGGGATCGGAGGCGTGACGTACTGATCATATCCTTGACACCGATAACCATACCATGCAGTGGGCCCCTCTTCTCCACGGGAACAGCATCAAGCTTTGCGGCCTCGCTGAGCACGAGCGCCCGGTCCATGAACGCCCAAGCTTGAACCGCAGGGTCACGCTCATCGTATCGAGCTAGATGATCCTTGACGATTCGCGTCACGCTGAGTTTCCCCTCGCGGACGAGAGCAATCGTCTCAGTTGCAGTCAGGTAGTTTGAGGGTAGGGATGTCATGGCTGAATGAGAGGGTGGGCAGGAGAAGATAGTTCAAGTGAGAGCGCGACATCGTTTACCATATATACAGGTTGAAGAGTAGGGGGGGAAGCGCGGATGTGGCTTGCCGAACTCGGGCTACCGTTGCCGGTGTTTCGGGATTTCTTACCGATGCCCTCCACACATCCCGGGGGGTGGATCCGAGAGCTGGAAGTCCCTCAAGCTTGGATTGTGATCAAAGCTGCTCCTGTGGGCTGTGTTGTTCTGGCTCTGTGTGTAAGATTTGACATGCCAGCTGTTTGAGGTTCCGCATGCCCTATAAAACAGAAACACTACAGATCGGAAAAGGCGCGGTGTATATCACGATGCTGGCGTGTCTGTTGTCATCAACGTCTGACTTGCAAGCGGTATCAACAACAGAAACTCACTTTACATGTCTCGTCCATCCCTAAAAGTATCAGTGGTGCTCAAAGATTGACTCGAGCCAATGCAGTCACTCACTGGACACGCTGCTTTCACCCATAGTACCACTCGATCACCTTGCTTCGCCATGTCGAACAGTGGATGGGTACGACTCAAGACGATGCGGTGGTGAGACAATCGCTGATCTGTTAGGCGATGATCCATGGCTTGACCTGCATATCGTAAGCCGGTTGGCTTGGACCACAATCGCCTCCAGGAGTAATCGACATACCCGGTGATCCGTGTTCGACCTTCGTACGTGAGCCGGCGACCTCAGTACCGCTACTCAAGAGAGACAGCTCGAAATAAGAGTGTGAGTGGCCCACTTCACCTGCAGGGAGTAAGCATCATCGTAGTATCCCACACTTACCCTTAGATTTCGGGCAAGCACTCCATCCCTTCTCGCGCGAAAACACCTCGATCTCGATATCACGGACCCGCGGTATCTCTTCGTCTTCCTCTCGAGTGCCGCTTTGATAGCCGCTAATGGCGGGACCACAGCCAATGCGTTCAGAGCACAGATACCATGCCTCCCCCTTGTCCACCGATACAGCAGATCCAGTCGCCGCCATTTCCCTTCTCACAGCGTCATCCTGTCCCGACATCCACGCCCCAAGCTGTCCGCCACTAAGTTGCTGGGCAGCATCTAGACCTGCGACGACAGTGCATGATCTCGAGCTCGTTCGTCAGCATAGCGTCCAGTATCGGGCTTCGTCCACTACTCGCTATGCGATTTCCGCAGGAAGACCCTTGCGGGTAAGTAGCCTGGTGACTATGCGGACGCCGGTGAGTCCGGAAGACCCAGTATGAGAGTGAGCAGGTGCTTGGGAGTCCATACCTCCAGAATGAGCAATGGAGACAGGGGTCGGTGCAATTCAGTCACAAGGCAATCAGCGTATCGGAGGAGAAAGGAATGAGGTGACAAAGGGGGGGAGCCCGAGCGGGACGGGGACAGGAAGCAGTGCGTCGAAGGTCTTCCCCCTTCCGTCCGTGCAGTTGAGGGTACCGCGTGATCAAGTTCTCTGTCAGCAGCCAAAGACCGTAATCAAAATCTTGTCGATGGCAAGTGCCGAGTCCTTGTTGCATAGATGTCGGTGCTGAGATGTGTTTCGGTGTAGATACGAGAACGGACCTCCTTGGTTCTTGTTCAGATAGTCATGGCGTGGGAAACGGCGCGGTGTACACTGATATCGCAGCTTCTCTGATCTATCAGCAACAAGACAACATGTGAGCATAGAGTACAGCCGAGGGGACTGTTTGATCATAACGTACTTGATGGTGTTTGTCCATCCCTGAAACGATCAGTCGTGATTGCTCGAGAGAGAGGAAGTAATGGGTAAGGACGTACTGGGTACTCAGCTCGGCCCCACAACACAATCCTGTCGCCCTCTCTGGCCATAGCAACGAAAGGATGTTTGTGATCGAACACGTTGTAATGATATTTGGAGTATTGCCCAGCTGTCCGCATCAGCTGAGTGATTACAGGCAGTCAAGTCAGCTCACCATGAATATTGTACTGAATCTTCGTCCTCGAATGTGGGACTTCCATTCCATCACGAAGCAAGGATAGATCAAACCACGAGTAAGAGGCGTCGTATGTTCCTGGCGTGCGATCAGCCACAATTCATGAACGAAGTACAGCAGGGGTCGGGACAAACCGTAGTGAGCAGCATCATCGCTCCAGCCTTGATCTCTCGAGACCGTCTGCACCAAGATTTCCCGTATCCAGACCGCTTGGTCCCTCTCCTGGCCCAACTTTGCTTCACGATTCGTCATGTTGAGACTCCAGCTTCTCGGTTTACAGCCGATGGGGCTGGAAGCCAAGTACCAGATCTGGCCCCGTCCACCTCTCAATCCTCCTCCACGTATTTCCATCTCTTCAATCAGCTCGTCCTCTTGACCAGAGGTCCATGTCTCCAATTGCGAACCCCGAGCCTGCCGAGGTGGATCCATGCCCGCAATGACCGTGCATGGCTTCTTGTTTGCTCGGGTGCATTTGGACCAGTATCTCGCCTCGTCGAGTATTCTTTGAGCGATTTCCAAAGGTATCCCCGTGCCGGTAAGTATGCGGGCGACAGCGCGAATGGTGGCCGGGCCCGCAGGTCGAGTATGGGTATGGGTGAGATCAGGGGTGGACTTGATGTTGAAGTACGATAGGAATGACTGTGAAGCTGATCCTGGAGCTCGAGCTATAGCAGCTGACATGGATGAGGCTCCCGTAGTAAGTTGAGGTGGTTGAGAGATGACGCCACCCATTGTTAAGTAGAAAGGACAGCAGTGGATGTGGGTTGGTGAGTGGCAACAGAGCGAAGGATAGCCGCGGCCGACCTGGAGATAGTGTTGGAGCCCCGGATTGGTCAATCCCTCCTATACCTGAGTTCTCCAAGCAGATGCGCGCTGGCTTGACCGGGCTGTTGGGAATAAACACAGACTAGGTAGTGGATCGCGTCGCATCTAGCCCAAGTTCTTCTATAGCTCATTTCGTCCACATCTACTATGTACATTTCGCATCGACAGCTGTCCAGTCCAGCTGGTTCTTTCCCCTCCTTTCACCACAGGAACGCCTCAACATCCAACTCCCACTTAGTCGCAGGGTAGCTCTTGCCCAGCCATGCCACCCTGTTCCTGACCTGATCACACATGCTCCCGGGTCCGCACACGACAACACCCACAAGACCCCAACCCGCCTTCACTTCCTCGGCCAAAGCGACATCGACATCGTTCCTCTCGCCGACGAGAATGCTGCGCTCGACGTGTCCCGGGATGCTATGCTGTAACTCCGCGACCAAAGCAGCTTGTGCCGAGTTGACCGACCAATAGACTTTGACATTGGGGTGTGCGTGCACAAAAGGGAGGATGCCAGTGATACCAATGCCACCGGCGAAGAGAACAAGGCGGTCGGTGTTCAAGACGGGTCGCGAAGAAGTGTTGCGGTAAGGACCGTCAAGGAGGGCCGAGTAGGTGGCAGATGAGGTGAAAGAGGCGGTAAGACCCTTGTGGCGCTTCAGATACAGGGTGACGCCAGACGTGGTGAATTTGGCCCGTTGACCAGATGGGATTATGGGGAGTGGGGTGGACGCGTCTTTCTCAGACTTCTCGAGATCTGGGGTACTGGAGCCGGAGGCAGAAGCGGTACTGGAAGCGGTGGGAGCGATGCCAGCGGTGAGGAGGGCGGTCGGAATGACAGAGAACGGGTGATTCTCCCAAGGCGCCCATTTGCGCGTCGCGGGCAGGAATAGATACGCGTGGTGACCGGGTACGATCGACCACCTCACACCAGGAATATCCACCCTGACCACTTGATCTCCTACAGGCGTCAAGACCGCCTGCTTAATCCCGACCTTGAGAACGCGCCCCAACCGGATGACACGATCGAAGAACCAGATGCCGCAGCATGTGTAAATCCAGAACTCGTACGCCCACTTGCGCTGGAACAGCAGTTCGAGGTGATACCAGGTTCCGACGATGATGAAGATGGCGAGGATGATGTGTGTGATGAGGAAGATTTCGTAGTAGAATTTGCGGAACTGGGATGCGACGATGATGATGGCTGCAGCGACGGTCCCAACGCATCCCCAGATCCAGTACTCCTTGGGAAGTTCCATCTCGTAGTCGCCAATCTCGAGATGCTGTGCGAGTTCGATGATGGAATGAAGGATGATCTGTAGGGCACATAGTCTTGCGACCCAGCGGTGGAGGAGGAGGTACGTGGAGTGAGACCAGTTGCTCAGCCAGAGCAAGATGTTGTTCCGGCCAGCGAAAAGGATGGTGAGGGGCAGGAGGGCCATAGCGAGAGCTCCGGTGCGATTGGCGACATACGCCATGATCTCGATCCGCGAGGACGAGAACCAGGTGTTTGGATAGGTAGTCGTGTGCTCGACCGCGGTGAGGACCACAGTCACAACTGTGAGAAGACCGATGAAGAGGGATTGACCGATGGTGGGGAGGTGAAACACTTGGTAGAATGGTTGGACGTGACGCGAAACAAGGGTAGGGTAGACGACTCGTGACTTGAGCCAATGAGCAAGCGAATGGCAGAACGGGAGGTAGGTGAGGAGTGTGAGGAGGATGGGGACGCCGACGCCGACCAAGAAGATCGTGAGGCTGGAACATCAGTGTGTGCTCACCTTGATGATAAGGGTACTTACCAGTATCTTGAGTGCAGAGTCTCAGCCCACTCGAATGCCTCCATACTTTGCTTCTCCGCCTGCCATTCCTCCCTCTTGATCAACACCGTGCCATTGACCCACATCTCCTCCGAATCATACACGGCAGTCGGTGTACCGTTGACCTTATCATACGCCTCCTGATAGCCCCACATAGGCGCGACTGTTTTGTCACCGGTGGAAAACTTGTACCAGTACCACTCGAGGCGTTCGCGGCTGGGGTTGAATTCGGGGAAGCACTTTTCGTGAATGCAGTAAGCGAGAGTGGTCAGGAAAGGGACAGAAGTGGACCGGCAGAGAGGAGTAATGGCGGTACTGTGACCGTGCCGTTTCATCGCGTGAGTCATACCGTGATCCGGATCGTCGACTTCGGCAGGACATGCCATCATGGCACTGGCGATGACTGAGCGGCATGAGTACGCGCAGGAGGGGTCGTACATGGGAAGTGTGATGCCGATGAAGGCATGAGCCGTGGCGAGGGAAAGGAGGGGTATGAGTAGGGTAGCAAAGCGCATGACGGCGATTTGCTCGAGTAGAAAGTCGGAGGGGGGTGGTATGAGAAAGAAGGCGAGAGCCAATCGTTGTCGTGTACTTATACCCCTGTTCTCTGCTTGCTTGTTGATTGAGAGGTATCCTGTGAAGGTCCGTTGGCAAGGACGTGTGTAAGGTTGGGGGTCCTTGGCCTACTCCGTGCCTTACGATAAAGCCGCAAAGGCGTGAGTTGTTATATCCGCGCAGGGATGTGAGTGCTTTAGGACCATGGGCAGCATCGAGGCTTGTCGAGGATGTCTACTGCTCAGTAGCGTGCTAGTACACTAAGTACACGTCTGGACAAAGGCGATATCGACCAACAAGGTTGGTGGGAGTTGGATCGGCTTCAGTTGACAATGGTCGTTTCTCGTCGACCGTCTTTGGGTGGTCGAGCTGGTTCGAGAGGAATCGCAACATGAGTATTCTGAGCAGGAGCTCAGTCAGGGATAGCTGAGATACCTCCTGTATAACCCGCGCATGAGCATGAATTTGGGGGCAGATGTATAACAATGAGACCCCGCTGGGCGGTGGCGCATATGTGATGGCGCGTCGTGCCTGAAAATCGTCCATCATGTGTCAACAGCTCTGATGGTGTTCAAGCTGTTGTCCATATCACAACTACGATCCTCAGCAGCATGAGCCGCCCGCTGACAGCCAGTACATCGAGGATATCTCGCTCAGAGATCAATGTCTACACGAAGGATTTCGGTCGGTCGTTATCCGCCCTAGGGAAGCGAGGGGCAGCTGAAGCAGGATTCGATGAAGGTGTGTTGTCTACCCCATCTCCTGAGCTATAATCTCACGCATCAGACCCAGCAAAGATCAAACGAGACCTTGCTCGTGCTCAAGCGAAAATTGCTACGCTAGAGCGGGATCTTTCAACCTCAAATCGACTGAACAGGGATCTAGAAGAGGAACTCACGGAGCAACGAGGACAAGGGGAGGCATTTCGTGCCCAGAGAGATCTGATTCTGGCGGGAGAAGCCAATGAACGGGGGAGAGGGGAGGAAAGAGAGAACTCATTCGCTGAGGAAAGAGTGAGTCAAGCTGCGGCTGGAGTATCAGTGGCTGACGGGGCAGACTCGCATCAATTCTCAATTATCTAAACTTCGCCTCGCGAACGACCGACTTGCCTCTCGCGCAGAAGATCTGCAAATGCAGAATGATCTTCTCACGGGTAACGTTGCTGCTATGAAGCAAGAACGGATACACGCCACGAAGCGACTGGAGGGAGATCTTGGAGAGGCCAACCGACAAGTGGAATCATTGAAGCAGTGGCAGCGGCGTGCGCAGTCCTTGACGATAGATCTGGAGGAGCAGAAGCGGATTGTGGCTACGCTGAGGGATGGCAATAGTGATGAGGCTGGAGAGAAAGAGGAGGACAAGGTGTTGAGGAAAGAGTTCAGACGTGAGTTTTCTGTGATCAATGTTCCAATAACATCCCTCACTGACGAGTAGGCCAATCACAGCAATTTCTTCTGCATCAACAACAGGCCAACAGTCTGAAGACTGAAGTCGCCGAGCTGCGCCAGTTCAAGAAACAAGCGGAATCCGCAGAGCGTGCTCACAAGGAAGTCGAGCGAGATCTCAAGGAGCAGATCTGGACGCTGCAAGAACAGCTGGAGCGGTCAAGGCGCGACATGGAGTAGGTTCATCATACTATTCAGCCTCGTAGGCTGACGGTGCAGCTCTCTGACCCAAACTTTCCCATCCTCACCGACGTCAGCGATTCCAGATGCACAAACGCTACAATCCCGCCTTTCATCCCTCTCTACTCTACACACCCAGGCCACGACAGATCTAGCACAGAAGGAGAGTGAGATTCGCAACCTGGACGCTCGCCTGTCGCGTCAGAGCGAAGACAGTCGGTCTGTCATCCAAGACCTGACAAAGAAACTCTTGGAGGCCGAGAGGGAATGTCGGTGGGCGAAAGAAGGGAGAGCAGCGGCTGAGAAAGGCGAGGAGTTCGCGAAGAAAAGAGTGGAAGCGATGGAGTCGGGATCGGTATGTCCGCCCTCATCGCAGAACTTGTCCTTGGCTGACCCTGGACAGCAATCCATGCCAGGCGGAGGTGACTTCGGAGATCAGTCTGCACGCGTCAGCCAACTCGAACGGCAGATCGAACTCTACAAATCCGAACTTGCAGCTGTGGCTAGGGATTCGAGGGAGCTTGAGGATCGTCTCACGCAGGGTGCCGGATTAGTCAAGCAGACTATGCTGGATGACGCCACGGCCAAAGTGGAAACCCTCCAAGCAGGTGTGTTAGAGGTTTATCCACCAGGTCGGAGCTAAAATCAACAGACATCACTGCTCTTCAAAGCACGATCGCAGAACTCACAACGGCCAATACCACACTGGATGCCGAAGTGACGGACCTGATGCGCCGAGTCGCTTCCGGCGAGTACAATCCTGCCGGAGAGCGCTGTATCGAGTTTGCCAATAACCCCGCTGCGAAAGAGAAGACAGTCCGGCGGGCGGAGCTGGATCAGCTCAAAAGTGAGAACGAGGCTCTGCTGGAAGAAATACAAGCCCTAGAGGAGAGCAAGGAGATCAAGGAAGGAGAGAGATATGTGCCTCGAGAGAGTTGGGATCGCTTACAGCGGGAGAATAGGGAAATGGAGGCGGGACACACCAAGCGTTTACAACGACTCAAAGAGGTGAGCCTGTACCGACTTCTGTAGCGCTCCTTCTTTCTTACTGACGATGTAGATCTTCGGCATGAAATCCAAGGAGTTCCTTGAAGCCGTGTATTCGCTACTGGGCTGGCGCATCAAGTTCGACGAGTCCGGCGCCGATATCCGCCTCACATCCATGTACGCGCCCAAGGGCAAGATGGGCCTTACACTGAAATTTGCGAGTCAAGAGGGACACTTTGGGACCATGCAGATGACGGGCGCGATGGCTAGAGGTCTGGAGGAAGCACGGACATTCTGGATTGTCGAAAGGCAGAGTGTGCCTGGCTTTTTAGCGCAGGTCACGACGGAGTGCTTTGAGAAGACGACTATAGGGCGGGCGGCAGGTTACGTTGGACTAGAATAGGGGGATGGCGTGCTGATAAATGGCTGGAGAGCATAGGGGATGCGTTCATAGTAGTAGTGCCTCGACATTCTAGTGCTTCATCCAACAACGCATTCCTCGTGCCTGAGATCAAATTGTATCAGGGGTCCCAAGGAAAGCTTCTCTTCGTCTTACTTGCTTACACTCGAATTCTCTCCTGGTGCTAAGATAAACGATCCACACCTTGTCACTCGGCATCGTACGCGTTGAAGGCACCTCTCATACGACTATACGTCTAACACCTGTCTCAGTCGATAATGTCGACTGCCGAGCACGATCCCCTGAACCTGACATCCCTTGATGCCGACTCGTTGTTTGATGCGCTGGGAGCAGTCGACCGGGTGCGTCTGGCATTATCTTGCCAAGTCCTTCGTAGTCATTGCTGATCACATAGGCGATCCCCGACCTCCTTCTCTCTGTCAAGCCCGTCCTTTCACACCTAACTTCACCAGCACCCGACCTCACAGCTGAGTCCGCCGATCGAGCCATCGAGAGCTACATGTCTACTCTGGATGTAAGTCCAGACTGTACTCGCTTGCATACACAAAGACGGAGCTGATTGTATTTCTAGAAGATCCAATTCGTACTCAGGCAGACAGTTTACTATCTTCGAGAAACGCGGGCGTCAACTTCAGCGCTCCGACCTCCAGCCGTCGGTGCGATTCCCACTCCTTTCGCCGCGAGTCTCCCCACTTTCCAAGACCGGCTACCAGAAGCTCTCGGGCGGAATGGCGCCGCAGGCGCGGGGACAGAAGATGGAGGACAAGTGAGAGAGGATGACGGGGGCGGTGCGGAATTGGGGTTGTATGGCATGAGGATGGAGTCGAGGGTGATGAGGGATCTGGAGGCGACTCTAGCGAGATTAAGGGAAGAGATGAAGACAGCAGCGACTGCGGAGGGCGAAAAGAGAGCCGGAAGAGGGGTGATGGAGCCAAGAGCAGAATCATAGCCGAGATGGACGTCGAGATTACCTTTGCAACCGAGACTACCAGAAGCGCCATGGTAGATGACTTCTACATCAGCACGGTTCGGGGCTGTTGGGATACCTCGGCGCAATATCGAGAGGAAAGGCAGAGCATACAGAACTGATACATTCATGACATCGGAACACTAAATGGCGGTACTATAGGTTTTGCTCGCACCATGTGGGGATTGACAGCGAAAAACGAAGGGGAAAGTAGAGCATTGGATCTCTGGAAGAAGTGGGGAGGGAAGTTTGGGGAGGAAGTCTAAGCCTTCGACTCAACCCAGAGCACCATCATCCTTGGTGGAGACCTAGAGCACGAGCGCTCTAGGACCTCTCGCCTCGGAGTCGGCGGGCGAGCTGAAGATCCTTGGGCTGGATGGTGACTCGCTTGGCGTGGATCGCGGCAAGGTTGGCTGGAGATTGTCAGCTGTGTTAAAGATGCTAGTCCCTGCCAAAGTGATTATAACTCACTGTCCTCGAAGAGAGAGACGAGGTAGGCCTCGGAAGCCTCCTGGAGCGCACCGATGGCGGACGACTGGAATCGGACTGCGATATTAGCTTCAGATCACTTCTCGAAGGGAAAGGTGGCTAGGCTTACGATCAGTCTTGAAGTCCTGGGCGATCTCTCGGACCAGCCTCTGGAAAGGGAGCTTCCTGATAAGGAGCTCGGTGGACCTGTACTGTCAGTTGTCTGCTCTCCGTGCGGCTTGTAGACTGTAAAAACGTACTTCTGGTATCGCCTGATTTCACGGAGAGCAACGGTACCGGGCCTGTACCTGTGGGGCTTCTTGACACCGCCGGCGGACGAGACGGGGGCGGACTTGCGAGCAGCCTTGGTGGCGACTGAACAGTCAGCAAGTGCATCTCATCATAATGCGCAGCGGAGTCGAAGGTTTCTCCGCACATCGACCGACAGAGAGAAGGAAGGAGTGTTGCCAGTGTCGTACATAAGCAGGATGGGATGACAGAGCAGGGAAAGCGACCACAGCGGGAAAGAAGAGGACAGATGACTTACGCTGCTTTCGGGGTGCCTTACCACCGGTGGACTTTCGTGCGGTTTGCTATGAGTGAGTCAGCTGATGATTCACTTCGTCAGATCTACATGAGGCCCCGAGAAAAGATGGGATCGAGCCGCAGAAGCATGGTGGAGTTGGTGAGATGGGATAAGGGATAAGGATGGAAGGAGAAGCGGAACGAAGTGGGGGATGATAGCTGGGTGGGAGGAAGAAGGAAGCCGCCCTGAACTAGCCTGCCCCTATGCGTCGGCTGCCTGCCCCGCATGCATGCCTGCATCCACCTGCAAGCCCAGCTCCGAGTGTTTGCGACAGCAAGAGAGCGAGAAAGGAAGTGAGATGTGAGTGAGATCAAGGTGTAAACAAGGCATCCTCATCGTCCGGTGACCCGAACGATGCGTTCTTCCTTCCTCTTCCTCCCTCCTCGCCACAAGTGGATGGCAAGAGCCTGGACTAACCTTGGTGCGCGCTGTAGATGTCAGCAACTCATTCAGCCTATCTGTAAGGAGAAATGAACATACCCATTTTGACTTCTAAAGACTTGTTGTTTGGTAGGTAACGATTTATAGAGGGTGGCGATGTTGTACGGATGTATGAGGTACAAAAGGAGAAGAGAGGTGGGGATTTGAGTTGTTGATATCCTTTGGACGGGCGGCGGCGGGGCGGTGGCGCGGACTGGCAGGAGGACCGTGCACGGTTGGTTGACTGAACTAGCTATAACCCCGAGAGGGCAGCTCGGCGTTATCTCAAGAGTGGCATGCTTGAAGCCCATCCGATGAGCCAATTCGCTTCGGGGAAGACCGCCGAGAAAAGGAGACGGTGAACTTTGAAAATCGGGAGTGGTCGGCATCCTTTTCAAACGCGGGGGCATGGGGTCTCGGAGGGGATTCTGCGGAAAGACATCAAGCGGGACTCAGCATCGCTGGTCAGCTCAAATCATGTCGTATGATAGCTGTGACTCGTAACTTTCGAACAGTGCCAAATCCTTTCACTAAAGCATATTGAAATGAAGCGCGAGATCAAGCACAAGCAGAACGAGATGCGAAAATGTGGTGAGACAAGGATTCGCCACCCAAGCCGAGCCGCCCTCTAAAGCTCTAAGCTCTGAGTTCTATCCCGCCTGAGGCCCCTCATGAAGCTGTGAATGTCAACTGACGATCATATCCTTCTCCGGTATAGATAATCTGTGTTATATAGTCTGATCTACATTATCGTGCCCAAAATTCGACCCTCACATAAATATTAAATAGAGTCATCGAAAACGATCGCCCGGCCGGGCGGTGTGCCGTAGCCTACGAGCCGCACGCGAGCTGACCATTGATTGCGATCACAATTTCAGCATCTATATGTGTGATCTATGGTACAAGGTCATACTCTAGTCTATCAGCACATCCACGCCCATTCCTTAACTCTCCTACATCTCCCGGTTGTCGTAGCTCTACCCCACAGCATCGCCTAGAGCCTGTTTCCGCTCGTCGGCGACCGCCTCTCCAACAGCTCCCAGCTCCTCCTCGCTGCCCCGTACATCCATTCCAGCCTCTCATCCGCTTGTCTTCCAGGCCCGATCTGCTCACATCCCTTGGCAGCCTCCAAACCCAGGCCAGCGGTGGCGAGATCGCCAATCCCCGCCCAGAGAGGTGTCCATTCCTCCTCCTCGAGCTCTCCTTCCTCCCCGTCAATCTTGTCCCAACACCTCGAGGCATACCTCTTGACATCCTGGCCGCTGATCGCCTCACCGTCTTCGCTGTCGTGGCGATCGAGACCGAAAGGTCGCTCGGGTGACAGGAGCCTTGTAGCGCAGAAGTGGATGATTTCCCTCGGAGTCGACGGGTGAAGAAGGGCAAGATGGGCGCAGAGCGGCGAGTGTAGATGATGGTCGGCATCGTAGGGAGTAGGAATGGGAATCCCATATGGTACGGGTACAGAGCTGGGTGCAGTCTGTATGGAGACACTGTGATGCTTGGCAAGTGGCGAGACCGGCGCAGGGGGAGAGATCGGAGTGATTTGAATCGCGTTTGTTTGGAGCGGATAGAAGCCATCCATGTGGGTGCTGGTCCTGAGGCACGGCGTGAGTGGTGTCAGCGGGGTCAGTGGTGGGGTGGGCAGATGAGAGTGGTTGGTAGTGTTGATGGAGAGTGCGGGTGTCCCAAGAGCGAAGTGACACGTCTTCTTGGATGAGCGCGAGGATGAGGGAGAGTCGAATGTGAGCATGGCGGGAGAGGTAGGGAGTGTGCGTCGGTCGAGTGTCGAAGTGATTGATGAAGGTGTGAGGGAGGAAGTCATCAGCACCGAAGAGTCTGCCGTAGCCTTATCTTATACCTTCCGGTACACCACCCTCCTCCTTTCATGACCAGACCACATCCGTCAAGTCTCCTCGTCTCAGTCTGAATCTAGGTCCTCACGCGTGACAACCTGAGGGCACAACAGATCCTTTCATTCTCCAGCACTGCTTATCGCGGCCCGCGCATCTGGCATATCCATCCGAGCCGTCATCTCCTCGAGCCACGCGACCTCCAGCCATATTACCCCTGTGGAATCATATCTCTTCAACTCAGCAATACGCAATGCGCCTGGCCCATCCGCCCGCTTAGGCATTCCCCAGACTTCGACCCATAAATCTGCGTGCGTATGAGTTTCACCTCGCATAGCACAATATCAGATCAGAGCTCACCTTCTCTTCTGGAAGCTCATCCACCATTTGCTAGGCTTCGCAGCTCTTGCGCCCGTCTGTCCCGTGGGCTGTCCATCAGGCCCTAGAGTCTGCTCATGTGGATATAATCGGTCCGCTAGACGGAGGGCGAGTTCGGTTCGGGTCTGGGTGAGATATGATCGAAGTGCATCTATATGATGAGCTTAGGGGCTTCGTAATGCGCCAATCAGCTCACCCGCATCAGGTCGGCTAGCCGGAGCATGATACAAGCTATTTAGCGGAAACCCAGCGTCTCCTGGTAGGGCGAACGAATCAACCGCAAGTGTCTGTAGCACCTTGGTTGCTTCTTGATAACCAGGTGATGGCCGTCCCGCTGTCGGTGCAAGCTTCGTCAGACACTCCGAAATGAAGAGGATAAGATAGATGAGGAGGCGGTCGGCGGGTCCTGTATCGTCAGCATCCGACCTGCTGGTAACTTGGGACAAGGGTGCTTTACCTTTGATCTCAAAGTTTCTGAATAGGCAGTTGGCTCGGAAACTGCGATGTCAGTGTCCTGACTATCTCTAAAAATGTTCTACAGCTCCTCCGACACCAGCTGGGCCTGTTCCAGCTCCAAGAGCTCAAGACGGGAACCTACAGGTCTAAAGCCTCTTCGATGATATCCGGCTGACTTGGGTCGGCTGCATCTTCAGCTTCGATATTCACCTGCAGTCCGAGCGGCAGATACATATAGCTCACAAGCGATAGGTGCTGGTCCGCGGACCTTTGTCGATATAGGCAAAATAGCGGTGTTCCCTACTTGACGGACGGAGGGGTCGTCATTGAATGAGGAATGGTAGGCCTGTCACTGGGTCAATGCGGCTGAATCAAAAGCGAAGCACCAGACTTCATGATCTGGTCTCCTCTGATGAGTTGAGAGAGACTTACAGGCATGGCGCTGGTGAGATTGCTTTGCTGCTTGATATGGATGTCTGTGAGATAGATATGGGTCGGGTTCCCCGCAGCGGTGACGCACGATGTGGTCAAAGCTATTCCGTCCCGCCAGATAAGGTTTCAGTCGCGTCAGGCCATCCTTCGCGTACTTTTGCGTTCATTTCTCTACCTAAAGGTCCTAATCAGTTCATCTAACCTCTATGTCCACCCCCGCACGCCCATCAGTGACTGCGATAGTAGCCGCAACCCTCTCCAATGGAATCGGGATGAATGGCGGACTCCCCTGGCGGCTACCGGGCGAGATGAAGTACTTCCAGAAAGGTTCGTCTCCTTCCTTGGAGCCACTCTCGGCATCGCAGCGTGGAAGAAGACCAGCTGACTGACATGTAGAATAGTCACTGTTGGATCTGTAGCCTCGGAAGATTCGTCCTCGCAGAATGCTGTGATTATGGGGAGGAAGACATGGGAGAGTATACCGCCCAAGTTCAGGCCATTAGCAAACAGGACCAACTTGGTGATTTCCAGAAAAGGAATTGATGTGTAAGTTCAGCCGGAATCTTAGAAAGCGCCGAGCTGAGGTCGTCAGGTCCAGCGAGGCATCGAGCTCATCACATTCCTCCCTCATATCCGCTATATCCTCCCTCTCATCCACATCATCAACTCGCAAGATATTCCTCATCGGTGGAGCTCAGCTATACTCCGAGGCATTGACAGCTTCACCGCCAGTAGTGAATCGCGTGCTCCTCACTCGTGTAATGAATGAAGTGGAGTGTGATACGCTCCTCGACGATTTCACCTCGCGGACCATTCCCAGCACAACATCAGCAAGCGAAGGGAAAAAGGCGTGGCGTCAGGCGAGCCATAAGGAGCTAGAGGAATACGTCGGATTCGAGGTACAAGAAGGGGAGGTGGAGGAGAAGGGGTTCAAGTATAGGTTTGAGATGTGGGTACTTGCCTAAATGCCGGCAATGGAGCATGCAAGGATATACATAAGCACAGTCATCCTGTGTCGTTTTCCCGATGATCATGTGATATTTTTGTTGTTGAGGCAGGTTCGCCAAGCTCCGACATCCGATGATTGGCAAAGCCGACCAAGCGACAATTGTCTAATTGTAAAGCTACAATATCAGCCAGATACTCGTGCGGAGGATTGTAAAATCCAGTTCCAACTTACGTTCCAGCTCGAGCGCCATTTCCAGCCCTTGTGATCATTCACATTGCCGTGAATGCCCAGTGCCAGGTCCTTGAACCACCAGAAGTTCCCCACGACGGCCAGCGTCCAGACGATGAACCATGCTAGCCGTCTGGATTGAGGACGGTTGTCACGCGGGTTGCCAAAGAAGAAGTGGTCGAGGATGTGTCCGGCAATGAGGACTGCGAACCAGAGTGTTGGTAGCTGGCAAATTAGCGCGATGAAGTCTACGAGCCTCATCGACAGCTTTCTCGACCCCCCAAGTCAGTGGTTAGGCTCACATAGTGATGCAGGTAGGTGACACGGCCCATGATCAAGAAGGGAACTTATACAGTTAGCTCGGAGCTCTCGACGAATGAGGAAGAGACGGCGCTGCAGCTCACGATAATGGAAAGCCCAACCCGCAAACGCAACCTTCCCGACGTGCGTCCAATCCTCCCACTCTCCAGCCTTCCAGTCCCTGTACCCTCTCTGCATTCTGAGAATATACCAAGCCACCAGTCCCAGGCCTAGCACGAGGGACAGAGTTGAGAACCACCAGATTATTGGCGTGCCGAGGAGATAAAATTTGATTTGGCCGTCGCCCCATCCGCACATTCTCAGACCGAGCGTAAGGAAGGGCCAGTCGGTAGGTACAGATGCGAGGATATCGTCCTTGTCCGGATCGGGGACTAGGGCGTTATTGGATGTCCACATCGCCACGTTGAGGTGAACAAAGTCGCGCCAGAATGGAGATTTGTATAGCTTTGCCGAGCCAGCCGGTACTGACCAATCAGCTCGGGGTAGTATTATGGAGGCACAACTTACATCGCTCATTCCAGTGAGACTCGACGTTCCAGTAGGTGTGGACGTCGCTTGGGTTGTTCTCCTTGTCGCACGTCACCTCGACCTGCTTGAAACCCCACTGAGGAAGGACCGAATTCGCCGCTCTCAAATAACAGTTCAGCAATTTGTGCTTGAACCGCATCCGAGTAGTCAATGAATGTACCCGTCCGTCCTTGGCATCGCTTCGCGATCTGTGGGTATCATCGACAATCTCGACAATCCAATGATCACCCTCGTCTCCTATTGTGTCATTTCCATAACCGGACACTTCCCAGTGCTCTTTCGTGACCGGTGCGGCGATAGCGTGCGAGTGCAGATTCCGGCCGGTGGAGGTATGTACCAATCGAATGACATCGCCATCGAGCAAGAAACGGATAGTGCCATCAGGATCGATAGGGTCCGATCCCCAGGGCGGGGTGATTCGCCAGTGATTGTTGTCGTCTTTGTAGTGATAGCATGTGATTTGCTGCTGTTGACTACCAACGGGCATAGTCTGGACATGCGAATGCAAAAGCCCACCACCATATCCATAGTTCTTCAATGTCAATTTCGAGCCGTAGGCGATTTCTAGCGGAGATTCCGCAAAGTCGATACCCCGCAAATGGGCTTGGAAGAGAGACGACATTTGCGCGTCACCGGGACCGGAGCGGTTGAGAATGAGGAAGTGGATCTTGAAGCATGCGGCGTAAACCATGAAGGGGAGGATTATCAGGGCGGATATTCGCGCCATCCAGTGTTTGATGTACACTCGCTGGTCGTTAGCCAAATTATATGGAATACTTACAAGAGGCATCTTTAGATCCCCAAACTTCTCCCATAGATCCTCGACTGTGTATACCCCGACCATGGCCATGGCGAACATGCCAACCCACTTAACGGAGCAAACACATCCAATGCTCCAACCAGTGAAGATGAGCCACATCCACCAATCGTCGCCGAATGCCTGATGTCGCTGATTGTGGAATTTGACCAGTCCAAGGGTTGTGGTGAAAGTGAAGAAAAGGAGCATAGAATCGAGTAGGATGAATCTGGAGATACACAACCATCCAATATCTGATAATCAGCGATCGCTCTGACCTTAACACTTGGACTTACCGCATAGTACGCAGATAGTTACCCAATGACGGGTAAATCGACTCCAGCCCATCTCGCCAGCTGTGAACCACGCAATGGGCACCAGCGCCACACCGAAAGAAGCGAGCATGACCCGCATGGACGTATGCGGTAGATCCGAGGGGTACTCTACCCCTGACTTAAACTCGAATCCGCCATTGTAACCTGACAGTAGGCCGGCGAGACCGACGAGCATCTTGCCAAGAGGAGGGTGGACATCGAAATAGAAATCGCGGTTGATGTAGTGCGAGCCGAATTTGCCAAAGTGCGCCTGGGGCGTCAATTCCCTGGCCGACTTACAAGTCACAGGCAACTCACCTCGTCCCATACAACGTAATTGGCCGCTCCTATACGCCAGAAGCGCGTTATCATAGACAGAAGGGTGTATACTCCTGTCCAGATCCACTCCTCGTATTCCGTGTAGATCGCTTGCTGGAGCAGTCAGTGACGGCCGTTTCAGATATGAGAAGCTCTTACTCACCCATCCTGACAGCCTCTGCCTCGGTGGCAGACCTCTTCTGCCCCCTATCCCAGGCCCAGCGCCATGCGGCTTCCCCCACTTGCCCGAAACATCCTCATCTATCAACCCCTGCTTCTCACTGACAACGCCCACCAATCCCTCCTTCTCTCCATACGCCTGCTGCCCCGCCAGTGGCAAACGGCGCCTGGACTCATTCTCGTCCGAGTGGAACATCGGCAGACTTCCTCCTCCGTCCCTATCTGAGCTCAAGGTCAAACTCGGATGTGAGGAATGTGACTGCGAGGGCAAAGAGCCGTACGTCCTAGGGTGTTTTAGGGACTCCCAAGGTCGAGGATCGTGGACGTCTTCTTCGTCCTCAGCAGTTTGATCGATGGTGACGGGCCGCGGACTTGGGATCCGCCGTGGAAGTGTAAGAGGAACGGCCTGAAGGGATTGAGAGGCCGAGGAGGGTGCTGCAACTGCGGGAGAGGGGTGCCTTTGCATGGAGCCTCAGTTCATGAGTGGCAAGTGGCGATTGAGTGATTGCAGAGGCTCTTCCTAGGGCGTTCAGCTGATGCTGGTCGTCAATGTCGCAGAGATATAGTGGTGTTTGAGCGAGGTATGGAGCTTGTCGCGACGATATGCGAGACGTGTCCAAGCAGTGCACCAAAGTGCGTTTACGTAAAGGGTTTCACTCACCTCCAACTTCGACCAGCATATCACTTTGATTCTCAATCCTTACATCAACATCGCGCACCCATATTCAGCGCCCGGCTTTCAAGCTCACACACCGACGCGAAGAGATCCGAGGCTCACCTTCCTGACAAAACAAACGAGAATGTCTAACTCCATCCCCGAACCACCAGAAGGCCACGTCCGCCCCGTCGTCTTCTTCGACATCAACATTGGCGAGACGCCATCCGGACGAGTGAAGATGGAGCTATTCGATGATATAGTACCTCGTACGGCGGAAAACTTCAGGCAATTATGCACCGGGGAGCACAGGGTGAACGGGGTGCCTCAGGGGTACAAGAAGTGCATGTTTCATCGAGTGTGAGTTGAACCAGTCTCTTTTTGTGTGCGCAATTAGCTTACCGGGTCCAGTATACCTTCCTTCATGGTTCAAGGCGGTGACTTTGTGAGAGGAGACGGTACGGGCTCGTTCAGCATATACGACACACCTCAATTCGCCGATGAGAACTTTCAGCTGAAGCATACCATCCCGGGTCTGTTGAGTATGGTGAGCTGATATTCTCCGTCCGAAGCTTGGTCTAGCTGTACTGAAATTGTGCAGGCCAACTCAGGACCAAATACGAACGGATGTCAATTCTTCATTGTAAGTCCTACATACAGGATTCCGCAAGCACGGACACAGCAAACTGACATGGCAGACTGTCGATCCCGCCGAACACCTGGATGGAAAGCATGTCGTATTTGGACGAGTGACAGAAGGCTTCCTCACGGTCAGAAAGATAGAACATACCCCTACGGGACAAAATCAACGGTCAGTTTTGGAGTCACAGCAATCTGAAAGAGGAGCTGACGTGTGTCAGGCCAAAGCTGAATGTGCGGATAACAGAATGTGGGGAGATGTAAGACGCGACTCGCTTTTCACCATTATCGGCTCCACCCACGTTGCGCGAGATCCTGATTTCACACTCATTATGTACTATGTCTAAACAACTGACAACCCAATGCATCAAGACAATCGGTCCGACCGCGGATGTCAGATCTTCCAAGGGACTTCTGACGTCCGCTGCGATAAAAGGGAATACTGTATTCATCGACCGAGACGAGTAGCAAATCGACGACCCATCATCACTTTAAGCAGTATTGTCCGCCTTCCAGAACTCTCGCCCACCCCTACCAAGATCCCGTCGTCTCCAGTCACATGTCCCATCCAGCGCCTTTTCTCCCTGGTACTTTGGGTTCTGTCCGCCACCGAAAGAGCGCTGGTTGCGGAACACTTGGGAACACCCTAGACAGACGAAAGGGACTGCCCAGCCGGAGTCCCCGGTACGGGCATTGTTTCCGAGGGCGTACCCGTTGTTGCTGTCGAAGGACGCTTTGTTGCTATGGGTACATCGTCCTGTGGAGCCGCCTGCAGGCAGCGGATGGTCATACAGGGTATCTTTCAACTGCTCGCTTTCGAACGTCAGGCTCCGCTGATGGGCGCCGTCAATGCGTTCGCTGATGTCAACTGTACGAGTCAGTAATGGCAAGTACGGAGACCGCCTCAATGACGATGCCAAATAGACTTTCTGAGGATCCACTGCGGACAAATGCAGTATGTGATAACGGTTGAAAGGCAAATACTCATGCGGACTCACCAGATCCGCGCTTGCCACTGCAGTAGTCATCGATGATTTCGTTCTGCCATTCGGACGCGAAACACCTGTACGTGTTCTTCGCGCCGGTATGAATGACGAGGATGGATGGTAGGATGGTTTGGGCAGATGCTGACTGCTCGGCTTCAAACATGATAGTCGGCGGCGTGAGTGGGAGAGTTCTGGAGAAGGTGTATGATATCTGATGCAGGAAGGTGGTCGGCAGAGACAGACGGGTGAGTGGTGACTACCAGTCCAATTACCTGCTAGTTATATGCCAGTACACTAGATAAAAGTCTGCTGGGTCTTGCAGGCTTGCATGAAGGCGAAGCGTTATGCATTGCGGCGGCGTTTAGCCCGCAGTCCGGATCCTGGTCAATTGGTTGCAACAGATCCCAAATCCTCCACCTCCACCTCAGGTCTGAAACGTACGGAAAAAGCGCCGCTGGGGTCTTCTTTTCTGCTGATTTAGCAGCAAAGCCTAGAGCGACACTCATCCATCCATAAGATAACTAGCATCGTCGCCGATTTGGCCGACTTGGCATCCTACTTTGCTTCGCGAGAAAGTGAATTCTGATGATTCTGGGAGGATTATACTGGGGCTTCGCCGAGCAGGACAGCGTCACTTCCATGCGCATCAGTCATGAAGAGGCTGCAGCCACGACGAATACTCATACCGCTATGGGCCTGCTCTCCAGCAGAAATCTGACAATCTTAATCAAATACATGCTGCGCCCATCTGATGATGGCCTATCCTTCCTGATCCTACAGACTCGCCCGCCTATTCACTGCGCCCAAAGACCGCGCCTACTCGCAGGTCCTGATGTCGTAGTCAACAGTGTGGTTGCCCTGGCCGATGATCTTGGGCTTGAAGTCGACGTAAACAAGCTGCCCCGTCAGCGTCTACTCTGTGTCTCATCACGGAGAGATAGCTCACCTCGCTCTTCTCCGCGGTCCAGTCACCGTCGGTATCCCTGTAGTAGACAATCTCGTTGCTACCGGCATCGCGGACCTCGGCGGTGGTGTGGGAGATGGCGCCATCAGTGGACCACTTGATGGTGTAGCAGGTACTCCTAAGATCGTCAGCTATGCACACTGCTTGACGCGGAGAGCCTCACTTTGACACCTTGAAAGGAGTGGTACACCGCTTTGTACCATCGAGGTCGAGGCACTTCTCGACGGCGAAGTCGGTGACGTGACCGTGAGCGATCTTGGTGCCGGCTGCGATATCAGCTGAGCCTCATGAAGGACGATAGATATACACGGGGAAGAGAAAGAGAAGGAGGGGTGCTTGGCGAGCTGCGAACGTGGTGGCAAGCCTCGCTCGAGAAAACAACTAGACCAGACACTCACACTTCATGGCGCCCATGCCGGTGAGGGCAAGACCAGCAGCGACAACGTTCTGGAAGTTGGGGATGTACATGTTGATAGTTGGTGTGTGTAGTTTGAGGTGGATAGAGTGAAAATGAAAAGGTAGAAGGTGGTTGGACAAAAGCAGGCGAGAGAAGGCTTATGAGGCGTCTAGATCTCGTGGTTACCGGCTCGACCGGGATTGATGATGTCATGATGCGGCTGAATGCGGTAGGAGGTTAACGTAAAGGGAGATCTCAGGCAGGATGTTTCAAAGTTAACTTACCGGGAGGCGGAGGGCTTGAGACTGGGTTTCTGGCAGCGTATGGCTCGTTCCAGATTGAGTACTGAGTAAAGGGCGCGAATGGCCAGCAGGATGACTTGATCTCCCCGCTCGACTCAGGTGACACAATACGAGGACACCCTTGATACCGGAGCTTCTGAGTGGCCACGGCGGCGAGTCCCGGTGCCGGCTTGACATGGGGACCGGGTCGGCTTGGCTGGTAGGGGTGGTAGCACTGAAGTACTGGTAGCATCGGCGCCCTCTGTCGTGTCCCAGGGCAGCGATGTGAAGGCTAAGATGCCCAACTGCAGGTATCAAGGGACTCAGGTGCTTGGCTCAGTGAAGGTCACGTGTTGATCTCAAACATGCGCTGCGCGAAATTAGAGTTTGGCTCTGCTATGGCTTCGAGCCCACTCAATCATCGTCAGCTTGTGAACCTCCCCGATAGCTTTAACACGCTAATGTCTCTCCTCTCAATCGGCACCTCATGTGCATCATGTCACACAGTTGACTTCCTCCCCACTCTCTGTCCAGCCTGCCAGCAAACCTTCTGCTCAACCCATATCTCCTCGCATAGCCCTTGCGTAGCCCTAGGTCTAGGTTATAAGGAGACCAATGCTGTAGCTGGCCCCAGTACGTTCAGTGCAAGAGGCGTATGCGAAGTTGGTGGATGTGTACGCATGAGTATAGAGGGTATTGCGGGACTTGGAGGAGAGGCTAATGGGGCACCTCAGGCGGAAGAGCATGCACAGGACGGGATAGCGAGGGAGATCAGATGTGGAGGTTGCGGTGGTGCGTACTGCGTCGAGTGAGTCAGTCCGAACTTTGAAAGGCTCTGACCAGTGGCTAATTGACCAGACATCGAGCGCAGACATCACATGACTGCACAGCACCCCTGGCCCACAATGTGCGACATGACGCCTTCCTCTCTCGAAGAGCACAAGCGCAAGAGGTGCTGGCCCGTACATTTCCCGAGCAGGCCGGACGGGTAATTCCCAAGCCCCCACCGCCGAAAGATGCTCGGCGTGGTCTAGGACTACCGAAGCCTGCAACAGCGAAAACTACACCGTTGGCGACCCCTGCAACAATTGAATCCTCGGGTGGAGATCCTGTGCCGCCGCCAGCAAAACGACCGAAGACCAAAGAAGACAAGCTCTGGGATGTTCACGTGAGGAAGATCAAATCTCTGGCGACGCAGCTGAAAGGCAGTCCGGTTGGAGGTGGAGAGCAAGATCGGAGGTACTTCGAGTGGGGCTTATGTGACACAAGCGCGATCGCGGCATGGGAGGACGGAGGGAAGTGGACCGGCAAGCTAGAGAGGAGTCACGTCCCAGCGGTGAGCATTCTGGTTCCATTATATATCCAGCCCTGACATTTATAGTCAATGCCGCTCGGCAAGCTTCTTGACCTTCTCATGAACTTCACCAAAATTCCGATTCCCAAATCCTCGGCTAATACAGCTCAGGTTCGTCAAGTCCTGACGCTCTATCCAACACGCACAACGGCTACAATAGCGTACATGCTGACATGCTAGATCTCCAAGCTTCTCCTCCTTGATGCTAGCCCAGACTCGCCAAAACCCAGACAAGCGGTCGTTCTCCGCACAGATCTCCCGGTCGGACCGCAAATACCGGATGGGACGACGGTCGTGCTGTGTAAGGGATGAGAGCGAGTTGGAACAGTTGGATAGATGGTATAGTCATGCATGGGTTGTAATCGGTAGGATAGGTCGTAGGGGAAATGCTCGAAGTCTGGCGCGATCAAGGATAGAGCTACTTGATCTTTGCTTCGGTGAAGAGGACATGCTTCTTGACTAATCGGGGTGAGCTTTGCCCGCCAAAAGAGATACTTTACTCACCCATTGGATCGTACTTCATCATAGCTAGCTTCTCGCCTAATCTTGCCCGAGTGGTGGTGTAGAAGTGTCCGGTAAGGGCTGTGGACACGAGTCGGATGAGAATCCGCCTAAGTCTCCATTAGCTGCAAATTCGGCACCAGTCCATGCATATCTAGCTCACCTCGCCTTGGCTTTGGGTGCCATATTGCTGTGGCACAGGCACAGATCACCTCATGTACAGTGCACAAAGGCGTTGCACCGAAATCTCGCTCAGAATACCGTCATGGTCCGTGCGACTGCCACTTTTCTATATTCCCGCTCCGCGCCTGTCTCAGCCAGTTTATAACGCCGATGGGGCCAAATTTCGATGACCGATTTGATCCCGTTGCCATTGCCAGCCAAAAATCGGGCAATCCTACAGTAGTGGAGCAATCTATCTATCCGACACTCATCGACAATCAACCAACCGATCAAATGGCTGCCCGACCCACTCTCACCGTCTGGTCCGCTACAGGCGAGAGCTCAGGCTCTTTGCCCCTCCCCGCAGTCTTCACTGCTCCCATCAGGCTCGACGTCGTCCAGCAGGTTCACAGTGAGTTGCTGTTGCAATCATGCTGGGAGGCGCAAAGGAATTTGGATCAGCTCGGAGATGGGCTGGCTTGCAAGTGCTATAGCCGTTGAGGGCAGAGTTGGAAGTTGAAGGAGAATAGCAGGAATTGCTGGAGGAATTCTGGATGTGGAATCAGTCGAATTCTGTTGCTAACATCCCAGAGTCCATGGCTAAGAACCGTCGTCAGGCTTACGCCGTCTCCCCCAAGGCTGGTCACCAGACCTCCGCCGAATCCTGGGGTACCGGTCGTGCCGTCGCCCGTATCCCCCGTGTCGGTGGTGGTGGTACCCAGCGATCCGGCCAGGCCGCGTTCGGAAACATGTGCCGAGGTGGTCGCATGTTCGCCCCTACCAAGACGTGGCGCAAGTGGCACGTCAAGATCAACCAGGGCCAGCGCCGATACGCCGTCGCTTCCGCCTTGGCTGCGTCTGCCCTTCCCTCGCTCGTCCTCGCCCGTGGTCACCGCATCGAGCAGATCCAGGAAGTCCCCCTCGTCATCTCGTCCTCGATCGAGTCTGTTCAAAAGACAAAGGCTGCCGTCGAGCTTCTCCAGACCGTCGGTGCCATCGCCGACATCACCAAAGTCTCCAACTCGCGTAAACTCAGGGCTGGAAAGGGAAAGATGAGGAACAGGCGGTACCAGCAGCGAAGGGGTCCCCTCGTTGTCTACGGTAAAGATGAGGGTATCGTTCGTGCTTTCAAGAACGTTCCCGGAGTCGAGACCTGCAACGTCGAATCCCTCAACCTCCTCCAGCTCGCCCCCGGTGGACACGTCGGTCGGTTCATTGTCTGGACCGAGAGCGCCATCAAGGCGTTGGACGAGATCTACGAGAAGAAGTCTGGCTTCACGTATGTCAATTGTTTGATCAATGTCTATGAGTGCTGATCACCAGCCTCCCCCTCGCCAAGATTTCCACCTCAGACGTCACCCGTCTCATCAACTCTGACGAGATCCAGTCCGTCCTTCGTCCCGCTGGCCAGCCCGTTGCCAAGCGTAAGTCTATGATTTTAAAATCACAGAGTATTCAAACTGAACTTGCAGGCCCCTTCACCCAGAAGAAGAACCCTCTCCGCAACAAGGCCGTCCTCTTCCGCCTCAACCCCTACGCAAAGACCCTCAGGCGACAGGAGTTGGTGCAGCAGGAGCGTCGGGCCAAGAAGGGTGGTGCGAGCGTCAAGAAGAGCGTGCCCGGCGTCGCTGGCAAGGAGTTCTTGGAGATCCTCAACGCTGCATAATTGGGAGTAGGGATCTTAGCGGTCACTACATGTACTCTTTGGCGATTCGAAGAGCTTCGCGGCGGTCTTGACCTCGACAAGCAGTCAAGGAGGCATCCAGTGATGGATGTCAAAGGAAGGTGTCCACTCGTGCTTGCACTACAATACACTCACTTAGAATAATCCTCTCGTGGCAGCAATTGGCGTTGCGCCAAGTCGCGAAGCCATTTCCCCCAAGCATTGTGTCCTGATCCACTTGAACCGGTAAGCGGCAAGTCGCGGATCTCGCTCATTCCTGCGCTGCGGTCCTACTGTAGATGTTAGTCATTAGGAGCCGTAGTGGCCATGTGGACGAACTGAACAGGTATGAAAATCGAGAAAGACTACGAGGCTCCGATCGGTATCGACCGGCAAGTCACGGTCTCAGTCCTTTTTCATTATTCAAACCTTGTCCGTCTTATTTCTTCCTTGCCTATGAACCTATCCTCAAAGTCTTGGAGCAGGTGGTAACGCTGACATAGACTGGTTCTCGATCCGCACCTCACATCACTCGCTGCAGTGATTGCATATGCTGACGCCAAGCAGAAGCAGTCTACAAGGCACTTTGTGCGTCCACCAAAGATATCCACTTGAGACTCAAATTTCGCTGCTTGCCATGGGCTTCAAATCACCATCTCACATCAAGTTGTCCTGGGCACTCTGGTAGGTGGGTACTGACCCATCGATCACACGTCGAAAGGTGGATACTCGGACCCATGCAGATCCTGTTCCTATCTCTGGGTGCGGGGATTCAAGATGCTCAAATACCCCTCATCGCACTCCAGCTGGCTTCCCCTCATTCCCCACGGGACACCGACCTACTGATCTAGATATCTATCGCGATGATCGACCGACCTACCGACATTGAAGCCAAGCCTGATGTCGAGATCGTCGAGAATGTCGACGAGGGCGATCTGGGCAAGCACCGCGATGAGGAGCGGGTGCTGGTGACCCTTGAGGACGTGAGTACTGCCGTCTATCAGTGCTGAGGGTCAGAACAACAGGATCAAGCGCATGATCGATAAACGCATCCTGGTCATTCCTTGTTTGGGTCTACCTCCTTCAAATCTTGGACAAGCAAGTGTAAGTCTCAGCTACTGGACCAGGTTGAGGTTGTATGCTGATCCACCAGCATGGGCTATGGCAACATCTACGGTTTGAGGCGAGTCCGACTCCTTCTGACATCTTGATCACCGCTGACTTTTGCAGCATCGACACCCGATTGACTGGCGGTCAATATGGTCTAGCAGCGACTATGAACAATATCGCCCAGCTCTGCTGGATGCCGTTCTCCGCCTACCTCGTCGTCCGCGTTCCTGCTCGAATCCTCATGCCCGCTCTCATCTTCGGCTGGGGTACCGCTGCGGCCTGTATGGCTGCCTCCAACAGCTTCGCCTCGCTCTGCGCCACTCGGTTCCTGCTGGGCTTATTCGAAGCCGGCTGCCTCCCCTTGTTCTCCGTCATTACCGCCCACTGGTATCGGCGTTCCGAGCAGCCGATTCGGATCTGTGCGTGGTACTCTACCAACGGTGTTGCGCAGATCATCGCTGCGGTTGGATCGTTCGCTATCGGCAAGATCCAATCACCTGCCATCAAATCTTGGCAACTCATCTTCCTGCTCGTCGGCCTCATCACCGTCATCACCGCTCCTGTAGTCTATCTCTTCCTCGACTCTGACATCTCCTCAGCCCGTTTCCTCTCCGACACCGACAAAGAGAAGGCGATCGAGCGCGTCAGGGCCAATCAGACTGGGGCGGGTAGTACCGAGTTCAAGTGGCCTCAGGTGTGGGAGTTGGCGTATGATCCCAAGACTTACCTCTTTGGCGGACTGGCGCTTTGTCTCAACTTCGGGGCGTCTGTTTCCACTGCGTTTGGACCAACTTTGATTCGAGGCTTTGGTTTCGAGACGGATGTGAGTTTGGATGTTTGCGCAGAGGGCTTACAGTACAGGTGACTGCTCTGCTCAATGCACCTTTTGGAGCCATGCAGCTCATCACTATCTGGGGCGGATCACTTGCGAGTCAATACTTCCGACTCAAAGGCGTCATCCTCGTCATTGTCTGCTTGCCTGTCATCACCGGTATCGCCTTACTCTACCAGACCAACCTCCAGCCCGAGATCAATCGAGCTCAGGCTCTAGCAGGTTACTACATGCTTGCCAGTCTGTAAGTGTAGCGTCTTAGCCTTGACAATGCAGCAACTGATACACCAGCTTTGCTGGGAACCCTCTCATCGTCTCATGGCTGGTAGCCAACACCGCCGGCCAGACCAAGAAGTCTGCAATTTTGTCCGTGTATAACGCCTTCAACGCGGTAGGCAGCATTGTCGGTGAGTCCTTGCCTCTATCTCAGTCTAAATACCTCACTCATCCTGCAGGTCCCCTCCTATTCAACGCGAACGACGCACCGCGGTACCTACCCGGCATTCGCGCCACCCTGGGTGTCTTCTCAGCCATGATCGGCATTATCGGTATCTGCTACATGCTCCTCCTCTTCCTCAACAAGCAGCGAGAGGGACAGAGAGAGGCTGTCGGCAAGCCTGCTAAGATCAAGGACACCAGTATGAGCAAGAAATACGAGACTTATGGTCGAGAAGGTGGACTTGGAGAGAATGGTGTGTTTGTCTTCTCAAGTGGTTTTGGACAGCGCTGATGCATGGTAGCCGGGCTGGATCTGACTGACTTCAAGAACAATGAGTTCGTGTATGTCTACTAAGGATCGACGGGAGGGTCTATAGTGACAGGGCGGCGCGTGCTAGCTACCACTACCTATCTTCCCGCATAAGTTGTAAGACTAAGCTTTGCTTCATTGGTAAATTATGCACCACCTCCCCGTCAGAAATACTGCAGATCAAGATGAACATTGCTCCCTCGACATCCAGGCTAGCCTCGATGTCGGGTGTGGGCGAGCGGGATGATAGGCAAGAGGCATGTCTATGAGCGCTCTTTCCGCCACTCTTGTACGAATGCATGCCGTAATCACGCAATCTTCAAATTTCCAGCTTCCATTTGGCTTCCATCCAGCCGAAGCATTTACCATCACCCTTTGCCCTCTATAGTACCTCTTCACTCAGCCAATATCAGTGTCGCAGTCATGTCAGGGAGAAGCACCACCCCGCCCAAGCGTCGCGCTTCAGACTCTACCGACCGCCAAGCCAAAGCATCCCGGATGTCAGCTACTGCCCCCGAGTTCACCCCCGCCTCATCCACCTCAGTCCCCGCGCCTACTGTATCCAAGCGAGATGGAGATGGCATCATGATGTCAACTGATCAGTCCGCGGCGACTCGCCGGGCCATGGCGGATGCTGTGGCGGTTTCGAGAGTGACCAAGCCTTTACCTGGAAGTAGGCGGACTGGAGTCGGGGCAGACTTTGTGCCTAAGCAGGCCGAGGTTCCAAAGGGGAGTGAGGCAAAGGAGAATACGAGGCGGCTGATCGTGGTGCTGTCTCAGGTGAGTAAATTCGAGAGGATTTTGGGTCTTGCCACGAAGTAATCTCGCTGGCAAACACCGCAGTCGCCTGCTAGCGATGATCGGTCGAGCACCCTTCACCACCGTCGTGCACTTACATGAGACCACTGCTGACTCTGTAGGCCTGCTTGGAAGCGTACAAAGTCTCCTCCGGCTCAGCGACGAAGAGTGCACCCGGCAAGGAGGCCAAGTACGCCCTATTGAATTGTGACGACCACCAGGGTATCCTCGCCAAGACAGGCAGAGATATCGCCGACGCTCGACCGGACATCACACATCAAGTGAGCGGATACTGGTCAAATCAGTTGAAAATGCCAACTGACCTATCAGTGTCTCCTGACCCTGCTTGACTCGCCACTGAATAAGGGCGGTCTGCTTCAGGTCTACATCCATACCGCCAAGGGTGTTCTGATCGAGGTGAACCCCAGCGTGAGAATACCGAGAACATTCAAGCGCTTCAGCGGTCTCATGGGTGAGTCGCTTCCTATGTCGTGGTGTTGGAATGGAAGCTGATACTCTTAGTCCAACTACTGCATAAACTCAGTATTCGTGGTGTGCAGGGATCCGAGAAGCTTCTGCGTGTCATCAAGAACCCCGTTACCGATCATTTCCCCACCAACACCATCAAACTCAGTGAGTGCTGACACTCTACCACTCTGCTCGGCTTTCTCGATCATTGTGCTCATCTACTGCAGCTCTGTCCGCCGACGCACCCACAGTTCGCTTATCAAAATTCCTTCCTACGTTACCTGAAACTCATTCCATTGCCGTTTTTGTTGGAGCTATGGCGCGAGGGTGAGTGCTTCATGCCTATAATCTACTCCAGACATGTCTCTCCTCGGCTAGCTCACCTCGCTAACATACTGCAGTGCGGACAACTTCGCCGACCAATGGGTCGATCAGAAAATCTCGATATCGGATTATTCCCTCTCCGCTTCGGTTGCATGCGGCAAGTTCTGCTGCGCAATGGTGAGGCCTACAGCCACAGTGAACTGCAGTCCGACGCAAAGCTGACAGGTCGTAGGAAGAACTTTGGGACATCGTTTGATCAAACCAACACCTCCCCAGTGGAATCAACTTCCAGCCTCACCGCCGCCCATACAACCTCACATCGCTATTCCTTCACCCCGAATCCCAAAACTCGACCCGTTCGCCAATCAACAAGATCGCCAAATTCTTGCTCGCATTCATCTGCCCTCTGCGCTTCACTGTATCAGACATTGTGTATGTATCATCTACAGATCCGATCGCTGTCCGTACGGTGAACAGAAGCAGACCAGACTTGATGCTTGATGTTCAACTTCGCGCAGATCCATCCGCTACTATTTCACAATCCCGAGGTCTTGTGCAGCATCACGTCAGCAGAGGGCTCTTCGTGACGGCTGCAGGGAACTATCCTTCGCGGATAAAACTGGATCCTGGTGTGATTGGGGTTGAGCTGACTATTACGCGCGAGAGTGAGCCCGTTTCAGCCTTAGGCTTTGCCTCGCGTCCGAGTGCTGTGTTCTTCTCGCAGCTTCTTGCCGCCTCACTCAGGTGAGTGTTCTGGAAGAGGGGTTCGTAGATCGCCCATCGAGTTAAGAGCTGAATGATGGGCTGTAATCAAGGTGCAAGGTCGAGTGACAAAATAGACTGATCATGAAGTATCATCCCATAGTCACATACAGTTACTGTATACCGCTCACAATCCTCCATACCCCATACCCCATACCCCATCCTCCCTGCCTCCTCGCCCTCACCCTCTCCGCATGCACCAGGCCTAAGCGCTGTCCTCACTCTTTCTCGTCGGACTAGCGATGACCTCGGCCAAGCTCCGCAATTGCCCATCCGCATGCGCATCGCGTCCATCCACCACGTCTCGAATGAGGTGCATGGTGTTTTCGAGACTTCGGCGCCGATTGGATGGCGAGGTCTTGGTCGTTCCCAGAGACTGCTTGCGGGAGTGTCCACGACGCCAATTCATGCCGCTGCCGCTGGTCGGTGTGCCGGGTGTACCGGCTGCGCCGCCTGGGCTACCGCCTCCGCCTGCGTTGGGGGAAAGAGGGCTACCAGCTATGTCGGAAGGAGACTCGTGGCCTGCGAACGGACCAGTGATGGGGACGTAGGGCATCTCTTCGGGGGTGTGAGGTACAGAGTGGATCGGTGAGGGCGTGGCGGGTGATTCATCGTCAGGCTAAAGGGTCAGCCGATAATCGAGCATCTTGCAGGGATCTCAGACTCACGTCGATAATGTCTGGAGGCAATCGTTCATTCTCGATATCACTCTTCCGCCTGATAATCAATCATGGGTGTCTCACAGATTGCCGAAAGTCAGACTTACGCATCATCGAAGCCATGAATAGCGTCCTTGATCTCTTCAGCTCCACTAGCGAGTTCGACACCTGGTAGGGCATTCGCGCCGGAGATGCTCTTGAGTTCTGACACCTTTTCAGATTCCTCTCTGAACCATGTCAGCTATCACTCCCGCGATGAGATAGACTGAACTGACCGTAAGAGCGCAAAGACTCTCGACATCCGCCCGACAGCCAATATCTTCGACTTGATGAGCTGTCTCTGCTGCTGACTCTCCGTTTGGGGAACTGGGTTGTCAGCTGAGGACAAAGGGACAGGCTGATCGCAACTGACCATCGATCTCTGGGGTTTCTGGGGTGATCATTGGGGTTTCCTCTTCCTCTTCTAGCTCCTCCTTAGTGCAGCAATTCAAGATGGCAATCAGCATGTCCGTGACTATAAGTGTCAGTTGGTACCAGTGCTCTGAGCAGTCACTTGTGAAACTCACTCTTCTCCCCTACGAACGGCAAAGACCAAGTAAAGACATCCATGAAATTCGGTAGCCAATAAGGGTGGGGTGTGCAGTTGAATTGTCGGATGCTAATACGTCAATTTTGCGAGATTTATTGGTTAGCGCGGAACTCACTTCATGACGTTGGACTCATATTTCAACACGGCGGCCTTGTTGGCGTACACATCGAGGTAGTTGGGTGCAGAGAAGATGGTCATGACCGAGGGGAATCCGGTCGTCTTTGTCTTCCGATACATTCTGTAGCTGCGGGTGTCAGCTCAAGCCGCGGCTAATGCCGAAGTGCATGCAGCTCACCCTGCGTCTTGCGCTTCGTGCGCTCGAATGACGGATAGCAGGTTGTTGCGTTCAAGGAATTGACAAGCCGCGGTGTACCTGAGTTGTCAATTTGTCTCCGACTCATCTGGAAAGAACAACTAACGTGAAGAAGTATGAACATCCTCGGACGTGATTATGTATGAAGGTATCTGATGGGTTTTTCTCGCTGCCGAAGTCCTCCAGAGGATCCGCCCATAGAATGTCGCACATGAGGCCGTGCGTTGGCGGCTCGCGGAATCGGTTGATCTGACAATCAGCTCCTTTACTTCCTTCGCACCGAGCGAGGGTGACGTACCGTCCGCAGATCGTCCAGAGTGTGTAGTTCCGGCGAGAGACCGCCGTGGATACACAGGAATTGCTTGTTCATCACCGCTGCGAGGGGGAGGTTGCAGAAGGAATCCATGCAGGCGTTATAGACGGTTTCGGAATATTTGTGCTTGCCTATCATTGTTAGCTTTAATCAGAGTGCCCTTGGAGGAGAATCGAGAAGCCTTACACTCAAGCTTGAAGGTGAAGTAGTCGGTCAAATGCCGACATTCGTGGTTACCACGAAGCAGGAATAGGGTGTCGGGGTACCACATCTTGAGCGACCACAGATATAGAACACACTTTGAGCATCAGATACTGATCTCCAATAGCTGGGAGATTTGGCTTACCTCGATGGAGAAGTACCCTCTGTCGACGTAATCACCTAGGAACAGATATCTAGTCTCGGATGGGTTCCCTCCAACCTCAAACAATTTCATTAAATCGTACTAGATATCAGTACATGTACTCTTGAAGACGATAAGAGGCATCGTACATATTGTCCATGGATATCACCGCACACTTGAGGATCAGCTTTTGGTGCGGTAGCGAATGACCGGGACGGGTAGCACTTACCAGTGATTGGAGCATCTACCTCCAGAAGATTCGGCTCAGCCTTCAATACCTCCCCACCCCTGTCTGTTTAGCTACTGAAACCGTCTGGACCATAGCAGCAGACTCACTTCTGTAGGATAAACAGCGCCTGCTCCTCTGTGAGTCTCCCTTCCCTGTAGAAGTGGTTCTTCAAGAAGGCAATGTCGGGCTTGTTCTTGTCCTCTTTCGAATAGAACTGCTCGTCCGTTGGGACGTACATAGCTGGCGCTTGGACCTGGAGCCATCAGCAACGATACAACGCGCGATTGTGAGGCACCGAAGTTCAAAGGGGGTCTGGAGGCTTCGATTCCAGCTGCAGCTCGCCACCTGAGACTGGTCGTGTGATGGAGCCATTCCTGGACCCCGTATCTTGATCGCTCGCCAGGAGGAGGAACACGCAAGATAGAAATGATCATCGCGGGACTCCACATGCCATGACAGACCAGAGCCAGACTTACATCCTTGACAACCCTCTCGGTGGTGCTGACGACATCACCATTCTCAAGCTGGTGTTGTGTGAAGTCAATGTCGGGTATCTGAAGGGTTGTAGGTTTGGCGGTGTTTCTCGCGTGGATGGCGGCTATGGCATTGGCAGTTTGGGTACGAGGAGACGCCATCGCGAGGCAGGGACCGGATGAGGAATGTGGGAGTTGAGAAGGGGGGTCCGAGCAAACGAGTGATGCTCGTCTGTGAGGTTGTGGATTCTGCTCTACTTTTCGCGCCTGTACTCTTTGCTGTGCTGTCACCGTATCTCTATGCGTCTGTTGTGTGGACGATGTTAGTAAGTAGAGATCAGGGTTGTATATGTGAGATGTTAGGGTGAATGGGTGTGCGGTGTGGAATGGCAGGCTCGAGCTTGGGTGGCCGGTGATCGTCAGTCATAGTAGTCAACCTATTTCCATTTCATTAGGATCATTACTAATGCCACTTAGATCCCGCTAATACATTTCTGCGCGTGTTACACCACACCTAATTAAGTCGTCTCTATACACCTACTACAACAGCCACCATGCCCACAGTAGAGGACTACTTCGACGACGATACAGACCTGCCCCTCCCCTCCACTTCCTCTCGCCATCTCCCAAGTACAGGCCTCCAAGGAGCTCTCCTCGAAGAGATATCCACCGACGACCCCGATGTCCCCGAGCTAGACTACGACCTCATTGCCCAGCAGGGCAGGGGTATCTACGGCGAGGGTACCAAAGCGCCCGCTCCCCAACCTAGCAATTACAAAGGCAAAGAAGTGGTCCGAGATGCTCCGTCTGGTGATCTCCGGCCGAGCGCCCCTGGCCCAGCTGTCAATACGCCCATGGGTGGATTCATGGGTGACATGATGCGGCTGCAGCAGGCTGAGGATGAGCGCATGGAGAAGATGCGCAAGCAGTTCGGTGGTGCTGCTATTGAGAGTGGGGTGGACTACAAGGCGTAAGCTGGACCTAGTACAGGAAGAAATCAGCTAATGGTGCAGGTGGAATTCGGTATACCCCATCTATTTTGACGCAAAGGTGTCGGTTAGCGATGGTCGGAGAGTCAAGAGGGAGGACGCGATGTGGTGGCCTCAGGCGGGACAGATATCGCGTGCCTGCTCGGCTCTGGCGCTGAGGAGCGTTCTGGAGGTGAGTCTGTACGCATGTCTTCCAAGGAGACCAGCTGATGCCACAGCCCGATAGGACCCATCCCGCAGACTGGGAGAACCCAGGACGGGTCAAAGTGCAGATCCAGCAGGACGGTAGATTCTTCAACCCCATAATCAAGAATCGTGAGTTCGGATTATGAAGATGCCGGCGGTCCATACTGCCTTGACCACGAGGAGCTGACGGTCCAGGCACCCAGCTCTACCGCCATCTTGCGAAGATGATTCAACAACAGAACCCTGCACTGGTATATAAAGCCGTCCCCAAGCCTGCGCCTAAAGCAGCGCCCTCCGCACCCGCAGCATCCACCTCCAAGAAATCCAAGAAGTCCAAATCGCAATCCACGTCCGCCGACAAATCCGGCAAGGCTCAGCTAAGTACCAAGTCTGTTGCTCGGCGTCATCCTTACGGCCCTACACGACCGCCTCGCCCATCCGTCATTCCAAAGCTGGATGACAGGCTCCCACTAAACTCCCCCGTGATTCAGGCAGGCGTTGCGGTGGCATCAGTGAAGAGGGAGATGGAGACGGAGAAGGAGAATAAGCGAAAGGGTATCGGAGCTGGTAGTGGAGCCGGTGGAGAGGAAAAGCCAGAAGGGAGTAAGGAGAAAGCTCCGAAGATCAAAAGAATGGTGGTTAGGGGGAAGAGATAGCTTTCGAGCTCAGACGGATGTTACGCTTATGCAGATCTTGAGGGATGAATGATTCAGCTCCTATTACCATAGTACTCGTCTATTGACCTTGGACTCTTCGCCTCGTCTGAAAGTATATTCACCACCACCGGGTCATGAGCGCTCCGAGCTGGGACCGGTAGACACCCGGAACTTCTGAAACCAAAATGCTCGCCTGCCCAGACCCAACTTTCAGCATCAACATTCCTTCTCTCACCTGCCTGATATACCCGTCAGAATGACAGCTCGCCCACCTCCAGCATCCGCTCCTGGTCCAGCTAGGATGCCATTCCGCCCACCACCCTTCCAAGTGGTCGTGAAAGATCGGCATACCTCTGTCGTTTCTATCGACAAATGGACCATCACAGCTATCAAGCGACCTATCCTCAACATCAGAGAAGTCGATGAGTGCGTCACCTGGTCTGGGATGCCTACTATCTGCCGGATTCTATGACATCGCTGACTCTGGCAGTGCGGAGAAGTCACTCGGACTACCATTGCCCGAAATGACATTTGGCAACAACTCCCTCGTACTTTCATACTCTGCTTCCTCGTCTGCATTGACGCTGAGCTCCTCGACTCAGGCAGGCGCCGCTCCCGCCTCACAGATCGCAAAGGAAGGCGAGATCAGAATATCGTTCAATGCTCTAGATGCGCTGGCAGAGGTTGCAGTGGGAGAAGGCTGGGAGGAGAGGGTGGGTGGTGGTGTGCAAGTCGCTATGGCCGACAAATGGGGAAAGAATCGGTATGTCCCCTCTTCACGGCCTATCTACTGAACACATCCTGATGATCATTTTTTCCGCTCTCCAATAGTCATGGCCGACGAGGCTCAGGATGCTGATTCACCTAGATCCAATCCATCAGCACTGCTCACCGACGTCCCACTGCCTACAACCCCAGTCAAGCCGCACGACTGGACTTACTCCGGATGTCATGCTGGATCAGTCGCAGGACCAAGTGCAAGTCAGCGCTACGGGAAGATTTGCAGGCCGCTGACCCTTGCAGAGCTTCAGTCCATCCACCAGTCAGATCCCAATGGCTCTACTGGCGAGGCAAGATCCCATCCTTGACCAAATCCTGTTCTACGAAGACGTACCCTTGTTCGAAGATGAGCTACATGATAATGGCGAATCCATACTGAACGCAAGAATAGTAAGTCTGCCGGAAAAGGGTTGCTTAATGGTGCTCAAAGCTGATCACATCAGCGCATCATGCCTCACTCTCTGTTCGTCCTCGCTCGACTGTTTCTCCGAGTCGATAATGTGCTTTTCAGGATGTTTGACGTGAGAATATATCACGCGTTTGGCAGTGGAGAAGTGATCAGAGAAGTGAGCGGGATGGAAGCGGAGTATGACGATGTTCGAGCAGTACGTCTTGCCCTTCTCAATCTGCCGTCGATGTGCAAGCATCTGCTTATATACAGATGCTCGAAAAGCCGTCAGATCTCTCTCCACTCACAGACGCCAACTTTGTGCATCGAGCCATGATGCACTTGTCCAGCCGACCAGCGGGTGAGCGTGCGGCCCGGGCTGGTAAGCCTTGGCCGGGATTAGGGAAGCGGGTCGAGGTGCTGGCACTGTCGACAGCGCGTACCGCACTGGATCAGGCAGAGGAGGGAGTGCGGAGGATGGGTATATGAGACTAAACCACCATGGGAGTCCGCCAAGAAGAGATGTGATATTGTATCACATCATGCAGGACCTCATTCGTCCGAGCGTAACTCCCGACGTAGGCACCGTATCTCCTCGAATCCAGCTTTGCAGCAACCACCAACGATAACTCCTCCCCAGACTTTCTCCTTGACCTCTTTGGTTCCCGAAGTCCACTCCGCCTGCTCCATTTTACGCGCGATGGCAGTCACCCCCGCCGCCCAGGTATCTGGTCTGGTGGTGCGCTCGGTCCACGTTCGGGTCTTTGTATCATACACCGCGCCACCGTCTGGGTAAAGGACAAATATCGGCTGATCATCTGTTTCGAATCGCGATGTCTCAGCCTGATCAGATAGACGCTTGATCATGGCAGTGGTGAATGCGTCCGCCAAGTGTGAGATGTGGGATGGATGGGTGCAGTTGATTCCTATTCCATCTGGCCGAGGGTAAAGATTCGCAGACGCGGAGGACAGCGGACCTTGGAGAGCTTGCAGTACTTCGTCGACCGAGACACGGTCTTTCGTCGAGCTCGAACATTGGTGCTGAGGATGTCGGCCTTCTGGATACGCAGATGATATCCAGAATCTCTTCCTCCACCATTCCCTCGCACTGCCGGCTCCTTCCTTTACATCTTTTCCACCTCCCCATCTTTGTCTCAGCTCTTCGTGCAGACTACCCATCGCCCGCCTGATAGCTCTCACTTCCCTCAACAGCGGAACAGTCTCAAATGCCACCCACTCGACCTTCCGCCATGTCTCTTCTTCCGCAGCGTAGATGCGTAATCGGGCGAGATGCCATTCCGCCAAAGCTTCTTCTGCGCAAGATTCCGCATCCTGATCTGACACGGAATCCGGGAAAGCGTTGGAAGATAGTGAGGTGGATGAAGAAGGGCTAGCGGGGCCGTAGGGAGGAGGATAGATCCCGGCGTATTCCTGTGATGGGGAGAGTACGGCGCCGTATGGACCAAGTGACAGCACTATATGCACTGCGCGCGAGCGAGTGTATGATAATTTGGCGCTGGCGGTGCTTGCTACAAGCTCAATAGCCCCACGCATGATATCCTGCGCAGTCGATTCGCTGTGATCTTTCAAGAGGGGTTCGAGGCTCATCTGGTATCTCTTCAGATCAGCCTATATTCCATCGGACATCTACAAGGAAGCTCACGTAGCAGTCTCAACCAGGTCCGCATCAGCGTCCACATAGCCTTGGTGGACTCTTCTGATGGCATCTGGGTTTGAGAAGAGGAGGTCGGAACCCCACATTCGGCCGGAAACATCGTATCCGAGCGATTCGAGCTGCGTGCCCTGGACGCACATGTAAGCCCGCAAGCCAACGCGGAGATGCGATGTCAGCTTACCATCGCCCCGTCCAAGAGTCGAATGCGAGGTTTCATCGCGTATTGATCGCAAGGAGGTTTGAGTACGCAAAGGAGATCCTGATCTGAGAATACCGCAAATCTGCTCGCTGTGAGTGGCGCCAGAGGTGGGTGGCAAAAACAGCGATGCCAAAAACAGGAACTGCAGTAGGAGCCCGCCACCTACAGAGACCAGACATGGATAAGCACTCCAGCATGCCGCGGTTGATGAGCCTGTCTCCTGATACCAGTCTTGTATTATAGTCTTTACTGACTCATTATACACCCTGCCATCGAATATTGAGAACGCCAAGAGGCAAACTCGCACTCCAGCCTATAACAGACAGACGGATTCCCGATATCGATACCCCTGACCCGCCATGCGTATCCCCAGATGAACATTTGACAGTCAGTCAATCACGATGCTGCAGCCATAGCATTTATCCTAGCCGGTCTCACTTCAAGAAGGTACATACGATAGACGCCTAATAACTCGGGATGTACTCTTCCTACATGGCTCCTGAATCCTCAGCTACGCAGCTAGCTACGCACTAATCCTTGGTCGAGGGGGAGTGAAAGACCAATCCTGGACGCCTGCCTGGCCCGAGCACGACGCAGACTCCGATGAGGGTATCTCCATCTCGGGAGCATCGCAGACGACTGTGATGCCGAGCTGAGGGCCACAGGGCGTTAGGTAGACCTTATCATCCGCAACATTGACGAACGCGATCCCATCCGTGACCTCGTCGTCAAGTTGACCCACGAAGTGGCACTACGACAATCAGCAAGTGTAAGACGTCAGACAAATGCACTCACAGTGTGGGAGCCCAGAGTTCAAATAGCTGATCATCTCCCTTCTTCTCTCCCAAAATGTGTACATTGAGCAGGAACGTTTCGGCGATGCCCTTGGTAACGGGGTCCACCTCGAAGAACAGCTCAGTCTGGAACTTGGTTGTCCCCAAAGCCTTCGAGAACATGGAAGGTCGATCGCCTGGATTGGGAGTTCTGATTTGTACCTGACGAGCTTCAGCCGACGAGAAGTGGGCCATGGCGACAAGGCTGAGGATCGAAAACGCTTGGTGGAAGAACATCTTGCTGGTTGGCTGTCTTGTGCTTGTCGATGATCGAATAGATCTGACAGATTGAATGACTTGCTTGTCGGAAAGGGGACTAGTTTTATACGATGGCATCAACCGAGCATCGGGCACGGCTACTTCCCCCATGAGCACTTCAGGGATCGAAACGGACAAAGGGGTGGCGTGAGTTTCTGAAAGGAGTGTGATACCTAGCTACCTGCTGCACTTCCCATACATACTCTGCTGCTTTGACGCTGCGAATCGCCCCTTCGTCTCCCAGATCTCCTTACCCCTGTACTCCTCGAACACGGGTCAAATCTCACCAACAGGACGAAAGAGCATTGAAGGGCAATGAGGCGCGGCAGGCCGAGTTTTGGCGCATATACATTATATATGGCCTTATGCGGTGGACGACATCGCCTTCGTCGAGGGCGGGTCGATGGAGAAGTCCCCGCAGGCACAGCATCGCATTCAAGGAGACTAGATTGTCAACTTAACATCTATGTATCTATTGCGTGTAGCCAGCCCTGTCATGATCATTCACATCAATCGAGGTACGATCCACCCGTCTCTTCTGCTCTGCAACTTGACGCGGAACGTTTCCGCCTATAAGCTTAGACCTCAGCTGCCAAATGTGCGGCCATTCACACGTCACTCATAAGTGAAGACATCGGGTTCACCGGGTCTGCATCAACCTGCGCCACCCATGCCGCTCTACTTATCTACAATGTCCCAATATCATCAATTCGCTGTCTGTACAGTTTACACGTGGATCTCACGCGCCGAGCCTACATCCCATCGAGATTCGAGACCCACACCTGACGAATCAAGCCTTTTGTAGCTTCCTCGTGCTCCTTCCAATCCCCATCCCCATCCTGACCAAAGTCTCAATCGATGCCCGACCGTTGTTGAGCAGGTCCTCGTCGAACTCCATTGCCCCCTTCTCAAACAGGCAGACAATGGTAGATCCGCCAAAAGCAAAGTAGCCCAACTCATCCGCGCGATCGATGGCCTGACCCTCTTCCACTGATGTGGCGATAGAACCAACCACTACATCATCAGCTCGGACATTACACTACAGTTCGGGTATGACGCTTGTAACTTACTCATGGCGCCGACCCAGACGGTCATGACTGTCCCGAACTCCTCGCTTTCGACAGGAACGACCTTCCGTATGTTCTCGCCATAGACATCGAGCATGGTTCTGATAGCTTGTGGGTTGACAGTGTAGTACTCTCCGTCGATAAGGGTCATCTTGCCCACCTTACCCTTGACGGGTGAATGAAAGCGATGATAGTCCTGTGGTGCGAGTCTTCGTGCGTGAGCTCCAGGTCCGCCAGGCAGGTTCTCCTCGTTACACTCACCGGAAGATAGCCAGAGCACCCCCATCATACTTCTTCCACGTGCTCTCATACGCCGGCCCCAATAATCTCGCTACGCTGAACTCCCTCCCCTTGATCCAGATCCGCGTGGCCTCGTCGACCGTTTCAAATGCCATCATCCGGCAGTCGGCGGGACTGACCAGTCGATGCGGGTCCGAGGGGTCTGATATAGGTCGAGCGGAGGGCTTCAGCTTGCGATAGAAAAATTCGTTGAAAGTTTTGAATGAATCAAGGGGGTCGAGGATCTCGTCCACGTTGAGATTGTGGAAAGCGATGAAGGGCAGGATGTCGGCGACGGACTCGGGATTGTCGAACTTGATCCCCTGCTTGATGGAGAGGGATTTGAGGAGTCGACGTGCTGTATCGTTAGCTCGTGATCAGAGAAGCTCGCTTCGAGTTTAGCTCACCTCTGCCGCCCTCCATCTTGTTTCTCCACCCCTTATACAACACCCTGATGCCCAACCTGACATACACCGCCATCTTCTCCTCCTGCAATTGACCTGTCAATCGATCCTGCACCAGGATATTTCCCGAGTTGGCGCCCAATTTGTAATCACCAATTGTGACCTTGTTCATCATGCGCGTCAAAAACTTGCGCTGCGCCTGACTGCTAGTGACGTAGTTGGCGGTAACAATACGATCGACGCGGGACCAATCAGACGATGCGCAGATAGCGAGGTGGGTGACGATATCCTGCTCGGACCGTTTGCCCAGGCGGGATCGGTGGCAGAGTGGGCATGTGCGGATGTTGATGACTCGCTCGCGCACTTCACTGTCAGAGGATTCGGGATCGGCATCCCCATCATCCGAGACGTCGAGGTCGGCATCGGGGTCTGCGGGAGTCATGGTCTCGGTATGGTCTGCTCCAGTCTCACCAGCAGCAGACCGTGCCCTGACTCCTCCGTTCCGGACGGTAGGGGTATCCCTGGACGCGTCCATAGAGGGCTCACGGACGCGAATATCGGGGACGACCTTCCCATCTGCTGGTTGAAGATTGCCTGGCAGGTTCTCCGATTGGCCCTGCGATTGGAGAAGAGACTCGCGCAGAGTATCAGGGTCAACAGGACTGGATATCGCTTGAGGCCCCGTCATGTCAAGTCCAGCTGTCTGGGGTTCGGGCGCCATGCTGGGCGTATGAGTTCCGGTCCCGAGGTCCGATGCCTTGATTTTGGCTTTCTCAGCCGGAGACTTGTTGACCTCGTTCTCGAGATGAAGAATGACTTCCGCCATCGTCAACTCGCCCTCGATGTCTTTGCCGCAGGACTCAAAGAAGCCTTCGATGGTACGTTGGGTCAAGGTCGAGCCGAGAGAGTCGAGCATCGCCGTCAATTCGGTGAACGACATGGTACCAGTCTCGTCGACGTCATACTGGTTAATGTACTGCCGCCAGAATCGTTGGCGAAGAGCATCGTACGGTTCGTACTTGGCTCGAAAGGTGAGTTTGGGTGAATGCTTCGCCTCCCAAGCCTTGTCTTTCTCGGTGAGAATAGGAAGCTAGGCTGTCAGCCAGATATGGAAAGGTCAGCCGGACACTTACTGTAAACTCCTTAAACTCGTGCTTCCCATCCTCGCCTTCATCGTACAGTCCGTTCGGCCCAGGCTGGGGTGCATCGGCAATCAATTGCTCGAGAGGCAAAGTGCAGCCACCGACGGAATCGTTGCCCGAGACCTGCGAGTCAGATGAGAAGCAGTAGAAGCTCACCTTATCCCAATCCAGCACCGCGAACTGCATGGTGTAAGTGCTTTCGTGTCTCCGCACGTGGAAGAGCAGCTTCTCGTCCCATACGGGATTGAGAGAGTGCCGGATCACGCGAGTACGGAAAACCTTCTTGCCGAACGAGATGACCACAAACGGGTCCATATCATATGTCACACGGATACCTGGAGGTGAGTTGAGGCCACACATTCGATAAGACCGACGACTTACTGCTCTTCAACTTTGGAAGGTCAGTCGCCGATTTGATTTCCATGACTACGATGCCTAAGACATCGCGATTACTCTCGGCGTCAAAGTTGAAATCATCCTTCCTCTTCTTGGACTTCAACTTCTTAGTCTTCTCCTTCTTGTCGGATTTCTCCAGCGCGGAGTCTCCAGACCCGGTAGTCATCGATGTTTTGTTTCGGCGGAGGAAGAATGGTCGACGAGTACCGCCGGGGGTAGCGGCGCCTGAGATGCTCCCAGGCGTGGCGATCCCCTCCGCAGAGGAAGCCGTGGATAGTCGATTGTCGAAGTAGTTCGACGAGGCAGTGTGAGCCAACTTCTGACGTTCCGGAGAAGCACCAGCTTTTTCTGATCCGACAGCTGGAGCGGGAGCATCGTGGACCCTGTCGTGCACCGCTTCATCCTCTTTCGACATGATGATCGGAGAGTAGCTAAGTTTGCCTTCGCGATCCTCCTCGCCAGGACTGTCGGACTCATCATCGCTGCTGGAATCCGTCAAGCCATCGTCGGCTAGCGAGAGATCGTCTTCGTCATCGTCGACTGGAGGTCCAGGGGCGATAGTCTTCATCTTATGCCCGCCTGTCAGGCTGGAAAAGATGCCTCGGCCACCAGACGTTCCTCCGAGTGCCTGCTCGGACTTTCTGCGATTGCGCATTTTGATGGTGCCTATGCCTTTATACTGAGCACGTCAGTATGTGTCATTGGCCTAAAGAAAGGCAACGCACAGCTGGGACACCAAGGACCCCTCCGAGACCGGCGGCCGCGGTGCCTCGATCCAATATTGACGTGAAGACATTTCGCACGCTCTGAAGACCCTCCTCGGGCGATTGATTTTTGGGCGGCACGAAGCCGATTTGAAATGAGAGTGTGCCGGTGACATCGTGCTTCCGACGAGTGGACACGAGATTGCGGGTCACGGGCTGATTCATGAGCGAGGTGAAGTCAGCATAACTCACAGTAAGGCTCTCGTCCCAGAACGACACAGCTCCACTAGGGAACCACTCCGTCATGGGCACAGACAATTCCCCCATGTACTCTTTCCTCAGCATGTCCTGGGAGGTCAGCCCCAAGCCTGTTCTGAGAGTCAAGAAACTCACTTTATCCCAGATGACAGCCTCCAGTCCTCTACCGCTGATAACACCAGCCATACTGAGGTAGAGGGGTAGGTCGAATGTGCTGGACTCGGCCGGGAAGACTGGTTTCAACGTCTTTTTGATATGCGGGGTGGATTGGCGGTCCGTTGGAGGCAGCAGAAGGGAGACGAAACTGGTTGTAAGTAGATCTTCTGCGAACTCCAGATTCATTGACTTACGGATCACTGGTACCAGCTCGATCTTTAGCAACCAATCCCTCGCCCTTCACCACTCGGACCCTGATCCACGCCGCAGGCTCCTCGCCCTCTAATGGCTTGCGTGGGCCTCTCGCAGCTTTGGCAACATTGACAGGCTCATCACTGCCACTCGATCTGCGGAAGCTGGGACGTGAGCGTGAAGTCCCAAGGTGTGTCGCAGTTGATGGGGCAGTTTCATCACTCTGAAGCCGTGCGGACGACGATGTCCGAGTCAGAGCGGACGCTGCGAGTTTGAGTGGTTTCGAGGCTATGCGCGAAATCCGATTCGGGGTGGAGGGGGTGGATGAGGTTGGCATGATGAAGATAGGCCCGAGGTGGAGGATTGGAGTGAAAGGGGAACGAATGTGAAAGCCTCAACCGACAATGGAAGGCGAAATGTAGAGCGTGTGAAGCCGAGATCGGCCGAAGCTGATGCTTTTTTGAGCAATGTAGTCCTAGAAAGCGACGGAGGGTTGGACAGACCGGTGAAGAGTCACGGTCTCGTTCTGCTGATGATGCTGTGAGTGGGGAATATGGTGGACGTTGGACAGCTAAAGCTATGCGGCTGTGTGCTATTTAAGGTTGGCCGGCAGGCGAATAGCGCAGTCCACGTGGCCCTCTGGGTGATGACGCACGGGTTTCAGGTTCAGCTCATTACGTTAGAAGATCCTTAGCCTAAATGTGCCGAAAGAGGTATTTCTACATTAGAAACGGAGTCTAATGGACTACACCGGGTATATTTCTAATGCATTGCCGGGTTCTACACCCATCCATGATGGGGCTATCGATGGCATAGCAACATCGGCCATCCACTCCACTCACAACCATAGCTAACATGGCAGCAAGACTACCACTGACCCCGTTCGGCTCAGCCCTCGCTGGTGCACTGGGCGCTGTATTCTCCAATGCGTACGTTCTGATATGTGACCGATAGCTAATGATACCAGCGCTGTGTACCCCCTAGACACGGTGAAGACGAGATTGCAGGCACTTCCAGCTAGTGCAATCGAAGCATCTCCATCAGAGACAGCCAGGAGCAAGCCAAAGCGAGGTCCCTTCAATGCGGTCACTGCGCTTCCCAAAGCGCTCTTGAAGCGTCTGCGGAAATGGGAGATGCTCGTCATGCTGGTCCGTATTTTGAGGACTGAAGGTCTGACCGGAGCATTCAAGGGATTCACGGCCAATATGATCAACACCTTCTCCATGCGTGAGTCTAGAAGATCATCATCCCCAGCGACCACTGACCAGCTCATAGAGTTTGCCTACTTCTTCTTCCACACCTATCTACGCACGGCATACATCACGCGCCAGACTCGCTTATCCGGCCAGCCTAGCTTGTCGACGGCGATCGAGCTATCTCTCGGAGCAGCTGCTGGTGCCCTCGCTCAAATCTTTACCATCCCAGTGGCTGTAATCGCAACCCGTCAGCAATTATGGGTATCACCGTCGGCAGCGGAGGACACAAAGGAACCAAATTTCTTCGAGACGGCGCAAGAGATCATATCCGAGAGCGGAGTCACAGGTTTATGGACAGGTCTGAAGCCAGGATTGGTATTGACCATCAACCCAGCGATCACGTATGGTGTATTCGAGCGATTGAAGACGTGGAGATTGGCGGAGAAGGGACTGGGAGCCAAGCTGGGAGTTGCGGAGGCCTTCTGGTGTGGAGTCATGAGCAAAACCTTGGCAACTGTAGTGACATATCCTTACATCTTTGTAAGTCTTCCTGCACCCTTGAACCTTCGTCTCACGGCGCTGACGCGTGAAGGCCAAAGTCCGACTTCAAGCTCGACCTACACCGAAACCGATCGCCGGCCAGACCTCCGGGACCGACTCCGCTTCATACGCAGCCGTCGCGCATGCGAAACCTGGCGAACATTCAGCAGTAGCAGCGGCTGGCGAAGGAGACGAGAGGCCATCGACCAAACAGATACACCCAGCTCACGCTACGGTAGAGCAGCGAGGCGCTATTGGCCTGCTCGCTGCCGTGTATAAGGAGAAAGGTCTGGCGGGATGGTATCAGGGCCTTGGAGCGCAAATCACGAAGGCTGTCTTGTGTCAGGGTATGTCCATGTCTTTTGTCAACTGATCAATTTTACGAGCTTGAGCTGACCACACCCAGGCATCCTCTTCGTGTCGAAAGATCAATTCGAGGAATATGCCTCGCTTATAATCGAGTTCTTCACGCGAGTCAAGTCGCGAGCAGAATGATGGTACAACAGGCATCACATGTAACCGGATCTTCATCTTAGCGACGACTGATGTTGTGCCACCACATGCTCGCGCGGGATGTCAGCTTACCGCTTTGCGGCGGCGATCCTTTCAGCAGCCTGTCCCAGCCCCCAACCTATCGTCCTTTGTCCAGCTCTGGTACATGGGACTCAACCAAGGCCCTCAGGACTTCGTCCTATACTCATACTCATACATCTTACTCCAGACGGTTACCGCACCCTCATCAATACACACGACAACATTGCCGATATGCTGCTGCCGCGGGTCGAACCACACGTTACCAATATCCCAGCAGATCCCCCTCTGGACGTCACATCTGGTGAGTCATCTTCATCCCGCGCTATCGCCTAGCTGACCATTTCAGTCGTCGGCATCGGGGGCATTATCCTCGTCTCCCTCCTCCTACTCATCTTCGTCTTCGTCATTCGCTGCAGGTATCTCCGCCGGCGCAATTGCTCTCTCTGCGGTCAGCGAGTGGCGCAAACTGGCCTGGAGAGGGTAGAGGGGTTCTGGCAGAGGATATGGCACGAAGGGTGCTGGGACAAGAGGATGGGGTTGGGCGGGACGGAGAAGGGCGGAGGGAAGGGTGTCATGGCGGAACTACGATCTGCCCCACCATCACCTCGTACGCACAGCGCTGCCGCATCTCCACTTCCTTCGCCCAAATGGAAGCATTCAGCCGCTAGCCCTGCGTCCTCTCGACTCCCGCTGCCAGACATGAACGCCTTCCCCTCCACCTACGCCGGTCCAACGACTGCATCCCCCTCTAGCTCGCGAGCTCGATTCCTCTACGTAGACCCGTACGCCGCGCAAGATCAAGCTACCCAGACAACAGCTCGTGTGGCGCTGTTGACCCCTCCCCGCAGTACAAGCAGACATCTAGGTGTCCAGACTCGCCAGCAGCAGCCACAAGCTTTGGTCTCGCCCAGACAGGCGATGACCACCATTCGCGAGGGGTCAATGAGCCCTGAGCGACCTCGACCCGCGGTGCAGCATACTTCCGCTGTCCTTGCAAGTCGAGCAGTCATCAACAACACTGAGTCTGCGCACGGAAGGCGCGTCTTGTCAGATGTGCCGCCGCGGGCTAGCTCAATGACAGGAGAAGTGAAATCAGCTGGAACGGCAATATAGAGGAAGTGCAGCAAGGTGTCATGCATGATTGATCTCTCGGGCTTGTTGTGACCCACTACCATGATCTACGTGATCACCTAGATGCCGACTCGCTTGAGACTAGCCTCGTTGTACCTAATGCCATCAGTCTCTTGACTATACCTGGGGCTCAGAACGGAAAAATGGCTCACCTGGCACCTTCCGGTTTTGCCTCCTCAATCAAAGTCCGGATCTCCGCCAACTCCTCCTTGTTCAAATCGACCTCTCCAGCACCCCAGTTCTCCACCAACCTGCCCTCATTCCTCGTTCCTGGAATAGGAATGGCCCCCTGCGCAGCGACCCATGCGAGTGCGAGCTGACCCGGGGAACAGCCCTTCTTGTCCGCGAGCTTCTTGAACTCGTCAACGATGCGGAGGTTTTTGCCGAGGAGCTCGTCCGAGAAGCGAGGGATGGTGCGGCGAATGTCACCCTCTGGGAACTGGTCGGCCGATGTGAACTTGCCGGTGAGGATGCCCTTGCCGAGTGGGGAGTAAGCGATAATGGTGACGCCCAGCTCGCGAGCGGTGTCGATAAGACCGTTCTGCTCGTGGTCGGTGAACCAGGGAGAATACTCGATTTGGAGGGCATCAATGTGGGCAACTGACCAGTCAGCGCGATGGCGGGGAATCAGGAGCATAACCCAAATACTCACCCTCGCAAGCCTTACGCAAAGTGCTAGCGCTGCACTCGCTCAGGCCGATGTACTTGCACTTCCCAGCCTTCTTCAACCCATTCAACGCCCCGATGGACTCCTTGAGATCACGTCCCGGCTCGATACGGTGGAGGTAGTAAAGGTCCGGAGCGAATCCTAGACGCTTGGTGGAGTCCTCGATGAACTCCTCGATGTGTTCTTTGGAGTTGTCGGTGCGCCCATCAAATGGCAAACCGCATTTGCTGGCAATGAAGAGCTTCTCGCGGGAGCTGGGGTTCGCCTTCACCCAGTCGCCGATGAGGGTCTCGTTGTGCCCCTTGCCGTAGATTGCTGCCGAGTCCCAGAAGGTGCAGCCGAGGGAGAGAGCCTTGGACATGACCTCGCGGGACTCAGAGTCGACAGCGGGACCGTAGCCCATGCTGAAGCCCATAGCGCTGGAATGTCAGCACAGGCCATCTAATGTGTCTGCAACTCGGACCGAGGTAGCGAACATAGATAGACTCACCCGAAGCCTGGGACGGGGACATCGATGTCCTGGAACTTCAAGGTCTTGACCATTGTCGTAAAGAAGTAGCGGTTGGTTTGGGATGAGGTGTAGCGTAGGGAGGCTGAGGTTCGCTGGTGAAACGAGTGGATACGACGAAGAACGATTGCTGGAGCTGATGAACAGTGATGTTACTCGGTCCCCACAGGGACCTCTCCGTTATATAGACGCATAAGAGCGGCAGAGTGGAGGTCTGTCTACATGATGAAATGGCAGCATGCGGAGGCCGGCGGTACAGCGGTGGAGGCTCAGCGCTCAAGCGGAGAAATGCCGTAATTACCCCAGGTGGGCAGAGTGGAGGAGAGTGGAGGTCGCAACTGCATGAAGACTGATGCATGATGGCCGCGGCATCGCAGCTAGACCCCTCGCGACCAGCTTCGGAAGCTCAATTCTCGTGCATGGGCCCATACGCCAACTGAGATCAAGCTGATCAAGTTGTAGCTGTCATGCATATCTTACTCCCTCTCCGCTGCACAAGCGTCCATTCCCGAGATCCATACTCGCCCGCATATCATGCGCAGTAGATGAAGGTTCCACTGGCGCCGAGACTCGAGACCATCAGTCTAGAGCCACCTCGGATGCCCTGCCATGACAAGCTGTACGAGTGTCAACCATGTCCAGCAAGTCAGATTTCGGCACTTCGCGAGAGGCATTTCCGCTCAGGTACCGCCGCAGGTGAGCTCAAGGTTGGAAGGCGTGGTCCCTGTTGGCATGGTACTGTCCCCATCGGAGTGCATTGTAGCGCCATCATCATGCATACCTAAATCCTTTAACGCATTGATATCCCTGCCTACCTGAGCGCCTAGACACCGACTCGCTTGAGACCAGCCTCATTGTACCTGATGACATCAGCCTCGGAACCGAAATTGGAGCTCAAGGCTCAGAACAGAGCATACTCACCTCGCGCCTTCCGGCTTTGCCTCCTCGATCAGAGAACGTATCTCCGCCAACTCCCCCTTATCCAAGTCCACCTCTCCCGCACCCCAATTCTCAACCAATCTGCCTTCATTCCTCGTCCCTGGAATGGGAATGGCCCCTTGCGCAATGACCCACGCCAGTGCGAGCTGACCCGGAGAGCACCCCTTTTTGTCGGCGAGCTTCTTGAACTCGTCGACGATGCGGAGATTCTTACCGAGGAGCTCATCCGAGAACCGGGGGATGGTACGGCGGATGTCACCTTCCGGAAACTGGTCGGCGGATGTGAATTTGCCCGTGAGGATGCCCTTGCCGAGTGGGGAGTAAGCGATGATGGTGACGCCCAGCTCGCGAGCGGTGTCGATAAGACCGTTCTGCTCGTGGTCGGTGAACCAGGGAGAGTACTCGATTTGAAGGGCATCGATGTGGGCGACTGAGAATCAGCGTCATTCCGTAGTATAAACGGCCATGGAAGGGCTCACCCTCGCACGCCTGCCGTAGAGTAGCAGCGCTGCACTCGCTCAGGCCGATATACTTGCACTTCCCCGCCATCTTGAGCCCATTCAACGCGCCAATGGACTCCTTGAGATCACGTCCTGGCTCGATGCGGTGGAGATAATAGAGATCCGGAGCGAATCCAAGGCGCTTGGTCGAACCCTCGATGAATTCCTCGATATGCTCCTTCGAATTATCGGTGTCATGGCCGTCGAACGGCACTCCGCACTTGCTAGCGATAAACAGCTTCTCGCGAGAACCGGGGTTCGCCTTGACCCAGTCGCCGATGAAGCTCTCGTTGTGTCCTTTTCCGTAGATGGCCGCCGAATCCCAGAAGGTGCAACCGAGCGAGAGCGCTTTTGACAGGACTTCGCGGGACTCAGAGTCGACAGCGGGACCGTAACTCATGCTGAAGCCCATGGCACTGGTGCTGTCAGTGTAGACTCTCTTTTAGATCTCCAACTTGGGCTGAAATTAGTCCTGAACTCACCCGAAGCCTGGAACAGGAACCTCAATGTCCTGGAACTTGGAGGTTTTAACCATTGCAGTGGAGAAGTCGCGATGGGCTGTCGATGTAGGAAAGACTGGGGTTGTTGCAAACAGCGATCCGAAGTCGGACAGATGGGATACGTTAAAGTATGGTGCTTGAAGCGATGGGAGGTCATGTTGCTCGTTCCCTTCAACGGGATCTCTATAATAGTGTTCCCGCGAATTGTCGAGGTCACGCGGTGGGACGGTGGAGACGATATGTGGAGGTGGAAGCGGGGAAGCTGCTGGAAGAAGATGTGACGTTTGATCAATTACCCCATCGGGCGAAAACCGGTGCAGGTGGAGGGCAGATATCAGATGTGGAGCATGTGAAGGCAAAGGATCCTGCTTCTGAGAGACAGGACGCACGTCTTCGGTTCTCAGCGCACTGATATGCAATGAAGTGTGAAACATATAGCGGTCTATGAGGGAATATGAGGATAAACATGCTGTTAGGAGTTTGCAACACCAACGTGCACCCGCAAATCGAAACGATGAGCCGGTATGTTACCAGCTTCAGCAATACATGCGGGGGAATAGACCTCGCTACACGTACATATGACCGTTCATCGGAAGACAGCGGCCTTAGGACTAGTGACCGACCGCTTTGAGTGCCTTGTCATTGTATCTGTAACGCACATCAGCGCGGCCCCGGGGGTTCAGCACTGAGTCTGACTCGGCGTACCTGGCTCCTTCCGGTTTCGCATCCTCAATCAACCTCCTGATTTCCGCCAGCTCCTCTTCGCTAAGCGACACCTCCCTCGACCTCCAATTCTCCTCCAGCCTCCCGGCGTTCTTCGTACCCGGGATAGGAATAGCGCCCATGGCGATGACCCATGCCAACGCCAACTGCGCAGACGAGCACCCCTTCTTCTCCGCAAGCTTCTTGAACTCGTCTACGATCCTCATGTTCTTGCTGAGGTACTGCTCCGAGTACATAGGGATTGTAGCCCGCATGTCGCCCGGGGGAAAGACGTGATCGGCGCTGAACCGACCGGTGAGGAGCCCCCTGCCGAGGGGAGAGAAGGCGATGACGGCAACTCCGAGCTCGCGAGCGGTATCGATAAGGCCATTCTGTTCATGGTCGGTGAACCAGGGGGAGTACTCGATCTGGAGTGCGTCGATTTGGACGACTGACATGAGTCAACTCCGACTGCAACAAACCCCTACCGACTTACTTTGGCATGCTTTCCTCAGTGTAGCGGGACTACACTCGCTCAGGCCAATGTACTTCATCTTCCCCTCTTCCTTCAATCTCTTTAGCGTCCCAATAGACTCCTGCAAGTCCCGTCCAGGCTCGATGCGGTGCAAGTAGTAGAGATCTGGGGCGAACCCAAGGCGGTCGGTGGACTTTTGGAGGTACTCCTCGATGTGCTCTTTGGAGTTGAGTGTTGTGGAATCGGGGAGGATACCGCATTTACTGCCGATGAAGACTTTACTCCGTGCACCGGGGTTCTGCTTAACCCAGCGACCGATGAGCGACTCGTTGTGGCCCTCCCCGTATTTCGCTGCCGTGTCCCAAAACATGCAACCGAGCTCGACCGCTTTGGACATCGTCTCGAAGGATTCGGACTCCACGGCTTCACCATATGATTGACTGAGTCCCATTGCCCTGATCCGGTCAGCCGTAACCCAGATATGGGTATGCGAGAAGTATTCACCCGAAGCCGGGAACGGGAATGTCGAGGGCTTGGAATTTGAGAGTGCGGCTCATCGTGATGCCGATGTTCGTGGTCTCGGCGAGTACGCTCCTGCCAAAGGTTTGAGTGACGAAAAGAGAAGGGTAAGTGAAGCGTCATCCTATCGCGAATGTCAGTCAGTCCTAACCTGACAGGTCCCGACCGGAGCGAGCCTCTTCAGCCGGTTCGGTGGAGGTCGGGTGAGGAGGGTGGAGGCATGTGGAGGAAAGTGGAGGTGCACCAAAGGGGAAATTTCGGGGGAAAGGCAAAGCTTTCCGTCGGAATTTCCAGTTTCAATTTGCGTTTCAATCCACTCGCTGCTGGAACCGCAAGAGAAGTTCTCCATAGCCCAGTCGCCCTCAGCTGTGCCCCTCGCCGCTACATGAAGCCTATGACCTATGCGGCTGGTCACGTCCGGCACGAGTTTCCACGATCATCTTCGCGTGTCTTGCAGAGGGATCAATCGCCCACAGTTCCTAATGTCCCCGACACCACGAAAGTCCATGCGAGACAAGCCTTAAACGATCCGCAGAGCATACGGATAGAAGTCTTACGAGAAAGATGTGCTCACTATGCTGGCCTGGTTCTGGCCAGCATGCTGGGATGTCTCATACGCCTTGGTCTTGACGCGATGGGCGCATGTGGGTTGATTCGCGATAGAATTCTCCTGGAATGGAATACTGATCAGTCGTTAGATCAAGGCCAGGTGATCTTCGAGTTAGCCTGGGCACAGGGAGTCGGATGCGGCATCATGGGTCTTGCTCTGTATCGTAAGAAGCAGATTGACAAACTGTAAGCTCCCATTTTTGGTGGAGGTACTGTATTCGGCGAGAGGGTTTTGCTGACTGGCACAGCTACCCTCCTCTCTATACTTTCATCACAACCGGACTTGCTGGGTCTGTCACTACTTTCTCAGGCTGGATGCTCGGAGGGTACCAGTCTTTCAGTAACATGGAGGCTTACGAACGAGGGGGATTCTTCGATGTAGGTTACAGGCGAGTGGCAGTGGCTGATACTTCAGGCCGTCGATGGTGTCGCGTACACGTTCTCGACAATGGCAATCGCTATCGGCTGCTTGTATTGGGGAGAGCATGTCTCGAAGTGCCTCCCGTCCGTCGCACACATTGCGAGTGCCACGCACCGCGCAACGTCATCTGGGAACCTGCCGACTTCCGAATCGGTAATGCTGAAAGATACAGCACGGGGCAGTCCATCGGATGGCAAACGAGAAGAATCTCAACTCACACCTCGGGCAGCGCTACTTCTCGACTACGCTATGATTCTCTCTGCTGTCCTATCCTATCTCATCGCCCTCCTCGTTTACTTCCTCGGGCCCGCGTACTGGCGACATCGGGCGACTCTCCCTATACTCCTCTCGCCTCCAGGGGCAATGATCCGCTTTCAGTTGTCTTCCATCAACTCGCGGCCGACCTTCAGCGGCAAATTTCCCCTTGGTACCTTCATTGCAAACATGGCCGGTACTCTCATTACCGGCGGCGTCTTCGCTGCGGAGCATCTTCCTTCTTCTCTGGCATCCACGAGTCAGTGCAATGCTCTGTGGGCGATTCAACAGGGCTTCTGCGGATGCCTGACTACTGTCAGTACGTTCGTCGTGGAGGCTCGGAGCATCAAGGGGAAGCGCTGGTCCTGGGCATACGTCGGGAGCAGTGTGAGTTTGGGACATTTGGCTATTTTGGTCACATTTGGGCTTTCAAAACGGGCTGGTAACATTGGGAGTAGTGTCTGTAGCGCATAGTATGGCTCTGTTGTTGTATGAGATCACTTCGGAAGGGCTGGTCGTGACCCTGCGCAATGAAGAGTTGGCTTTAGGATCATCGATCATCGATCATCGATCATCAAGCTCACCCAGTAGCCAATGCCGTAATGTGTTTGGTGTTTCAGAACCTCTTGGACGCGAAGGGATGCTTCAAGCTGTGCAACAACAACTATACTGCGCAATCCCTATAATCGATCCACAAGTGGGTAGCTCGCACTATCACTGGAATATCCTCATCGTCTCCCGCCTGCTCGATATCGGTGTCTCGAAATAACCCACAAGAAAACCCAGAGACGCGATCCTCGAGTCAAGCCCAGTCAGAGGCCTACCAACCGATCTTCATCATGGCGGAGACTTTCAGAGAATTCGGAAAGGGACTCATAGACCCAAAGTACTGCTGCTGTGGTGAGTACCTCTGTGGCGCTGATCCTACCAGTACGCCGCCTCGACTGACGACTTTAGCTGTTCCATTGGTGAACTTTGGGATCTACGCGATTATGGCTGAGCAGTTCCTTTTGGGAATAGGGATGGGTGTAAGCGCTCTGGCAACTCCGAAAGGTCAGCTTCTTCGCCTTCGGATCCTCACCACTGGATTAAATGAGCTGAAGATCTTGTAGTCCTGGGCGCATCATTCCCTTCATTCGCTACGATCATCTTTGCCATCACTTGTTTCATTGTCGGAGGACTACAACCTGTAGGCTTCATTGGAGTGATGAGAGTGAGTCTGACTTCCACCTGGTGATGCGATCCAGGGAAGTGGAGCATGAACCTGTTGTGTAGACTGGTGCTGATCGAGAAACTAGGAAAAGACCAAGACATTCAGAACATACGCCACACTAGATCTTCTCGCTCTCGCTGCTGCCTTCTCTACCTCTGCTGCCCTCATCATCGTTTCCGCGTTAAATCACAATAGTGCTGTCAGCAGTTGTATCGTGAGTATCTGCCTCTACGTTGGAGAGGCATCGCTAATGGATCAGACGGCGTATTACACCCCGGCCTCGACAGCCAGTGTGTCCGCTACTAGCATGTTGAAGCAGCAGGCCCCTCTGATCTGCAACCCATTTGCCTGGGCAGGGATAGGGATTATGGGTGGGCTGTGGCTGGTCTTGCTGGTACTACAAGCATACTTCGCTTAGTGAGTCTCGTCATCCTAAACACCATTGGACCGGTCGTTTAAGATCATGTCCTGACTAGCTCAGTCTCACACGTCTGTACGCAACGTCCCAAGTGTCGGACCATAAACTCTACCACTCGGTGTACTCCGAGAACCCCGAGGCATTCACCATGTCTATCTTACAATCCAAGCGATACAACCCCAACTCGATATATAATGCCGGCTCTGGCTTGCCCCGCCCCCCAACAATGATGCGAGACGACGTATGGGACGCAAGAGGCAGCATGGACAGCCAGCGACAGGGCGCAAACCCTGAGGAGATGGCCGCTCTTCGACAAGGCCATCATGCGCAGCGGCCCAGTCAGGGCGGATATCAGGCAGGTGCAGAGCAAGGGCAGTATGCGTACAATGCTGGACCACAGCAGGCTTACGCGTCCGGCGTGGATGATGGTGGACGGTATGATGATGCGGCGGGAGACCACCGGCGGTCAGTGTACAATTACGGCGAACCGCAGTATGCACAGCAGGGAGGTGGGTACGGACAGCAGTCGTACGGCTATGGAGGTGGCGGAGGATACGTGGAAGCTCCACCAGAAGCGCGGTATGGGCGGGAGCCGGGACCCACGCCTGAGCTGAACCAATATCAGCAGGGCGAGGGAGTCGGTTTCGCAAGTGGAGGCGGATTAAGCAGGCCTGGAGCTGTGCAGAATCATCCAGGTGAGTGTCGGGGGACAGCGGGTTTGCCTTTACGCGCTAACATTAATAGCGGAGGGCATGTTCGGTAGAAAATCGCCGCGGCCACGCGATTACTGAGCACTTGATGCGGCAGACAATGGTAAACGGTGGAAAGCAGTTGATCTAGGCGTTTGAGGTGTGGATGTATCGATGACCACAAAATGTATCCATGGTCTGTGCATTCGCTTTATAACAATTACTTCTAAATTTCCAAACCACAAGTACACCTTCTTCATGATCACTCTGGGTAGATGATTCCCCGCCCATCACCCTACACCCAGTCCCACATTCAGCGACCATAATTATTGATTCAATGATGCGCTCCATAGCGCCCCGACGAAAGTCAGAATCTACATGTTGTCAGTCTGCGTCGACTTAAGTCCCAATCACCAACTCACCAATCTTGGTCGCACGTCCACGATATCCTCCGGAACTAAGAAGATGAGAGCGCCCATCTTTCTCGCAATGGAGATAGCCAACTTGGCTGAAATTCCATCAGCATAGGTTTCCCCTTCACGCTCAAAGATCGCTCACCGTTTTGCCGCTTGCTCTCATACTCGCCTCCGTTGTCCACCAGCGAATAATCGACGATACCCGGCCTGACCCCATTCAACAGATCCAGGAAGAAGACTCCATTGCTCAATCCCGGATCCTTGAAGCTCCGCATTGTACTGCTCTTTCCGCCCTTCTTCACCGTCTCATTAGCCCACTTGACCATGTCCTGATCCGTCACGCCTTTTCCATTCTTGCTGATCTTGGCGAGCGTTTGGTTAATGCTCAATCGCATGAGCTGCCATACGAGTCCGAGGACGAGCGTGCGAGTACCGTCGACAATGTCTGAGCCTTGAATCCCGATCATGTGCATCCCGTTGGACTTTGCGAGATCGACAGAGTAGTTCGTGTTTTCGACCGCCTTGAAGCGAGACAATTCCTGGCCCTCCTTGGGTTTTGTGACACGGCGCCAGATGACTGAGCCGGGAATGACCTTGTCGAAGCCCTGTAGCAGTATGTAGCCGTCCTACAAAGTCAGCGCCACACGCAAAGAACTTTCCTTCAGATATGCGACCTACTTTGAGATCCTCAAACAAGTTGTACACCCCTGGCTCGACGTCCAGACTGTTCAGCCAGAGCGTAAACACCCTGGCTTCCCTCTCTCCCTCAGCATCAAAGTCCTCGATCTCCGGCGGCGCCTCTGTAGCCTCGAGTGGAGCTAGACCTGGCCATGTGTTGAACAGGTTGGCGACAAACGCCAAATTCAGCTTGGGGTTCCCAGCAACGAGGGAGTTCGGTGTAAGAAAGCGCTTGCAGCCGATCCTGTCCGCGTTGTCCAGCACTTTCTCGGCGCGTTGAAGCAAATTGCTCGTCTGCATGGGTGTCATTGAGCATTCGTCGGGTTTGAGCTGATTAAGGAGGACGGTGTAGTTCTCGCCGTCCTTGACATCGTTAGAGAAGTTCTGAACTCTACTGCATCAGTAAGAGATCTCGCCACACCGGAAGCAGAGACGCACCTCCGTTTGTGCCCAGCAGCTTTCAAGTGGTAGTTGAACCACCTCAACAAGATCTGGTCTGGCGGCAACCTCAAGAACTCCTCAAGTGTTTCTCCGTCATCCAGCAACCGATACAATTCGGGATGTATCTTGATGTCGATCTTGCTCAGGAGACCCCTTCGGATGATTTGCCAGATAAGACCCAAGATCAAGTGCTCTTTGCCCTCCTGCAGATCATCGGATCCGATGTTGACTACCGAGCATCCAATACCCTTGGAGGAAGTGATGACGATGTTGTTGTTTTCGGTCATCTGGAATGCGTTGAGCGCGCGAGATTTGCCCCCCGTTTTGGACGCTGAGGGCTTGTTGAGCACTCGCTCATCGATAGTATCGGGCACCGAGTCATTGATGAGTTTACACAAGATCAGACCGTCTGCGATTGTCAGCTGAGCGATAGTGATGTAATGAGTGTATGGATTTACCTCTGCACTCGTCGAATAGCTGCATAGTATCAGAAGGTATGGGAAGAAGGTGACCGATGTCTTTATCCCCTGCCAGGACCTGGAGAGTCAGCAATGTCAACTTCCGATTTCGTGGAGTCGGGATCACATACCCCGTTGATGTGATCGGTGAAGGATGTCCGCTCATCTTCGTTGATGGTGTGACTCGAGTTTGTCCCAGCAGTACCTTTGACAGAGATCTTGCCTTTATTTGTCTCGAGACTGAGCAGATAAGGAATTGTTTTATCAATCAAGACGGTGGAAACTCACAGTGGCTGGTTCTTGCCCGCCTTCAGGAGTGAGTGCAGCTGCACCCAGTCCTCCAGCTCAACCCTTCCGGCAGAGTCTACATTGACATTCTTCAGTGTCTCCCGGGCCTGATGAGTCAGTAGTGTAATCTCCGAGAGCGCTCTCGCTCAGGCGGATGATCATCCTCGATACCGAAGATGCTTACCGAATCGTAATCCGCATCTCCGGAAGTCTGCAGGGCTTGGATGACGGTAGCTTTGTCAAGCGATCCCCTGTCCTCGACATCAATCTGCCTGGATGAAAGTCAGCTCTGAAACTCTCCAAGTGAACGCCTGCCGAGACCACGGCCACATGATGTCCCGGCGACCGACGGGAATACGCACTTGAACTTATTGATGAGGTCAAAGATCTCGTCCTGTTTGAAGTCGGGGTACTTCTTGCTGAGTCTGATCGCCTGCATGGTGGTATGCGTAGAGGATGAAGGTCAGAGCTGTAGATGTATGGATGTAAGAGCGAGATGCTGCTGCTGTGTGACGTAGCGTCAATATTGCCACTTTGGTCCCGCGAAGCATTACGGCACCGAGGTCACCGGAAGCTCCGCCGGAAACCATGAGGAATGTGTTGCGGCCTCGCTGCTGGCGGTGAGACAGCCGAGGAATGTGCATTTTGGATCCATGGCGGTGGCGGACAACACGACTCATACGCCCAGACGCCTATCTCTACCCAGCCAATTCGCATGCCCAGCTGCTGTCTATTCGGCCATGGTCACATCCTCCCCGTCGTCCGCCTTGGATGTAACGCCCAACCTGTCCGCCTCGATCTCGCGACTCCTCTCCGTGTACCTATTCGGATGGCTGACCGTCTCCCCGTCCTTCCCTAATCCATCTCCCTTCTTCAGCCCATGCGTCAATTCGAACACGCGTGTGCAAGCTACGTGATAGTGTGAGTTCTTGACAGAGTCGAGAATGTCCCTCATTTCGGGTGATGAGCGCTCGAGGTTGGGATAGGACGAGATGAGGAATGTCGTCAGGTTCTCAGGCGAGAAGTGACGGAAGGGGCATCCGTGCGAGTCTTGCGTACCAGGTTGATTAGTCGTAAGGATCTGTTGGCAGCTGCAAGGTCAGTGTCTACGTTGCAAATACAAATCAGGCAGAAGGAGAAACTCATTTCTGACTGACCTCTTTGGTGGGTAATTTGCCCGCTTGCCTTCCTGTCCGTACGTATGCCGAATGTTGTACCTATACTCCTTGTTGAACTTGTCGTCCGTCATGCTCGATCCATACATCCGCCTCCAGAAGATGACAGCCTCCTCAAGCGGTAAACCGATTCCCTGTTTGTCAGCTCAACGCTAAGAGGTCGACTACACCAGAGCTTACCTTCAGGAATAGTGTCAGTTGAAGTCTGCCGAAGTGTTTCAAATGATTATCTCGCTTCAGTCTCTCGTACAGATTCCGCATGCAAGGCGAGAAGTGTTTCCTGGCCAGATCTTCGACCATCTCCGCAGTCACTGCCGCCCCTGATCCTCCATCTGCTGGAGTGTACTCGCCCGCAGCCATACCGGATAGGAAGGAAGAGGCTAGGTGATCGATGACAGGGCCGAGTCGCTCGTCTTCGTCCAGCCGTGGGAGATTTTTTGCGGTAAGCTGATCATCAGCTGGCGTAACCTGGGTAGAAACTCTGTACGCACCTCAAGGGCCTTCTCCAGCCTGCTTGAGAACGCTTGCAATACCAGGCTGATTTGCAAAGTTTGCGGGACATATGCCATTCCCCCTTTTATGAAGACCCGGCGACTGCTGACGAGATCTGGCACTGTATACCATGGGACCTGTGACCGTGTCAGTGAAGTCCAGCTGCTTCTTCATCCCGTCCTATCGCACTCACCTTAAAGAAGCGCTCTGCGGCGAACTTGTCATCCTTCATCGCCCAAGAGCAAGCTCTCAATTCCGTCGACAGCGTAGCTTTCTCGGTCGGATCCACCATCTCCCAGTCGAGCTTGAGGGAACGAAGGAACACACCGCGTTCTCCAACATCGTCCGACTCGAACCTCTGCTGGAATAATGGGATTTCGGCGCGGATGAACCGTGCTCGAAGATCAGGACTACACCATCAGTCGATGTGTTACAGTCACACCGGAACACAAACCTTCTACTGAAAGCCAGGCGCAATACCCAGTGCCCAATCTCGTCTCTTCTCCGTTCTTCCTCCAGGTTTGCAGTATGCGCTGTATTGCTATGCAGCGGTAGGTGCGTGTTGACGTAGACTTTGACGGCTTCGTTCAGCTGCGCGGGAGCGAGAGAGCGATGACTGAGGGAATCGATATGCGCCAGGACCTTTAATCTCGCTATCGCACACGTCTCGAACTCCTCAAGTGTGATATCGAGTACTGGCGGGCGGTCATAGCTGAGATATCAGCAATCAGCCACAAATGACTTCCAGTGAATAGTATACAAATTCAAGCGATGTGGATATCTGGACGATGACGCTTGAATGGTCGAGTTGCGCTTATGTACTTTAACGTCGGAGCTGGAGTTTCCCGGGATGTTTTGCTTGGTGCTAGGCTTGAACATTGCGTTGTTTGATGATGACTATGAGGGTGGATTCCGTGTGGTGTCGATGTCTGTGTAGTAGTCGCGTCGATGGAGAGAGAGACGCGACGTAAACTCCCCGAGTATCCTCCGTGGTGATGGCGGAGATCGCCGCCGGACCGTCTCCACGTCCACCAAGGAAGCAGCAAGGCATCGATGAGCAAGCATCATACATACCATGCGCAACCTACACATCTACCTCTCAGCCCTATCAATCCTCCATCCAACATTGGGGATTCGCCATGGATCAGCTCAACTTCGAGATCTGCAAGCTTTCCCCAAATATGAAGTGCAATTTCTCAATCACTTGCCTCTCACCGAAAGCGATGCCGCCAGATGTCAATCGCAGGGATTGACAAGAGGAGAGGAGTGGACGAGACATAGACCAGGTCGTCCGGAAATGCAGCAGCTTGGGGACGGGTCTGAGGGAGGAGCATTATTTGTCAGTTGCTTCGGTTCGCTTTCTAGCTCAATTTTCGGCTAACGATAAAGGAGGAAAATCGCCTTGAGCTCGTACGAATGGCATTGATCAATCCCGCCTCGAACGAAACGCAACCATACCTCTGCCTGATGCCCTCGGCTTCCGAAATGGCTGCGCAGAATGTCCAAGCCGAGGTAGAGGTGGTTCATGAGGAGATCGACCCAGTGCAATCTTGGTTGGCTTTAAGTCATTTGGATGGCAAATGCTTGTATGCCAAGCAGGGGTGGTTCACTTATGCGTGAGTCATCGTCAGCCTCGTCCAGGACGGGTTCTAATTCGCCAGGTACTGCCACAACTCTCATCTCCGACAATTCCGCTCGGCACCGCACACCCACCCTCATCCACCAGGCGGCTACGTTCCAGAAGAAGATACCACATATGACGCCTACACTCTTGGGCAAGCGCGCCCCAATCCGCGCAATAGAGCTCGCTCATCCCTTCCTCATGGCAAAGCTGCTTCCGATGCCAATACAGGCAAAGCGCCAGGCAAGCCAAAGACACCTGCAGGCGAAACCTCTCTCGATCGAGCGGACTCCCTTACCCATCCTGCCGTCTCGCAGTCCCTCAGCGGTGCCAACCGATACCTCGTCCAGAAATGGTCTGACGGAACTCGATGCGACAAGACGGGCCGGCCTCGCGAGACCGAGGTGCAGTTCCACTGCAGTATGACGACGAACGACCAAATCTACCTCATCAAAGAGTTGGCGATCTGCCAATACATCCTGATTGTGCACTCGCCCCATCTCTGCTCGCTGCCCGGCTTCCGACCCGAGAAAGTGGACGTTGAGTCAGCAGCAATCCGGTGTCGGCAGGTGGTGAAGGAGGAAGACTTCCAGGCGTGGGAAGCAAATCACGGGCAGGGAGAGGTACTCAGCCTCCGTCCGCCGGGACTCGAGCCGGCACCTCATGCCGAGCCTGAGATCTTGGAGAAGGAGGGACCAACTCTGAAGGAGCTGCTCAAAAAGGCAATTGAGAGCAAGCAGGCGATTTTAAACGGGGCGCCTGCTCGAAAGCAGCAGGAAACAGAGGGCGGCGGAACAGAAGACACGGACCAGGAGGTCGTCTTCATCTCCCTCGAAGAGGATGAGGAGGGCAACACTGCAATGGTGCTGGATACGGAGATGCTGCTGGAGAGTATCATGCAGGGCGGAGGAGCGGATGCGAGGGACACTGCTCATGACGGTGAAGCGGCGGGGATCGATGTCGGGGACAAAGAGAGGGAGATGATCGTGAAAGCAGTGAGGGAATTTTTGGGGAAGAAGCGGGCTACTGCTAGAACAATTAATGATGGCGAGCCTGAGGAGGAACGCACGAGGGACGAATTATAGGATCTGCATTCACTTCTGATGCTGGCTACATGCTGCTTTCCTTGCCCTTTTCGCCTCTCCATCCGGATCTAACCTACATATCAAAGTTTAATTCAATGATCCGGTATCACAAATTGGTGATGTCCGCGCCCTCAGCTCCCAGTGTCACGTAGTATAGCCTCGTCTCTGCGCAAATGACCATGCGCCCCTTTCCAGCGAACTGGAAGTTTGCCGACCCTTCGCCCAAGTAGATCTTGCCCAGAAGTCTTCCTGCGGGATTCCAAACGTGGACACCGTCACCGCATCCGGCATAGACGTTACCAGCGGCATCGCAGTGCACACCATCTGGGACGCCCGAGTCGATGTAGGCAAATGTCTGTCGGTTTGCGAAGCCTCCCGAGGAATTGACATCATAGGCGTAGCTGATCGGTCAGTGCCGCAAGAGGTAGGCGAGTTACAGGTCGCAAACTTACATGGAAGCTGGCTTGGTGTAGTTCCAACCCCAGAATCCAGCATTGGCGCCGGTATCCGCGACGTATGCCCTGGATCCATCTGGCGAAAATGTGAGACCTGACACATCAGACATGATCCCAGCACGATTCCGCGGAAGACACGCACCATTCGGCAAGTTGAATCCATCAGCAACGACCCCGATGGCACCGGAATCCTCGTTGAAGCGGTAGACCTGGTTTGGCAGTCCAGGTGGCGGCCGGAAGTTCTGCAAGTATCCGTATGTCACATCGGTGAAGTACAAGTCTTTGTTGCGAGGGTTGACGGCGACATCGTTCAATGAGCTGAATTGACGTCCAAAGTAGTTGTTGAGGATGACTGATCCATCAGTGGCCGGGACTTTGGAGTGGCTGTGAGATCTGCGGACCTTTTGTGTTGTAAGGTGGAACAGGGTCGACCTTGTATATCGCCGAAGGAATGTTAGGGCCCTGACCTTCACCGAGGAAGACAATTGAGCCTCTGTAGTTCGTACCACCTGCCGGCTCAGCAAAAGCCGAATATGGGACGAGCTGAGACACCTACCATTGGGATTGACAACAGTGGTCGTAGTGTTGACAGTCTGGACCGTGACCTGGCCGCTGACGTTCCTGCTCGACCCTGAGGCAGTTGCCCGCCCAACTTCCCCAAGGTTGACCTTCTGCACGATGGCCGATTTGTTGAGACCGGTGCCAGCTGCCGGCGCTCCAGCGTTCTGGACAAAGAAGACATCGTCGGTAGGAGGGTACCAGACGACGGCTTCATGGAAAAGCGGATTGCCTGACGTCTGCGCGATGACTGTCAACGTGGGGTTCGAGCCGATGATGGCGAGGAAGTCCGGGTGGTAGACGTGGAAAGGGCGAGCATTGAGTGTCGCCTGAGTGGAGTTGGGAGGAATAAAGAGCTGCAGGTAAGCGAATGATCATGACAGCATTGCGATGAGATACATACGGATTGGCCGTTGAACTCAGTCGACGGGGGTACGGTGGGGAGAACAGCATTGGCGCGCTGGTTGATGTACTGAGCCTGAGAGGGGAGGTCGTTCCAGGCAAGAACACCGGATGAAGGCTGGATATACGTCCGAGCGAGCACACCGAGCAGGAGAACAGTGAGGGAAGTCATGATGAAAGTTGAGGGTAGTTGTGACCTGGTTCCAGTGACTTTTGGAGTAGCCGAGGAGCGTTTTTGGTTTTTGGAGGGACCACCCCGGACGGCCATGAGAGTTGTTATATAGCCGAGCGGCGGCAGTACTGTGGTCTCTCAGGCTTTCGAAGCTGCTCCACTCTAGCGTGTTCAAGGTACCCGTTGAGGAAGCACAAGCTTTGATCAGATGACCTTCTGCGGGGAGCCACGGGCTGATAGCGGGAAAGTGGGGATGCGAGTGGGGTAAGGTAACCGGCGGGACCGGGCCGAAAGTCCGGACACATGTCTTCATGCTTGGAAGCTATTTCTGAACGACTTGCATCCGCATAGATCCGCATTCCGACGCTAGTGGAGAGAAGAGTCAAGGCGTATAGGCTATGGACGGCTCAGAGGATTATAGCGGGAGATCTGAGATCCTCAACGTCGTATGAGTTTGGAATGAGACTCCTACTCACACAGACGTCGAAAAGAGGTTGAAGTGCGATGGAGGCGGTCTTAGGATGCGATACGTATCGATGCCGACCGACTGATCCCAGTGAGTACTGGAGAAGGGCGCCTGCGGCGAGCGCGAGGGAGCAACTGCTGCGACGTTGCTGCTTCTCGCGATCATACACGAGTACGTCTGGTTGTGCCTCTAAGTATTCGGGAAGATGAGAGGGATTTTCACGGGTAGAAGGCACATTGTGAAGCATTGAATTCGTGAATCTACCTGGATGACGACGCTGGCGGCTGCTAGCTGTACCTATAGTCCCGGCTGGAAGGGGAGGAACGGATGTCCCGTTCGCGGTATAATGTTCTACCGGCCGGATGTGCTGGTTGCCGAAGCTCAGTACAGCTTTGCCACTGAATTCATTTCAGGCTGAACGATGGATTTCGATTCATAGGATATCATTCACCACTACCTGCATTTGCACCGCGACACCGCGAGTCCAGAGCCGCCAGGTGAATGCGAGTCTGAAGTCGAGGTGTACCATCAATTCGCCACTGACCGCATGCAATATCTGTGTCAGGGATCCCTCTGGTGATTGGCTGGATACAGAGTGAGCGTCCAGAAGAAGAGTCCATCAGATACAGACCTATGTGATCTGCCAACAAGCCCAATTCCCCTGCAAGTGCCGCTTGGCCCCATATAGCAACGCTGCGCTGAACAACGCGACACCGCCGCAGAATCCGATACTTATATAGTACGCCTCAGGCCCGTCTCTTCCCAGCGCTCCTCTGGAGTGCTCAAGTAGAGCGATGGCCATCGGTTGCCCTACCAGGGCTGGAATGACCAGAACGAGCCAGAAGATCGCCATGGCCGATTGGAGGTCCTTGACACCTACGACTCGCGCAGCGATGGGTGTCGATGCGGACCAGATTGTTCCTCCTGTTACGCCTTGGATGAAAGCGAATACGGCGAGAACGGCGAAGGATCTTGCCGGAAGCCAGATGCAGAGGGTGGATAGGCCGCAGAGGATGTAGCAGAATATTGTCATGTTCAGTCTACCGCCTTTGTCGAGGAGGAATCCCCAGGCTGGTCGACCGATCATTTGGCCGGCAGAGAGGATGGACTGGAGGGCTGCTCCTTGGCTTTGTGAGAGCCCGAGAGCGGAAGTGGCGAACGATGCGAGAGAGTAAATGGCGATGAAGTATGCTATCACTGAAGAGTCAGATACGAATAACTGATGAGGTGTTGACTTTCAACTCACTGGCAAAGAAGGCCCAAAGAAGAACCCACACAAAGCCAGGGTGGAGAAACCATTTGGCCTCATATGGCGCTGATCTCGCACCGACAGCCTTATGTCTTCCCTTCATCAGGAAGATAGCAGGAAATAAAACCATCCCTGATATTCCCCCATTGATGATGAGTGCCCATTTGACGCCTAGTCTGGGATGCTCCAGAGCGGCTCGAGTTGTGTTTGCCAGGACGAGTCCGCCTAGGCCTGAACCAGATGCAGCCAAGCCTTGAGCAAGGGCCAGACGGGTGTCGAACCAGTGGGCAAGTAGGGGCAAGGAAGGAATCAGGATGAGTCCAAGCCCTGCGCGACCGTCAGCTCCGGTTTGCGAGTGTGAGGTGTGAAACATACCGGCTCCGAAGACTATACCCTGGCACACAAGGAAAGGCCCAAAGCTGGTACATATACCCGCCAGACATTGTCCCAGAACGACACATGTAGCGCCTGATTCGTCAGAGACCTATCTACGCGTCTCAAATGGGTCAAACTCACCGATCAGCAGGGAAACCCTGTATCCGGTGACTTTAGTCAAGAGATTTGCGAGAGGTGCAAGCGATAATGCAGCGGCGACACTGAGTCCTCCGACCCACGCGTAGTCCAGCGTCGAGGCATTGAAATAGTTGTTTTGGAGATAGTAAGCTGTGAAAACTCCGTAGGTCGTGTTATTGCCTGTCGTGTTAGAGGGGTGACTGCGCCATACGTGACGGACTGGACCTACCCCAAGTGACTGCATTTGACAGAAGGATGCAGATAGCAACGACCCAGCCATATCCACCGTTGGGAATCACATCCTCGGGGCTTGATTGGACGAGTGCCTGGGCACTCTTCTCACTGAGATCTCTGAGAGGGATCGGCTTCGCGGTGGACGCAAGTCGCGCACTAGGCTTCGGAGACGACTCCAACTCCGAAGCCATCCCAGACCGGTCTGGAGGCTCCGCCATGTATGCAACTCATAAGTTGAGCTTGGGCTTAGATGTACATAGATCAAATGACATCGTAAAAGTTCACGAGAGTTCTCCGATTTGTCGCAACAGGGTATATCCGGTACTTGTTTTCCAATCCACGGTATGGTGTTGCGGTATCGCGGCCTGCTCTGAGCCGAGTGTCTGCCATTTCCTGGAGTTGACACTGCTAGCATGTACCGAGATGCGCCTATTGACATGAGATGTAGGGCTCCCAATTGCAAGCGGATAATTGGAGAACCCAGAGTTAGGCTGACATCGAGCTATATCCGGGTTGCTATCCCGTGAACTCGTACAACCCCTTCCTATCAACCGCCTCGAACTCGCACTTGTCCAACACCTCTCCATCTAGTTCAGGGTAGGTCATTTTGGCCTCGAACTTGTCGCCTGCCTTGATCTCACCGACGCCAGCTGGTGTCCCAGTGAGGATCAAGTCGCCCTCCTGGAGGTATCAGCGCTTGGCTCTCCGGAATGATTTTGGAGAACTCGGCAACCTACCTCGAGTTTCATGATGCCCGACACAAAGGAAATGAGGTGCGGTACATCAAAGATCATGTCCTTGGCGGTGCCACTCTGTTTGACGTTCCCGTTGATGGAGAAGTGCAGACCGACCTTGGCAATGTCTGCGATTTTGGATTTCGGGATGAAGGAACTGAGGTGTCAGCTGTTGATCTTGACCTGCATAACTCCTCGGGAGCGGGACGCCGGGACTAGAGGTGGTTGAAGTGACCCACCCAACCGGACAGAATGTGTCGAAGCCTTTGGCAGCCGACCATGGCAAGCCCTTCTTCTTGACGGCATCCTGCACATTCCGCGCAGTAAGATCGACAGCAAGAGCTTTACGGTCAGCCACCAGATCGCTCCAATCATACTTTATCTGTACTTACTGTAACCTGCGATGTATGAGTCCGCCTCGGACTTGGGGATATCCCGCCCATTCTTCCCTATGACGACACCAAGCTCAACTGAAGGATCAGCTTCGCGCATCCAGCTCATCAGAGCCTTGACTTACCCTCGTGGTGCATGACCACGCCTTTTGGGATCTCGACAGGTCCCTCCCCCGGAGAGATGAACGATGAAGTTGGCTTCAAGAAGAAGAAGGGCTCTTATTGCATCAGTTCGGTCAGGATAGAGTGAGTAGAAGATGCGCGAACCTTTTGGGATGGCATTGCCAAGCTCTTTGGCGTGGTCGGCGTAGTTGCGGCCAATTGCGATGATCTGTACAAGACATGAGCAAGGTTTAAGGTGGGGCAAGGTGTGAGAACATGGCCTCCAAGTGATGTGGACCGCTCACCTTGCGACCAGTCCGGAGGAAATTCGACATTATAGCGGATGTGCTTCTCACTGAGTGGTTGTGAGGGGGTTTCGAGGTGCAGAGCTACGTATAGTTGTGATTTGCGCTGCGAGATGGTAATGAGTCGACAGCAGGCTGTAAAGTGAAGGGGTATATAGCGCCGAGGTTACCGACGAACGCCGACGTTAGCCGAATCACGCACGTACTTCGCTTAATCACGCCTAGATGTCTGTCGTGCCTGAATTTGCACTCACTGAAAATCAGCACCAACTCTTGAGGCATTCCTTGTGTCAACAAGCACCCTTATATCGAGCGTCGATTCCCCAAGTACATCTCAGGCGCCATGGCAGAGTCAGATGAATCCTCGAGCGCTGTGAACAGCATCGTATTCGGCAGTGTGAGTGCTCGATCCTGGCCCTTCAAAGAATCCTGAACCCACGTTGATTGCTGCAGGCTGCTGGAATGACTGCAAAGATCTTCGAGCATCCCTTTGACCTTGGTGAGCTCAGTTCTCATACTTGACACCTGCTGCAACCACTGGCTGATATACATAGTCAAGGTTCGGCTTCAGTCTCAACGTACCGACCGAGCCCTAGCTTTCACCGGGCCGATTGATTGCTTCAAGCAGACCTACAGACATGAGGGTTTGAAGGGTCTGTATCGGGTATGTGACGCGCCCTAATATACATGTAGACAACGGGCTGACATGTAGGGGATCTCGATGCCTATCCTAGGCGCAGCAGCGGAGAATGCAACCCTCTTCCTGGTGTACAACAAGTGCCAGGACTTGATCATCCGCCTGAACCCTCACCCATTCACTGGACGGGCACTGGATCCGACATCGGGGTCAATGCTAGCAGATGAGGAACATATGTCTGAGAAGAAGAAGGGAAAGAGGAGAGAGCTGAGCAATGGCGAATTGGCATTGGCTGCTGCGGGGGCTGGCGCTGCGGCGAGCTTTGTGCTGTAAGTTTTACCGCAGCATGGACGATGATAGCGAAGCGAGACGCGCTGACGCCCGTAGCACACCCATCGAGCTCATCAAGTGCCGGATGCAAGTCCAGATGTTGGCGCGCGAGAGTGTGGCAGTCGCCAGCATCACAGCTGCTTCTCCTGCTCCGGCTAAACTCCCCAAATTGCAAGGTCCCGTCGCTCTCGCTCTGGGCACCTTGCGCGCCCACGGTTTCAGCGGGCTATGGCTGGGACAAACCGGTACCCTGATACGAGAAACAGGAGGGTCCGCAGCCTGGTTCACCACTTACGAAGTCGCCGCCAAATTCTTGATTGCTCGCCGGCAAAAGCTTCTGGACTCGACTCCTGGAGCCGAAAAACGGACCCTCACCAAGGGAGATCTGGCGATGTACGAATTGATGGTCTCGGGTGCTATGGCCGGCGTCATGTACAACGTAACCCTCTTCCCAGCCGACAGCGTCAAATCGGCAGTCCAAACCTGGGCGGAGCTGAACCCCGACAAACCGAGGCTAGGATTCTTGCAGATGGGGCAGCGTATCTGGCGCACGCGGGGATTGAAGGGGCTTTACGCTGGGTGCGGATTGACGGTGATGAGGAGTGCGCCGAGCTCGGCCATGATCTTCTTGATCTACGAAACATTGATGCAGAGGTACAGCGGGTGGCTGGGATAGAGACTGACAGGTAGATTCTGATGGCGGGGGAGGCATTCCACGTTCGAAGTATGATAGATGCGGTGTGTGGCCAGGCAGAATGAACACTTTGTTGACCGATGTGGCCGTTGTTGATTTCTGCGAAGTGCAAAATCTGCAGCCCAAGCGATCGACGCTGCATACAAAAGCAGAAGTCACATGAAGATCTAGTCGCCTTTCCGTCTTTCTCTGGCCCTCGCATCCTCTTCCAATGAAGCAGAAACTGGCTCCTCCTTCACCTCGTCGCTTCCTCCGCTACCCTTCCGCGTCGAGTCTTCCTCGAGATCGAATCCAGATCCTGACCCTGACACGGATCCTGCTCTTCTTGACTTCTCCGTGCCGACCACTTCATCTTCCTGCTGTTCCTCTATTATCAGCCCCTCGGAGATGGGCGGGATGTACGATGTCGTCGGCGTCCAGTTGGATGATCTGGACATCGATTGACCGTTCAGTCGAGCCATATGTCTATCGGTCGCCGGGATTGAGCCACCGCTCGTCAAACCGTTGACTCCCGCCTGAACAGATCCTCCACGAGATGGGAACAGGTTCCTAGATCCCTGACCCATCGCGCGCATGGCACCACCAATACCAGAGCCTGCACCTTGCCGGGATGCGATAGGTGTATTGAAAGTTCCCTTGCGGACTCGGCGCCTCACCACACGCTTGGTACTGGCTTATCAGCGACGTGTCATAGTGGCGAGTGCGCAAGACTTACTGCCATTCAACTAGTCCGTAAATCAAAGCATCGAGTATCCCCTGCGAGAAGATGAACCATCTCGAGAGCGCCCGCAGCTCGATCGGAGGAGAACCAGCAAAATCATCTGCCCCGTTCAGTTTGGTATTAAAGCACGGCCATATCAGAGCACTTACAAATGATCCGGATCAGAGATACCGAGAACAGCAGAACATACTGGTACCACGTCAGCAATGATCGATGATATCGGAATGCAAAGTATCGATGACTCACGCCTAGAGGGAACCACAGCATCAAAAGCGCAGTTTTCCGATTCAGATAGCTCGCCATACTCTCTTCGACCAGCTCCACATGCTCGCCTTCTTGATACGGTCTTGATATCGCTCCAGGTGGAGCTGACGACTCAAGCATCCGCATCAAGTCGAATACGTCGCCCTGACCTTCCTCTTCATCCAGCTCCTCCACAACATCTTCCTGTGCCTTCTTCTCCTTTTGCCCTTGTCCAAGCTGTTGCTTCTCAGTGCCCATGGCCGCAAAATCCTGGGCGTGAGGGTCCGGATAGGCAGAGCTTCGCCGAGATCGCTGTGATCCAGGTTCGGAGTGGATTGTGGATGTATCGGGAGCCTCGCTGACATGATACGAGAACGCCGATATGGCCGACGGTTTTCGGAACCGCTCGACTCGTCCACCTAGTGAGGATGACATGGACCCTTGTCGGGTTCCATGGTGATCCACCGAATCCTGCCATACGTCTCCAGCCTGGTACATCGCCTGCGTTGGCGTTCGATCTGCGTCAAAATCTCGCTCGAGAGGGGGTGTATCGAGGTCGACCTCGACTGTTGGGGGGAACACGCTGATGACCGCGGCAGATTTGGGAGAAGCAGGGTACTCTGCAGCTTGTGACGATGACGAATCGACGCGAGACCGTCCGGGAATCGGGGGAGATGCGGAAGACGATGTCGATGGTCTAGATCTCCTCGAGATCCGTTCTCGATCTCCTCCCTGCTTGCCCAATCCCTTCCACCCACTCCAGATTGAGCTGTTCTCCCTGTGCAACCCACCTCCACCTCCTCCTGCTTCTCGACCACCAAATCGTTCACCGTCGACGTGAAATATAGGAAGCTGGACTTGCTCCCATGGAGCAGGTTCGTCAGGTGTCGAGGGTGGAGTACGGACGCGGAACGCGCCAGGAGTGTTTGCGCCCGAAGGCAGATCCAGGTCCCTTGTTCCAGAGTGGGACCTTGACCTTGACCCGTCTCCCTTGCGATCAGGAGCCGCTGGTGAATCCAGATGGACACCCTTCTCATCGAGCGGTCTAAGTGCCGCCTTATCCGATCCGTTGGCTTCTTGGAATCCCTTCCTGCCTCTTTGGATCATGTCGTTGAGAGCAGAGCTACGAAAGAGATGGCGGGACCGACGACAATGGCCGCGAGATACGTGTTCGGAGGCGTTGTTGGATGAGTCAGAGAAAGAGGCCCGTATGCGGTCCGGACGGCGAAGGAAGACGAAGAGGCGGGCGTAGAGGATGGAGATGATGAGCATGACACAGGCACTGTACAGTTAGCACAACGTCGAGGACACGATTACTATCGGGGGACTGACCGAGGTAGGAACTGTATCAGCTCCCCGTACAACCCCGAGTTGACCCCATAGTAGCATATTCCACCATTAGGGTAAAACCCAAAGAGTGTGTACCCGATGATGCCAATGACCACGGCAAGGACCCAGACTAGGATCCAGAGGTAGTACCAGCGCCTTTCGAGCCATAGAGTTGCGGGATGAAGGGGCTGTAAAAGGTTTTAGCTCGAACCAGTATGGGAGAATTGACCATCAACTCACATAGATAAGTATCATGTAAGTAGCGATGGCCAGAATCAAGGTCCACAGATGTTCTGTCCATAGGACGACAGTCAAGCAGAAGCCTAGTCCGCTGCAATTCGTCGATCCAGCCTGAAGCGGGGTGCCGCCAAGGACGATAGATGTACCGATGATACCCACCAGCCCTAAGATCAAGTCGGAGAGTACGAGGGACTGCACGATGCGCGTCCGCGTTGTTGCAGGGCGTCCTTGGAATTCGAGTAGGAACATCGATCCCAAAATGGCCAGCGACCCGAGGACAGTGAGAGCCTGTGAGTTTAGTAATTGTCACTTCTGAAACACTCTCAGGGATGATTGTGTGTGTCCGCTTCGTGTGCTGCCTTTGGGAGGATCGACGCGGAACTTGTACGTACCAGGATCACTTCATCCACAATTGTCACCCACCGAAAAGCTTTCAGGGCATCTACTGCAGCCGTAGCAGAGTTATTGCCAGCTACGGCCCAAGGGTCCGCCGTCTCGCCCGCAACGCCCACCTCGCGGGCGATCCACGCTAAGTGCTCCAGCATTGCTCGCGGCCAACCGTAGGTTGTGTCCTTTCCCTCTAGCCGATATGCGCCGACATGATGATGTTCCCAGGTGAGGTATCTGACAGACAGAGGCTGGTGCAAAATTTGACTGAACTGGCGCGTCGACGAGGAAGTGCGAGATAATCGGGAACGCTGATGTCTTTAAAGGTCGCTTTTCGCCGTGTAGCCTCGCGGTCGCAGTCAAAATATCACGGTATTGTCGAAGATGTATTCGTGCAGCGGGTAGATATGCCCTTGCTAAGATCAGATGTTGATTGAGTCTACGCTACGAGTATTCAATCCGCACGACGCTCATGCATGCAGATGGCTGGGCCGCTCTCAGCCGTTGGCTTAGCCTCCACAACAAAAGGGTGTGTGGCTCAACGCTGTGGGTCTTCGTGGACGTCACCCGCTTTACGCGAGCCGATCGGAGAATTAAAACGTTTAACCCTTGCTGGTGGCGCATTACAGCAGGCTGCCGAACGGCCCGGAGGCGTCCGGAAATTCGCCGATCATCTCTTCCTCTCTCTTCCTCTTTCCTCTGCTTTCGCTTTGGTACGGATTGGTACCGCTGCCACTCAATACCTTAAGCGCAGGCTGGTGGGCGCTTCGTTGGACAGCTTGTTTAGCAGCTGCAGCAGTCAAAAGTCGAGTTCATGGAGTCGTTAGATTGGGGATACAGCGCTCTTCTTCAGCTCTCCTGAGTCTGACTCATGGCGTCATGGTTCGAGTTCCAGACGACGATTACGGCAGAGGCACCGGCGTGGGCATCGAGCATTGCGTAAAGAAGGACAGGCCCATAACCTTTGGCTTCCTGAAGTAAAGTGTACTCATCGGACTGCGTGCTACCGAGAATCGAGATACAACACAAGTACATCATGGGTGATGGATCTCTGATGAGAATTGATATTAAGGTGTGGTTGAGGACATACGAATCTTACAACTCCGAGCGCGCGGATGATCGGCTGAATGCTGGGGAACGTTAACAAGTGCAGGCGGATTGACCCTGCTCGGGCTGTCCTTGGACTTTGACACCCTTGGCGCCGGCAGCGCTCCGCTGAGGCAGCGGTGTGGTGGGCAGTTTCCTCGCTATTCATTCAGCAACTACCCCCAGATAGACAAGGTCACGCACCAATGTCCATGAAGATCTCCTCTACTCCTTCTCCCGATTTAGCACTGGCCTCCGCAAATAGCAGGCCTTCTTCCTGCGCATATGCCTCTCCCATCTCTCTAGACGTCCTACGATTCGCTGCCAAATCGGATTTGTTGCCAACGAGCATGATGACAATCGACGGGTCGGCTTGGCGTTGAAGCTCCCGGACCCAGGATTTGGCTTTCTCAAACGATGTCTGGCGGTCAGTTGCAGTCCATCGTCATACTCCACCAGGGCGAGTTGCATCTCCGAAGATGAAGAGGACATACCTCTGGGGGTTGTGTAATGTCATAAACAATGACGGCGGCGTTGGAGTTCCTGAAATATATTGGTGCAAGGGACTTGTATCGCTCTTGACCAGCCTACCCAGTCAGCTAGAGGTCGACACTTGATTGGATAACCTACGGTATCCCAAATCTCGAATTTGATAGCTGTGTTCTCGTCTAGACTGACAGTCTGCGTGAGGAATGCAGCTCCGATTGTTGATTCCCTGGATCTGATCAGCTCACTCGCATACGACAGCGATCTTGACCTACCGGAAATCCGAGAATTCATTCCTGACAAACCTCAGGACAAGACTAGATTTGCCGACAGCGCTCTCTCCTATCGGCAATGAGCGCTGAGCACTCGCCCAACCCTATCAGGGCGTGACATGACCAACTCACCAAGGAGGACGAGCTTGAACGAAGTGGTGCGTGACATCTCGAGCCTAGCTATCTGGGAGCAGCTGCGGATGAGAAGACTGTTGGGCCTGTTGGGAGTGTAAGAGTGATAAGTGTTTGGTGAGGTGGGCCTTGGTATTGGAAGTCTAGAGTGAGACTGAGTGGCAACAAAGGTGCGATGAGGCACCGCATGGCGTGCGTAATATGCCACATCTGGTTCCGTTCACTTCCTACCTAACTGTACCTGTAGCTTCTGTACCACGCTCATCCCACCCACCATACTCAGCTGCTGATGCGCTTTGCAGCTTCAGACTCGGACGAGGAAGATCTCGCCCCGGCAAGCAAGACGCCGAACGCATGGCGCTCGCCCAACGTCCACAGCGGTCCCAGCAGGTAGGTTCATCACCAGCTTCCAAACTTCGTCCGAAGTCTGACATATCGCAGAGCTCCCTTCACCCCCTCACAATCAAGCCATAAACCTCGCTCAAATCTGGGAAAGCGTCAGAAATCCAACTCGTACGGCGTGTCATCAGATTCCGACTCAGAAGTGGACCGAGCGATAGATTCGGAGGATGAGGTCGATCAAGCGACTCCGCGTCAGGGTGGGGATACAGGAAACGGGGATCTAAGGGTCATATCCTCGACGGATGCTTGGAGAGGGGTGGGGACCGTACCGAGGCCCTCCCGGAAGGGAAAGGAACGATTCAGTTTGGCGATGGAGATTATCGAGAATGAGCCAAATGAGTATGAGGCTTGGGTCAAAATCACTGAGGAGGCTGCTTGGGTAAGTCTCTGGACCTGTTCATCAAATCGCCATCTTATAGGTCCATGTAAAAAATCGTTTGGGTGCCTGACGTTATCAGCGTCAAGGTCACAAAATCGCACATTCGAGGCGGGCGGAGCTGCGCGAAATTGCGCTCAACGCTAAAGCAGAGATGAAGGAAGAGCAGTCCGCACAAGCAGCGCAGGATGCGGAGGAGATGCGGCGGATGTTGGAGGGACTGGCGATAAGGCAGACGAAGGAGGAAGAGGAGGCGCGTCGGGTATTCAAGGAGAGGGAGAAGAAGCTGTGGGCTGTGAGTTCTGGTTAGACGCGCCCGGTAGAAACGTCTGACAACGGCAGGATATAGACTCCGCGATTAGACGAACAGAAGAGCTCGAAGCTGCGAAACGTCAACTCGAAGCCGCAAAGCGAAAGAAGATCGCAGAGGAAGAGCAGGCACAGAAGGTAGCCGCTGAACGAGCTGCTGCCGCTGCTGAGGCTGAGGTCCAGCGGAAAGCCAAGGAAGCTGCAGAGAAGGAACAAGCAGCGGGTCTGGCTCGGATCCAGGCAGAAGCGGCTGCCGAGAAACGTCACGCTGAGGAGTCTGCGAAGCGGAAAGCGGCGGATCAGCGGGGCACGACTGGATCGCAGTGGCAATTCTGGGTGGTGAAGCAGCGGCAACTAAAATCGGATGTCATCGAGGCGGTGAAGGCCCAGAAGGAAGTTCGGGCGGGATTGCGACAGGGTATGAGACTCATCACGAGGAGCTTGGGCCAGGTCGTCAATACCGGAGAATCTATCGTCAGAATTGTGAGTTTTCCTGCCTTATCGATTACTTCAAAGCTGAGTTTCTCTAGACGAATGGCATTTCGGGACTTCTCAATCAACAACTTCCCGAACCTCCATCAACTGCCTCGCCCATGATTCTATCTCATCCACCTCCACTACCATACACATACCTCCTTTCCCACATATCCAAAACCCTCATCAAACAGGCCGAGAATGAGGTTTCCGCCAAGCAAGATGCTGCTTTCCCACTCGCTCGGATCGTCATTGGTCTCCTTCTTCGCGGACACGCAGCATTGGCGGAAGTACTTTTCGCTAGGATGATCAAGAAGTGCCCCTGGGTGGTTCCCTTCTACCCTAGTCGACGACCCGTGAGTCTGGAGATTACTCGACCAACTATTGGGCACTGTTATTCTTGATAGATCGTCAAGCTGACACCTCTAGGATCAGCCCAGACTTGAGTTTGAAAAGTCCACCGGAAGAGGGACAGACGAATCGATGACCGACTACATCAACCGCATGGCCGGTATTGCGACACTGTACTTTGCCATACTTCAAACTTCCCTAAGTTCCATCGTGCCCACCATACCCGCTCCGCCGACACCAGACCAACTCATCGTCCTAGTTCCACCCATGTTCCGTCTCCCAGCTGCGTGGTCATGGCTCGCCTTCGCATTACGAGACGGCACGCCCTCCCTCCCACCTATCGCCCATCTGCTATCTAATTGGATTGAGGTGTGCGGGTACGAGGTCGGACGGCTGTATGGTCTGCGACAGCTGGGCAAGGTGTATGAAGCCATCAAGAAGGAAGGAATCGGAGAGGGTAAAATGAAGGGGGATAGTGAGGCGGCGAGGCAGAGATTGGCGATGATCCTGGAGAGCGGAATGCATCCCGCAGAGCCTGTAGGGAGGAATTGGGACTGATGATTGAGTAGCTAGGACTTTTGAAGAAGCTTTCTGCAAGTTCGGCAGTTTCACTGCCGATGCATCTCCATAGTACCAGAAATGCAATGACCATAACGTCCATGCATCATGTATCGATCTACAACCCAAACCGTCACCGGGACAGAACCGTCGTCTTAAGCGTGTCGTGCAATCGCAACAGGATTTTGGGCAGCTGGGTTGATGGGCGCGCCTCCTGACTTGGCGGTCATTGGTCTTCCCAAGGCAGCCGTGACTCCGCTGTTCTGCAAGAATTGCGCCCACTTAGGCTCAACAAATAGCGCCCTACCGTAGTCAGTATCGTAAACCCAATGTGCGTTCCAGGCTGATACGTACGATGCTTCAGCAACCTTTTCACCCTCGAGGGTTTCCATAGTCCCGCTCACCATGACCTTCCGGCCATTGACGTTGTCGAGCTTCGTGCGAACAATAACGAACTGGCAGTATTAGCGATCTCGTCCAGGCTACCAAGCGCGTGTAAAGACCCAACATACCTGATCTGCGTGCAATGGCGACCTGAAGTTGACAGTCAGGTTTGCCGTGACGCCGATGTTTGTCGGTAGGTTGAGTAAAGCCTGTCGGGTATAAGTATCACAACCCCGCGCATGAGGCAATAATCTGCCAGCAAGTGAATGACTCACATTCCGTGCCAGCGTCTCGTCAAAGACGGTGGAAATGATGCCTCCATGAATGATACCGTCATGTCCGCACATTGCCCGGCCGAGGTGAATAACAGCTTAACTATATCAGCCATCTGTTCTGCCATCACACGCCAACTCCGCAACTCACCGATGGCCTCCGACTCGTCGTCTTTCGCAAATACTAGTGGTGGGACTGCGAGCTTGCCCGGACCGCGCAGAGAGCCAGCAGTGAGGGAATTGTGGATCTTGTCCGGGTCGAAGCGGGCGTATGGGCCTGTCCGGTCAGTTGCGCTTCTGCCAATCAAGAGCGCCGGGGCGCATTAAGCATCCCGCACATTACAAGCAAGGAGAAGGCAAACTTACGAGTCTCGTACCACCCTTGCTTCGTCCTGAGCCTAGCGACGATATACAGCTTTTGCAACTCCTTCTCCGTCTCATTCATGAGTGCCTTACCCTGAGGCGAGTCCCCAGCCGGTGGAGGTGGCGCATAGCGGGGATATAGGAGGAGCACGATTTTGGGTGGGAATATCGCGCCGGTATAGTACACGGCAGGGAACGCTATTGTGAGTGCTAAAAGAGTCAGCGGATTACAAGAAGTCAAGAGCACGCCCCGACACGACTTTGATGAACTGAAGCCACGAAAAGAGAGGCCTTCTCATATATGGGTTGACTGTCGCCAAGAACAACCCAAGGCACGCTAACCCCAAACTTACCAAGTCGCACTGCCCATTTCCGGAACACCGATGGCCCTTGGTACGCGGCTCCATTTGTGTATGCTCTACGTCCACCTCCAGCTCTAGATCCACCTGCACCCGCCCTGGCTCGGAACACAGCCGAGGCCGCTTCGTGCCCGAAGCCAGCGAATGATGTCCGGAAGCTCATGCTGGTTGATTTTTGATTGTGAAGTTCACTGAGGAGTCTGATCCGTGACTGTGTAATTATATTGCTGCCTGTAGATCGAGCTCTAAGTAGGCGGTGATCGTGCTCTGTATTGTTGACAAGCTGGGGATGTTGATGTACAATGGCCAAAAAAGAAGGCAAGGAAGCTGCATGCCTCATGCTCCGGGCGGGGGCGGAGGGCCGGCTATCGTCGATCCCGCCCCGGTCCCGGGGGACTGTGGAGAAGCTTCGGAGACCCCGCATCGGCTTCGGGCGGGTTTCGGCCTGTTTCGGACCACACCTGCTTGCTGCATACAACTCGAGCACAAGTACATTTGCTCAGCACAAGGACTTCCTAATTGTTTCTGTATTCCTACATCCCGCCATCGCTAAGCCGCGACGATTTTGGTATGATCCATTACACAACAATCTCGCACACATCGCCCCCTTCACCTGCTTCAGTCGTACGCAACACGCGCACCGATGAAGGAGAATCGGTAGTTGCCTTGGTACCAGTTCCGCCAAGCACTGCGCGCAGCCAAATTGGGAATGGTAGCGTACGAGCCGCCGAGCTGGTATTGTCAGCAAGCACACTCGGGCTAGGTGCGATGATGGGAACTGACCACTACGAAGTGCTTGCCATCGAAGAAGTCACTCGAGAAGCCGGGATAGAGCTTGCTGGGTGTGTATCCGTCCAAGGGCTGACACTCCGAGCTGGTCCACTCCCACACACCACCGTTGTGGCCGTAAAGCTTCACTCCAGCATTGTCGACGAATGTCTTCTCGGCCCTGCGCCCATAAGCTTCGGCCGGAATGAATTTCGATGAAGCGGACTTACGGGATCGGATGCCAATTCTTGAACCCGACATTGGCCCTGACCCCCGCAGGCCTTGACCCATCCTCATGCTCGTAGAACGCCCTCAGCTCAGCCTCAGTCGGCAGTCGCCCACCCTTCCACACCGCATACGCCTCAAGCTCATTCTTGCTCGCTTGGACGGGCCACCTCCCGGCCACATCGAAACCGACCGGACCGTACAAAGTCCGCACCTTCCACCCGCCCTCCGCATTCTCAATCCAAGACGCTGGTGCAGAGTCCTTTGTCAAGATGAGATTGGTGGCCTTGGCGAAGTTCAGGTAGTCGTCATTCGAAATTGGGAGTGCATCGATTTTGAACGCATTGATCGATAAGCTGACTCGGGGGTTCTCGAGGTCCCACCCGAATTCATGAGCCGACCAACTGTGAACATCGGTGAATTCGGCATCGTCGTCCTCCACATCGTCATGGCCGAGCGCCACTTGCTGTGCCGAAATCGAGATGACCTCATTGGCGTTCTTCGCAGCCTCACTCGCCCACCTTCTCGCAAGCACATCCCACTGCGGACCAGCGACACAGGTGGGTGCTCGGGTCGATGAGCTTTGAATGAGCATGTACAGGAGCGTTTCAGCGTGCATTGCTTCGTGTTCGTATGTCATGAAGAGGATGCGTGCTGCTCGGCGATCGAGGGGAAGGGAACCATCGTTGAGTGCCTGGTAGACGTCGCGGACCCGCTTTCGAACGCGGTCGCGGAAGGCGAGGATCTCGTGGAGAGCTGGCCAGTCGGCTTCGGCCACTGGGACTTCAGAGTGATCCTTACCATCAGCACCTGCACAGCTTCTGTACTTACGTGCACCTTGGTCGGATCATCGACGTCGGGATCGATTCCGCGCTCAAAGATGTTCTTGAAGAACTCCGGGTGGGTTGGTTTGCCTTGAGTCAGTCGAGTGAGGTAGATGTCAAGGAACGTAGGGCTAGATTCGTCAGCATGGAGCATCAACGTTCAACCTGCGGAAGGCAGACTTACATGTGCCCGATGTAGAACAAGCAGATATGCCTGAGGTCAATTGGCTTAGTGTGCAGCATCGGCTTGGGAATCATGTCCAGGGTGATGCTGCTAGATCAGCGTGGGGATTAAGTGATTAGCAGGGTGAGCACTTGCGCCAAGCACGCCCAAGCAAAAGCAGGACACTCACTGATCCCAGAGCTTCCACTGCGCTTCCCAGTCAGTCCATCTCGGCATGCCCTGGATCTGACTAGTCTTGCTCTCGTCAGGAGGACTCAGAGTGATGTCGTCAGTCGGAGGCGAAGGGTTGATTGATAGCGCCATATTGAGAGGTGATGGTGCGAATCGGACAGAAGGGCGCTCGAGAAGCCAAAGGCGATACTCGGAATCTGGGGCTTTCCACGAGTTGATGACCCTCAAGTCGGCTGCTTCGAAGAGGGAAAGCGCTTCTCCGTGAGAGTACTGAGAGTGTCAGCCAACACACACGGACGAGGGTGAGGGTAGGTAAAGAGAAAGGACAATTGATGTGATTCGTCCGCAAAATGACCCACCTTGTAGCTCCACTCGATATTCAATAATTCGTCCCTCTCCAAGGTGACGTCTTTGCCGGAACCAGGAAGATGGATGGTTTGCTCCTCCTTACTGCGGAAGTATGCTTCGTGCCGGCCTGATCGGATCAGCATAACCTAAAGTGTCGTACAAGGGAAACGCACCCAATGTCTCATTATACCTGCCCACAAACTCTACGCCTGCATCCCCTTCCAGACCTAGCTCTCGCTGGACAATCTTCCAGCCGTGCTCCTCGAATGCTCGGGTGTGCCCTGCAGGGTCGTTGTAGGCGACCTCAACCTTCTGACGGCCTTCTTCACCCGGTGTCGGCCGACCATCGAGGCCTAGAAGTAGAGTGTCTCCGTGATGTAGGGGAAGAGAGCCCAAGAAGGGCCCTGCCGCTTCTCGGGGGAAGTTCCCCAAAGAAGACCCGAGGAAGACGATGTGAAGGGGGCGAGACGCTTCCGCGGTTGTAGGCGTCTCCTTGGTAGTTGCCGCTGCCTGTGGGAGGCTGACAAGTGGGGGCGACTCGGATCGATACCACCCCCGATCTTGACTGGAAGAGCGGGACCCATGACTGTCATACGCCGAAGCATTCTTGTCGGTGATGACACTGTGAATGTCTGAGAACGCCGAGCTGATAGGAGTGTCGAGCTGGGTGTCCGCTGCGCTCGAAGTCGGAGTCGAAGGTTCCTTATCAGCGTATCGAGGTGCCGTCGTGCCTTGTGTGTAGGCGGACAGCTCATCCTTCTTCGTCGAAGCTCGGAGCGCTGATAGCTTGCCGTCTTTGATAAACTGCAGCCCTGCGTTGTAGTCTCCGTGAAGGCCGATACACTCGACCTTGCCAGAGAGCTTATCACCATATGCCTCGTCCATCTCTCCGAGAACGCGGTCGAGCTCGGGATACGAAAGGTCGAGGGGATGATAGGTGATGGGGATCTTGCCCGAGGAGTTGATCTCGGGGAGAGCGCCAGCGAGGGCAGTGAGTAGATGAGCTGTCTTACGAAGTGCACTGGAGTGGTCAGTTCTCAAGTACTGGGCGCCACTGCAGGGAGACTCACCCTGCGCCCAGCTCGACAACATCGTAGCCTCGCTCAAATCCTCCGCCGATCCCCTGCTCCCCGTTCACACCGTTGTTCCACTTGCCAACAGCCGCATCACCCCACCTCGCAGGCTTCCACGGCTGCTCCGGCCTGCGTTCCAGCTCCAACTCTTCCTCGAGCTTCTTCCGCTCATGCCGGCCTTCCTCCTCCTCAGCTTTCCCCTCCTCGGGTGTGCGAGGCTGTTGAGCGCCAGGGAATCCCATACAGCGGGCGATCTCGGGACCGTGGTTGCGCAGCAAGTTGAGCTCGTCAGGGAAGAGATAGTACTCGGGGGCGTGAGCGGTGATGCGGTCGTACAGCCTGACTCGGGTCAGCGTAAGTCCCGCTGACGAGAGTTCAGATGATGGAGCGATGGGGATCGTCTCACCTCAAGCCCTGTTCATCATATAGGACCACCGTGGGTACACTCCGCTTAAAAGCCCATTGCTTGTCCTCCTCTTGATCTCCAGGTACAGTCATCTCCGCTGTACCCAGAAGGGCAGTCTCAATCTCATCCCGCAGGCCGAACTTTCCGCTGCTTTCACCGCCATTCCCGCTCATCGAGGGCAGGGTGTATATCGTCGTCATGCTTGCCGATTTCAAGTGTTGCTGGAAAATGTCAGCCTGATGCTACGCAGTCATCTCTGGGCCGCTAGCTATGTTGCTCATCCTACCCGGACCGGCACATCATCACCGGCCGATCGCCGACCTGAGACTGACGCTGGACTCACAGGCTTTCACGAACAACTGATGATGAATACGTCAATCGTGATGGACCAGGCAAACATTCAATGTCGAAGAAGCGGATGTTGGGTCAGCTGAGCATCACCATCAAGCGCGGGCGTCGTGCTTCTTGTTCACCACCTTGACTAGTCTCTCCTTGCTTCTCACAGCACACAGTCAGCGCCGGTAACCGTGTGAACCGCGTACGTCATCTCCACGTTTCACCTCGTGCAGGGATCGTCGATCGCAGAGTCCAGACTCAGGAGCAACAGCAGCCAACTGACTGTGTCCTGCACACGTCTTTATACATACACAGTACGCGATGATACACGGTCTAGTCATAGGTGGTCCCCCTTCGTTTCTCCTCCCTTCGCCTTTGGCAGATTGGAGCGTTGCCTCGCACCGGCTGAGCAGGCTTGACCGTTTCCGCGCCACCTCCCTACGCGACCGACTCTTTCATTATACATCCACATTTGATAGGTGACTCCTTACGCTTCAGGCTTACGGTGAAAGGGGGAGCGGCTCTCAATGTATAGAGATTCAGGAATCGTCTGGAATGTCAGGTATTAAGTAGAAGTCCAGGGGCTGAAACGAGCGCCTGTTGCTCGTGAAGTCAGCACGGGTGAGCTTTCGGACACTGAAGACTGAGGGAAGACGTCACCATACCGTACCTGGCTCGGTGTACAAGCAAAGATATGCAAACTTCTTATGTACTCGTGCCACTAGGCCAGTACACTCACATAAGCTCATTCACACATCCCCAATGCCTACTTCTGGAAACGCGACCTTCGCCTCTTCCGCTTGGTGCACACCATCTCCTCATCTCCCCCCGATGGGTTGGGGGCAGCGGGTACGGCGGGCTCGATCGGCTCAGCGTTAAGTCCACCATCAATGGGAGGAGGCTTGACAGGCGTAACCGGAGCAGCGCTACCGGTGGGGGGAGTAACCGGTTTGATGGGTGAAGGTTGATTGCCGCCGCCGGCAACCGAAGTGGCTGCGGGTGGAGCAGGGTTGGGAGCAGGGGGTGCGACGGGGTTGCCAGCAGGTGGAGCATTGCGTGGACCGATATAGTCATTGCATCGCCCGTTCCCGCACCCTCCGCCTTGGGCGGCATTGAAGGTGATGAGCGATGAGGCCTCGTTGTAGGCTGGATCGGCGTTCTTGGGCTTGCCATCAGCTTTGTTCGCGCTGTGGTCGGGGTTGTTACCAGGCAGCTTGGCGAGGGGGGTCTGCATTCCAACAGGCTAGAGAATTGATCAGCTATACATCTTAAGAGTGGCAGTGCGGCCTTGAAACTCACCTCGTTGACAATTTGTCCCTTGATTTGACAGTTTCTGTTCTTGTTGTCATACGGGGCGAGCAGAGGACACTGATTAGGGTCGCCGGACATTGTCGGACACTGGTCGTACACATCGGCTAGCAGGCCAGAAGGGAAACCTTGGCGATGTCAGCGGGCATCTCCTTTCAACATCCGGCCCCCGGAAGCACCCACCATTCAGCCAATCGGCATGGAACGACAATCCGGTAGTGTCTCCATTCGAGAACATCAAGCAACCGGGGTACCACTCGTAGTCTGGTCCTAGAGTAGCCTTGGGCGTGTAGAAAGTCTCGATGAAGAGAGCAGGGATCTTGACGAAGCCAGCAGGACATTTCCCGTGCTCGAAATCTCCAGGCCCTCCAACGGGATAGGTGACGTGGGAATTATCGGGCTTGTACTGAAATACTGTCAGTAGATGATCGCCGCTCAAGATGAAAATGACTCACGCTGTCGACTCCATTCCAGCAGGAAGGGAAGAAAATCTATGTCGTCAGTGAAAAGGTACGGGTCATGTGCCGCCTCGGATGGACTGGGAGGGTGGATATTCACCTGGGGCCTCAAATTCGGGCAGTCGTGATCGGTGGGTAGTGTACCGTAATTCTCCTCTACGTTCTCAGTTCAGATCCGGACGTCTCGTTGCCGCCAATAATACTCACCGTCGACTCCATCTCCCCAACACCGGAACTGCACAGCGTTGTGAGATGAGATCTTCGCATCGTAGTGATCCCTGTTCATGTCTCCCGCCACGATTCTGAAGTCGTCGGGAACAATGGCTAGCCGATCTCCATCGGCTCGGCTCATCCCTCGGTCGAAGAACCAGTAAGAGATGATGCCGCTACCAGGGATAGCGGTGTAGGTTCCATTGCGCCACTTGTAGTAAAGCTGAGGAGCCCAGTACCTGCGAAGTCAGCCATTTGAGATCGTATCGGACCGCACCAGCGGGCGTCGTATGTACAGCAAGTACAAGGTTATGCGAGCTGAGAAGCAGACTCACCCGGACTTGTCGACCGTGATTGCGGAGGTAGTGCAGTCCGCACCTGTTGCTGACTCGAATGTCATCTTGGAGTCAAGAGCGTTCGTTCCACCAAAGACGTGGACGTGACCAGACAAGCCACCAGGGCTAACAATCGGATCCATGCGGGTACGAGCAAGAGGTACATGGTTGCTGTATGGATCAGCGAAAGATTCGACCACTTTTGCTATGTCAGACTCACTAGTTCATCACCTGCGCCAAAGTACCGGCTGTCAGCCCGAGCGCAATGAGCGCGAACGCTGATGAGGAGGGGCTCATGTTGCACGATACTCGGAGTGTATCTTAGACGGTAGGGAAAAGAAAGGTCGCGCGGAGAGTATGTTAGGTGAATCAAGTATATGATAGTGAGGGTATAGCGTCCAGCGCTTAGATAACCAGAAATATTGGGGTGGATACAGGCGGGACGAAGCGCCGAAAAGGGAAAGTCAGCAGTGAGTGAATGTGGGGAGAAAGGAAAGTGACCGGCGGATGGGGGGGGGAAATGGAGAAGAGAGCGAGGCATTTATGCTGATTCTGTGTACCGGTGAGCGATTATGGAATGATGGGCATCAAAGGAGAGCCCCCGTTGAAAAGGAACGAGGAATTCCATGGGCAAAGGAGTTATTGCCTTTGAAACCGGCTGTTTCATCGTGAAACACGGCCTAAGAACCCGTTTCAGCATCTGTGTGAAGGACGTGCGTGCGGGGAGATCGAGCGAGATTGTTGACGCTCCGTTATTGGGTGAGTTGAGTGAGGAGTTGGCCTGCTAGAGGAGGCTCATTGTAGCTGAAGGATAATTGCGATGTCAGGAGGCCAAGTCAAGCTTCGGGGCTTTCGGCGATAGCCGGGATTATATCGCCCATCTTGGTGTGTGGCTCCACTGTCCTCCGCCAGAGAGAGCTGCGACCATGCATTGAATGTGATGGATACAATTGCGCTGTAGTTACTACCAACGACCGAGCGTCCTTCAGACGAGAATCAAGGAGAGATGATCGGTAATGTAGATTCGAGGTCACTTTGGCTAGCGCAGGTGGCAAAATCAGTACGGGGAACCTCTACTCCAAAGGACGATCTGTTAAGACCTGGGCCTCCTTGCTTAGTCCCCGATCTTTGGGCTCCCTGTGTCAATCGAGTGGAGCAGTAAGTTTGGTCATTATGATGCTCATAATACCAGCTACATCTCCGTGACTGACCCCGTTTCACTGCCTGCCGCTGCCCCTAGCTATCGCCCCCGCCGGGCAACCACTGATCCTCATATCTCACAGTCTCGTCATGTCGTTATCATCACCAATCCCAGAGTTCAGATCGCCAGCTTCTCATGCTTCCAACAGAACACCTCGTCACCGGCTCGTGAGGATCTTCGCACCCAGCCCGGCACGAAGCATGCTGGCCCGTGTAGGCCTAGGTCCCGAGACCGCCGAAGCAATTGACGACTCTGCCGCTTCCGTTGCTGGCGGACGGACATTACTGCGCACTGAAGATGTGCGCGATAGTGGTGCAGTCGGCGGACGGCTTCCGGCACTACTGGGCCGGTATGAGCTTGGAGGCTGTCGAACAGTGGGAGGTGCGTTGGTTCGCGCGAAGGGAAGACCTGGGATGGTGCTTGATGTGGCAGATTGTGGTGTACGGAGCATAGCAGCCTTGTTCAGCCTCGGAGCCTGATTGTTAGCCAGAGTTTGGGTTGATTGTGAAGGGAACATACAATACTGGGTGCACCCAGGCTCCGTATGGATCCCATAATCGACTTCCGCCGTTCATCCTTCGGAGTAGGTGTGACATCAAACGTCGACGACGTCGGTGTTTTGGGCTTGGCCTGTGGACTTTCTTTCGTCTTTGGTGTTAGCGGAACATTATTGGCTGAGGTCGATGTGAGATACCGGTCGAAGGAAGTGGGAGGAAGCTTCGAGCTTCCTCCAGTCCGGAGTGCTGCTGAGCGGTTCATGCGGGGTGTCTAAATGATCAGCACATCATCGGTGAATCCGATGCGAATCTGAGACTTACAATGCTTGGAGCACTGAGACTTGCTGGGAGTGTCATACTCTGCCTTCTACGGGCCTTGTCTTCCTGGAGCTTCGACTGGACTGCCACTGAGACTTCCTCAGCGGTGTGCCTGACTGGGTTCGCCATTGAAGCAACTGGCTCTCCGGACCGCAGCTGAGAGGCACGATTTTGGCGGGGGGCGAGGGTCGGTCGGGAGAGAGAAGCAATATCCTGCTCTCAGTCAGCGGAGCATATCACACACTCACGTCAGAGACTTACAAGGCTGAGGTTGTTTCGCTTGTGGCCAGGAGTACTCGCAAAGTCCACGGCCCTCCTTTCCCCTCCGACCTTCTTATCATCCCATTCCAATCCCATCCTCAGCGCCGCCGCCTTGCTCATCCTTGGTCCAACAGCCTTGTCATGCATATTCGACGGTGCTGGGCGAGCTTTAAACGCCGCGCGCTCTTTCATCACCGCCTCGGAACTGGTAGGGATGAGACCCTGTCCTTTGGCCAGCTTGCTGAGTATGGGGTCCTGACGAATGTCGTCTGTAAATATGTTGTGGGCATGATGGTACGTATGAGGCTGCTCCGGAATCTCGCCAAGCAGGAGCTCCTCGATGGAGTTGGTCGATGAGGACAAGTCGGGCGAAGGCATGGCTGACGATATGGCTGTGTTTGGCGTATCGGAGAGGAGGGGTAGTGGGCGATGATCGTTGTTCATGGCGAGGCTCTGCGTGATCTGGTGGCTGTTATGAGTGAGAGAAGGAAAGAATCAGTGAGTAAGGGTGAGTACCGCTGTGTAGTGAGGGTGAGATTGTTCACAGGAAATGGATGGCCCGTTTGGTGAGCTTGACGACCAACTCTTTGAATGCGGAGACCCCATATTGACATGAAACGCCTTTACGTTATCGCAAGCGGAGATTGCCGCTTATCACTGCGCGCGTCATCGACCTTGCAGCCAAAAAGTTGTAGCCGCTACCCTAACCTCCCTCCTCTACAGGACCCCACTCATAATCAATACGATGTCTTGGCTCCTCCCCTCCACACCCTCGACTTTCGCCGATGAGCAATTACACCTCCAACTTTCAGCTCTCTCCACGCTGCCCGTCAACTTCACCGCATCGTCCAGCACTTCCCTGTCACAACGCAAACCGAGCGCTGCCCTGGAGAGCGCTCTACAAAGACTGGGCGGCTCAGGCCCTGTCACCAGAGAAGAGCTAATCAATGTGTTGAAGGAGCTCTCCCAAGAAGGGGGAATCAGCACGACCGGGTTTTCCACCGGCGAGGAGAATGGCGCAATTGAGGTGGAGGTGATTGGTCGGGCGGTGACCATGGTGTGGAAAGAGGTTATCCAGGCTTTGATCGATTCAGCGTTGGAGATCGAGGAGGAAAGGAGCTGGTGGGATGGGCATGTGAACAGCCGGCGCGCAATTGCGGTTTACCTCTTGCAAAGTGAGTTTCGGTCGTTGTTCATGCCCATCCCCAAAACTCATGATTTCAGGTCTGCCATTACGACTCTACACTGCCATCCAGCCCAAATCCCTATCTCTAGCCTCACTGAAGGCCTTTAAATTTCCTTCTCGCTCGGCACTCTTCCGACCACTCCCCAATGCCTCATCGGCGCTCACGTCCCTCACCTCGCCGTACACCTTGACCAGGCGTGAAATGCTGTCCTCGATCCGGGAACTCACCTCGGCGCGAGACAAAATGGCCAAGCGAATTGGTATGCTTGCATCAGACGGTCCTGGATGGGGAGACGTGAGCGCCGTGTCGTCCGCGCAAGACGGAGACTTCACCGATGAGATTTCAAGGTTGTACGGTACCCTCTGCCGCGTACTCGAAATTCCTACCGCAGCCACGACTCCAACGTCCAAACGATCTCGAGCTTCGGCAGCACCACCGCCTCGTGATTTCATATCGGCCACTGCGACTCCCAGCTCGCTGTTGACTATTCTTACCACACACCTCCCCCGAGTTCGCTCCACCACCGACCACACGCTCACCCAACATCGCCGTCCCAATGCCTTGACGAGACTGTGGTTCCCTTTGCTTTTCCTCCCTCCTACTATCTTGATCGGCGGGCGATACCTCGCGCGGAACAAGGCCTGGTTTCAGGAGCAGGTATCTAATGCACGGGAAACGGTGAAGGGCTTCTTCGTCAGTTGGGTCTGGGAGCCCTTGGAGGATGTGGGCACGACGCTAAGGGGCGGTGGAGAGGGACTCGGAGTGGCACCGACCACTGTCAAGTCTGATCAAGATGTGAGCACTTCACTAAGACACAAAGGCAATGCTGACAACATACAGTCCTTAGAGCGTATGGTCTTGGATCTAGGACGGGACTACTACAAGCTTGACGGACCTGCTCTGGAAGCCTTGCGCGCCAAGGTTGCCTCGGGTGACATGGAACAGGTGCTGAAAGTGTACGAGAAGGAGCTACAGGTAAGACATTTCGCTGAGATTCGGTTCAGGCACTGATGGGAACAGTCACCAGTCAAGAACGCACTGATGGGAAACCTAATTCGCACACTTTTGATACAGGTCCAGAAGACCAAAGTCAGTTCTATTCACCTTATCTCCTGCTATCTTGTGCTGACCATCAGACCGACCTATCACTCTCGCTGTTATCGCTTGATCACCTCCTCCGCTCCCAGCAGCTCACCTTTGCATTCGTGGGTCTAGCACCGAGTCTACTCGTGCTATACGGTCTGGGCGGCTGGATGCGCGCTTTGTGGCGGGGCGAGAAGCGCGGAAAAGGCAGAAGGCGGACATACTTCAACGGATTACGGTAAGAGATATCCTCCAGCATGCCGGACACAATCTGATGAATCTCCAGGGAGATCGAGCGAATTCTTCTCGTTGCACCCAAGAAGACGCAAGAGCTGCCGGACCGAGACAGGGGTCTGCTCATCGTATCAGTCACGAACATGCGGACGTGGGCGGCGGGCCTGGGAGGATCTGGACGAGAGGCGATCTTGGGAGATTTGAGGATGGTGGAGGATACACGCCTGAGTCGGGGGGATAAACTCAGGGTCGTAGAGCGGATATGGCGGTGCTTCGGCACCGATGGGAAGAGGCGAACGTGATCTCTACGCTTGTAGCTCAAAGATGAAAGCTGTGGGAATCGCGCAGCCTACTCATGGTAGGTTGTTGCACTGGCATGGTTTCCACCCTCATAGGCCTGATATGTGGAGGGCCTCAATAAGTTTTAGGCGACTGTTATGATCACGCGCGATGCAGCACTACTGAACTCATGATCATCTGTCTCTTCCTCGCTTGTTACCACCATATCTTCAAAGTAATCCCCAGCGGAAGTGCTGTGCGCGGAGGACTTCAAGCGAAGCATCCAACAGCTCTCACAAGCTTCTACGACTGGGTCGTTCGAACTACTGGAGCGCTAGAGCTGCGCATTCGGCCGAGCCGATCGGATTCTCTTCGCTCATAGGCAACAACGACGTAAGTTGCATGTCTCGCATACCTATGTTTCAGACCTCTCCTCTGCCACCATACCCTAGCTTCCATCTCCTTCCGTAGGCCGCGCGGAATATCTGCGATCATCCCACCCTGGCCGATTTCAGTGTTACTCCGGGATTACGGATCACACCTCGCATTGTAATCGTGTACCTCGCTCATCGTCGCAGAGCAATTTCGTCGGAACTTTGTTTTGTGTGGCAGCAGAGTGACTCTCGAGGCATCGACCAAGCCTTACGATCCTACTTGACTCCTTTGATCCAACTCCGCTCGGCACCAACATCAGCCATTGTTCGGTATCACCGCTCTGCACCACCCTGAGTCCGCCCACAGAATTGCGATGGATACATCGACACTGGCCATCACCGACGTCGTCGAATCAGACTCCTCACCACCTGCGCTCACTTCGGCGCATCATTCCGATAGAATTCAACCTGGCGTAGAGTGGTTCACAAGGCTTATCTCGCCCTTGACGAGACACACCGCCGATCCTTCTGCACTAGCTTCGCATGCGCCCATCCCAGCATCTTCAACTATACCGCTCAAGATGGAAACACCGGGAATGCAAGAGGGACCAGGGCTGGTTGAGGGATTCACGGCGGCGATGAAGCAAGTCCAGCTTCTCAAGGCGGACAACGTCCAGGACCAGGTGCCATATCCCTCTGAGCCCCAAATACCTGCGCCAAGGGAGCCGACGGTGGGGACTGGGAACCCCGGCCAGGGCACGAACACAATCCTCCTGGTATTCATACCAATCCTGGCGGTGTTGTTGACGGTACTGTTGGGCTTGTTACTGTTCTTGGTGACGATGTTGTATTTGAAGCGGAAGAGAGGTATCAGGTGAGCCTACCTGCTAAAACTGCGTGAGTATATGCTGATCTCGCGGGCTGGTGGAAGATGGAGGGCCATTGGATCTGTCAAAGGGCGATGGGGTCATGGGTGAAGGAGGGGTAGATGGAGTCGAGTCTCGCTGGCTGGAGACAGTGGCGCCGGACGTACGAGAGGCATACCGGCGGACAAAAGATTGGCAGACCTCACATCCACCCGGCTCTACACCATCCGAAATCACTCTATCGCAATTCCTCTCCATCCAGGAAAAGGGCGTCTCCGCTTGGTCCTTCGAGCCAGATTACGAAGACAACCTTTCGCTATACGTCCAATCCAGAACGGAAATCACTTTCCTCGCTGATGGACCCGGTATGGCTGCGCGCGAAGGCGGCGGCAATTCAGTCATGGCCAATCTTCCCCTTCCCAAACTCAACGAAGTCTACTATTGGGAAGTCAAAATGTACGACAAACCCCATAATACCGAAGTTGCCGTTGGGCTCGCTACGAAGCCATACCCCAGTTTTAGGCTGCCGGGTTGGTGTCGCCATTCGGTCGCCTACTTTGCCAGCGATGGCTTCAAATCTCACAATTACCCTTTCACCGCCTCGAGTCACGGTCCGCCTTTGAACGAGGGCGATGTTCTGGGTGTGGGATACAGACCTCGCACTGGGACTGTTTTCTTCACCCGGAATGGTCGCAAGCTCGAAGACGCATATACCGGGATGCAGCGGCTCAACCTTTTCCCAACTATAGGCGCAAATGGACCCTGCACGATACACGTCAACCTCGGCCAGGCAGGCTTCGTCTTCATTGAGGCGAATGTCAAGAAGTGGGGTCTGGCGCCGATGACGGGGACACTTGCGCCGCCACCAGCGTACGGCAGCGAAGGTGGCAGTATCCTGCTTGATGCAGGGTATGGTTCGCCTGGAGCTGGACAGTCAGGAATGAGCGGCGTGGGAGCATTGCTCGAAGCCGCGAGAAATCGCAGTGCGCACTCTCAAACACCGCTCAGCGGTTCATATAACTCGATCTCGACTGGCGGACAAAATCCTGGTCGACCGATCCCCGCCAGCCCCTCGCGACAAGCCCCACGCTCGCCCAATTCATCTCAGCGCCATCGACGCGCAGGGAGATCCATCAACCTTGCTGGGTCCGTACCTGCCGTCCCCTCTCCCCTCCGCACGAGTGAATCAGGTCCCGGTCCTTCTACAGTCGGCAGTCGCCGCCGGGCACTCGGACGGGTGGGTCAAGGCGAAGATACGAGGGACGACTATATCTCGCCAACGGACACACCCTTGATCGCCCCTCGGATCCCTTCCCCTGATGCACTGGAGAGATTACATGATGACGACGACCAGCCCCACGAGGAGGATAGTGAAGTGCTGCAGTCACCCTATCATGGTGGAGATGACGAGGAAGATGGTGGAGTCCCGGATTCGCCTATGGAGCACAATCCGCCCACTCCTAATCTGCTCGATATCTCACTGCATTCGCTACGGAATAACGGGCGGCATAATTTCGGAGGACGGCAGAGGAGTGAGAGTCTAAGTGAGGAGGAAGAGAGTGATGAGGAGGAGAGATACCTTGCTGCGCCACTCAACGGTAGAAGTGGAAGTGGTAGCGGATCGGGAGAAAGCGATGATACGGTCCGCGTCCGGCATGGGCAGGTTCCAGCTCTCGGTCCGCCACAAAGTAGCCCGCCCCCACCGGGCTACGCCCCGCTCGACCCTCATATGTATGCTTGTAAGTTCAAAACATTCTTTGCCAGAAGCCAGCGCCATGCTGACATCATCAGCTGGCCTTCCCGCAAACCTTCCAGATGAACTGGTCAATCAGGCTATCGCTGCGATGTCGGGCGAAGCGTGAGTGTGCCGTTTTCCCACCTCGGCCTTGGCAGTCCTTCTGATCACTACAGAGCGCCGCCCATCAGCAGAGCAGGCGAACCTGCAAGTCCGTCGCCGGCTAGGAATGTCCCAGGAGGATTGGGTTGGTTCAGACGCGCATCATGATATTGTATTATTGTACCAGTCTATCATGACCTAGCTCACTTACGATATGACATTTTGTAAAGGCGGATGTACCGCATCCTTAATCTGTACAAGGCTGAACCAGTGTTGACGCCGACATTGATAAAGTTCTATGATTACAGTGTTTGACTTTTTACTATACATCGATCTGCGTGAACTTCTGCACATGCGTGATCTCCTTCATGGCGACCTTTCGTTAAGCACAAATGTACTTGAATCCATAGCCTTCATAGCCTCCAAACCCATCGCTTGTGTTCGTCTGTGATGGCTATCAGCAGAGACCCCGACTCCATTTCTCGAGGCAATTTGTGGACGTACGAAGTACTCATGGTCTCACCAACCCTCTTAAGCTCTCTCGTAAACACATCCGCCTCCTCCTCGACAGTACTTGCGCCAGCCATATCGCCGAGAATACGAAGTCGGTGCATCTCCTTCAGCAAAGTTCGCGCAACCATGCCCCAGATGATGACCACGAAAGAGTCAATGTCAGAGACAGGCTTGTTTGTCAGCCTTCAGCCTTCGAGCGTCCTGCTGAATGAACGATTTCACTTACAACTGGAGGAAGATATCTGAAGAGGGAAACACTCTTCCTCGCAGCAGCAAGAGCTTCTGCATTTTCACATTCGATCGAGTTGATGTCGTGCAGAAACATGCTGATCGCAGCAAGGATATGATGCTGTTATAAATCAGTGCTGGTTCTGCGATGGTACTGTAAACTTACCATGTAAATCGCATGGCTGGAAATGAACGGTTCCGCTGCCCCGTCTATTTGAGCATTTCGTTTCCGATCTATCGGAAAGATCCCCTCGATGCCCATAGACTGCACAAACTGATCAAGGCCCAATTTAACGGTCCGATACTCTCCCGGACAGCGGTACTTTGGCTGCTCCATCCATGCGGGTGGAGGAGGCGCTACGGCCGATGGGTGGGACATGACGTGCGCCGACATGGCTTTTGCGTATTCGCTATCGTCCGTGGGATCGAGAAACGCTAGTTTGGACGCTCTCTCGATAATTATCAAAGCTTTTAGCCACTTCAGACTGCGAAGATCAGCCATGTCATTCACATTGCGGCCTTGAACATACAGTTTACTGTCATCTTCCACTCCGATCATGGAGAAGCGATACAGATCGCGAACAGTCACATCATCACAGCTTGTGACATTCCCCTGCTCGTAAGCTTCATGTCTCCCGATTGGCTTCCGAGATCAAAGACATACCGAAGCAATGTCGACCATTGGTCGTGGAAATGGGGTGATGATGTCCTCGTCTCTGAGAGCACTTGGAAACCCAGTTGTCAGGGACCCGCATCGCTCTATCATAAAGACAGCCCAGCTACACTGTATCAGCCGATGTCCGATGTCACATCCTCAAACCCTTTCGGGTCAGACGAACTTACAATGTGTGGATACGCTCGGCCAAGTCCAGCTTATCCTCGGGCGGTGGCAACAGAAATGCCTTCTGACGCAGAAGGGCGTTTCGTGGCGCGGGCGGACCGAAAGAGCATGACGGTATCTGATGCACACCGCTGGACAGGACAAGGCGGGCGGCAACACCAGCCAAGAGAAACCCCTGAAGCATTGTCAGCGAGCGGAAACAAACATACAAAGTTGAAAGTACCTCGTGATAGCGCCCGTTGGTATAAGCATAAGCACTTAGAAGCATGGCTGCTCTCATCCCATCCACCAATCGATCTGCTCGACTCGTCTGAGCTTCCAGAGTCCTGCAACCGGCAACGAAGAATGCTTCCTCCAGCGGCGATTTGCCAGGAGCAGCTGCGATCCTTGAAGCCCATAGATACTGCCAATGTCAATTGCGTCCACAATGCGGATGATTTGTGGTGTAGCTCACCATAGCATTCAGTAAGGCAAGCGATGGTCGCCGTCGATCGTTGAAAGTCATGCGATACTTGAATCTCGGGATTGACATCTCCAAAAACAGTCTCGAGTGAGCAAGGAAGATGCTTAGCCTGTCCCCGTTAGCTTAGGGATAGTACCCGCTGTTCACCCACTTACAGCTGATCTCTGGCTGCATTCGTCAATCCATCAGACTCTGTCCGTTCCTTTACCAGACTCAAAGACGGAGACATTGAGTCTCGCCTCTCCGAGCTTATACTCTGCTTCCTTCGCTTGGCGTGTACATCTTGTTTCTGACCAGACACTTTCGGTACGGAAGGCGGCTCGCTTGGCGCGAATAAAAATTCTCCCAACCTTGCGGTAAGTCCGTCCATGGGGTCGATTGTCAATTCTGGAACATCGTCACCCGAAATGTACAGTACGTTATGGGTGGGCGGAGGGATGGTGTAGGTGTACGGTGCATTGGGGTTTACCATCATACTCGGTGGCGGTGGTTCGGCAGGATCTGGAGTTGACCGTAAAGAACGAAGCGAATCCACGGCTGGAAGTGTGCTTTGGCGTGTTCTTCCGTTCGCGTTCGGATGTGTATGCTCAGGCGGCTGCCGATAGAATTCTGACGGATCAGGATAGGAGTAGGTGGGAATGGCGTCAGGGGAGGTGACGAGTGGCTTAATATCGACCGTTTCGGCAAGGGGTTGGTGAAGGATGGCGTTAGGAGTGTTGTTCGAGGCATTTGGCAAAGGAGGTTGTATTCCGTAACCTGGTGAGGTCTCAAACTGCGACCAGGACGGAAGTCCCATTGCGCCATACTGCGCGAACTGGGTGGGCGTGTAAGTTTGACTGAAGGGGTCCGGCGCGACCGCGGACGAGCAATCGGCAAGAGGAGTGGATAGGGAGTGCGGGGTGGATTGCGACGGTTGCACCGTGAAGGGGAAATTGTGGCCGCCTGACATGTAGGTTTGAGGGCCCACTCCATCCGGCGAACCCGAGAAGCCCGGCGGTCCCATTGGCAGGGCGGTGAGCTGGCTTTGAAGCATGACATCTGGCCCAAACCGAGGGGGAAATGAGTGATTGAAATAAGTGGACTGGCTTGGGCTCGGCGTCACCAGGCCATCGCCAAATGTCGTCTGGGACGCGGTACGGCTCAGGTCGCCTGTACCGTATATCGGGGCGGAGACTGGGTTGAATTGGGAATCCAGGCCTAAGAAGTAAGCACTGGGGAAATGACAGTATTTAACGGTTCCCAAGCTTACCCTGGTCATTTGAATCTTCCTCATCAGGGACCTTGGGCTGAGGCAGGTACTCGCACTCCTTCTTGTACTTGATGCAATTCGCACAGGTAGGCCGTTCAGCATCGCACTTCAATTTCCTCTTCCTGCAGAATCCGCACGCCATCCCTCGCTTCAAACTGGACCCGTTATGGCCATTCGAATACGTTCGATTCGTAGTAGTCGGAGCTGGATATGGCTTAGGCCTGGACCGGGAGGATGGTCCAGCTCCGACCGCGAGTGGTGCAGCTTCGATTGCATCTCCCTTTGGAGTTTGAGAGAAATGCCCTGTCAGCCGCGGAGTCGTCAAATCATGATGTCCGCTGGTGGTCGTTCCCTCGTATGACGGGGCGGTGTAAGCCTGTTGATTGTGGGTGTTGTCATACATGGCGTAATTACTAGGCCCAGCATGGCCGCCGTCTATAAATGTAGCCGACATCGGGTGCATATTGCCGAGCAGCGCGGGCATGCTGCTCTCGTGCCCAGCGTAGGCGTGCCAGGATGCGGAGGTTATTTGGTGCTGATCACTGTCGAGCCGATTTCCTGCTGGATCGACCTGACCATCGTTGGCAGAGTGGTAATAGCCGGAAGATTTATCTCTGTCTAGAAGACCTCCATCTCGGGTCTGCCAGTCCTGACCAGACTGCATTCTGCCCGGTCGACGAGTGATGTTGGAATCTCTCCCAGCTTGTGTGATTCGATGATAGACGATAACGGCGCATGTGTTGACAACTATGGTGCGCGATGCAGAGGCAAAGTTCAAATTGCATGCCCGCCGGTCAGCAGCCTGTGATGGCCCCACGTCAAATTACGCCACCTCTCCTATCCGGAGCCAAATTGCTCGATAAGGTATCTTCCGGTGCTTCGGATGCTATCCTTAATCCTCATTACAGTACTTGGCTGATTCTCAATGATGTAGCTTGCCGGACGGTTTTGGTCTGACTACATGTGGAGGAAGCGGGAGTCCCTATTGGCTGTCAAGCTCGGTAATTGTGATTCCGCAGCCTCGCATCCACAGGCGCACCGCCGAAGACCAATTATCCTGCCTTTTCGCGACTTGACCTATGACCTACTCTGCTGCTGGGCGGTATTAGCCCCTACTCACTCCCTTAGCTTATTCACTCACCAGCATAGCCAGTAAGCTCCCCACATCTCCCGAACCCGCGGGTCCAGAACCCGGTCCCGTCCCAGGCTGATAGCCCCTCTCCTGCTGCTGAGTTGGGAGCGAGGGGTGCCCATTCTGGTAGCCCTGTGAACCCGAATTCTGCCCGTACGATGGAGGCATCGTCTGTGGTGGACGGAAGGGAGGAGATGGAGCAAATGTAGCTGGACCTTGATTTTGAGATGGGTTGTATGCCGGTTGCTGGTGGATAGGAGGCGGTACGACATTGTTCGCTTGTAACAGTGAAAGAACTTCAGGCGGTATGCCACTGGCCCCATTCGGCGCGGCGGAGCTGTTGGGACCCGACGAAATCGGTGCTGGGTAGTTATATGTTTGTGGTGCGGAACCACCATAAGGCCCCGGTGGCGGTGGGAAAGGCGGACCACTGTTGTTAAGCGGTGGACGTGTCTCAGGTAAACGATAGGGAACAGGAGGAACGGGAGGAGGCATCCTGCCACCCATTGGTGGCGGGAAAGGTGGTTTGCCCGCGAAGTTCTGTGGGGGTGGAGGTCCAGACTGGGCGGGAGGTAGTGCAGGACCAGGACCGGAGAGTGAATTGAGGAGATCTTGCACTTTTCGAGCTTGCTCCAGTCGGTCGTCTCCAGGCTAACGCGTCAGCTGCAAACTTCGCTGCAGGAATGAAAAACTGACGATTTGAGGTGGAGCATCAGCATAACGTCCGGAAGGAGGACCTGGGAGATTCCGTTGACCCTGATGGCTGACATCGGAGTCCCGCCGACCGTGACCGCGGTTGCTGCCTGATCCTGCACCTCGACCGCCATGCTGCCCGCGCCCATCCGGACCATTCCATCCACCATTACCATTTCGCCGATCGCCGCCTCTGTCACGGCTGCGAGAAGACTGCCTTCCCCTTCGTCCATTGCCGGGTCCTGGCGGGCCACCGTTCGGATGTCCGTTCATGGGCGGCCGGTCCATTGGCCTGCCGTCTCTAAAATCTCGTGCGGCTCTGTACATCGTCAGCGATAAACGTTGGAATTGACAGACCAAGACTTACGGTGGTGGTGGTGCTCCTCCGCTATCCGGTTCGTCCCAGATAAAACGCAACGCTAATGTGCCGTTCCGAAAGGGGCGATTATTCATCTGTTCGAAGAACAAAATGGCTCCTCTCGCATCGTAAAATTCAACTACTTTCTGCCTAAATCTTCGTCACTTCGGCCACGCGGAGAACGGCGAAACGCTACTTACTCTGGACTGTGACCAGGTCTCACTGACTTGATCTCTCCATACTTCTCGCACATCCCGCCGAGCTCATTCTCGGTGAGATACGGCCCTCGCAGCAAAGTTGCAACCACAGATCCCTACTGATCAACATGTGCGCTGAAGCGATTCAGCTTAACGTACCTGATTGGAGTCGCTGGTTGCTGGCGCATTTTGATCTTGATCTCTCGGCAGACTGTAATGCACGTCGATCTGATAAACGGTTAGTGCGTTCCCGACTCAGATTAGAGTGTACTCACCTTGCGATCTCTGATCATACTGTCGTGCATCCCATCTCTTGCCCTACCAGCCGCTCGCAAATCATACTACGAGATAAGCCATGACCTGGCCTTCGAAGTCTGAGAACCTACATAAGTGATGAAAATCATTCCCCGCTGCTTGACAAGATCAAAGTATGTTTTGATTTGGCCATACTGCTCAAATGAGGTTCGCAAGGCGTCGGTGTCTGACTCATACTGCTGTATCAGCTTCGTGTCGATGCTGCTACGCGGGGAAGAACTTACGCTGACGTTTCGCACAAACAGTGTCCGACAGGCTCGTTCGAGCTTCATCCGATGGTCTATGGTACGAGCGTCTCTGTCTCGTTCGGCTAACGGACGCGGAGGATTTCGGGATGCTAAGACGTGTTGTCAGTCCTTGTTAGGCGTCTCCGTGATGTGTCTGCTGGAGTGGGAGCGTCCAGGGAGCATGCGAGCTTCTCTGGACTTTCGATCTCTGGTAAGGAAAGAGACAGTCTCAGACGTAGCAGATCCTTCAATTTCGCCGTATCGTCCTCAGGTTGGCTGGGCGGGCACTTCACCAGTACTCATGTCCAGACAATCGGGGCTTATCCAGGAGAAAGAAGGGAATCATAAACAGCGGAACTCAGCTCACAATCCGGGCTTCTTCCCCTTCCTGACTGATCCCGAATTCTCAAGTTCTCCCTTGGTGGGTCTCGCCGATTCTCCTGTCTGCCGTGTACACCTCTCGACATCGATGGGTCAAAGCCTTGGCCTGAATTCTGACTCTGATTATTCAGGGGACCTGTATATCCTCGAGATTCATGATCTTCGGAACGATGGAAGGGAGGGGGCTGGCGGTCTGTAAAGTGAATTGGTAGAAGAGTAGGATATGGGCCGTTCGGGCCACCGTCGTTTGAACGGTGATTCGAGCCATTCTGCTGATGAAATGGCGGAGCTTGATTCGAGCCGCTGTGATTTGGATGATAAGCCTGATCATTGCCCGGAGCAAAACCTGGACCTCTTCCATCCGCACGATCATCATGTGCACCATAACGCTGATCACGGGGAGGCGGAGCATTCACGTAGCCACTTGGACCGGCATGATTCAGATTCGGTGGACGAGGCAGTGACGCGGGTGCACCTGACTGATAGGGGTACACTTGAGGAGGGGCGAACGCAGGACGGTCGAAGGAATTCCGGTGCTGTTGATGAGGGACTGGGCCTGGCGGAGGAGGAAAAGCGGGACGCGGGGGCAACCGAGGGTCCGAGAAGCTTGCCGAGTTCTGAGCTGGTGCAGACGATGGAGCATCTGGGTATGCTGGGTAGGGGTTCATCGTGGGGGCACTGAACTGAACTGAATTGATAGGATAGAATGATGGTGGAGGATGCTACGTAGTCCCTAGATTAGATCTGAACCTTGGATAGTATTAGCGGGATCAAATTCGCTGTTCCCTTTTCATTACGAGTCAACGGCATCTCATCTCATTGCAACGGGGAATCATAATATTATACAGCTCTCTCCTCGCCCTGGGCACTTCCAAGGCCTGTCTGTAACTCACCTTCAGGCCTCACCCTAGACTGGAGATCCACCGGCAGCCTCCATGTGCCCGCTCTCGACCACCAATGGCGGTCGTGGTGATGTGATACCGAGGGTATCTTCGATGTCAGTCACTCGGTGATTGACACGGTCGGCGTCGGCCTCCCGAGCTGCGCCATCCAGGACAAGTGTCTCAACCTGCAGAGTCAGAGAAGCCTCACAGCGTTGGTTGCTTTACTGACAGATAATTCCATTTTCTGGACCTGATCCTTGCTCGCGGTCTCGGAAAGTGCGCTTTTGACGGCGAAGACATCGGTACGGATCCGCTGAATGTCGAGGCGGATGTTGTTTACGTCGTCAGGGAGTGATCGCATGGCCCGAACATCCGTCTCGATGCCTGTCACGGTGGTGGTTAGGAGCTGAATAGACTGTAAAATGGATGTAAGAGTGGTGACAGTAAGTTGGCTGACTGCATGGTCAGTCCAGTCTCGCACCCCGAACAAGCTTAGCGGCGACAGATGAATAGACAACTCACCGGACGCTGAGTCGGAGGCGGTAGTTGTAGTATTCCCCGGCGGAGCAAGGGCACCATTGGTGAGTGCGGCAGGGGGAGCCATCGTGTTTTTTTCGGAATGATATGTGTTACTCAAGGCTAGGATAATTTGCAGCTGCTGTTGAGGCGACTTTGAAACCGTCCTTCTCATACTCTCCCATCCATCGGAACATGCGATTCTGCCATTTGGGATGGTGATGACTGTGGTCTGCGATAGTCCAATTGGCACCTATTCCAGAAGCTTGTCGAAAGAATGGTCACAATGGTCTGGACTCTGGAATGATCAGCTTGCATAACGCGGATGACCTACCCCTTGTCCCCTTCGTTCACGACCATAATGATGTTGAGTTCGCAGTGGAACTTGGGAAGAAAAAGGCAGATGTGCCCCGCAGCCTCCAGAGCCTCACAAATCGCAGATTTCTGCTGTTGAAAGTCGGGCTGGACGGACAGGAGGCGGACTGCACACTCAGCAACAGAAGGCAGGGATCTGAGAGCAACGAAAACTCACAAGCACAACATGACCCGTCGTCCTTGTGGTCGGCCGCCTTCTTGCATTTGGCGTTCATTTCCCCCGCCCCGGGCCACAAACCCCGTTGCTCCAAGATTGCTCCATGATTTTGCTGGGTAGTTGGAGTGGTCGCCAATCGAAGCTGTGCAGCCTCTGGTGCTGCCCAGGTTCCCGTTGTGCATCGAGGCTGTATTGGGTGTATGGACAACAGCATAAGCTGACCAGAGTCACTGCCTGGTCAGAGTATGGGTCGGTCGCCGAGCCCTGGTCACGGATCTTGGTACGCCTAACAATCTGCCCAGGGTGAACAACATCTACCCCGCACTTTCCCCGCGTTTCCCGGTTAACCCCGGCCGGACCGGACCAATTGCCCCTTACGGAACTTCCGCCCCCATTCGGTGGTATAGCGCTATCTGCTATCAGTCAGTCCATCTATAAAGGCTGGGACAACGCGTAACCCCATCTCTCCGCCTTCTCTCTATCTCCCCCAACATCTATATCTGAGACACATCATCCCCAGCACCCCATCTACTCCTGAGCATCACACCCCATCCATCATGCGCTCCTCGGCGTTGATCGCCCTTCTCCCCCTTCTCGCCACCCTCTCCTTCGCTCGTCCGAGCCATCATCATCCTCATCACCATCACTCTCGCAAGACACTCGGTTTTGGACCTTCGCACAAACATGCCACTTTCGAACTCCTCCCCATTGAGTCCGCGAACGACGAGGTCAGAATCCAGGGGTTGACTGAAGTCGATGTTAGGGAGGTGGCGAGTCGATTCATCGAGTCCAAGATTGGCGCTAGCGAGGGTGTTGGCTACTTCATCCGTCCCGATGTGAGTCGTTTCTGGACCGTGCCGTGAGCCTGTGCTGATAGTCAGACCTACACGGATAAATCTACCGGTATCACCCACCTGTACGCTCGTCAGCTCATCAACGGTCTCGAAGTTGGTGACGGAGACATCAACGTCAACATCGACCGAGACGGCCGAGTCATCTCATACGGTAACTCCTTCCACCCCGGTGGTGCCTCACTCGCCATGGACTTTGAGTCCACAGAGGAGGCCGCAGAGCACTGCGCCAAGATCGACCGCCTTATCGCTGCCCACAAGTCGGAGATCGCCGAAATGAAGGGCGATGAGGGCGTGTGGGCGATCGTCAAGACTGCCGCTCAGGCAATCTTGGGTGGTTTCGGAGGCGAGAAGAAGGCTATCGACCATCAAACCATCAGACAGCTCTACCACCAGGTCCACCATCTCAAGCACCAGCAAGAGGCGGTGTGTGGCAGCAACGCCCAGCCTTCGGGCCAGATGTTGACTCCTGTTGAGGCCCTTCTCACCCTCCTTCCCCGAATTCACCCCTCGGCGCGATCGCTGGCTGGTCTCAGGCTCGAGGACTTCCACTCCACCCCAGAGCACACCCTTGCTCCGAAGGCGGCGCCCGCCGAGCCCCCAACCGAGCACATCTCCGGTCCCGGTCTTGACGCTGCCGGGATCCAGAACAGTGTGCCTGCTCGGCTCATGTTCACTCAGACCTCAGAGGGCGCGCCCCGGATGGTGTGGAAGATGGAAGTAGAGATGAAGGACAACTGGTACGAGGCGTACATTGATGTTCTGACAGGCGACCTGTTGAGGGTGGTCGATTGGGCGAGCGACTACACTTGGGATACTCTCAGCAAGGTCGATCACCGAGTGGAGGCGAAGAAGGGCGGCAAGCAGAAGCCCCTGCCTGCTCCTCCCACCAAGCACAAGCCCTACACATACCAGGTCTTCCCGTGGGGTAAGCTACAATTTTCTCGCAGAGCGTTGTCACACAAGCTGACCACCAGGTGTCAACGACCCCGAGACCGGTAACTTGACGGTCGTTGAATCACCTTGGGACACCGCCGCCTCTCCCCTTGGATGGCACAAGATCCCCACATCTTCCAACCCCTGGTCGACTCACTTTAAGGGGATGAACATCACTGGCAACAGCACCGACTTTTACACCACAGCCGGCAACAACGTCATTGCCCACGAAGACTGGGAAGGCCGAGACAACTTCCTCAGCAACTACCGTCCCGTCAACTCTTCCATGGTCTTCGTGTATGACTACGGAGCGGAGGAGGGACTCGCACCGAAAGAATACGTCGACATGGTAGTCACCCAGCTATTTTACACCAGCAACATGTACCACGATCTGCTCCACCGACTCGGTTTCGACGAGATCAGCGGCAACTTCCAGGCGTACAACTTCGGGTTGGGCGGTAAGGGCGGTGATCCAGTCATCTGCAATGCGTGCGTCAGCTTCGAGCGTCAGTGTTTTGCTCAGTACTAATCCTGCAGTCAAGACGGATCAGGCTATAACAATGCCAACTTCATGACTCCCCCCGATGGTCAGGCACCCAGGATGAGGATGGTGAGTTGGAACATCTGGACCAATGGAACCAAAGCTGATCTGGTAGTACGTTTGGGACACAGCAACTCCCTTCAGAGACGGCGACTTGGAGGCGGGCATCGTGATCCATGAGTACAGGTAAGCTACTTTAAAAATCTGCACCTCGGGAGAAGCTGACATTCAGTCACGGCCTGTCCACTCGTCTTACTGGTGGCCCAATGAACTCTGGATGTCTCGGCTTCGGCGAGGCTGGAGGTATGGGCGAAGGATGGGGAGATGCCATTGCCACTCTTATCCGCCAGATTGAAGAGCACAAGAACTTCAGGTGAGTCACACATACGGAAAGCCCTGTTCTCCGCTGATCGTCAGCAACGGTACCGATGTATTCAGCATGGGAGCCTGGGCTGCCAACCGAGACGCCGGTATCCGAAACTACAAGTACTCCACCAACTCGACATCCAACCCGTCTACGTATAAGACTCTCGACAAGCCCGGATACTGGGGCGTGCACGCCATCGGAGAAGTCTGGGCCGAATTCCTCTTTGTCGTCTCGCAGCGATTGGTCGAGAAGTACGGCTTCTCCAAGACTCTCTTCCCCCCTACCGATCTGTCGAGCCCCAACGACTACTACACCATGACCTCGGCCGAATCAGTTGATTCTCTTGGTCGACCCAACCCCTTGGTGCCCAAACACGGAAACACCCTTGCCCTGCAGCTCATCATTTCCGCTATGAAGATCCAGCCGTGCCGACCTTCATTCTTCGACGCGCGTGACGCCATCATCCAGTCGGACCAGATCCTCACAGGCGGCGAGAACACCTGTCTTATCTGGAAGGCGTTCGCCGAGCGCGGATTGGGTGCGGATGCCAAGGTTGTTGGCCAGACTCCCTGGGGCGGAGGAATCAGGTCAGACGGCTTCACCATCCCCCCCAAGGCGTGTGGGAAGGCTGTTCCGGGTGAGCCCAAGGAGCCTAAGCACCCTGGCCACAAGGCGTGACTGAGCGAAGTGGGAGAAGTGGACGATGAGATTGGTAGATCTTAGGGGTCTGGGACTGTCTAAGGACGTGAATTTGTAGTTGTACCATACCTGCCTTCGGTTGTGAGAGTCGTCTTGATGTATATCCTAGGCGAAGCAGCGTCCGAGTGTGCCATGGTGGGTTCGGTATGTATGTATCTGAAACATGACGTCGGACAACTCGCCGAAAGCAAAGGGACAGCCTGATATCCGATCTTTGTCTAAGTTTGTACCATTACTTGTTGTCCCTCTTTTCTCGCGAGTAGCGGACGCTGCCCTCCCGCCAGGCTCCTCCTGCCCTCGTGCAAGAGTGTCTGAGCGAGAGCCAACAGCAGCACCATGCCCGTCCGATCTGCATCCAACACGCATCTGCCTCACTTCTCGCCCCTCTCCACAACAACGACGAATCTCACCACGAGCACACATGCCTCTTCGTCTCATGCACCGCCACTGCCACCGCCTGATCAGCCTTCCCTGCTCATTCCGACCGATCGAAGTGTGGCGGAGCTGGAGTCTCAGGCTGGGAGCTCATCTAGCTCCGGAATCAGCTGGCTGGGTCAATTAGGACGAGTAAGGGTTGAGCGGGAGGTTGTACTGAGCGGATATGCGCTTTACGCTTTGAGAACATGGTGCGTGCCCCTCCTTCTCGCAGATGGCACGCTGTTAGGTATTTGGCTGATGGACCAGGTATCTATCAAGAGATCACTGGAGTCAAAGTATTGTCACACAGACCGGCAAGCAGACTGAGCAGGTATGCCATTGTCTGATGAAGTGCCAGGCTTGGTGTTGATGGTGTATCAGATCTCAGTCTATCGCATCGTAGCCGACTCATCGCTCTCTTCAACTGAAGCAGAAGCCGAGATCGCTCGCGCAACCCAGAGACTCGCAGGAGAGACCAAATCTACGCTCAGGAAGACTGAATGGGGTGGATTGCTCGTCACTACCCCAGGAGCATTTGGACAGGATGCGTGAGTGGTTCCCGGACATCAGCGCATATAACCCACGACTCTCAGCTGATAGAGTCATAGGTTCTTTGTGCCCGGTGGTGATCTACGGGAAGCAAGGCCGTACCTAGTCGTCAATACCGGTATGCATTCCCCCGTGTCAAATCCTCCTACAGCTGAGCTGACCATTTGTTCAGGTTTGAGACGGCTCGGATGTGGAGGTCGAGCAGCTATGACTCTCGAAGTGCCGATGTAAGTCTTCCCATACCGCCTCAAGGACTCGTATTACAGCTGAACACCGACAGTCCCGCCCTCCGACGCAAGTTCCTCGAAGTCTACCGCCTCCCAGCGCCTCCTGCCGCACCAGCGCTCCCACGGACAAATTCGCCTCAATCATCGCCATCCAAGCCTACCGCAAGTCGCGCCCAACAATCTCCCAATAGTCCTCGCGGACCGTCAACACCATCGGTCCTGACGGACCCATTATGCCTGATGGTGCTCGAGGTTGTCAGACTAATACAGGCATCTCTAGCGTTGTGGGGTCTGTTTGAGCCCGAGGCGGTTGATGGGCTGTTCTGCGATGAGACCAAGAAGGGGATCGGGGCTTGGAGAAGGAGTATGGGGATGGAGCACGAGGAGAGTTTGAAGATTGAGGTGGGTCATGAGTGGAGATCTTGGGCTGCGGTGGTGTTTCCCGGACGGCACTGACTTGAACAGAAAGAGACATCTGGTGGATGTATCGATCCCAGGACGCTGGCTGTCCTGCTCAGTTCTGTGACAAGCACATATTATCAGCTGGCTACCGTCCGGCCAGACAAGGTATGACTTCTTCGTGATTAGTGTCGAGTGAAGTTGACCAATAGTCACTGAAAGAACCCTTCACCAAGATCCACCGTTTCCTCGACCAGTGGCACTCATACCATGTAAGTGCTACCTGCTAACCTATCTCCCTCTGCTGATATTTATCAGGCATCCGCGGGACACTCCCAATTCACCGCCACCTACCTTTCAGTAGAGTCCATCCGATCTCTGACTTCCGACTTCCATGCCCAGCGCTCTCGGACAGGCACCGACCCACTCAAGATGCACAGGGCGTTCTTCTCCGGCGTAGCATCCGCGACCTCCAGCATCCATGCCAATCTCAAGGGCGGCCTCATCGACGACACTCCCCTGCGTAAGCGGGAGCATCACTCACCTTCGCACCAGACGAGTCCAACCGATGGTCCCGGATCTGGAAACGCAAAGGGCTTGAGCCTCATTGTTCCAGATGACGAAGGAGCGTCAGTCGCAAGTCCCAACGCCATCACAAGCAATCTCGAGGCGTACATCCATGGAGTATTGAAGACGAGGGAGAAGGACCGCGATTGCATTGGCGCAAGGCGGATTGGCGCGCTGTGGTCGGGCCATCTCGCCGGTACGGACTGGGGCGATATGGGGAAGAGGAGATTTCGAGATGTTGTTCGGCGGAGAAAAAGGTCAACGTCGAGAGACCCGTATCCGCCTGATGAGGGAGCGGAGAGTAGTCCGCCTAGCGCTAGTGCGTCTAGAGGTGGACCGCTGAATGGGGTAGTGAGACGGACGGGCAGTGTCTTGATTGGCGGATTGGGTGGACTTGTGTCGTGAGTGTTTTGGACGAACCCTTCAGCTTCCATAATGCGAGCTGACAGAGCCAGGCGCAAGGGCACGGTTTACGAGACATCAGATTCTGAGGGTGGGCCCGGCCCAAATACTCTCAAAAATTCGGCCAGGCACAAGCCGAGTGTACCGGTACTCATAGAACCGTAAGCTCGTCAACAAGTACAGTGGCTTTCAGCTGAAAACCTCAGGGACCTAGAAGAAGTCGACGAACAGCTCAGATCTCGAGCATCACGTGAGCGGTCCAACCCATCTCATTCCGATCGAAGCTAACTCCGCAGTATCTCCCTCGCCTACCAATCTTGACCGACCGCTCGGGCACGGCGCATCGACACACTTCCAAGGCCTCTCAATTGGGAGTCGAGGATCTAAACGGCCCTCAATCGTCACCCATTCGTCGGCCGGCTCGCATCTCTCTCTGGCATTACATCATTCTATCCCTTGGATACCGGAGCCCGAACGCCGACAATCAAAAGCCAGCGCGCACGCAACGAATGAACTGCACCATCTTCAAGAGATTTGGGAGAAGGAGCAGGAGCACCAGCCAAATGGGCACGCAGAGGGATCGTGGAGGAGGCGCAATACCGAGCGAACCTTAGCTTGGAGAGACGCGAATAGACAAACGGCAATGATGCGCACGGCGAGTGATGGGGCGGAGGTCATTATACCTGAAGCGGGAATCGAGTGGGAGGTCGTCAGTCCCCATTGTTCGGGACACCGGTATGGCTCGCGCTTGAGGTATCCGGGGTTTGCGACTTTGAAGAGACGGTGAGTTATGAGCGAGTGTGGAGGATGGCGAGGCTGATGTGCTCAGGCATTCTCTGGAGGATAGGCGATACTACGAGGGCATGGCGCGCATCTCTACGTGCGTCCAGGCTCATCGAGAATGTCCAGGCAAGTGTGACGGCTGATATTCCAGGAAGAACCTAAGAATCGACGTCGAGCTATCTAGTATGGTCCGACAATTGAAGCGGAGGGAACAAGACTTACTGCAGAAAGCTGCTGAGCTGAAAGTAAGCCCCCCTTGTGACCTTGTGGTCCCATCTCTTACCCCTACAGACTGTGGAACGCTCGGTTCAATCCGCGACCCAGGCAGTCCGAGACCACCTGTCCGACCGGCGCCATACACTCCGACGGCTAAAAGATGATGCTCGAGATCTCACAACCCATCTCCAGCGTCTACCCGATCAAGTCGACACGGACGAGACGATACATGATCTGACTAATAAGATCGCGTACCATACCACTGGCGATACGAACAGTCAGGATTTGAAATGGCGGCTCGTCGACTTGATGGACGAGTGGGAAGTCGCGCATCGGGGGAATGAGGAACGGAGGAGGAAAGCCGAGGTTGTCGATATCAAGGGCCAGGGATGGTGGAGCTAGCATGTCGCCTGATTGTATGCTCCACCCTAGTGCCGAGCTCTTCGGAACCACTCCTGCAGGAGCTGTTATTTAAGGCGCAGGTGTTTTACATACAACAGCCATTATAGCCTCTCCTTGGCCATACTCCTTTCTTCCCTTCTTCACGTCGGCTACAGTCACAATACTCGCTCATCCCATATGCTGCATTAAGCCCATCCTCCATGCTGCTGTCTCCCTCGCTGCAGAGATATCAGATCTGAGTGATGTGATCGGTCCGCGACCCAGGTGCCGATGTTTCGAGGCTCATCAATTATGCTGTGCAGGGCAGGATCCATGTCATATTCTCGGCGTCTGCTCTGGCGCATCGGGGGGATGTATCGGTGCAGGAGCAGCGTGCTGCGTACCGACATCGCCAAGGCCTAGATTGCCCATGTCGTCTCGCTGCATCAAGCCACTAGTTGGTGTATCAGCACTAGATTGTCGTTGACTAAGAGGCGGTAGACTCACTTGTCCATTCGACATTCGAGATACTTCCTCGATTCCGGCCTGCATACACCATTGTCCGCCGCGTTTGCTTTGAGACATTTGAGGTAGGACATCATGAAAGCCTTGCATTCTCCTAGGAATCGTCAGCCTCAGCTGCGGAGATTGTATAGGTCCAATGTTGTACTGCCTCGAGGTCTCCCATGGATGGATGGTAGAGATGACTGACCATCGTGATCTAATGGGAAGGAACCCCTGGCCGGTGGGGAGACTTTCCAATTGTCAAATGTTCCTGGACGGCCGAAGGACATCGCTTCCGATTATTGCGTGGGTTAAGGCTTGGAGACGGGGAAGATGCATGAATCTCAGCCAAAAGCAAGCCAAAAGGCTCCAAAAGGAGTCGCTGGATGGGTGGATGGAGATTCGCTGCAACTCCGCTGAGGAATATATGAGGAATGCTGTGCCTGGCGCACGCCTCTTCGCCCTTGGTCCACTTTTGGGAGCATGGGGATAGAGACCACGTAGTTGACGAGTGTCTTCGCGGCGTGCTGTAATGGAGTAACACCTCTGGGTCAATGGGACCATCGATCCTCTGTCAAGTTTATTTGTAAACCTGCGTCAAGACGCAGATGAATGTGATATCACGCGGCGCTCCAGCTCTCCCCGCTCTTTACTCCCGGTCCTCCATCGATAGCACCCCACTCGACGTGCTTCTCGCCCGCCACAGCCACCTTGCCAGCTATTCTATCCAGCTCGTCCTGTGCCAGGATTCCCGGCAACTCCGCAACAACATTTGAAAGCAGAGCGGTGAATGGTTGTTGGCCGGGAGCGTAGCGATCGTATGCTGGTTCGGCGGCGTAAGCGATCGACGCTGCTTGAACAAGGCTGATGTGGTCAGCCGCGGTTGTGGTCCCTGCTGATTGATGACCCAGCGGAGATGGAACAGACGTACATGTCGGACGTAAGACCCTTGACGGGCGATTTTGAAGTACGGAAGCGCTAGTAGGGTAAGCTAGATGTATGACCGTTAACTCTGAGCAGGAAGTTCGAGTTCACGTGCATACGATGTGGCCCAGTCACCTACTCGATCATCAGCATTGGTGCTATTCGTCTTTAGTTGGGGAACTTAGAAGGAACGCACGCCGAGTCTGTCCGATGTTGACTGTGCGAATCAGCTTCGTTTCTCCTACGACACCTAAGTCAACCTGAAGATCAGGGACGTACGTGATACTCCTCTTCGTGTGGCCACCACTCCCCGCCTTTCGTTTCCAGCGGATCTCGATATGGCTCGGAAGGACGTCCATCCAGTATACCTCGCAAGGGATGTGAAAAGACGTAATCGACCTCGTCAGGATTGGCCTTCAGTCGATTAATGAGGGTGTGGTCAGAGATGAGGACCACTACGGCTACAAGGGCATGTCAGCGCGCAATTGTAAGCTTTGAGGGGAGGGCGACGTACGTATAACAACGATGTGATTCCGATATTGTGCTCCGAGGGGCAGTACAGTGATGATTGGCTCGAGTGTGGTCAGGTAGTGTACATCCGTGTTGTCCATGGGCAGATCTACTTCTTCAAACGCTTCTCTCCGCTGAGACATCAGCACACAGCGCGCGAAGCGAACAGCAAACACAGAGAGTATATGATACTTACAGCTGTATGGTACGCTGATGTATCTTCCGGGTCAACTTTACCGCCCGGGAGAGCCTATCTCTTTCAGCTCACCGTCTCGTTCGGATAAAGCATCAACGTACAGTCTGAGAAGGTTGTCTTCGCATCGTTTTGGCTCGCGTAGTCAGTAACACCTCAAGCTCTCCTCCTGGTCGTTCGAAAAGGGCCAAAAGGACCGCAGCTTGCTTGACCTGTCCGAAGCTGGGCCAATCAATCTCAATGCTAGCGCAGTATTGAAGAGAGCATGGTCAACGTACTCTGATGTGTGTGGATTTGTATAAGCCAGGAGCCGCTGGACACACTCCTGTGAGTCGGATGAAAGTCGAGCGAGCACCTCGGAGGGGACGGGCCCTAGACCTGTTGTGTATGTGGGTGTCTGAACAGACATGGTACTGGTAATCGACAGAAGGGACCCAGCCTGTAACAGCCGGTAAGAGGCTCTATATAGGCAGCGTTGATAGCGAAGTCTCGTACGATGTGAGAAGCACGGAGGGTCCCAAAATATCCCACCGAAAGCTTCCCCACTTTCAGGCACGGATGTCACATTCCTTGTCTACCCAGAGGCATTTCATTGCGCCGTTCCTTCAACCACCTTCCTTATCGAGATCGACATGAGCGAGATGACGAGACCTCTCCGTGTCGGCTGGCACCGCGAGCACTTCCTTTCCCCCCTGCTTCAGTTCGCAGCGGAGGACAAGGGGCAGACATTCGAGCTGGTAGAGTGTCCTGGTGGAACCGGCGAGATGCAGGTCAAGCTACGAGAGGGGGAGATTGATCTCTGCATCGGTACGCTTCTACACTGATATAGAGGAGCTTGAGCGCTCATGCGGTAGCGTTGACCGATGCGCTGATCGCTGGTCTTGCGAACGGGCAAACGGCTTACAAACTCGTCGGAAGATACATAGCCAGTCCCCTGCGATGGTACAGATCCACTCCCTCTCTCACGGATCAGCAGTGGCTGAATGAACAGGGCGATCATCACCGGGAAAGACAGCGAGTATAAGACTGTGTCTGATCTGAAGGGGACAACTTTTGGCATTTCAAGACTCGGCAGTGGCTCGCAAGTCATGGCATCTGTGCTGGCACTACAGGAGGGGTGGTCTGAAGCGGAGCTGCCGAAGTTCAAGGGTACGTACAACAATACTGAAGGGATCATAGACACGAGGGCACTGATCTGACAAAAATAGTGAACGGACAATTCAAGCCACTGAGAGACGCTGCCAATGCTGGAGAGAGTGAGTCTTTGGCGAGTCTCAACTGACTGACAGCGTCCGCCTTCCTTTGGGAATGGTTTACCACCAAGCCCTTTGTGGACTCAGGAGAAGTCCGCTTTATCGGCTCGGTGTATAGTGAGCTTGACTCCTCCTGCTGGGCTGACTTCCAGCGCCATGGCCCTCATGGTCCCTCGCAGCAACGCCTTCCCACCCCAGCGCAAACATCTCCCAGTTCCTAACCACCCTTCAACCCTTCGTCACTCGATTCAACTCTGCCGAAGCACGCAAGAAGGACGACATCGACTTCGTCACCAGCACATTTGGCCAACAAAGGGCCGATGTCGAGGAGTGGATCCAGACTGTGCGATGGGAGGAGCGGATGGCGGAGGTGGACGAGGGGGTCGTGAGGGAAACACTGCGCGTGTTGCAGAAGGCTGGTGTTGTGAAGGAAGCGGCGTGGGATATGGATCTGTTCGTCAGGTCGGACGTTGCTAAATTAGTATGATGTAGCCCTTCATTCCGCCAACCACCGGCCAGTGTATATCCAGAAACCATTCATGCACCCTACAATCCAACCTCTAAGCCCAGGTAGCAGGTCGCGATGCGGCGTACCAGCCCTTGGAGGTGGTGCGGCGGTGGGGAAGGGGGAACTTGAGTCCGGGCTCCATGAGCTGTTTGATGTATGGTCGTCTAACGTCGTCCTTCTTGGCGATCTCTGCCACTCGCAGGATCTGCACGCTCCTAAATCGGGCACGGTGTCGGGCAGCCATGTCCTGGTACATCGACTCGACGGCTTCGGCGCGGGACAGAGCACGGAACTCCTTGACCATCTGCGTTGTCAATTGTTGCACCTGGCACAGTAGACTCTAAACTCACGTTGTGCGTGCCGGATCGCGAGTCGTACCTCAACCAGATAGCGAAGTTCTTGACCTTCAACGGCCTCCTCTCGTGGATCTAACAATTAGCATGACTCGTGACCGAAGTATCACGCAACATACGACATTCAAAGCCACAATCTCTCCGTTCGCCTTCTTCACCTTCTTGAGTTGACGGAGGTAGTACCAGAATCGGGACTTGGCGACAACATCGTTAGGCGCAAAGATCCTCATCCGGCTGAATCCATCAGTTCCCAATCCAACATCTCCAGTATTCAAATGACGCACTAGAGCTTTGGGGTCTCCTCGGACTCGGTGGGGAGCTTCCGGCCCACGACGGAGTATTCTGTGAATCGGCCCATCCTATTTCGAGTTAGCATAACGACCTCCTGACTTGATAGTGTCCAAGCAATCACTCTCCGCCCAAATCCAGTTCTCCATCTCGGCTCCGAAGGCTCATGACCATCCTAGATGGCCTGACATAGAACCCGGTTGTATGTGTCTCGTCACGAGTTCAGACATTGCCCCAACTATCTCTTCCTGGCCGAGATGGTGTCTGATCTCCGCTCCGATAATTCCTTCTCCCCGCATGTCCACCAATTCCATCTCCGCTGCGCTGTGTGGGACTGATGTGAGCTAGAGGGTAGCACTCACTTGTCGAAGGTGTTTTTTGTCGATGATGAGAAGGATCTTTCCTCACTCTGCGCACCAAAGCAACCACGCACAAAGAATAGATGCCGATAGCCCACGCCCGGGAATAGCCGGGGTTACAGCCAGTCGTCCGAGCGAGACCCAGGAAATTACGAATGTGGCACTTGCTCCCGATCAGGCGGAAGCAGTTCTTCTTAACGCCGACACTGGCGGAGCTGGCCGGCGATCCCCGGTGCCGGTTCTCCGGCGTGACGTAAGCCTTGTTTGAGCTTTCGGCGCGTTTCAGAGTTTACGCTTCGCACGGCATTCACTCGCGCTTGTGCAGCAGGCAAGTAGGGGTATGCTTCAACTCACTCATCTACACTCGCTCAGCGAATAGCTATAGCGTCGACTGCAAGGTATAGATAAGACAGAGTCGCTCAACGGATCGCATATCTCTGGAACGCTACCCTGGAGCAAGATGGTGAGTGGTCACTCTACCTGTGATCATAGCTGATCTCACCTCTCCTTCTTCCTTCGCCACCCATTCTTCTTTACCTAACGAACACACCATGACAGGAGGAGTATGCTGCTTCACCAGCGAGGAGATCCTTGGGGGATCTACAGAAGATTCTGGATAGTATGATGGGAGGGAGGGAATCAGTGCTCTGCCACGAGTTACCATCCCGTGAATTAGCGTCCTGGCCCCTACCGGCCAAATAACCAGAACTTACCATGCAGTCATTCGAGCATATGAGAACAAGCACGGTATCATCATCCTCGATCCTCCAGACTACGATAGCGTGATCAAGCAAATCGAATCCCATCCAGATCTTGCGCTCGACCCCCAGAACCTATTCCAGTTCCTCTCGTAAGCCACGCCCATGGACCCTTCGCACTTCGATGCCACAGAGCTAACAGCACACAGTATCTGCACTCAGATTGGTCGTGCTGCACCTTCTTCGCCCACGCCGTCTAGCCAACAGCTATCGCACTCCGCTTCACTCCCTCCAACCGCTTTCCGCCACTTCCAGGATAAGACCCCTCGGCCCAAGTCGCACAATCGCCGGCTATCAGATCGCGTCCGCTCCCCATCAGACTCTAGTGGATCCTCGTCCGATGAAGACAATCGACAGTCCACGTTTAGACCTCGAACCGGCCGGCAGCAATCCGCACCGCCACTCCCATTTAGCGCTTCTCAATCGCAATCTAGCCTCACTGAACGGGCTCTACCACCCCTACCCAGCCATCGCTCCATGAATCTCGCCGAGTCAGCTGGCAGCAAGGAGTCGCCTCTATCGCAGCGCCTCCGAGCGGCTGGAAAGGGCAAACCACCGAGTTCTTTTGCTTTTAACGGGGCTACTTCCTTTGCTCGACCCAGCCCTGCTTCTCGGCGAAGGAGAGGCTCGACCTCCGGCCAATCGGCATCCGGCACTGAAGATGCAAAGTCGCCAGACTTCCCAGCTTTTGGTCGCTCCACATCCTCTGCCTCCATAGCGATGATGTCGTCACCTATCATGTCCCCGACTTCCCCACGTTCGCCTACTGGGATCGACAACACTAGCTTCCACCAAGGGGCCAGATCGTCGGATGGGATGAGCGACGTGGGCCAAGTGGAAGAGGACATGATGGACGACGGACGATCTCAGAGGGGTGGCGATGATGATGCTGAGGAGGTGGACGGGCTAGGCGAGATACAGGAACTGGATGATCCCAGGTTGAGCAGGATCTCGGTATGTGCGACTTTGTGGACCTGTGAAATGCTGGCTGACATAGCAGACCGAATCATCTGCTAGTCTTCGTACGAGTCACGATAAGCTTCGTGCCCTGCAAAAGCAGAATACAGAGCTTGCGAGGAAGTTGAAGGACTCGGAGAGGCAGCTTGCCGTGCTGGGGTGAGTAGGCAGTCTCATTCTCCGAGGTCAATGCTGAGATGTTTCAGAGCCGAGAATGAACGCCTCTTTGAAGATCTGCAAGATAAGCTGGAAGAGGCAAGATCCGAGATCACTCAAAGGCGAAAGGACGAGAAGGATATGAAGGGAAAGGAGAGGACTTTGATGATCCAGATATCGGGCGTGAGTGGTCTGCAACTGATGTGCGCCAAGTCATGCTGATCGTCGCAGTTCGAGGCGGACATCTCATCCTTGCAGCGGAGCCTTGAGAACGCGAAGCAAAACCACACAAACATGCAGAAGATGTACAATTCGCAATGCGGTGAGCTTCCAGATCTCTAAGTATGACAACATAAGCTGATATTTTCAGATGAAGCTCAGCGTCTAAGGGACCTCCTTCGAGATCGCGATAACACTATTCGGGACTTTGAAACGGAGATTTCGTCGCACGAAGCGGATGAAGAAAAGGTCAGTGTCACATCTCCACGTTGTATTTATCAGACTGACGTATCCAGTACTCCGGAGAGATTTCTGCACGAGAAGCCGACATCAAGCGCCTGGAGGTCGAATTAGTCTCTGCCCGCCGAGCCGAATCGCACCTCGAAACGCAGAAACTGGAGAACTTGCAATTGCGCGAAACCATCGATCGGATGCGGTTCGATCTGGACGAAGCGCGAGCTGCGGCTATCACAGGATCAGGGCATACGAGGGGTCCAACCTCATCTAGTGGGCCCGCGACTCTGAGCCGGAATCTCGGGGATGAGCTACATCGGCGTTTGTTAGATGCTGAGCGGGTGAGAGAAGAGGATGTAGAAGAGGATACGGATGAGTATGTCGAGACCGTGGTGACTACGCAGCGGACACGCGTGAGTTTCGAATACAGCGAAGAGGTTCTAACCGACACTGACGTCATGCAGAAGATGGGCGGTAAAGCCGCAGGAGGAGGAAGTGTAACACCAAAGGCATCTGCAAAGATAGAGGATGACGTCCGGGAGTATGTGGATGTAGGGACGGCTACCGACACTCCTCCGCCTGAAGAACCCCAGGAGTCGCAATCTATCGCCGGACCATCCTCGAAAACCGTTTCCGGACAGGACCAGCCTCCAGCATACACTCGAGTTCCCGACGCACTCAGTGAAGCCGAAGTCCTTCTTCGCGCGCACCCGCACAATGGTCATACGGGCGAGGATGTGGATGAGGAGTATGAGACGCTGGTGGACTCGCTTGGAGTGCGCTGCGTGATCCTGGAGGCTGAGATGAGAAAGCGATGTGTCGCGCGAAGTAGCGGAGATGTGGTGGCCGGTATGTCCCTCCTCTGGGTAACAGTGTTCAGATCAAGCTAACAAAGGTAGGTCCACCCATATCCACCCCTCCCGGATCATTCTCCAGACGCCGCACCAAATCTCGGCCCGGTATAGTCAACTACATCTTCTATCAGAATGATCACTTTGGCACGACGGTGCTCTGGGCTGGTGCTGTTTTACTGGGTACGTTGTCTTGTCCTACTTCATAGAGCGATCCCGCTGACGATATCAGTCGGCATCACGATAGGTACAAACTTATTTCCCACGTCTTCGCGCGATTCGCAACTCTTCAACGCGATGAATAGCCTGGCTGTCGGGGCTGGGGCCGGGGAGGGCTTCTTGCCGATGTCAGGGAAGAGGATGTGGGAGGTCACGAGGATGGCTGCGGGACGGGTACCAACCTAGGCTGTAAGGTCGGGGAGATGGTGATAACCGGACCGGTAATGAGAGCAGGAAGGAATGAGGCGGCCTTTAGAAGGGCAGTGTAATGACAGGGACGACAAATAATGGACGAGATGGGACGAGGTGTGATGGGAGATCTAATGGGGAAACGTGTGTATATGTGGGGTTGTATCTATGGCTCGGACGCTAGTCGTCTTCGTAAAGTATGCTAGGGACATACCACTCCAGGCACACTCCAAGCAGCAAGCGAGGTCAGCGGAAGATGAAACGCGGGGCTGTTTCATGTTGCAAGGTGGAGGAAGACCATGACGTAAACCCTCTCAAGGACCTCCAGTCACTCAACTTTGCCTTCTTTCCTCCTCTTCAATTGACACCATCGACTCTCACTGGGCGAGTTAGCCGAATATAGAGACTCTCATACTTCAAGCTGCCAATATGCGGAAGTCCATCGCGCAGATCAGCAGTCAATTTAGCTCAGATCCGCCAGAGGAGGCGTACACGTGAGTTGCGTCGTTGCCCCTTGCTTGACTTCAGTCACTAAAGGGCCCTATACCTTACCAGATTCTCGGATGCTCGTTATGCTATCATTTGACTGTAGATGCTGATGGTCTCCAGAGGAGCGATAACAGATCCAAGCTTCGTCATCAAAATCGAAGGTAAGTCGAAGTTGCCAACCCACCTTGCCCGCCTCCAGTTTTCACGAGATGCCACGAGTCCCCTTGTATTCTGACTGGCGATGGCAGCTATCATGGCGCATGGCAGGACATATAGCTGATATGTGGTAGCTGAGACGAGGAAGGAATGGCATCGCAAGGCTCAAAATGTGATCACGCAGGCCAAGGCGGATACTTCGGACATTGTGAGTTCTGCCCTCCGCTTCGTATAGGTCCATGGACCTAGCTGATCGTCTCAGATGGAAAGATACGACGATGCAGTCAAGGTCCGGCATCCTCAAGAACTGTAAGTCCACCGTGCAGCTGAAGCGATCACTAGATGTAGACTCCGGACTCGGAGGAACACAGATAGCTGATCACCTATAGTAACGAAATCCTCACCGCTCTCCGCTCCGATCTGGCTCCTCACAACTCTGCCATCGACAAGCTCATGATTGAGTACATGCAACAGGAGGAGAAACGATATAAGCTATTGGAAACCTGGGAACAAGACGCGGAGGCGACTGCACAGAGGGCGTCGGCGGTGGGTTTGGGACTTGAGGAGAAGGTTCAGCAAGCGGTAGCCGGTAAGCCATCATTCTTTCAAGTTTCCACAGACTCAAACCGACCATCTCCTGGCGGCAGATGATCTCTGGTGACGCACCAGTATGTCGGCTGATGAATGTAGAGGACAAGGCGGCGGTGGCCGATTACAACAAAGACATGGGACGTATCCGCAGGCCGAGGAGAACGGACGATACTGCCGTGACTTCCGATGAGGATGGAGATGTTTGAGCGCTGGGCAGTGAGCAGTGAGCAGTGAGCAGTGAGCAGTGAGCAGTCACAGTGGAGCGTTGTTGTACAAAGAGCGGTTTTATAATGCCGGCGAGTGGGGGGTTTGAGGCTTATATCAAGCGATAGCTGCCAAATCATGTACGTACCGTGGGCACTGCATGTATGAGAATGACATGTATCGTCACCCCAAAGCGTCCAAGTGCCCCATCCCTCGTCTGACTGCCCAAGGATGGGGCAAGTGCAAAAAGAGTTACACCCCACTCGCGGCAGGGTGTCCCTCTCCGAACCTTATGCTGGACCCCGCTGAAGACTGTTTTTCCACAGTCCCTGATGACTACAAGGGTTTCGCAGTTCTGGCAAGTGACAGAGCATGTACGAGTGTATACAATGCATACACCGCGTGACAGTATCTCATTCGAGAACGGTGGTTGAGTACCGTCCTGCAGATGCTGAAAGTAACCGGGGTTACGGCACCATGTCGCTCCAGTGTTCAATGCGACTTAAGAACCTTAAAAAACGGGCGGAGTTTCGTGGAAATAGCAAAATGTGGCACTTTGCCACCCACCCAGTGGAAGTTGGTTTGCTGCTCACCCGGCCATCAATCATACTCACACTCATCATCGCTGGTGCACCCTATGATACATGGTTAATGGCATCCATACTGGACAGTACTGCGTCGAGGGCAAAGCCGACGTTATCGGTACCGAGAAGCGAGACAGATTGTCTGGCGCCGAAACGACTCCGCGATTGCCCTGACTACGCTCGGCCCTGTGTGTGTGTGTTTGCGCTCGAGCGGGATGGTGTGTGAGATATGTGTGTGGTGTGTGTGAAGGAGGTTGCTCGGATACTGGCGTACCTTATCGTGTGCCTAAGCAAATTATCATCAACTGACCTTGACTGGCTCGAGCGCTAAGTAGCAAAAGACTAACAACTTATAGGTGATCAGATCAGCACGCTTCTGCCTCGCGAGAAACACGCACCGCTCCATCCATTCATTCGAGACAGGCACATCGTCTACACGCTCCACTCGCGCTTAGACCATTCCTCGCCCATCTCTCTCATCTCTCATCGCTTTCGCCCGCCTGCCTGTCCGAGCTGAGTCTCAAACAGGGGGATATATGATTCTTGATGGTTCTCCACTCGTTTGATTCCCTCCGTCCACCACCCTCCAAGCGCGCCCCTCATTCTGCTCTCGGCCAACCAACTCCTCATTCCCAATCCAAGACAAAAGTGACTCACTTCCGCCCTATCCCATTCGACACTGACGACGTTTCGCCAGCGACAACAGTGGACAAATTCACTCCTCAACGCAAGCCCATCCCTCGTCGCTACTCGTCCCTTCGCGCACCTCCACCTCCTCTCGATCGAAAGCCATCTTCCAATACCATCAATAGGCAGGAACCTTTCGTGCGAGGTAGTCAGACCGTCTCTATCTCCCTCGGTGGCTCTGGCGCGACTTCCCCACATCGCGCACTTCCTTGGGCGACACAGCCTCGCACATCCCATCACTCGGGCCAGTCATCGGGAGGAGATCTTGACCTTAACAAAACTTCCTCTTCACCCGACGATTCACCTACTCAGCCGTCCTCGCCGTCCAGTACCGTAGCGAATCGCACCGATACTCCTGCCGACTTCTGCGAGTTGACCCCAGGCGACTCCTCATCCAACTGGTCCATAAACGACCTCGATCGTCTACCCTCCTCGGCTCCAGCTCCAGCTCCACCCGTCCCCTCCATTCCTGCTCACTTCCGCCCTTATCGTCCATTCCGCGACATGCCAACTCACGCTGTGTTCTCCTCCGAGCCTGAATCCGGCTACGATTCGGCCGATCCCAATCACCCCCACATCTTCCCAGCCCATCCGATGCCCATCCCTTCTGCTCACTCTCACAGGTATGGCGCACCGGTCACTCCTGACGGCTTCGAGCATGAAGACGAGGATGAGGACCACGTCGGTTCTCTACCTGGCGAGGCCTTCGGATTTGGGAACAACAGGTCCATGCACAATATGGGCGCGAAGATCAAAGCGGATAAGATGCTTGGGCTCGACTCAAACGCCAAGCTCTGCAGTTTGTTCATGATATCCGGCGTTGGACCTGTAAGTTCAGCGGACTCCAGTTGTCGAATTATGCCTCAGCTGACAGTAGCAGACCGACGCCGCCAAGTGGGTACCGGCCGACATTGCGCTCTCATCGCGGATGCAACCTCAGCCCGATTCATTAGGCTTCTACTGGCGGCCAGAGCTACTCGGCACTGCCTTCTCAGGCGTCGCTACCGAGGCGTTAGAGAAGGCCATGACGAAGGGCAAGAAGATGAAGAAGGATGTTTGGCCCTTGGTCATGAAGCCCCCGGTGCCTGGGGAGAGAAAACCTCATGTACCTGATGCGGGACCGGATGGGGCGGAGAAGTTAATTAGTCAGACGATCAAGTATGCGCATCCACGCGATGGTGAGTCAATGCACTTACGCAACCACCGAGTTCACAGCTGACTCTGCAGTTGAGGTCATCAACACCCCGCTCATGCCCAACACTACGTCCCACTACTTCTCCTTCACCATACCCTCGCATTCGTCGACTGCTTCCGCTGCTCGTGCCCGCCTCGACAGCATCCAGGCGATAGACCACACTTCAGTGACCTCACTGGACCAGACAGCGACTCTCAACGTCAAGCAGAGGCAGGACCTCCAAAAGCAATCTACAATCACATTCTACGGTGCCACCCTTACTGTCTGGACCTGTGCCGACCCTGATCGCGCTCGACAACTCGCCGATATCCGCGCGCAGCTCCGGAAGAAGAACGAACTGGATTCAGTTTTACGTGCACCTATCACTGAGCCCCTGGTAGAGCGCACTGGCACGAAGCGCAGTCGACATGCTCCGGCCTGGATGCCGTATAGAAACGCCTCGATGACGGATATCGACAACAGCGATACCGAGACTGTTCGGTCTGGGAGGACCGAGTCGCTCCGCCGATCGCCTTGGCAAGCTTTGACTGCAGATCCACTGAATCTTCGGGACATTTCGAGTGGTACAAAGGGACGGGGTATGAAGGGGACTGTGGAGAGTAGTGACGTGGGTATCGGGCCATTGAAGGCCGGTGAAGGCGATACGTTCTGGATGCCCTACTCTCTGACGCTCGGTAGGTCCACTCGACAGTACCCAGCTTTACTCGGTGGTATGTGCTGATCGTGCTCAGTCTCCCGACACCCCATCTTTGACACCATGACCGACTATATCCGCACCAGCTGGAGTATGTACCAGAAGAGCGCAAAGCGGAACCTCTAGTGTGTTATTTCAAAATCAGAGACGGGATCTCGAGGCTACCAGCTCACACCTCAGCCAAATGTGTAAGGTTCTCAATCACCCCATTCCCCGTCCCGGCGAGATGTACCGCCTCAACATTGGTCGCAACTCCGACGGCGAGGAAATGACTATCGAGACGACGTTCCCTGGAGCAGTGGATTTCGATAAGGGTCTGATCAAGACGGATTTCCAGCTTTGGCCTCTGTTCCAGGCTGTGGATATCGATGGCATTCTCACCGCCATTGAAGTCAGTCCTGTCTTGCATATTGTCGATGTGATCGATTCAGCTGACGATACAGATTGCAATGAGCAAGTCTGGAAAGGTCATCTTCACGAGTCAGTATACGGACATGCTGTGCCTCGCTGTTCACACTATGCGGTACATGGTGGAATTACGAGGCTGGACTGGGATGGCTATTCCAGTCATCCATGCTGTATGTCCGATCGGCTCTAGGAATACATACGTGCGCTGACATTCCAGCGCGACATCGCCTTGGCGCATGATGATCCCGGACCGTACATCTTGGTACGTCAAGTACCGTCTGGATCGCCCAACCCATTTACAATAGCTTACAAGCAGGGTTTGCCTATGGAGTGCCGATATATGCTAGCCACACCTGTCGATGCCTGCGTGATTGATCTAGATAATAAGTGAGCTGCCTGCCATCGTTTCATGCTCCACAAACCCGATGGACACAGCTTACAAGACAGTACTTTGACGCTAAGGGCAGCCCCGGTTGGAATCGTGACTCCCCGTATCCGTCGTGAGAAGGTCAAGCAAAAGATTCTCCAAGCTCTGGGTCAGCAGTATCGTGAGTTTCGCCACTTAGCATTTGTCTGCTCAGAAGCTAACGAGGAAGCTATCGAGAGGAGCGTTCCTACCGAGCTCAAGATTGCCTTCCCCAATAATCGTTTCCGACCCTTCCACCGAATCTTCTACGATGGCGAGGACAGGCCTCATTTCCTAGGCGAGAGGCTCAAGTCGCCTCCTTGGTGGAAAGCGAACGGGGTGATGGGAGTGTTTGACAAGATCATGATTGACAAGGTAAGTCAAAGCTTAGCATCTGGAGGGGACATTGCTTACGCGCCTCAGCATAAGAAACCTTCATTCCTCCAGCGACTCAAAAAAAGTGGTCTGATTCCCGGTCAAGGCCCAGTCACACTCGGCGAGCAGGACATGCAGACCACCATGCGACTGAGAGCAAGTGAGCAGTTCTCATTGCCAGCATGCATTGTCAAGCTGATGTCAAAGTGCACTATATCGAAACAAGGGACGATCTTGAGGTCAAGGTGGCAAAGATCAACGGCAAGCTTATGGAGCTCATGCAGGAGGGTCAGCGGGTGAGTTTTGACGGGAGAGTGGTGTATCGCTCGGAAGAAGCTGACACGTCAGTATAAGCGGCAGTTCCTGAGCTTCGAGCGTCAGACCGATATCTTAGCGATGGAGCAGCTCCGCCTCGAAGCCGCCTACAAGAAGGAGCATGAAGAGGCGGAACGTCTGACCCTACTCGCAAAAGAACAGTCTAAGGAGAATGAGAAGCTCGACATTCAGCTCAAAGCTACCGAAGACGCGAGATCCACTGCCATGAGGCAATTATCGGATATGCATCAATCGTAAGTCATTGCCAGCCGAGTCGAAATTGCACTGACGTATGCAGGATGCAAGATCTCGAACGAGAACGAGAGGCTATCATGGATATCATCGAAAGTCAAATTTCGGAAGCCATCGAGAATCACGCTGCCGAAGTTGCCAAACTCACCGCTGCTTCCAGTGTCACAGATGGCAGTCCGACATCGGTGATGTCCTCGCTCGCTCCTGAATCGCAACATGCAATGACGCCATTATCGAGTCGGGCTCAGCTACCACCTATTTCTCGCGGGTACCGCCCTGGAACGACCGAATCGGCCATGAGCTCCAATTCTAAGTGGACCAGCAAGACAGATGCCATAAGTATCCTCGGTCTGGCACGTCGGGGTTATCCTACGACTAGTGGCAATGGGAACGGTGAGAACCTGGCAAATCGGAGGGAGAGCGTGGATATGGCGCATGCAGGGAGGGATGAAGTGGGACTCAGGATCGCAGCAATACAAGCCAAGGTGAATTTCTTGTCCACCTAGCGCGCATGGTAGAATTTGAGCTGAGAAATAAGCTGGACTTGGCATTGAATGCTATTGGCAGGAACAGATCCGACAGCTTCGCCACTGTCAAGCAGGGAATGAGTGTTGACACATCGGAAGCGGAACCTGCCATCCCAAATGATGACGAAGGTGGACTAGGACTGGTCACCAACGGAGAGCAAGCGCCTCCATCAAGCGAGACTATCCCAGGCCCGCATTCCACGATCGCTACCCCTGCCGTCGATCCTGACACCGTATCATCACACGCCAACCTCAACAATAAAGCCAATCCTGACAGTGCTTCCGTACGGAGTTCCACCCCCCCCAGCACCCATACGGCAGTACCCCTCGCCGCTATCTCCCGTCCCAGCAGCCGCCCTAGCTCTAGACTCCGCATCCGGCGTAAGATCTTGTCTAGCGATGACGCCTCGAGCGATACCTCCGATGCGTCTCTTCCCAAGCTCGGGCACAAGCGGATCCTGCACGCCAAATCGCTTACATCTTCCTCGTCTACGGCATCTGAGGCGGACATGCTGGTCACACCGAGCGGTAGCGCCATCATCGGATCCCGTACGGAGGCGGTTATTAGCAAGGTGCCGAACAAGATTGCAGAGATTGGCTGGAGATCCAGGCCCAGGTCAAGCCAAGGAAGCAATGATAGCGGAGAAAGCATGATGAAGGGGGAAGTGGCGATCGGGAACATGGAGGAGGAGGATGCAGAGGCTAGGAGGAGAATCAGCAGCATTAGTACCACTACCGTCACCTTCGGGCCACTCTAGGCTTTCGAGCTTGACGGCGGTGGCTGCGATAGCGGAGAACTTGCGGAGTAAATGCGGTGAATGTGGGTGGGGGTGCAGGAGTTCTGTCGTTAGGGTTCTTATGTCGGGGTAATTGGACTGAATGGGTTCTGTGAACACCTGTTGGATCTTGCATCTTGTTCGGAAATGCAACTTACAGATCTGAACCTCGGAGTCTGGGGCTGGAGACTCCTCGCCTCAAGAAGAGCTTTACGAGACCGGCACGGGAAGGCGTTAGAAGGCGTCGAGATGACAAAGAGCACAACGAGCATCGTCCAATCAAAAGTCCGAACCGAAACTCTATGCTGAAACGCCCGTTCGCGAAGTGCACTCTCATTGTTGCCATTGTTCTCCCCCTTGTCATCCTCGATCAAGATCAAGATGAAACACCTCCGCTACCTATGCCGTGCGCTTGCTGCACGAGCGGAAGGCGGCGGTCCGGAGACAGCCATCGAAGAAGGTTGGGAAGATAGCCATTGAGCGCGGAGGAGGAACAGCCCAAGCGAAGAGTAACCTCAGGTTATACTCCTGCCATGCTCGGACGATTGCTATGACCCGCAGCGGTATGAGCTCAAAGTGCTGCCGACTGATCGTATGTACATCACCTGTCTACTCACCTACTGTCGAACAGCAATCAAGCAAACCAGGCAAGCCAACATGACAACCCTCCGCCCTGCCCTGCGCCCACCGTCTCCGTGTTTCACCCGCCTCGCCCTTTATCGCCTTGGTCCTTTGGCCACCCAGCAGCTAGCGGCCTTGTGTGCACACAGACAATCCTTCCCGTTGATCGACCATCTCTACAACGACAAGAGAACAACGAATTTCTGGTCGAGCTCGTCATACACCCACCCTCCATCCATCCCTCGATCTCCCACTCCCCACCCCGCTCGCATCCCGCCGATCCGTCCATCCTTCTCCATCGGAAGCAACTTGGCGTTTCAGGCTGGAACACTCGGACCTCGTTGTTGTCGGTCGCGCTTGGCCGATTCTTTGTTGTTCTCAACCTCCGCCCCTTTATTGTTCGCCCTCTTCCCGAAGCTGGATCTTTGGTACCATTACTCCACTGTCTCACACATCCTCCATATACTCCATCTAGAACATCTACCTCTCTTGATCCTCTACATATACGACATCTCACCTCCCACGATTTTATCTCCATCTCTCATCATCCAACCCTGCTTTACGATCGCAAATCCATACCTTAGGCGAGACATCCTTCGGCGAGTCTGGATACCCGTCAACCTCGCCACCCACTTGTCAAAGCCTGCCGCACGATCCTTCCAAGCGGTCAATCCCGGCTGATCTTCACCGTTCCAAGGTATCCTGTGCCGCTTAACCTTCCTGTGCCGCACTTGAAGTCCAGTGTGAGTCGGCTCCCTTGTACCTATATCTCCTGCATCTTCTAACTCCCTCAGTCTTCTTCGACCCCCATCCACACTCCGCCACTATGCAATACAACAACACATTGTCATGGTTCAATTCCCCTTCTCTCCCATCCTCCTCCAGCCTGTCAGACCCATTCTACCTCGGTCCCCACTACCTGTCACATCTACCCACACCTCAGCGCCGCGCACCCGCCCCACCTACCTCCTCACCTCGCCGTCGCCGCCGCCCAAGACACATCCGAATGCACGAGCCTGCATCGAAAGGACTCTTTACTCTTCTAGAAGTCGATGAGTTAGAAGAGGACGAGTACTCGTATGGCGAGTATGCTAGCACATCGGGCGGCGAGGGGTCGAGGATGTTGTCCGCGAGAGCGAGCAGCGAAGCCTTATCGCGCAGCCCGTCTCGGCAGAAGCTGGACCTACCACAGGATGTTGGCGTGTACGAAGGGGATTCTCAGGAACTCGTCGCTGTCGAAGGCGAGCTATCATGGGTGTCAGCGTCCACCACCACATATGATTCTGCCTCCGATTGCTCATCCCCTCCAACTCCGTCCGAGGAGCTCGATGATCCGTTCTTCGTCGATGTCCCTCTTGATATCGATTTGACCGATATCGACGTCTCGTACGCTACCTTCCTAGCTGCATCACCATCCATCCCCTCTCGGCCTCGTCGACCTCCACCACTAGACCTCAGCCGCACCCACCCTTACGCATACTCTGCCGAAATCAACCGCTGGTACACCGATGTCGAGAGTGCCACTCCCAAATCCACATCCACATGCACACCATCACCCTCTCAGCACACCCTCCTGCCAGCGCTGAGTATACTCCCTCCAGCGGAATACCAGGCTCTACGCCAAGCGAAGACTCCGACAACCCCACATGCGCGACGGCCATCCCCTCCACCCCAGCCGCGATTCTCACAGCGCAAGTCAAAGTCCACACCTGCTCCAACTGCCCACCGCACAAATGCCAAGGCAGACCCCTTCGACCTCGTTGGCGCACTTGAGGATCTCCTGGCATCATGCGGCGAGCCAGAAGGATTCAGCAACACTGCGATCTCACATTGGTCCGACTCTGATTCAGACTCTGATGATGAACCTCGACAGACATACAAGTCCTTTCCCCTTCCTCCTCCCCGCACTCCCGCCCTCTCCCCCGCATCAGCATCCTCCACATCGAGCTTCGGAGCTGGCGTACCCATCACTCCACGAACACCTCGCTTTCATTCTTCTCTCCCCCCAATGTCTCTACCCCGAGATCAGAAGAAGCGGACACCGATACAACCGAGAATGACGGGGGACCACTCGTTCCTCTTCAACCTCTCTGCGGGCGCTGCACCTTCTCCTCTGGCGGCTCGGTGTGGCATCTTACCACAGGCTGTGGTCACTAGAGGGGAGCGGCCGGATAGTAGGGGATCAGGCACAGAAGCGAGAGGGAGTGGCCGACTGCCGGCGAGGTCGCAGTTGCCGGTCGAGTGGACTAGGGTGTGACGCGGTTCATGGGATCGCGATCGATGGAGGGGGAATCAAACTTTATCTCTTGCTGGCAATCTTCCGTAGCGTAGCCATATATATATCTCTGTATCATAACCATAAATGTATCAAGCGGGTATGCAAAGACCTTCAGGGCTCCCGTGTTCTCGACCTGCGCCTCACAGCATACCTCCTCCGTATTATGCGCTCGGAGTCATTTACGAGATGCTCTTTAGTCATCCCGGAATGCCGGCAGCCACGCGGCCCGCATTGAATCAAGGTTTCAGATACAATTTTTAGGGCGGTCCCCCTCTTTGTATGGCCGCCTGCATCCCCACCTTCGTCGTCCCGTCTGAGGCTGAGGCGCTGAGGCGTCGAGCTTCGAGGCCGCGATGGGGGAGATGGTCGAGGAATGTCATCCGAGTGATGGTCTACCAGTCTCCAAATCCACTGCAATCTTCGTATCGCATCTAACCTCACCCAACAGAACACTGTCCTTCGGAGATTTTTCCGCATCTGAAACGCCTCCATCTTTAGCACGACAACAGCGGCCCTCGAACTACTAGCATTCCTTGGATCCTGACAAACACGGCTTGTTCGATCATGTCATTGCCCTCGTCTACACCTGTAACCTGGGCCCAGCCTGCGAGCCACCCGGCACAGTACCCTTATCTCCCTCCAAGGTCTGGCTTACCGCCCTCGCCTACGCAGCCAGCTCTGGGAGGGCCCTCACGCCGGCCTAAGAGGGTCATCTACTTTGGGATCAAGCAAGGTAGAATCTCTGGGGTATACACATCAACGACGCTGGCGGAGGTGCAGCTCAAGGTGAGTGTGTGGAACATCTTGCACGAATACTGCGGCGGTGTATCGCAGAGGACGGTAATGTTAGCGTGAAACAAAGGGGTACAGCTATCCTTTGAAAGCATATTCGGGAGCCGCTCGACAAGTAATCATCTCCAATGGCTTCCTCTATCCTACATCTCGCTGTCTAAGGCTGACTTATTCTTGTAGGACTTTCCCAACGCCTGCGTGCGCTGCTTCTCAACCAGATACGCCGCAGGAGCGTATGTCGGTGGCTGGGATTGTAAGGGGAAACTCGTTTTACCTGTGCGTCAACCCACGTTCCAGATCCTTATCTCTGTCGCATTCCTCAAACAGTCACTTATATATCGCAGAAAGGATCCCCTTATCCCCTCTTTGAGTACCTCCTCATCAACTACTCAACACCTCCGTACCTTCTATCCCCTCTCCCTAGACTTCGAGCGGCATATCAGCACGCTAGACCCACCATGGACGAATTTGGCGCCCTTCCCTCAGGGACCGGTATACACCCCTCCCCTGCCTCCTCCTCGGACACCCTCACCCACCGAGACTCTGCAGCGACTCTTCGACCACCCATGCCCAGACAGAGAGATAGCTGGCGAAGTAGCATGGTGAAGAGTCCTTCGCCACTCCGGCACCAGGTGGATGAGTCAGTGGCGGGACCACGGGAGGATAAGGCCGAAGGGGTAGGAAGCATGAAAGGGATACTGGCACCGCCCTGGAGTCCAGAAAAGAAGGCGAGCGGAGGGGTCGCTGGTGACATCGATACCGTGTCCGGGAAGGAAAAGGGGAAGAGGGGTTCGATATTCGGCATGCCAACGTTTGGGCGGAAACAATCAGCGCCTGCTGGCAAGCTCCTCGCTTCTCCCGAAATCACATCTCTCCCAGAATCAGACGACTTCGCTCCGCCGTCTCCCCGGCAACCACTCCGTCCTAGTCGATCATCACCGGAACTACCGCGAGGCTCGTATCAATCCTCGATCCAGCGGCCACAATCGCGACTTAATCCCAATCCCAACCCTAGACCCAATCCCAATCGCCAGTCCGGTCTCTGGTCTTCGCCTACGTCCCCTCTCGCTGAGAGTGGACCCCTGCGCCCATCATCCCAATCCTCGCGGAGCTCATTCCAAGCCATACCTCCACCGAGAACTGCACCAACATTGGTCAACTCCGATGCGCCTACCTTCTCGCGATCGGCCATGCGAAAGTCAGGCATCGTCATGCCAGCCTCGGCTTCTTCCATATCTCGCCGACCACCCACATCCCCTTCTGTTCCCGGTCTGTCGCCCAGCAGCTCCTCTTCATCCATATCTTCCATGTCGTCCACATCATCGAACTCATCTAGCGGCATCTACCCCTCTCGGTTATCTGGCATGCCGTCCACGCCCTTGTCGGACTTTGCGCCTCCGCGAGCGGGATTCATGCGCCGTCCCTCATCTCTATCCCTCTCCATTTCTTCTTCATCCTCATCCGAATCTGTAGCGACAATCACATCTCATTCGACGACCGACTTTGACGCGAACGCATTCGATGATGGCGGGTATGCCGACAGCGTGTTGGGAATAGGGTCAGGCAAGGGCATCAAGGTAGAAGGGCAGCAGGCCAAGAAGGAGAAGGGCAGCGGAATGATGAAGGGGTTTGGAAGGATGTTTGGAATGAAGAAGAAAGCGTAGGGTGCTGAAGTCCGGGGTGGACAAGGAGGATTTTGTTGAGCCTAGATGGTTAGTGTAAGATGAGTGGAAAGTAGACTTTGTATGTTTTAGACGATCTCGTGGACAGTGTTAGAATAGATGTCGTGATCGAATGCCTGCATGTAGATGGAGCTGACTCTTCGGCCTAGATCACCCTAGCTCGCAGCATGACCTGTCCGAAATCATCGAATGATAGTCCTCGAGCCTCATGCTGAGTGGAAAACAGTGACACCATATCTGTGATCTGCCCCATCAGTACTTGCGAGAAGTTAATTTGGCAGTATTGGTGGTGTTCATGTCATTCCCCTGCTGCTGAACTCACCTCATCCTCAGTCCACATTTCGCCCATCTCTCGCACCCACTTCTTCACCTCTTCTCTGCCGAGAACAAACGCGCTCGCATCTCCCTTTCTCCCCTTCTTCGCTGAGGCTTCGTCGGCTGGACCCTTCATCATATCCCACAGCTCCCTCGCAATCTCCCGCTGTCTGCCGCCAAGCTTCAGAGGACCCTTCTGCTCCAACAAGTCCGCCTTCTTCCGCCGCGTTTTTCGAGGTGTGGTAGATGCTGATGGCGCCTCCTTGGCCTTAGAGCTGGAGGACGCCGCCGCTCGGGTCTTCTTGCGAGAAGCACCATACTCCGAATCGCTCGACAGAGAGGATAATTCGGATCCCTCGTCCATCTCGAAAGTATCCTCATCGTCCTCGCTGTCCGAATTGTCTCCGACTCCGGCAGCTACGTTGGCGTCGATATCCATCGCATTCTCATCCCCGTCATCCTCCTCCGCTCCATCCATGATTGCAGCACAGACTGCTCTGAAATCGTTCCGGTCTACACCAAGCTTATCGTCTCCTTCTTCGCCCTTCCCTCTCCCCCTTCTCCTTCCCCCTTCGACTGCTTCAGCCTCGTCCTCTGCCTCCGTCCAGCCTTTGGCTGAAGCCTTGAAGACATGGAGGACATCTTCGTCGGCGGGTATATTGAGCAGGGCCAGCAATTGCGGGATAGACGATAAGGGAACTTTGCCGCTTCGCAGTGGCAGGCGCTTTGTCGAAGCAGAGATATCCTCGAGTTGTGCGGATCTTGTAGGAGGTGAAGATGTAGCTGGTCGAGATGTAGATTCGGCTTCCGGATCGTCTGGTATGAATCCTCCTTCATCATCGTCGGCCACAAACCCTCCTCCCGATCCTTCATCTTCCGCCATGAACCCCCCCGCACCATCTTCACCGCCGCCTGGAGCGTAGCCCCCAGCATCGTCGCCACCTTCCATGAACCCCCCTTCGCCTTCATAGGCTGCGGTCGAGGCGTGAGATGGCCCGGCATCATCATCTCGATTCAGCTTTCTGCGCTTGCGTCCGCTTCTCCGTAACTTTGGGAGGCCTCGATCGAAAGCCCGGTCGATTCGCGCACGCACACGAGGAGGGAGGGCTAGGAAATCTGGATCTTCTTCCATGGGTGCTAGTGAATGTTGCGTATGATCAATGCAGCCATCACTACAGAGTGAGTGACTGGACCAGGTAATGGCCGGGGTTGCAACGTGTACCCATGACGTCACAACGCCTGTTTCACCTTCCGCGCAGCTAAAAGAGGTTGGTTCACGCCATGTAACCGTCTCCATCCTAGAAAGGATCGATGGTCTTACTAGGCAATGACGGAGCATCCGATACACCCACCTCGTCCTCAGAGAATGAGTCGATCGCATCAGCCACTTCACTCCCTCGTTGGGCCAGCGGACAAGATCGAAACACAGCCGAGATGGATTCCGATACGGAGTCAGACGATCCTGCTCCCCGCCCTTCCAAGTGGGATGTCGATACGCCACCACCCATCCCCCATCGCGTGCTGAAAGTGAGGCGTCTTCTGTTTGACGCCTTTCACTCTGCCTTGACGATTCTACATGAGACGAGGCCTCATCCGGTCACGATCACCGAGTCGGGCAAACAGGGGAGGCCGAAGGCGAAAGGTGACGAGATAACTGTTAAGCTGGACGTGAAGGAGCCATGGATGCGTTTGAGCAGGACGGTCGGAGCTCTGAAGGGCAGTGTGGGAGGGCTGCGAGATGGTGATAATGTCTCCAGACTAAGCATGAGTGCGTGATCATTCAGATCCTTGCTGACTACAGTTATCTTGCATTTCATCATCAGCCAGAGAGTGGTCTCGCTCGCAAACGACAAGCAGTACATACGGACCCTAGCTCGGAACGAAGCCAAAGCCATTCCATCGCTCCTTAAATCCTGGTCGAAAATACCCGTCCTCGCGGCAGATCCGCCCAACGGGGCGGACATGGATCATTCCAAAGATGACGAGCTCTTTGCGACCTTGGACGTCGCTCCGATCATCACTCTGCGCCTGGCTCATAAGGCGTTATTCGGAATACAGCGGTATGGACTCGATCTTTCATCTCTCGGGTTGGCGCCAAGTGTCCTGGATAACGTCAGCATACCAGCTCTGTGCGCTGCATTTGGGATGGCAAGAGATGAGATCAAAAGCCTTGATCTCTCGCTCAATGGCTGGAAGCGTGCGTTCTAAAATCCCCTTGATCCTGATAAAGCTGATGCTGCGCAGGACTTCCGGCTTGGCTGTCGTTTCCTTTCCCCAATCTTGTGTCCCTTGATCTCACCAACAACGCACCCATGGCGCATCTGCCTTTATCGCTCATTCAAACACCGATTTCGAAAGTACACGCCCGCGGAACCCAGCTCGCTGAGACCTCTGCACCTGTCATCCGATCGCTGGCCAGCGATTCGGCATCTCAGATAGCAGCATCGTTGCCAAAGCATTCATACATTCTGAATCCGTCAGCACGCCCACACGCTAGAACAAGTGGCCCCATCACTCTCGCACATACCCTTCTGCGGATGTACACCATCGTTCTGCGCCCGCACTATCCACCATCTACAATGACCGATCTCCCACCTCATATCCTTCACATGCTGAGTGAGACATACCGTTGCGAGCTCTGCCTGGTGTATCAGTATCCCGACCAGGCGACATGGGTGGAAGGGGAAGTCGAGAGAGCGTGGATGCTGGTTGAAGCCGAAAGGAGACTGGTGAGAGTCAAGGGAAGAGTGTGCAGGTCATGTGAAGGTAGGTATCTCCGACCGATTGAGATGGCTCAGTAGGGCCTGTCATGTGGCATGACATCAAGATTTCGGATTCAACTGTGTGAGACACTCATTACATCATGGACACCTACAACTTATCGCATGTTCTTTCATTAGCCATATCAGCCATTCATGTCTCCCTCGACATCCTAATACCCACGGCCAGCGTCCGAGGCAGAGATACTTAAAAAATGTGCCATTCACCATCACCTTCATTCGTCTGTTCTAGGGAGCGACATGGCGCTCTTCCCACTCTCCATCACTTTTCTGAGTCCATTGCGTTCGGATGTTGGGCGACGCTTTTAGCTCGAGCTGCTCGAAGCCGGTGGTGCGAACGGCGAGGAGGGCAAAGTGAGAGTAGGCGTTGTCAATCTTCTTCTGCACCTCCTCATCATCCTATCAAATCAGTACGACTACGACCACAGATCGCCACCAAATAACCAGTACAACTCACAGACTCAGCAGGGAGGGTCTCTGACCAAGTTTCTGGATCTGGGCACTCGGAGAGTGGTTTGCCTGGCGGTGGACGGGCGAAGCTGGCCCTGAGATGTCCGCTCATTGCCTCCTTCCATAACCTCTTCCTCTCCTTCTCCCAGAACGCCTTGTCCGCCTCACCCCCCTTAGCCTGTAGACCCTTGAGGGCACCATCCATCTTGGTCGAGAAGTCGGAGGCTGACTCGTCGTTGGGAATAGTATAGCCCTGCCCGGTGATTCTAAATTGGATGGCTGGCTCGACCATCCACCACGCCATCTCTACAGTGGGGTGAGCGGCGAGATGAGCTGGCTTGCCCATGCGTGTGTCGGTTGTAGTTACAAGGATACTGGAAGCGGGAGTGACTGGTGATCAGCGCATAACGTAGACCAGGAAGTCAGTACTCACGGATTCGGTGGATCACATGCCTGACTTTGGGTAGACCATCCTTATCCAAAGTAGCAAGAGCGTAGGCTAGAAAAGTAAGCTTGATTAATAAAGTACATTGCCCAGAGCTCACTGGTCCGATCCTGGTCCTTTTCATGCCCATCGATCTGCTTCTTGAAGACAGGGACCCATGGAGGGGTCGATGAGATTCTGACGGCGGACGCCATTGTGCGCTTGAGAGGACTGAGACGTTGCGTTTTGAGAGGAGTAAGAGCCGGCTTATTGCAGTGGTGATGGTGATGAGAGGAGGATTAGAGTGAAAGAGAAGGCAGACGAGGATGTTGTTGGTCTGAAACTTGATCATGATCTGATATCTCTGCGATCGAAGGTTTGACGTCATCCGATCTTATCGTTACGTGACAGAGTGGTGAAGCGAGGATCCCCTGGTTCGGCCGGGGGGCGTCTAAGAAGTACAAGTGTACTCACATGGATACATCGACTAAGCGCGGTGATATGGCACACAAGATTATGAAGACGTACAACAATACAGGAGATTACACCCACACTGAAATCGTTCCCGAAATTCCCCTCATCATTATAGATTATTCCTCCTCGTCATCACCAAGCTCAAACGCCTCGCCTGCCACTATCCTCCCGTACTTCACTTGTGGCCGCTCGACTGGCACGTCTTGTTGTATAGTCCTCCGTGATCCTGTTGCTGTAGTTGGCGACAATAGGGGCTGACCCTCCCCTCTCCCTCCGGATAGCCCTCGTGAGTGACCCAGAATCGGGACCGATATGGGCGGCTTATCCGACGTGGCGTCAGGCATTGGGAAGACCAGACTGATTGCTCGAGCCAATGCGATCCAGCCGCTAAACCAAGATAGGGAGAGAGTGAGGAGCGTAAGGTTGCAAATTGACAGCCAGTCATCGGTCGGGCTCGAGTCACTCGATCTGTCTTCTCCCTGACTAGACCCCACAACTTCTTGCGAGGTACAGGGTCGAGCACTTGCGGAAGGGCTCAATGTGTAGAGCGTCGCCACAACTGAGTGGGTCAGACAATCCAAGCCATACGCAAGGGAATAGACGTACGTGGCCAAGTCATGAAGAGCGTAAGGATGATCCCCAGTTCAAGCGCTCTACTCGCTCTACTCGATACAGATGCTGAGTCCGAGTTTTGGCGGTGGTAAACGACCAGACTGAGACTGATCAGCGTCGCTCGCAATATGTAATTCAGTGAGTGACGCACAAGGTTGCAGTGAAAGCAATGCTCGACAGAGCTAGAGCAAGAACCACCATGGCCATTATGCCTGCCTGGGTCAGCCCTACTTGCTTCCGATCATGGCTCTATGATGGAGGACTCACCAGGAAATCCCTCTGTTGAGACTGCACCTATGCAAAACACAACCGCGAGGCTGGTGAACAAGAGCGGGACGTACATGCCCACGCGACCTCGAGCGAAGCGATCTGGCTTGGGGGCGGGCACAGCAGCTTCCGTTGCTGACTCCGTCCCCCGAGATGTGCCGTGTGTGTTGCGTGGGGTGGGCAAGGCGGCCCCATACACAGTCTCGTATTCCCTCTCCACCGGAAGATCAGCAGCTGAAATTTTGGGCGAGCTCCCCAGCGCCAGATCCCACATGACGAACACGCTCCCTTCCTCACCTCCTACACCGTCACTGTTGACGCCATCCAGTCCTGCCAGACTTGGCGAGTGATTCTCAAGGTATCCTGGACTCAAGGCTGTGGAAAGGACCACAACGAGGTATGCGAACGAAGCGAGAGATAGGGTGTGCAGGAGGAGTAGGTCGAATGTCAGGATTGAGCATTTCGGTATTGAGGTGTCTGAATGTTTAAGGCAGATCGTCTTGGATATTGTCGAGGCTGAGAAAGCCATAGTAGCCGCTGGACTGTATCAGCGTGCTTGCCTATCGGTCAAGTATCGCGGCCCCACGCACAGGTCCATAGTATCCAGAGCATCGTGACGAACGCGAACTCGACCCGGTCGACATATACCCTCCATGGCTTGGGAAGTGAAGCACCAGCAGAGCGCCTACGCGGTCAGATATTTGAAGTCCACATCTCGACGCGAGGGACGATCAGACTGACAAGATCATCAGACCGCCCAGACCCGCCGACCCAAAGATGAGTCCCGGTTCGCGTATATCCGTAGCCACATTTGGGACGTATGAGTTATCTTGACCGTGAGTCAGCTTACCGCGGTGCAGATGGCTGTCGACACTCACTCTCGGGATCCTTCGAGAAGGTTGCCACCACCGCGACAGCCGACGTGAATGCCAGCAGCCCAGCGAGCGCCCATCGTGTGGCAGCCAGGGTCGGCATCGCGGCTTCAGCCTGATCGGTGTGAGCAGTCTACCACAGAGGAGTTATCGGATCATGTGCTGTGAGTGTACGTTTACAGTTCCAGAAGAGATTAGAGGCCATAGATCTTTGGAGCAATAGCCCATAGTAGTGGTTGCTGCGCATTTCGGAACCGGAGCCGATACGGAGCCGGTCGCCACTTGGCTCATACGATCTTCAATCTTCATGCAACATCGCTGGGGGGCTGCAGGGAATTTCAAGCGGGGTGTCTCCAGTCAACTAGCTGCCTCCACGGTCTCCATAGTGCATAAGCGTGCATGTGTCTAGGGCACGCCCTTACTATTAGTATGAGCTACTAGTATGATATAGGGGTGATGTGGTCACGTGTTATTTTAAGCGCTCGAAACAATTTGAGTGCATGACTTTTACCGAGGGTGGTCGAGCAGCTATACACTGCTCATACAGTCGGGAATGGCGACTCGACGCTTTCTCTCAGCTGCGAGCGGTGCTCAGAAAGTACCTCTACCCATAAACAATCTGACAAACATCCCTTCGGCATCATTTGGGCTCGCTCGGGGACCTAAGCCGGGTCATTCCTCAAAGAGATCCACCAAAGATTTCGCTCAACGCCAGACAGTGAGTCACACCCCCGTGCAGAGACTCACGGCAGCCTCGGAAATCATCAGACCTGTCTACTCGCCTCAGGATCCTCTTTTCCCGCCCATCATCATCCCGCACCCCCGCTCCAGTCGACGAAGCGACTCTGCTCGCCATCATCCGGCCGGTCTTTGAAACGGAGCGATCTCGCCTCGACCCGTTCCTCCATGACATCGCCGTTGCCCTTTCCCCCGAGCGGCAGAAATCACTCACTCCCGATCCCAAAATCAGAGTTCTTGTAACTGAGATCCTTGCCTATTGCTGGATTCGGTCAAATGAGCTCAAGCCCGAAGGCGTCCGAACGTCCTCCCAGCTGTCGGACATCGCTCGCCGCTATGCACGCCGCCTCGTTCGCCTCGTCGCGGACGGATCAGATCCGAATCCGATCCTGTCCGAGCTCGAGACGAATTTGAGAGTGTACAAGCCGATCAATTTCATGCTGCCTCCTACGATGTTCGCTGCGTGGGCGGTCCTTCGGCATGAAGCGTCAGAACCCACTTCATTGATACAATTCATACCTACCAAGAAGGAGAATGTCTTCAAGGCATTACATGACCTGCTGGGGAACCAGGATCAGGAGTTCGAACAGTATACCAACGCTGTGGAGGAGTTGATCAAGGCTAGCTCGGGGAATGGCGAAGTGCTGCCAGACACCCCAGAACAGCTGAATCATATGCTAAGTGCTATGCGGGTCGGACAGCAGACGGCGGCAGCGGTAGCACTATGGGGAAAGTACAAGGCGAAGATAAAATCCGAACGGCGCTCGACACAACAAGTGACCGATGAGGAGCAGGCCGATTCACCGGTATCGGTCCCCAAGAACACCGATGCAAGAGTCCGCTCTCTCGCGAGCTTTCTTCAGTTCTTCTCGCGGTCGGCAGTGATGAGACGACTACCGGCGGAGGAGAGGGAGCTATCTGTGTATAAAGATGAGGTGCTGTCCTATCTTCCCCGGCCATATCCTCCGGCAATACATCACGCCCTGCTCCTCCATCGCGCCAGGATTGATGATGATGTGCGAGATCCATCCGAGGTGGAATCGTTGGACACTCAGGCGATGGAGTTCAGAGATAGGGCGCAAGTGTCGGCGGATCTGGAAGCGGTGTGGCGGAACGCTGGTGAAGAAGGGGCGCGGGATCTGAAAGCCTACATGCTGTACATGGAGGGAGTGGCGAAAGTTGGAGATGCTCATAAGTTGGGGACGGTATGGGAGGAGCTGGTCAGGGACGCAGCTTGCAAAGAGGCATTCATTCGTGACGAGAAAACGAGTGAGTTACGGCGCAGATTTGATTTAGCGGTCACTATTAACAAGCCAGGCAAATCCTTTCCGCCTACTCGAGCTCTGAATCACATGATCTCATGTGCTTTCTTGAGTTCCAGCAAGCAGGGCGTCGAAATGGCAATGGAGCTCTTCAGACAAGCTATCCTCCCCTCCTCTGCTATCCCCTGCGATATCGTAACTATCAACATTGTCCTTCGACACTACGCCCGTCGGGGTGTAGTCAGTGACATGATCGCCCTCTTCCCGATCGCCGAGCAACACAACCTCCGACCCGACGTTAAGACCTACACTACCCTCCTGCAAGGCCTCCTCCGTGCCCGCGAAGTCCAAATGGCGGCCAAAACGCTCGAGACCATGTACAAGCAGGGTGTCCCGCCAAATGAGCAGACAATCTCGCTGCTCATCTCTGATCTGGCAAGATACGGGGATCGGAAGGGATTGAAGGCGGCCGAGGACCTCATGAAGGAGATGAGGCGGATGCAAATGAGGGTCGGAGAAATACCCTGGACCTCGTTGATCAGCGGGTACTTCCGAGGAGGTTGGGACTTGGACGCGTGGGACGCTGTCTATCGGATGGGGGAGAATGGGGTCAAGCTCAATCGGGTTGCGTACAACATGATCATCCGAGAATTGGGGGAGAGGGTCTTCCCATCTTCGACTCTTCACTCCGCCTTCTCTAGGAACCCATCGTCCTGGTCATCGAATAATTCCGAAGCGAAGAGTCTTCTTTTGGAGATGTTCGAGCGGATGGTGAAGGAGATTTCGCCCAATAGCGATACATATATCATCGCCTTGACACCACTGGTCAGGGCACAGAGGTGGGCGGAGGCGGATCAGGTTGTGAGGGTCATGAAGGAGCAGGGGTTCGTGGCGGAGAAGTCGGCGTTGAGGGTGATCTTGAGTCGGATCAAGCAAAGAAAGCAGCTATGGGATTGATCAGTAATTCAGATAAAGTCAAATCCATTGGTTAAAGAGATGTGGCAGTCATGTCATGAGCGAGCGCCTGCCTTGTAGCCTAAAATCGTATGCACAGCACCCACAGCTCCTATCCCAGATCCACACCAGACAGCCTCATCTTATCCCAAAGAACACCTTGCCAAGCCCAACATTTGTATACCTGTCAAACGCTATATAAGTCAGCTAATGCTTTTTCAAGCCTTTTGATCATCAAGCTGGTGCGAGCTCACCCCAATATGCCCATTTCCGTCCCCACCATTTCCCAAAGAATGGGATGATTACGATCGACAGCACCATTTCTAATTGCCGGAGCGACTCCTCCCACTCCGCTTGGATCATGGCTGATTCTTCATCCCTTTCATCCTCCGAGTCGGTAGACGATACTGATGAGGAGCTGTCGGATTCGGAGTAGGAAGGTATGGAGGGTTGCGAGCGGGGGAAGGGGATTCTTGACATGGTCAGGTTCTGGCTGGGTATCAGCTGTAATTTCGACCTGGCCATGGGATTTATGCCAACGGCTTACTGTCTTAGTCTGGAGTCTGATATCACTGCCCACTCTTCTCTTGCGTTGTAGAGGTGTTCGAAGATATGGCTGGTCGATGATAGATGTGAAGGCAACATCAAGAAGGCGAAGCAACAAGCCGGTGGAGGCCGTCAGTTTCCGGCCACACACCGTTCGCCTCTCTACCCGCTCTTCCCTTTGTATACATCCTGCATACCGACTCCAATCCGTCTCTTGTCATCTGAGCGCGTCCGCCATTCCGCTCGCTATCAAAGTGATCGACATGCACAGATCTTAGCATAGAAGAAAACTTTGCTCATCGGCCGCAAGATGCCACCCCGCCATACCGCCTCGTTTCCCGGCCCTTCCGCTGGTGCCGGCTCATCTACGACGTCCGCTCGCGGTGGTACATCCTCCAGGACACGCCGAGCATCTCAGATCAAAGAATCAGATGCGAGGCGGTCCGAGGCTGTCAAAGCTGAGGGTCTGGAAGTGGAGGACTTTGGCCCGCCGGCATGGAGGACCGTCCTAAATAGCAGAGCGGATTTGGGTGAGTCTGAAGTTTTTGAACAGTTGTATTTGTAGCTTGTGACTATTTCTCACTCAGTACTGACAACATCTAGGCTACCCGGACTTCTACCCTTCCCGACCAGGGTTTAATCAGCCTGAAGACGTCTTGACTGAAGAAAACGTCAAGAATGGTTTCGTCGCCAAGCCGTTCGTCACTGTGGGGGTGAGGGGACTCTGCTAGGGACGCTGACCTCATGCTGATTGACTAGGCGGAGAGCTTTTCAATGCATGGGCCGATCCATCAGTATCTGCTCAATGGGGGAATTGACATGATTATGCGGATGGGTCAGAGTATCCTGGAGAAGCGGGACGAGGGCATGCCTCAACTTGCGTCAGTCCACTTCCTATCTCTCAGCTTGAACATGCTGATATGATAGAGACCGGGCATTCAGGATTCCACCAAGGGTAACATACAACGACATCCAGCGAGTCCAGTTCTTTGCAGACCTCGCCAATCCCGCTGTACCGCTCCATCGCATGGCGCGCGAAGGCAAGGCTCCGCGCGATTTCAAAGGCCTCGAATTGCTCGATACGATGTTCGCGCGCGTGGCGCCTACCCGACCTGGCGCGGCAGCTGCAGTACCGACCGCAGCGCAATCTGAGCCTATCCCCGTCGAAAGGGCACTGTGGTTCATTCGGGTTCTGGGTTCGCACGAAATTGTCGCTCATCGCCAAAGGACCCAAGCTGCTCCTGCGACAGCGGCTTCGTCACCCATGCCGCAAACGCCCAATTCGCCTGCTCCAATTAACGCACTTGCGGCGCCTGTCGTGACGACGAGTAACGACTGGTACACCTTGGAATTTACAGGACTGTACACATCCTGGCTTCGGACGCAGATGGGCCACTTGGTGTTACCTGCTAAAGGGTCGGTACAGCCGCAGAAGGCTGCAACGGGGGTATTGGGTGATGATAAGAGCCGAGCGAAGTGGTTGGCTAAGTGGACGTATAGGCGAGTTTGGAGCTCTGGGCTGCAGTCTTGCCATGACTAACGAAGCAGTGCTTCGCTCCTACGAGAGCTCCATACCCGACGCCTGATCTCAACTAGGGCACTGATGGCGTGGCTCGCGGATTTCCTCCGCACCGCCAATCTCGCCCAAGTCGGCTTCGTTGCGCAGATGATCGGCGACTACCTGCCGGATATGCTGAATCATCTCTTCTCAGCTCGGATCTGCGTCAGAGGGGCATGCGAGAAGATACAGGAGGTAACGTCATATCACAGGATCTGGCTGAGAATAGATCAAAGCATCTCCCGCGGGTGGATCATTGACTAAGGTGAATGCCTTACTCGAGACCATATTGAAGACCCTTATCAAGGGCAATCCCGACGTCCTTGTCAGCCCGATAACGTGGCGGTTCCATTCAGAGCTGCTTTCTGGGATGACCAACCCGTCAATCGCCACTGAGATGGCCCGGCGCAATACCGCACTGCTGTTCGTTCCTGCAGCATGCAGTACATCCAGTCCGCGCAGGAATCAGATAGAAGAAATTTCCGTGAGTGTCACTTTTCCTGCCTGGCTGACAGTGTAGAAGCTCGACTCCATATCAGCCGAAAGCAACATGGTCGAACTTTGCAAATCCTTCTTTGACGGCCATTCGTCTCCTACTTCACCTACGCTCGACCTTGCCAAATTCCAGGACAAGGTGTTCATCCTCCTCAATTGGGCGATGGGACTGCGGTACCTCGGCGTACATAGGCCTTATGGCTGTCATACCATGCTCCGACTATGGACCGAGCAGCGGGCCGAATACCTCGGACGGCCTTTCGACATCTTTACCCAATTATACAACTGGCTCGATATCTCCCCCGCAGCCAAGAAGGAGCGTAACATTCAAGCGATCGGAATCACCTTTGGCGAGTTTACGCGACAGGGCATGTTTTCTTATTCGCAATACCTCCACACGCTTATTGCTCGGGGTTACACCGCGCGGTCAAGGCCGAACGGGCCGAGAAGCCATCATATGGATCTACTGAGGTCGATGCCGATATTCGTCGTTGCGAGGGATCTGCTACACCAGCGGAGAATTGCATTGTCAGGTGATGAGGCTGACACGAGGGCGAAAGATGATGCCGACGAAGAGATGGCAATGGAGGCTTTCAAGGAGGAGTGTAAGGAGTATGTGCCGGAACTGTATGGGTACAGTAAGTCTAGACCGTGGACAAACGCTGACAGGGCAGAGAAGTACGGGCGCAGCTCGTCTTTCCGGGATGAGGTCGATCATCCCATGCCATCAACTGAAGACATCACCCGTTTCATCTTTTTGCAAGCGAGATTTGAGCTAGCTGCCGAGTCACAAAAACGGCTAAAGCGGTACGTATCGTTTTTCATCCACGCTGAATATCTCAGACAAGGCAAGACTCCCTCTATGAGCCCATCGACGTTCGCGCGCGTGATTCACATTCTGCACATGTGTAAAGGCTATTCGAGCATTGCCGACTTTGTCGTCCGCGCCATCCGGATCAACGATAACCATGAGATACTGCGCATCAGCATTGATATCCTACGCCGACATGCCGATGTGTACACCGCTATGGATCGGTGGCCTGTCATCGTTGATGCGTTGATGGAACGTTTCCATCGGCTTGATCGGGAAGATATATATCATCCTAGATTACCCAGGTTGGTTCTTGAGCTGGAAGCGCAGGGCCGTGTGAAAGAGGAGGATGCGGATGAGATTAGGAGTTATATCGAGTACCACGAGAAGGTGAGTCATGGTTGGTATCACATGGCTGATGGTTAGGCTTGGTACGCTAGCATGGGCCCACAAAGCGATGCGACGCCCAGCAAGCCGGAATTACGAGCGGCATTCATGGCTCGGGACAAGGATATGGCGGAACAACTTGGCCAGGCGCTATATGATCGGCACGGCCCCTATGTCCGCTGGGCGCCAGTATGGTGGTCTACCATTGTTGACTGCCTGAAACCTCTCAGTGTAGCTTCAAGCGGCACGTCAGGCATCCTCGACGTGATTGCTGCGCATGTCGACCAAGTCACGGGGTTCGTCGGATTTACCATCGACACCGTCGTTGGAGAATGGCTTGGAAGCTCTTTGGGGCAGTACGACCTCTTTTCGGCCACTTCACCTATACGGCAATTATTCCTCATGCTCGTCACTCGCCGTCGAGTTTCTACACTCACCATCCTCGATAAATACATCTATCCCATTTGGAAACAGTTCTCAGCTACGTTACTATCTTCCCGCCCCCACCTCTCGGCCGCCCAGCTCCAAGCATTGGACACGACCGTCATCCTTGTCCAACAACTCCTGTTGACCAAACCCCCTAATCCCGCTATATCGCCCATAGGCCCCCAAGAGGCCCTTATAGCGTATACGAGCCGTGCTCAGGTCTTCGCCAATGCGAATATGCCGAACCTCATTCGGCATCTCCCCTCTCTCGTCGTCCTCGGCTCCATCTCCGTGCCCCAACGAACGAAAGATCAGATTTCGCTCTTCTTCGTCGATCTGGCGACCATTCCCGAGTTCAAAACGGCCGCTTTCCGCCATTTGGGCTTGCTGAAAGACGCGTTCCTCTCTAGCGAGTGGGGTAAAGCCGACCCGGCGGTTGAGTCCGGCATGATTGATACGCTGAAGGATATTATGTCGGAAGGACCGCCCAGCAAGACTTCAGCGATTTCGATGCCGTCTCTGCAGACTGGCGGACGGCTCAGTTCGTGGAAGTGGACGAGCGTCGTCCTGGAGATGAGAGTCGAGTTTAAGCGGCTCGCTATGCGGATCGAGGAGCCCGGAGCGAGGGATACCCTCAAGAAGATGATTGGGGAGAGTATGAACCGGGATCACTCGGCAGACGATGTCGAATTGCTCTGCGAGGCGTATAAGGGCATAGACCCAGTGGTGATCAATGAGATCATTGCTTCTGGGCTCGATAGGCTTGGCGGCCTTCTAAGCAGATTGATGGATGAGGGTGAAGGAGAGGATCAAGGGGAGACGGGACGGGCGATTGGGAAGGTGCTTCGGATCGTGTTTACCACCGGCACAGATCTGGTCATTTCGGATATTGGAGTGTTGGCTGCGAGGGTGAGATTACTGGAGGTCGTAGGGACAGCACTGCACGCTGTCAGTGAGCAGTGGGGGACAGCGGGCGAGACGGTGGCGACCTCAACGGGTATCCTCCTTAAGGCGACTTTGGTGGTTCTGCGCTATGCGCTGGGTCTGAATATCTCGGACACGCTGGCGATAACGGTTCCCCGGCCAGATTTCGTTAGGCTTGTTGTTGGGATTCTGCGTATCTTGCCTGTGAGTACTTGTTGAGGTGTGGGCTGAAGTACAGAATCTACAAGGATCGGATGTTGGGAAAGTACAAGATACATTGGTGCATGTCATTGATTGTAAGTGCCCCAAATGGACGAAGTTGATCTGTTAGCCGCACCACCTACTGCTCGTCCAGCTATACACCTCGCTCTCCTATCCGAGACCCCCACTTTGCAAAGCGCACTTCAATCCTCTGCGTCCCTAGTCGATATCCTACCGCCCTCGTCCCCCTCTCGGCGACATATATCCCTCACCACAACCACCGGCGAAGACACCACTTCAACCTACACATTCGATGATCGCCCCTGGGAGCTATTCGAATACATGGCTCCGATCCCTCCGCGACAGAAACACGCCGACCAATTCCTCGCTTTGCGCCCTTATCAAGATACAGCTTCCATCCCTGTCTCATTGTTCGACCCGCTCATCCGCCGAGATGCCTTACCTGCCGATCCACGGGCAGTTGAGAACGATGTGCCGCGTCCATGGGAGGATCTCGCATCAGAGCGAAATCTAGGGAATGGGCTGGCGGGAGAGCCCATGGCGGCTAAACAGCTCACAACGCTGCTTTATGCCGGGCCACCCCCTGCAGCGAATGGAAAGGGGTCGTCGGGATCTCTCGGTATTGGATCTGATCGCGGAACAAGCCCCAATCCCAACTCGCCCGCACTAGGTCGGAGGATGTCAACGAGGATAGCTACTTCCACCTCCAAATCCAGACAGGCTGGTACGGACCGAGATCCCATCAGTATCGACGATGGCGATTCGGACGGCGGGAAAGGCGATTCGGACGATGACTCGGATGATTTGGAGATTGTTCAGCCGCCCCCTAAGCGGGCTAGAACTGGTAGTAAATCCACGGCGTCGGCTACGGCTGGAGCGGCGGGAGCTGGAGGGAGAGGAACGACAGGTGGTAAAATGCCGGCGGTAGCTGCTGCCCGTAAGACTGTAGGAGGCAAGTTTGTGGGTGGGAAACATGTAGGTGGGAAGAGTGTCAGCAAGAAGACGACGGGGAAGACTGTTAAACGGAAGTAGGGGATAGGGGTTTGTGTCCTGGCATGGTTAATGTCGATTATCATATACATAGGCTGTGTTGACGTGTGTCTCCCAGTGTAGCTTCGCATGAGAAAGCGACTGCCCCGATGTCGTGCGACTCCTCGTATAATCGCAGTGATTCTACTATACAATGCAAAGCAGACTCCAATCTACGTGCTAGCAAAAAAATCCATCTATGGTCTCTTCCCTTTCTGCCAAAAGCCCTGACGCCCTCACAACCCTTTGATACTCATACAAGCTGACTCTACTTCCGACACTTCATGCTCCCCCTAATCTTCTCTCTTGCGCTTCACCCCCATCGTTGACAACACTCCTTGCAGTTGATCCGCTCCGCCCTGGCCGCTCCCTAGCACTATTGCCTTGAGCAGTCTGTTCTCATTCTCCAAGCTGGACTTGTCTGCCACAAGCTGTGCGACCTGGACTTCGAGTTTCTCTGCGATATTGTCAGCGAACAATCCGGTAGTGTTCTGAAATACACGTACTAGCACGAGTCTCTAAGGCATTCTCCCGCTCCTTCTTCTTCTGCCTGAACCGCGCGCTCGCCTCTGTATTTCTCCTGCGCTTGTCCTCTTCAATCTCCGCTGGAGGCGCGCCGATCTGCTTCAGCCTCTTCGCGCCACTGATGCGTTCCGTTGCCTCTGCATGTGTCTCCTCGCCATTCCGAGGGATGATGGATGCGGTGTCGACTGTGGCTGAAGCGTCTTCGGCAGAGTATGGACGGGGGAGGGTGATGGGTAGGCGGTACCCTGTGGATGACGATGATGCTTGTTCATTCGCAAAGGCAGCTAGGAAAGCTTCGAGTGTGGGTCCGGAGCCGTTGTTGGCGTTCAGTGCGGGTTTCGGTGGGGCTGGGGAGGGAGACGCGTAGGCGGCGAGAGTGGGAGCAGGGGTAGGAGCAGGAGCCGAGATTCGCTTCTCTTTGGCATCGTGAGCAGCGGGAGAGACACCGCCAAAGTTCTCAAAGAGCTGGTCGGTGTGCATGAAATCCCAGAACGCCTCCTCATGCTCATTGTTGATGACTGTGGATGGAGGGGATTGGATCGAGTTGAGGTTCGAGAGGTGGGCAGGGAGGTCGAACATGATGTAGTGGAGGAAAGGGGTGGATGAGGCAAGAGGGGGAAGTAGGGATGCGTAAAGCGCGGTGGAGCGGGTCCGACCAACGAAGGCGAGTACAGGCCCGGCCGTAAGGCTGCGGATGGGAGAATGCGGCTAGGCAATCAAAGGAGGTCGATGACGGACTCCCGAGATGTGGGTGACGGGCACTCTATGTGTTTGAGAGTTGGTATACGATTAAATCGACGAGCAGCAACGCCTTGGGTGCCGATCTCGAGTAGTATCCCGCTGACACGTTCTCCGATCTACGCGGATCAGGTGGATTGTCTAGTGTTGCACTAGAGCTGCTTGCGTCGATGTTGAGCTGGTGCTCGCCGTATTATCGTCGGGCGATGTTGATGTCAGTGATGTATAGACAAAATTAAATGGTGAGTAAGAGGGGAATACGAATACGAATACAAGGGGCAAGCAAGGCAAGGCAAGAAAAGAAGCACCGAGGGACACTCTCCAGTGCAAATCGCCACTTTCGGTAACTCCCGCTCTACGGCCGTCCTCGGTCCGGCTGATTGTTGGTAAGCAAGCGGCACATTTGATCCCGCCGCCACACTCGCCTGGGCAAACGGGGATCGCCGCTTTGATCTTGATGGCAGGCAGCCTTTGTCGGCGATAAGCCAAAGTCCGACGGTGAGAAAATAGTTCCGTCTTCATCTTTGTGTGCATTGAGCGTATAGATACATTGTTGATTTTGATTAGCCGTCAAGACTACCACCTATCCATCCGATATCATGCCCGTAAGTCATCAGACACAAGCACAAGCGAGCAGATCAAGGGCGTGATCGACAACCGAGCTGGGAATTCGAGGCGGACGGAGCATGAAAGGGGAGGGACAAGTTGAGATTCGGAGCTGCGAGGATGTTGGCGAGGAACAAGGATGCTGGCCGACATCGACTAGCGAGCCAGGGGAGCGCTTGCCGACCAATCCGACAATCGCAACGATAGCCCTTGATCTGCTCTGCATAATGCTCAAATTCCGAATACAAGCACAAGCTGACTGACATGCAGGCCGCCGCTCCCTCCACCTTCAAGCGATTCGTCGAGGTCGGCCGTGTCGTTCTCGTCAACGACGGACCTTCCGCCGGCAAGCTCGCCGTCATTGCCGAGATCATTGACCACAACCGGGTATGTTTGATCGGAGATGTGTCAGATTCGTCAGCTTACACTCGTAGGCTCTGATTGACGGCCCCAACACCGACGTTCCCCGTCAACAAATTGCCTACCGCCACCTCATCCTTACCCCCTACACCATCTCCAAACTCCCCCGAGGCGCCGGCACCGGTGCCATCAAGCGGGCAGTGGAGAAGGCTGGCGTGCTCGAGAAGTGGGAGGCTAGCGGATGGGCCAAGAAGCTCGCAGCGAGGCAGTCAAGGAAGGTGGGTCATGATTACTGGAAGGAGAATGATTATTATATTATGGAGTATGTGCTGACTCTCTAGAACGCTTCCGACTTTGACCGATTCAAGATTATGCTTGCCAAGAAGTCGCGTCGGGATTTGGTGAGGAAGGCGTTCGTGAAGGAGAAGAAGTCAACTGCTTAGAGTGGGAGATGGAACGGGAGTTGGGGACTAGAGGGGAGAAGGAGGTGGCGCAGGATGCCTTACGAGGATCCGGTGTTGCGCTCTTTGTGCGGAGAGATCGCGTGATGAGGCATGCACTCTCGACTTGGCTCATTCAAGGGGAGATGGAATCTGGAGAAGCAGATGATGCGTGCAAAGGTGGTATGGTGACGTGCCTTTGGACCAATCTCGATGGTGTCCTTGATGCAGGCAGTCAGAAAGAAGCTTGAAGGTGTGCAGCAGCGGTACCATCGCAGTGGCCGGCGTTGTGCTTGGTCCAAGCCCGAGCGTTCAGGATAATCGGGCTACAAACCTTATTCCAAGTGCATACAACACGCACTCATCCACAGAACTATCAATAGATTGATCGACGCCTCTATAGTCCGCTCGCTCGACCCTTCTCTAATTGACCATCACGGACTCACATTATACCCTTCCCTCAGATCTCAAAGCCGCAATCTTTGGCTCGCGGTATCTTCTACTCGGCAGGCACCACTCCCTTCCTTTGCACGCCAATCCCACCTCCTGCTGATCGCTGGTTGCTAAGGAATTCAACGTTACCCGCACACCTCGAGGCCTCGAGGCAGGAACACCATCACACAATCACTTCCGGTACTCCTTTTCTGTCCCTTGCCCTTGCCCTGCTACGGGTCCCCATCAGCATCCGCCCCTCCACCACACATCCGCATCGGGACACGGTGCACTAGGCGCAAGGCGCAGATCTAGCACGGTCCTCTTACCCTCACTTATCGTCAACTTTTTATCGCTTGGCTAGTCACCTCATCGCCCTAGTCCTCAGCTGCCCGCCACGCCCTTTCGTGTTGTCTCAACACTGCCTCCCATTCCCTCAATCCACTTCGAAACGATACCTACCCGAGACATTACAGCCGACAGCTCGTCCCCATTCCCTCCAGCCATAGTCAGAGCTTGAACCAAGAGCTTCCACTTGGTCCTGTCATCCTTCGGGTCACCTTCAAAGACCCTCTCTATTGTCTATTTCGCATCATCACGAACTTGGCCGAAGCTCTTCTCCCCCACCTCTTCTCGTCATGGTGCGTACAATTTCTCGCTACCTGCCCCTGCGCCGAGGACATCTTATCAGACATGTCAAACCTGGACATTCCTGCTCCACTTCATTTCAACTTGGTCAGCTGCTGATGCCTGCAGGCACCTCAAGCACGTATGCTGTTCAAGGTGACAGTATTAGGCGACGGCGGTGTAGGCAAGACCGCATTGACGGTACAAGTGAGTCGCACGCCCCTCGGCTGCTCCCCAGAATTTTGAATTTGAGATCAGGGCTGATTATGCCAGTTCACCATGTCTTCTTTCGTAGAAGTACGTTGTTGCTGATCGCTTTTTTCATGCCAGCCAGTCATAGGCAGCTGCTGACCACCCAGGCGTACGATCCAACAATAGAGGACTGTTACCGGAAACAATGGGTGGTGGACGATCAGCCTTGTCTGCTGGAGGTGCTAGATACGGCCGGGCAGGAGGAGTATACCTCGCTGAGAGATCAATGGATTCGGTATGTCCTGTACTTCCAACATTTCTCCAGGCAGACACACTAACAGCATAGTGATGGCGAGGGTTTTCTAATAGTCTACTCAATAGCGAACCGGCAGACGTTCGAGCGTGTAGAACGTATCGTCGAGCGTGTACACCGAGTCAAGGATGTTGATCCACCCTCGACACCCTATTCGGCAAACTCACCGTACTCTTCCTCATCCCCACATTCCCCTTCCTCACCAACCTCCTCGTACCCCTATCGCCCCCACCCGTCATCCTCCTCCGCCTCCCCACGTATACCCATCACGCTCGTCGGTAACAAGCGGGATCAAGTGGCACTGCGCGAAGTGTCAACGGAAGAAGGCAGGGATCTGGCTCAGAGAATGGGATGCGATTTCTTCGAAGCGTCCGCTAAGACTAACACGAATGTCGAGGCAAGCTTTAAGAGCGTTGTGAGGCAGATCAAGGCGCAGCGGAGGGGTGGAGCCGATGGGTCTGGCGGAGGAGGCGGAGGTGGAGGTGGTGGATATGGAGGTGGTGGGAGTGGGGGAGGCAGGAGAAAAAAGAAGTGTGTCATCTTATGAGATCACATACAGAGTCGATGATGGGCGAGCTCGGGGAAAGTGTTGGCCGATAACTAAGGCTTAGTCGCTGGGTGATGAGCGAGGGGCGAGAGGGGAATGTTGTACATGGTCGGGGTAGATGTAGTCTCGGGCGCTTTTGGGAACTAGCATAGACCACGAGAACGAAACGAAGTAGCTTATTAATCCAGCTTGTTACTTCTGCTGGCATCCAGTCATTTGGGCCGAATCGTTCAGTAATAAAGGTATACATCGCGTTACCCAACACGCCAAACACTGTTATTAAAGCAAAGTTCCGAAAGTACGACAACCACGAGTCCTTCTTCCCTCGTCCTGCCCCAATACGTACAACCTCTCACTCCAGAATTAATGACACCTCGATAGACACGCTCAGAAACTTCGTTCCATGACCTCCGCCGCCCTAGTCCTTGGGACGGTGGTCACCGTTTGAGCCTTTGGCGCGACTGATACTCCTCAGCTTGTCGAAGATACCGCCCTTGTTGGAGTCGCGTCCGCGCTCGCCGTCAGCCGTGAGGTGCTGCTCCCTGTCCTTGCTGTGGTAGTTGCCGGCACCACTGCGGGAATTAACACGGTAGCCTCCTTCCACGAATCTTGGCACCTGGACTTACCCTCGTCCTCCGGAGGAATAGTTCGAAGTAGCCTTCTCCTGGAGCCGCTTGAATGTGTCTTGCTCTTCCAAGTTGAGCCGCGCGAACTCTTCAGGCGAGAGAGTCCTGGAGGTCATGTTGCCAGCGCCGCCTTTACCGGACGAGTGACTGTGAGATCAGCGAGATGCAGAGGCGGCTCGAGGCAGGACACTCACACTTGGTTGGCATGGTCGGCGTGGTAGCGAGCGGCAAGGCCGGCTTCGTAGCGATGAGCGGCGGCCTCCTGATCATTGTCAGCACAGCCTGGGACGCCAATCCCTTGAACATGGAGCCCTTGGGGTTTCCCTTGGGATTTTGCGTCCATGCCCCTTCTTTCAAATAGTCGACACAAAGAGGCAAAACGCACCTTCTCGAGATCGACCGACTCTTTCTCCTCCCTAACATTGCCCCATCCACCTCTACCGCCCGAATGGTGGGTGGCCGGCACAGCAGCAGCACCTTCCTTGCCGGGGGTCCCAGTGCGCGCAGGCGACGCATCGCCATTGCCTCGCACGGCACTCCTGCTCCTGCTCTTGTCCCTTGAGAAGTTCCCAGCGCCACCTCGGCCAGTCGAGAACGGCGCATCGGCCTGCCTGCCCCTCTGCTCAGCGATAAGTCGTTCTTGGATCGAAGTCTCCTGGTCTTCGGCAATCCGGTTTGCGGGGTCGCGGGAGGGCGAGCGGATGTTTCCTGCGCCACCTCGACCAGATCGGACTGCCTATTCCCTCGTCAGTGGTGTTACTGTTTGGTCGTGCAAGTGGCAAAGACTTACTCGGTCACCAGACAAGTCTCGCTGAGTGGAAGTCTCCCGTCCACGCTCGCTACCAGGGATAACCTCGGGGTCAACACCTCGACTAGGGGATCGGATCTGGTTACCAGCCCCACCGCGGCCTGTAGAGATCTGAGAAAGTCAGAACTTCGGTCCTTTTGCGGGGCAACGGTGTTACAAATGCAAAGCAAAGCTTACGACTTCGGATTGTCGGCCTCGCTGGGATTCAAGATCCGTCTGCATTGCTCCTGAGTGTGTAAGGATTAGGTCTGGCGAGCGGAAGGGTGCTTGTAAAGACAAGCAAAGGATGAAGAGAAGATGAAAGAGCAAGTCAATTGCAACAACAAAACAAGAAATGTGACACTCCACCCAGCGAAAGTCCCCACTTTTGCCCAAGGAGCTTTCGCCGTTCCCCTCCTCTCCTCTTTCTCAGCAGCATGCACCAATGACGCCGTTCCCCTCCGGATCCAGCTCTGCACCATTGCTGGCCAGCGCCAAGGACGCCGAAAGCGAAAGCCACCATCTGTCAATCGAAGCCAGCAGCGATATCTGCTCCCGCCACCCACTCAATTCTCATTGGACACCATCAGGTGTCTGATAAGAGCTGATAAGAACAATAGCTGGGCAACTCGGCGAGCTCGGAGGATAGATAAGGATAGGAATCATCGGCCCTTTCGTCATATCGCCAATACGAACGTGCAGGCGCCTGACTTGTTGCTTTGGTGTCTCTCCGATAGCCAGATATTTACACCCAGTGCCTTGCTCTCCAGGTACACCGCCCCTTCTGTCCCCACCGCTCTCTTCACGATCTGAATCGACACACCACAGCAGCTCAGTCCCCAGCAGGCCACGAGACTCAAACAGCAAGCAACGGCACGACTCACCGGCTAGACTAGTCCGTCGCTCGCCCATCCCGCGGCCCAAGGCGCGATTGGGAGACAAGGCTCTACCGACCTTGTCAACTATACTCTGCGTGATCGACGTTCGGCGCTCGAGAGGCGCTGTAGGGGGTGCTGTGCTGGCCATGTTGATACAGAGTGGCTATACACAGTGGGCGGAGAAGTGAGGTGATGCGGAAGAGGAGGATGAGGAGGATGTTCGGGTGGCGCGGCCTTAATTTGGGTGAGATGGCTTGGCGAGTTCCAGCTGAGATCGAGAGAGCAAGGCCTTCTATGCACTGCAATGCATCACATCTCTGTCCGCCGATTCCATCTTCTACACGAGTCACAGCCGCATATCGAGGTCCGATTGATCGATGATCTCGTACGTGAGCATGTGCACGATGTAGCCCATGTGCAAGGTGCCTGCGTGCGTAGCCCTTCCCCGACCGGCGGACATTGATCCTGCATCGGCTGAGGCCTTACTGCAATCATGCCTCTCACACCACTCACGACTGCGCTCAATTATACGAGGTCGCTGCGCAGGCCAAAATGTCCATGTCAACCTCAAACCCATGGCCGGCTGGGGTAGTTCTGCAAAGAATAACGGATCCCTCTGGTGCGTCTAGTGTCCACCTTTTCATGGCAGCCGTCCGCTTCCACCGATCAAGCACCCAGCTGATATCTCTGTAGATGATGAGTTGGCAGCTATCATACAAGCCATGTCGAAGGGATTTGCGACCGGTACGTCCATTCCTTGACCGGATCCTAAGTCAGGACCTGGAGGCATGATGCACTTAAACTTCTGCTCGTTTGCCGCTAACCGCACTCTAATGATAATGCCCAGGTTGCTGACAGCTCAGAGTCACTCGAGACGCACTTCCCAATCCCCTCCAAGGCCGACCCCTCAGAATACCGCCGCATACAATACATGGCGTACCTAGGTCCAGGGCTGATCAAGGGAAATGTCTGGATTGCGAGAATGGATGATGAGGTGGTGGGTGTTGCTATCTGGGCTACTCCGGGGTGTACTCTGAGCGATACGTGAGTATGCTCTTGATCATGCTGTAGTCTCTGCCGAAGCCCAGTACTGACATGTCAGACCCGAGCAGAAGCGGTACAAAGCAGCAATGACGGAACAGCTGTCCCTAGAACATCGAGAATGGCAGACACAGGTCGTAAGTCCTCAGCCGGCTTTGCGGCCACCCACCGCGCAGTCAATAAAATGAGCTGACGGAGCAGCAAAGTAGAGTCATCGAGGAGCGAGATGCCCTATTCCCCGGTCTGGGGCGTAGCAGATTTCACCTTCACATGCTCGTCACAGTCCCCGAGGCGCGGGGGAAGGGCATAGGCGGCGCGTTGATTGGTGAAATGGCGAAGCAAGCTAGTGCGCAGGGGCAAGGGATGAGTCTGTGCACGCATTCTGAGCCTAACGTGAGTGACATACTCTAAGGGTCGAGCTTCCGAACTGTCTAAAGGACGGTGCTAATCTCTCAGCGAAAGTTCTACGAGCGGCAGGGATTCAGGACCTTCTGGGAACGCCAGCTTACATATCCTAATGGGACGAAGGAGCCATACATCGTCATGACTCAGGATGTGGAGTCGGATGGCATGTGACTCGTGCTGTGTGTGTACTTGCGGCACACTCGGCTCGAGGCAACTGAATCGAAATCATTGTTGACTACAGTAGTGACTTTTGACGAAAATGGAGTGTGTTTGTGCTTGAGCTGGATACTTACCAACTACCAATCTTCCGTTTGGCGCAGACTTACCCATACAGGTTCTTGCCTAGAGCTCGACTCCAACAATACATCCGTTGTCTTGACACCTGCGCGTGCTCCTTTGTCCATCGACTCGACGCCATGGCGTGTTCGGACTGGGGCCCACTCTGATATAAAGACCATACTCACAGTACTCTGATTGACTAAACCTCTACTTTCGCATATCCATGCTCGCAGCTGACGCCACAATGTCAACGTCCGCCCAGCTAACAGGCTTGAAGCTTGAAAGAGTCCTCGCTCCTTCTCGTGGGTGTTTTACCAATCTGGCCCGACTCATGAGCACCAGCTGATCTTCATTCAGCAGACGACCTCGAGGAGATTCTGCAAGTGATGATCAAGGGCTTCAAGACTGGTATGCATGATTTGACTTCCACTCGTCGTATATGCTGATCAGCCAGAATCATTCGCCACGAAGTTCCCTCCGCCACACTCTACATTGGCCGTGATGACGCGCGAAGACTTCGACCGTGCTCAGTACATGTGCTGGCTTGGCCCTGCCCTCATCGAAGGACAAGTATGGATTGTAAGGACGACACCCGGTGGCGCCATTGTCGGAGTGGGTATCTGGTCATTGCCAGGTCATGCCGGTCTGAGGGAGACGTAAGTGATGTGCTATTTGCTGCTGTGGTGTGTCAAATTACACATCGTGCTCACCCCAACTTTAGACCTGAACAAAGGAAGTTCGGCGAGGCATTCAGCAAGCTTGTCTCGCCTGAGGAGATTGCCTTTGATGCCCTAGTCGTCAGTCACAGGATCCGAGCTTCCTCCTTGGAGGCATGACCAGCTGACGCTCACAGAAGCGCGACATTGTGTCTGAACGCAATGTGCGATTCCCGAACCTCTGGCGCGACACCTACCATCTCCATAACCTCGTGACCATTCCTGAAGGACGGGGCAAGGGGGTGGGCGGCGCCTTGATTGGAGAGATGATCAGGCAAGCGCGAGAGAAGGGCGCGGGGATGAGTTTGTGTACCCCTACCGAGGCCAACGTAAGTCGCTTCTCTCTCCTTGCACCCGAGCGAGCTAGCTGACCATAATCCAAGAGGCGATTCTACGAGGGCCAAGGCTTCAAGACGGTCTGGGAGGCGGAGACTACTTATGCTGACGGGGAGAAGAGCGCTTACATTGTCATGACACATGAGTAGAAGGTTAGGAATCCGCTAACTGTATGTAAGTATGCGCGATACCTCATTGTCATGTGCGAGTTAAAAAGGATGGGCACCGAAAGGAGGTCTGAGCATTGCGCCTGTGTGGTGCTGGCGATGAACTACCATTTAAATTGCTGGACTGAATGATCATATAGACACAAGAGGCCGAAGTCAGGCTTGTTGGCGTCAGAGGAGTGTGTACTGTCAAAGTACTTGTCAGTGTCAGTTGCTATTAACACTGAACATCTACAGCGAATGATCTATAGATTTCATACGAGCTAACATGTATTAAAGTATACTAAGCGACAAACACTGGAGAAGACATGATCGCTCCCCCCATCACCTGACTGCACCACGAAAGACCTTACAATCCGAGCCGCCACATCCCTACCTCATCCTCATCCGTCCACAATCATTGCGCCTTCTGACTCTGTGGCATGACATCTGAGCCTGAGGGTGTTGATGGTGCCTCCCCGATGACAGTGTCGTGGTTGGTAGGCTTGGAGTCGTATCGGTGAAGACGCGCTTCTGGTTCCATGCCCATGTAGTCAGCCGCTGGTAGGGTCAGCAAGCTCTGTGATGATTAACAGAAGTGTGAACTCACCGAACTCCCCAATGTATGTCTCATCAATGCCCAGCACTTCGCCTTCCTCCGAGCTGCGAAGTCTGAGCCCTGGAATGTAGTGCATGGCCCAGCAGATGGCAGTGGTGACGACGAAGCAGTAGGCGAAGGCGGTGACGATGTCAGCCTGTTTTGGTCAGTATGAGTCGTCTCTGCGACATCAGTGAGAGAACGCACCAAGTTGTGACCGAGCTGGATCCAGTTCCGGTCAAACCAACCACCATCAATCTCCGAAGTACCGTCGTAAGCAGCAATGCCCCGCTCGGCGAAGAGAGCAGTCATGATGCCACCGACGGCACCTCCGATACCGTGGCTGGCAAAGACATCAAGGGACTCATCGGCGTTGATGAGGTACTTGATGCGAGTACCAAAGTTGCAGGCGACACCGCCGACGAAACCGATGGCGACAGCAGAGTAAGCACCGACGAAACCGGAAGCAGGGGTGATGGCAACCAGACCGGCGATGGCACCGGAGCAGAAACCGATAGCGGAGAACTTGCGCTCAAGACGCCAGTCGAGCAACATCCAGGTGATACCGCCAACGGAAGCAGCAAGGTTGGTGACGATGAGGGCTTGGACGGCACGGAGGTTGGCAGAAAGGGCAGATCCACCGTTGAAGCCGAACCAGCCGAACCAGAGGAAGGCGGTACCGATGATGCAGAAGGCGGTGTTGTGGGGCTTGTAGGCGAGGCGCTCAGTACCGTATCCACGTCGCTTGCCAAGGTAGACAGCAATGGCGAGAGCGGCAGTTCCGGAGTTGAGATGGACGGGGGTTCCTCCGGCAAAGTCGATACTGCCGAGCTGGGCGGCCCAACCGTTGACGTTCCATGTCCAGCATGCGATGGGGCAGTAGACAATGGTGAGCCAGACGAAGAGGAAGACCATGATAGGGCCAATTCGTGCGCGCTCGGCGAAACCACCAACGGCAATAACACCGGTAATGATCTGATAAAGTCAGCGGGAGTGGATACGGGTGTGTGAATCGGGACTTACGGCGAACATGCATTGGTAGATAGCAAAGAGGAGGGCGGGGATCCGGCTGGAACCCATGGATGGCTCAGCGTAAACACCCTTCAGGCAGAAGTACCACAAGTTGCCAATGAAGCTGATACGCGTCAGCACAGTAGAGCGAAATGCCGGCAACGACTTACGGGCTGGCACCATCTGAGAAGGCAAGGGAGTAACCCCAGAAGAACCACTGGAACGAGCCCACAGCGATACCCGCCAGTGAAAGGAAGAGCATGGACAGTGCGTTCTTTCGGCGCAGCAGACCAGAGTAGAACAGCCCAAGACCGGGAATCATAAGCCATACGAGGGCCATAGCAGTGATTACTGTCTCGTCAGCAATGACCCGAAGTCGCGTCGTAAAGTGAACTCACCCCATGCCATATCACCCAGGTTGTAGATGACCTGCGTGCTGACACCCTCGCCATCTGTAAGGTTGTAGACGAGGTCGCTCGACTCAACGGTGTAGTTGAGGTTGTAGGACGACATGTTGGGGGATAGGGGGAAGCTCTCAGCTTGTTACAGTGGCCGATGGAGAGTAGAGGCGATGGAGAGATGGACCGAGATCCCGAAGGAGCGTGCTGAATGTAATATAGGGAGGGGTGTCCAAAGGGACCTTGAAAAAGCCAAAGGGAGGGATGAGTCGTGGGGGAAACGAGACTCCTTTGGAGCACTTATATTCAGTGTGAGTGAGTGGAATGAGGGAGACGACCACAGTCAGTTCCAAGATGTCTTGGACGCATTCATACACTTGATTGGTCGATGGGACGTGTCAAGCATGTGTACACCATCGTTATCTCCCTCCGTGTAAGAGTCTCGGCGCTTTTGTTGTTGCGCAAAGTCATTTAAACTCACAAACTTCTAAACGCGTATTCATCCGGACCGACGCAGCGGTGCGCCACTTACGCTTCGAAGGGGGGAGCCGAGAGAGAGACGGAGGTACGAAGACGGAGGACGGATAGGCGGAAAGTGGAAGGGACATCCTTATCTTTGCCAAGGGTCCCCTTATCTTTTGCATCCTTTCGGTCCATCGTCCCTGAGATTCCTGCTTACGGCATTGGTTTCATCCTGCGCATCGGTATCTCCTGCCGATAGCCAGCACGCCAAGCTGTTGCAGCCGTTACAGCAGTAGCACTGTGGTAATTGACATGGTCCGCTCTCTCACTCCAAGGGCTTTGCATGTATAGCGCCGATCGAATCGGTCCGACATTACTGTATGGTCCCCGCTGCTGACGACAGATAGTCGTGAGAATGAAATTGATTTAACGATCCGAGATAGCATCAGATGACATACCCCTCCAACACCTCTTCATGTTCGACAACTATTGCCCCCAATCGGACCCGCCAGCAGGCTCCTCTACCGCCCTTGCCGCAAGCCCACCCTCATCCGGTCGAGCCATGTGCCGCATGATGAGCTTTCATCTTCCTCACTCCTCGACTTGCCACCGCCTTCCCAATCTGACTGTCGGTAAAGGTCCAAGTAGGATCGGTTTCAAGTATGAATCGATGCTGCAGCAACTCTTTGGCTGTTGGTCGGAATTGCGGTTCTTTCGCAAGACATCGTTCGTTCAAGAAATCGAGAGCGACATCCGACATCTGGGATTGGATTTCGGTTGGGAGTGGGGGTCGAGCACGCTTGTTGAAGAGCTACAAGACGTCAGCGACTGGCTTCACTGGCACGCGCGAATGACGCACCTCGAACATCGCAGCAACCTGCTCCATGGTGCCCCAGGGCCGCTGACCGGTCCACATTTCCATGACGACACATCCCAGACTCCAGATGTCCACTTTGCCAGAGTACGTGCGCTCGCTGGCAGAGTGGATCACTTCAGGCGCCATCCAGAAGACTGATCCCTTCATATTGGTGGCTTGTCCGAAGGAATCATACGCATCAGCTGAGATGGTTAGCGATAGTCCGCCGCATGCAAAGGTCTAGCTTACAAGCTTGCTTCGAGATACCGAAATCCGAGATCTTGCAGATCCCCTTCGCGTCGACCAGGATATTATCACCCTTCAAATCGCGATGCAGGATCTGCTTTGCGTGGAGGTAGGCTAGGCCTTCAAGTATCTGCTTCGTGAAGAATTTGACGAGCTGCTCTTCGAAAGGAGATTGGCCCGGAGCGCGGTAGATCGAAGCGATAGTCCCTCCGGGTACATACTCGAGGAAACTGTACAGTCAGCTTCATGTCTAAACATACCGAAACTCGACAACTCACATGGAGAGGTATTCCAGACTTGTTTCGGTTCCAAGATACTGCACAATGTTGGGGTGGTATAGATCCTTCAGTAGCGCAATCTCTCCCCTCAGCGCCTCAATCATCCCCAATTGACGATCATCGTGCCTGTCCCTATCCGTGGCGGGGAGCTCCACCTGCTTGACTGCCATCATATCACCCGTCGTCACGTTAAGTGCGATGTACACACGCCCGTACGATCCCTTCCCGATCAACTCTCCCTTGACCCAATTGAGGATCGGTGGCTTCGCATCATTCTCGTCCTGCTCAGCGATGGGGCTCTCCGGTATTGGTGTGGGCAATTGCATCTGTCCGCCGGCCAATCGGGATGGCGTAACTTCGACGACCTGATGGCCCCACATAGAAGAGCTTTTCCTCCGCTCAAGCTTGATGGCGTCGGCCGACTCGGTGGTGGAGCTTTGATTTGCAGGCTCCGCCTTCTTGTCCTTGTTGTCTCGAGCGATGGCCCGTCGGGCAAAGTCGGCAACGACCCTGATCGACTTTCGGTTCTCGCCTTTATTGAATCGACCCATGAATGCCGAATTCATGAGCGAAGCAGCAGCGCCGGATGGCGGCTTCGCATCCGCCTTCTCCAGCTTCTCATGCTGCTTTTCCACCTTCTCCGTCTTGGGTGACCGCACATCAGGCTGACGCGATGGATGAGATGGTGGTGGGGGATATGGATTCGTAGACGAAGAGGGAGTCGCATCGGGCGTAGTGGGCGTGGACATCCCATCCACGATGGGTTTATCCAGGTCGATTTTGGGAAACAGAGCATCGAGATTGGCGTACAGCTGTTCGGGCTCGGGACGGAAGTACCACTGATCTTTGGGCTTTGCAAACGACTTGTTACGCTGTACCCTGTCTTCTGCGTCAGACTCGGTGTTACTATCCGAGGCCGAAGTGAGAGATGGGTCCGGCTGGGTCCGACCAAGAGTGCTGATGGTGAGATTAGGTCGGGAGGGCGAACGATCGCGGACAGGGAACGCTGGCGAGTCGGTACGTTTAGTCGTTGGTCCAGTGATCCACAGCGTAGCTTCCTCGTCATCATCCTCCAGTGCCGACTCCCGCACGGGCTGTCGGCCGGCCGGCATGAGGGTCCCCCCTCTACCGTCCCGCACCATCGCTCTCCACTGGCTGTGCAGATCACTCCCAGCTCTAGCGGTTTCTGACGAATCCTCGTCTTTCCCCGGTCTCACCGTAGCTTCGCTCAGACCAGAAGCGGAGTCATTTGTATCTGTCCGCTCCTTCTGCGAGGCCCGAGGTACGCCAAGCCAAGTAGCGTCAGCAGACGTCGCAGCAAGGCCCTCTCTTGCGTCCCCAGCACTACTCTCGCTAGCCCGCCGAGCACCGTCCTCCATCGGCGTCTTGCCCCTTGGAGCGTGATCAATAGAGTTCCGCCGGCTGCCAGACGGTTGGGCCGTTTGCGAACCCGGAGGGAAGTATCCTTCGGATGCACGGGCAGTCAGAGGCGGTGAAGCATTGTGTAGCGTATACGGGCGTTGAGGGAGTGTACCGGTCGAAGGAGAATCGGGACGCGGCAGGGGTGGGGACCGATCGTAGTGGACGGTATTTGGGCGAGAGGATTGTGCATCGTAGGTGAAATTGTTGGGCGAGCCGGTATTCTGAGCATATGGCAGCCATGATTGTTCAGGCGAGTCTTGCCGCCGAGGCTGAGGGGAAGGAAAGGGGACTGAACCAGGTTGCGTAGGCCGCAGCGGAGGTGCAGAATGGACCGGATCGGGATACCGCCCATCCTGCGTTCGCTCGATAGATGGTCTCCGATAATTCTGGAATCCGGGCACTGGTTGACTAATCCGGGTCGGTACCGCCTGATACGGCGGGCGAGAGACAGGTGCAGAGCCATTGTTGTACGGCCGGAGATTATCAGACGACCGAGCATTCTGGATCGTACCGCTGTATTCTGGATTGCCATAAGGGTGTCGCGTGGGTTGTCTGCGCTGGATCGAGGTCCCAGGCGGTAGTCTCTCGCCCGGACGTAGACTTGTGAGGTAGTTTGGATCTTCATCTTCATATCGACCCGAAGATTGGCGAGATGGTTGTCGGAGGTAGACATTCGGCACGTCAGGGCCAAATTGCGCCTGGGGTGAAGTGTACACCTGCTGCTGGCTTGGCAGGTAAGGAGGCGTGTCTGAAGGCCGCCGCTCCATTGAAAACCTCGACCCCTCGCCCATGGATGGTAAGGTCCGGGTATCCAACGGTGGCTCATTCCGCTGACTCCATTCCTGTCGAGCCGCTCGACGATCATTGACGAATATTGTACTGCGGTTTTGAGAGTCCCGTCTGGATGCCGCTTCTTGCCGCTGTCGTTCATCCTCATTTCTCCTTTCTTCCGCATCTACTTCCCGCTGCAAGTCAGCCCGGCAGCCATGGGAACACTTACAGCTCGCTGCTCGTCCAATTGTATCTGCTCCTTCTGTTTCCGCAATTGCTCAGTCTGCATGGCCTGCATGGCGTGCCAAACATCCCTCTCTTGCTGCTGTTCGTTCCGCGCAAATCGCTCGTCCGCCATTTCTTGCGCCTGCCTAGCTTCGGCCTGCTGACGAGCGATCTCATCCTCGCGCTGCATCTGTGCAATCAACGCTCGAGTCTCCGGATCCATCCCATCGTCCACGAAGAGCCCTAATCCGGCATCTCCATTCCCGTTCCGCCGACTGGGTCCGGCAGAGGACGGGCCAGGCGTCATACTTCTCGGTGGAGGGTGATAGCTCTGAGGGGATGGGTGCTCGGTGTTGACGAATGATCGAGGGGAAGAGTTGCGGGATTCCCGCGTGTAATTATTCGGATTATCGATTCTGTCGAGGGATCTAGAACTGCTGGATGCGCTCGGTGCTCGACGCTCGACGTGTCGCACATTGTGTTTCGTTCGATGCAATCCCTGGCTCCCACCTGCAGAAGTCGACCACTCCATTGCATGGTCGCCCCACTCATGCGCGGAGCTCCCACTGGCGCTGTGGGCACTTCCGTCTTTGGAGCTCCGATTGTAAGGCTGAGTATCGATTGGAGGTAATTGTCGCGCGTTGTCCGATTTGGTTGGGGGCACAATGGACGCCGTCGAGCCGGGTATAGCCGTTTGGAGAACCAAGAATTTCAGTGTCGCCTTGGCGTCTCCTTGTTCCTGACACAGAGCTAACAATCCCTCCTTCGATATCGGTTCCGGTTCTGGTTCCTCCCCGATGTCTGTCCGATACAGCGTCAAAGTCGCGTAGTCATCGTCCCGGAATCGCAGCTACAGCATCAGCTATCATTAAGCTAGAACGTACCTTTGAAAACACCCTCTCAAGAATCGCCTCGGCTGTGTTCATTCCCGTGATATCCACCACTGAGAACTGGTCATTGTCCATCGTGACCTGCAGAAGCACTTTGTGGCTCTGCACCGACCCCGACCGTGCTCGGGTAGTGATAGACTCCGACGACCCAAGTGTCGAGAAGCTCGTCGCGCTCTCGCTGCCCTGGCCGGGGCTCATCATATCATCTGGACTATTGCTCTTTAGCATTGTATGCAGATGATGGAGATGCGGCCGCGATCCGCTCGCCTCAGGCTGGGAGTAGATCGAGCTGTGATTGGGTTGAGTAGATACTGGTGAAGAAGAGTGCATCTGCGATGTCTGCTGGTGCGTGGGAGGAGAGGGCAGTGCGGGAAGGTGACGAGTAGGGGAATGAGGGGGATGACTAGGCGATGTGTTGGTCAAGCTCGTATGGCGAACATCGTGCGGGCGCACAGGTTGTTCGCCGGCAGGCATGGGAGCAGTGAATGCACGATGGAAGTGCCTCTCAGGCTGAGGAGGGGGCTGCGGAGCTCCATTCGACGATGAGTGCTGGTACTGACCATCTGTCGCCGCAGTAGGTACAGGTGGTGGCGGCATTGAATTGATAGGTGTAGCTGGGGCGGGATGTGGGGATGGAAATGCGGTAACGGGCGTGTTCGGCGCTGGCACACTCGGGTAGACCAAACCCAAGGAAGACGTCCCTCCCTGTCGGATCTGATTTGTGCCAGGTGATGATTTCCCGCCAAGCGCGCTGGTTTGCATGTTCGAGATCATGCGCCCGCCCGAGCCCGAACTGCTTGCAGTGATGGGCGATGATCTGACTGGCGAGGACTTTGGTGAGCCGTCCGAGTCTGAGTTATCGGGATTGGCGACGAACAAACCCTGGATCTGCACTCGTTTACGAGCACCTTGCGGGCGCCGAACGCTGGATTGGGGAGTGGACGGGCTGGGTGTTGAGCCCGTCGAGACTGACAAGCGGGGTGGCCCGGACATCGCGCGTAACACAAGCTACTGCATGAGGACGAGGCGGAAAGGTGCTGCCGAAGCCTTTAGGGGGCAGATGCCTGATAAGGGCGACACCGACGAGTTGTCAATGATCTAAAGGACAAAGGTGAGTTGCACGTAATTTGTTCACTGCTGTTGAAGGCGGACGTACCGAGGATTTACTGAGAGCTCCCTTGCTTCCCCTAGTCCGCGTCTCTCACTTGCAGCAACGACTCCGAAAGCCTGCGCGATACCCAATGGTCAATATCTACTGGCCAGGCGGATGTCGATGATGACCGCGTTGTAGATCACCGCCCGGTGGAAGTTGCACCCGAAAGCCCTGCCCTTGGTATGCGAACGTGTATCGGGATCTCGCTGTATGACCCTCAGCCGCTCTGTATATCCTGAGTGATAGATGTATGACGTGAGCTGAGCTCTATATATGGCGTGTGGACCATGCGCTCATATCGTCAACGGCTTTCGAGAAGCAAAGCAACTGATCCTTTCCCCGCGTTTCCCCGCACTCACTGTACACTGCAGCTGTGGCCTCCAGCCTGGCTACATCTGGTCCCGCCTAGCTATGGCAATCTTGGCTATACACATTATACTATATCTCGGCCTCTCGTTATATACACAAGTTACGCCCGGCTTCTCGATCTCTACTCGTACATTCGCCCTCCTGATCCGCGTCAAGCTTGCGTAGCACCCAAAACGTCAAAGCGGCCCATGCCGATACCCCCGCCTGTATGTCGCCCAGCGTTCCCTACTGCACCGGCCGCCTTCCTCTCTTTTCGCCTCCCAGCCACCGAGTACTTCGGAACGTCATCTTCCGCCGTCCCATTCCCATTGGTCACCTTCAGCGAGCCAAAACCGCTCTTCGCCACCCCGCTTCCGTTCCAGCCTTTGACGACATCCCCATCAAAACCCTCCATCACCGCAGCGAAGCATGCCTGATACATCGTTTCGTCCCTGTCTGACCACTCCCAGCCTGGAGGTGTACCGTGCGATAGCAGGGTATGCAGTGAAATACCCGAGAAGAACATCCAGGGCGTCAAGTGGGTGAGGGCGGGCATTCTCCGTCCGGCAATTGGCGACTTTGGTGTCTCGTCGGGTCCGACAGGTGTATGCGGGGCGAGGAGGAGGGACTGAGCCAGCATCAAGGAATCAATCATGACTACCCCGATCTGAGCGACAATCTGCGAGTGCCGATTTGTTAAGAGGGGATAGGTGAGTTCCGGATCTGGTCGAGCGAGAACTTTTGACCGTTTTTCCCAGACCCACGTAGACAGCGTCCAGATGAAGCTTTTGAGGACGGCTTCGACTTCTGAGCGCTTCCATGTGGAGTCAGGCCGGCTTTTGGACGCCTCGAGGATAGCGAAGCGGGTGATGGCTGCCAGGGGCTGAATTTGGGGCGAAAGGGCAAGCATGGAGGCATGTGCGGAAGCTAGAGGTTCAAGGTAAGCTCGGAGTCGGTCAGGAAGAGGGAGGAGGCATGTGGGTATGGGCTGTGAGAGAGGTGGAGGGAGGTCAAGGCGGAAAGCAGCATAGCGATTTGTGTGCCGGACGTATTCGGTGATGCCCCGCGAGGGGTGCTCGACAATTTTCGTGGGTTCCTCGACGACGGTAGTGCCTTGAGAACTCGATGGTGTCGAGCAGTCGAGCGATTCCATCATTGTGGTTATCCCCTTTTCTCCTTCTTCCACAGATGTCGCTTCAAATTTCGCCTCCTCTTCAGAGACCTTCTCATCGTCCTCATCCTCTTCCTCGTCTGGCCATCTAAATCCACCCAGGCCTTCCTCCGCTATCAGATACGCCCGTTCCCGTATACCCCTCGCACCTTCCGTTGCCTTCAATGATGGACCCGATGGATCCTCCAGCACCGACCACAGCATCACCCTATGTGGAAACATCCACGCGTGCGTGATGCTCTGCATGATTCCCTTTCGTTGCCCCATCGCGAACATCTTCTTCGCTTGTTGGAAGTGGTCAATCTGGCTCTTGTCGGGATCCTCTGGTGCTCCGACCGAGTTTGGTGTAGTTGAGCGAGTTGCGGGTTGGGTGCGACACCCGTCACCCAATTCTCCACAGAATGGGTAGACCCCGCAGCATACGCCTCCGACCGGAAGAATATACTGAAAGGTGGCTTTAATTATCGCCTCGACCAGACCCCTCAAAGTCGCTTCACTGACGAACGGCTTCCAGGCCAATTTCAGAATGATTGTCCTGACCAATTCGACAGCGTTGTCACCTGCATCTGTACTGGTCGCTTGCGCCTGTTGACGCTGAGTGGAAAAGATCACTTCGCGGATGATCCGAGCGACTTTTTCAATCTTGCCGATCAGGTCGAGCCCGGGTGAAAAGAAGTGTTCGGGAGCGGTGGGAGGTGTATAATCGTTGCCCACCAGTGAAGCGAAGAGGGGTAACATCGCCGCCGGGAGTCGTAATCTCGTCCGAAGTGCGCCGGGCGATATAGAAGTCATGACCAATTTTGGCCGCCGCATGTTCGACGGTGGTAAAAGAGGGGACGATCGCATGGCCGGCTCCTTCTTGATCGGCACGACCGAAGTCCAGCCCGTAATTCCTTCCATAGCCTCTTTCCGCCGCACACCGGGATCATCCTCTATCCACATCATCATTTCCAGCGGACAATATCCCCGTACCCGTTGTAGACCGGGGGCGGATATGAGAATGGGGAAGTCCGAGTCTTGGCCCAGAATGTACGCCCCGAGCTGTTCGGCGATGATCACGCACTCCCCATCGGCTTCCCCAAGCGGAACGAAGTGGGTGGCGACGTCCAGATCGCCTAGAGCGTGGATGAAGGTGTGGGATGCAAAGGGCGGTAAGATGACTGCATTTCGTGAGAATGAGGGGCCGGAGCGGGAGGCGGGAGAAGTAGTGTAGAAGAGCTGGGAAGTGCGTAGGGTCTCGTCTAGCCGGCGGAGTTGCGTATCTAACTTTTCGTTCGGTGCAGATCCTGTCACTCAGCTTGGAGTCTGAGTATAGTGGTAGCCTTGATACAAATGATTTGAGCTCACCATCAAATACGAAAGTGGGCTCCAATCCTACTTCCCTCCAAGCCTCGACGACTCGACACACAAGTCGGTAGAAGCGCAAGTACTCGCCCCCCGATTGCCATGGCAGAGCAGCGAGCCAGAGAGTGTAGATTATTCTGCCTCATCAGTCCATACTCCTCTCATCGGGATACTCGGCACATACCCCCAGGCATCAACGACAACTGGTATACGCTCGTGTGCCGCAGTCTGGTTGGCGCTGAGATGGACCGAGCGGCAAAGTGATTGCCGATTTTCCTTGATAAAGGTGGAGAGGCCTTTAACGCCCATAATGGCGCAAAGTTGCCTGGCTGGTTGACCGGTAAGGGTTTGAAGAGCAGATCTGTGCCAGTGAAAGTGTCGATGCGAAAGCTGATGCAAAACTTTGGAGCTCTCTCAGCTGATCGGATTTCAAACTTCCCCACATTCAGGCACGGTGCGTGGCGTTTCAGATTTCGATCAAGGCGTTCTCTTGCGAGATGATCATCAAGGACCGAGTCGTTGCGCAGCGCAGAGGCCTCAGCGATGTACGACGGGTACATGATTTACTTAGCCGAGTGCATGAGCCATGAATACAGTTGAGCTCGTCTTGCCAGCATCGCTTGAAGCAGAACTGTCGAGAGTCCACCTCCTGACCCATCATTCCTCCATCATCGCGTCATCCTCTTCACCTTCCTCTGCGGAGCCACCCCACCAGCTAACCAAGCCCAACCCAGACTCTGCTATCGTTCCCTAGAGCAGTAAGCAAAGATCTCGATCCAATGATTCAGTCACGTGACATCGCGCATATCGACCGCAAGACTTACCAGGATCTTGAATCCAGCCGTCTTGTATGGGTCTTTCCCTGCAGCTCCTTCCTCCTTCACGTCCGACTCTGACTCTCCAATGATCGGTGGGTCAGGCCTTATATCCTGCCATTCTATCGAGTCGACGCGGAATCGGATGGGCTCGCCGGCACCGATATACAGTCGATCGGCGACCACGGTAGATAACAGCTCCGGTACTGATAGAGTCTTCTCTTCATCGTCTGTAAACCAAAAGAACATCTTCTTCGTGATATCACTGATGATTCAGCTCGTGCCTCCGGTAGACTGATGGATGTCATACTATGTTGTGTTTGGGGGCATGAGGTCAAGGGGAATATATATATCTGTGAAGAAACCGAGCGTGACTGTTCATTAAGCTGAATCCTTGACTCCTGGGACAAAAGCGAACTCACTGCGGACATAGCTCGGAGTGGTCTCCAATACTTTCCCAACGATGACTTCAGAATTGAACGGGGCGAAAAGCATCAGGCGCATTGATACTTCACAAGGTCAGTCTCTCAATCGACTAGCAGTAACGACATTCGGGCTCACTCTTGTAATACATCAACCCGTTGCCCCATGTCACCTTGCCATCCTCCGCCGTCAGAATGTCGAAAACCGATAGAGCGAGGCCTTTCTCGGGAATGAGCTTGTTGGCATACCTACTGATCAGAAAGCTGGACATCACTCCGTGGAGCACTGGCCAATGATCGGATCTCAGCACGCACTTCTTGTTCAGTGAGTCCAGGATCATCTGCGAAGGCTGCAAGTCGAACGTCTTTGGCGCGACAGCCACAGTATCCTGCGGTGTTAGTTCTATGTCTCCGGCTCTCTCGGAATGTCGAAGGACAACAAACCTTCACTACGAGTAGGACAAACATCCTCTCGGCTGTGGGTATGCTATGTGCTCCGCATATGGTTGTGCGGAACGATACTAATATTGTGTTGTCGACACTGCTGTGCGCGTCCTTAGGAAATTCTCCAGCTTCCAACGGAAGCCAGCTCATTACGTCAGCGTAAATATTTGGCGATGCAGCGATGACGGCGAGATGAAAGATGGGCTGAAGGGGAAGACATCTCCATCACTGTATAGCTATAGATACATCGATTTGAGCTGTCACTCAACCGTAGCTAACAGAGACGAGGCATAGGAATCCCCGAAACTGGAATAAGCGCTCGCTCGAGTCTTCCCGAGAAGAATCCTCAGCAGCCCAACCGGTACAGGTCGCCGCAGTTTCGTCATGGCACCATGGACATCGTTCTCCAATGCCTGGCTACCGGGACCATCGACAATCTCCTCAACTCCACTCCAGGCTGAATCCCGCTCTTCCGCGCTCACACCGTCGGAGGCCTCCTCGTCAAATACTCCTCCGGGATCGACAGCATCGCCGCCAGAGCGCAGCGAGAAGAAGCTGTCAGGATGGAAGCACTCTGTAGCTGGGAGGTATGCTGCTCAATATGCGATGAATGAGCTACGAGCTTATATATTAGTATTGGAGGTATGACTGGTGCGATTGTGACTTCACCATTTGACGTCATGAAGGTCGGTCTACCTGTTTGGTGCGTTGGAACCAATGACTGACTTCCAGACTCGGCTACAATCCGATCTCTTCAAATCACATCCAGCTTCATCAATGAAGGGAAAGGAACCAGTACGAGGCGGTGTGGCCTCTGTGATGCCTCAGCGCACTGGTATCAGGGGTGCGATGTACCAATTCGTCGATACAGGTGTGCTCATGAGGTAAGCTCAACCATTGCTATCCAAGGAGGCGTGACAAACTGATCGGACAGACGCATAGCAGTGGACGAAGGTTGGCAAGCGCTTTTCAGAGGACTTGGACCGGCTCTAGTGGGAATAATACCAGCTAGGTACGATACTCGTATGAAGGAAATCTTCCAAGCTAATCGTGTAGAGCCATAAATTTCTACTTCTACCCGACTTCGAAAGCATATCTCGCGAGACACTTCCCAAATGCTCCAGTCACATCATCTGGGCAGACAGCGGAAGATAGTCCGGTGATACATCTGGGAGCAGCAGTGATAGCTGGCGTCATGACTGCTACGGGTACGAATCCTATTTGGGGTACGTCATATCCTGTCCTTCTCTGCTCGAGCAATCGCTGACGTATTCCAGTCATCAAGACACGACTCCAGCTCTCTGCTCGTAAGAAGCACATATCCCCTACTTTCTACTCTGGTACAGCCGCCTCATCGCCCCTCCCCGGTCCAATAGCCGCCTCCGCCGCCGCTCTTTCCAGAGCTGCCACTTCAGCTCCTTCTTCCGCATCGACGTCTATTTCCCTTCGACCCCCCAATGCCATCAGCACAGCGTCTGGTATAATACGGACTGAGGGATTCCGCGGCCTATATCGCGGGCTCTCAGCAAGTTATCTGGGGGTGTCCGAAGGAGTCATTCAATGGGTCTTGTACGAGGTTTGTATATTTCGCTGACGCTGAATGGGCTTCACTGATACTTTAGCGCTTCAAGAAGATGGGCAAACCCAACTCTGCCGACTCCGGAGAGAAACCCGCATTCTTGTCATTCGTTACGTCTATCGTCGGCGCATCAGGCGGTGCCAAAGCCATTGCATCGCTCATCACCTACCCCCACGAAGTAATCCGGACACGACTCCGACAACCCGCAGTGAATGGTGTCAAGAGATACCACGGTCTATATCAGACTCTGACGCTTGTCGCACGGGAAGAAGGGGCGGCGGCGCTTTACGGTGGGTTGACAGCACACATGCTGAGGGTCGTGCCCAATGCTGCGTGTATGTTTTTGATCTACGAGGTGGTGGCGGATAGACTGGGTAGATGAATGTCAGGGGAGGGTGCACGGTAGATGCGGCAGGTATAGATGATATTAGATCGTAAAGGGAAACCACCGCTCGTGACTATCTAGAGGAATTTGCATGTAACCCACACCCCAAAGCCCAAATATACCCACAATCGCCTAAGACTTTCTCTGCCCGAAGATCGCATTGGCTTGTGATCACCTAGATTTGCCCTGCGGCCTAGCACAGCTGTGCTGATCGAGGGGTCGCGCGATTCGAGGCCGCAGGCAATGCTCCGGCTTGGGGCAATGAACCGATTGGGTGTCGATCTGACGGGAGGTCTGTCCTTCGACAGCAACGTCGGATCATCGCAGATCTGCCCACTTCTTGCCCTTCGGTGCATGTCCCCTGTCCAATGAGCTCTTCCTCAACGAACTCGAACTCGTCACATGCAACAGATGCTGCTGGGCAGACATCGCACTTACAGGATCTTTGGCTCGACACCAATCACTTTTCCCTCGTCATCCCTCAAGACATGATTCGTCACCTCAATAGCTGGGCCTTTCCCGCATCTAGATGTGTCAGCCACAGGTCCAGATAATCGCTGAAGAGGTGTATCGATCGGGGAAGTGAGGTCTGTGACTCACTGCCTGAAGATCCGCTCGAGAGGCCAGCAAGTCACTTTGAAATCTCTTGGCGAGCATTGGTATTGCGTCAGAGCGAAAAGATGGCAGTCTTCCGATGCCCGCTGTGACGGTTCTGTGGACATCCTCGTACTTGACTATTGAGTATGGACATCAGAGGGTGATTTGGAAATTTGGCTGGGATCGATTCAGGCACCGGCTTTCGTTGGACCGGGCGAGACATACCATACCTCGCTTGCTCTCTCCCTCACATCCTTCATTACCTCCAGCAGCAGTTACATCGCCTATGATACAGCCTGTAGCTCTGATCTGCCTGGCTATATAGCCACTATAGGCTCTGAAGATGTCCGATCATAATCCAAACCCGCGTCCTCTCGAATCGCTTCTCCTCCCGCTCAAGCCCGAATCTCTTCAGTCAGTGCAGCATTGCCCTGCGACCGCATGTGCATGGCTGATCTCATCGGCAGATGTCTGTATAGATTCACACAGTATGAGCCGACTACGCTGGGCCGGCGCGTACCCAGGAAGCGGACGGCCGCTGTGGCTATCTGGTAGGTTCACTGTTCACCCAACCTCCACACTTTCGATGCACATACGAGGCTGATCAGCGGAGCTTGTTCGTTGGCCGACTGGGCGACCTATACGTCTTACTCTCCACGTGAGTGTCTAATGATCCTGCTAGGAGTTGACGGACCTGACCTGTCCAGGCGTGCGGGGAACATGCGGTCATACGCTTCAGACACTGCACTTCCTGGAGGAAAGTACGAGGAGGGTGATATAGATGCCGAAGACACAGCTGTGAGTGTCTCATCTATTCCTGCCTCCCCTTACGGCTTGATGTGACCGTTGCTGACAGTACACAGCGAAGAGAAGCCTACGAGGAGGTAAGGCATCAGTGTTCGAGCACGTTCATCAAGTGCACCAACACTGATCGTGATAGATTGGCCTACCACGGGATCCTGACCTAGTCCGATGTCTCTGCCTCCTTGACCCATTCCTGGCAGGAAACGGACTCATCGTCACGCCGTGAGTCGCACCTAGCTCCCCTGCCTTGGTGTGTGTTCCTCCTGCTAAGTACATCGTAGTGTCATCCTCCTCATCATTTCAAACGCCATCAACCCCATTTTGAATCCATCAGAAGTCAAACATCTCTTCTCCATGCCGTTGACCTCATTCCTCTATTCACATCCCTCTAAAATCCCAGGGTGGCACTTTGGCATATCGACGCGTATCGCCGCCGCTTTCCCCGCCGGCGCGACATCATTCATACCCCCGCCACCGCCTATACCGTATGCCGAATCTGGCGATGTGGGCGTCGTAGGTGGTGGAGAGGGCAGATACTATGGGTATAGGGATATTGAGTGGAGTGGGACGACAGTGAGGATGCATCGGTTTCTGACGGGTCGGGAAGGACGGGGTGTACGGCCGGTGTATGGTCTGACAGCGTGAGTTACACATCCGTCATCACCTGAACAGATGAGCAGGCTGATGATTACCCAGAGCGATCTTAATCAAAGCTGCTGTGGTGGGCTACGACCAGCAGCCCGAGTTCCCCATGACTGCTCCAGCACAGAAGTCGATCGTCGAGCGTATAGAGTACGAGATCCGGCATGGCTCTGGTCCGCTTCGTCGGGCGATCGAAGCGGAGGGTATGGCAGAGGACTGGGCGGAGCCGAAGGCGAAGTTGTGATCGCATTTGTACATCATTATAGATACATGTCACGCAGTTGTATTGCTCTATATGTCACATCGTATCCAGAAACCCTGCAATCACTGTCCAGAATTCGGTTCTCAGTGTGGTATGGTAGCCGCCTATCGGAACAAGCTGGCCAATTCCTCGGCCTGCATCGTCAGCTACCGTGGTCCAAAAGGGCGAACCGAAGGACCGGACTCACCTTTTGATCCATCAGTTCTTTCCTCGTCATAGGCTTCAGAGACAGGTTGGCCAAGTTCGCCTTCTTCTTCTGAATCTCGTCCAACCTCATTTCGATCGAATCCTTGATCATGAGTTTGATGGCTGTAACAGGTCGAGTTTGGCCCATTCGATGGATTCGATCGATAGCTTGTGCTTCCACCGAGGGGTTCCTACAGAGTCAGCTTACATCCCTGAAAACCCAAACAGCGGACACTAACCAGTATGGATCGATGAGGTACGCCCGACTCGCAGTGGTCAAGTTCAATCCGACACCTCCCGCCCTGGTCGACACAATCAACACCTCGATCTTTTTGTTGTTCTTCAGATTCTGCATCGCCCTCGCGCGATCCTCGCGAGTCATTGTACCGTCCAACCGATCATACTTGATGTTTGCCTCATCAAGCATGTCGCCGATTCTATCGAGCATTGTGGTCCATTGCGAGCTGGAGTATCAGCTGAAGGTCTTCACGACAGACACCTCGTGAGAGAAGCAACTCACAACACAATACTCTTCGTAATGAAGGGCTTGCCCTCAGCATCCAGCTCCTCAACCCCATCTTCCTCATCCCCAATCATCATCGGATTATAATTGACGCTGTTCGGATTCCTCCTCGAGAATTTCAATAGATCGTCAAGCAAGAATTGCATCTTGGTGGATAGTTCCGGTTTTTCGCCGGGTTGCCGAACGTACTTTTTGCGAATAGCACGTTTGGGTGCCTGATCCGCGAGCTCTTGCGCCTGCTCCGATCCGGGCGGGACGACCTCAATGACGTCTGTAGGGATTTTGAGCGGCGCGCCGCAGGCTGTACATGGTCGATTGACGACATTGCGCATCTTGGGTTTGTAGTCGGAGTATGTACCGCTTTTGAAGCATTTTGGGCCTGATATGTAAGCTAGCTAGCTCAATTCGGTTCCGAAGAATTTCCCAGCAGCACGACTTACAGAACATGTGCAAACATTTTGTTAACAAAGGTCGATGCGTCAACTTCTTCAACGCCTTCTTGTTTACTTCCTCCTCTACACCTCCGAGCCCGATTGAGGGGAACGAGTCGTTGTAATCCATTCCGCACGAATCGCACTGCGCACCATCACCATCTTTGCGGAATGAGACGACCGACTGAGCTCTGGGCAGAGTTAACCCCGCCCGATCGATACCCTGCACCGCCACCTGATAGTCCATCACCGTCCCATCGTAATCCTCTTCCACCGCTCCTAACATCGCCAGATCGACGTGATTACAAATCTGCCGGAGCCGAAGTACATCCTGCAGGACGTTGGCGTAATTCTTGCCGAGCTCCCCCGAAGCAGTCAACGCCCCGACCTTGTCCCGAAGGGCCGATGCGCGCTTGTCGTACACTTCTCGCTCGTCCGCTCGGAGGTCGAGCCAGAGTTGCACCTCTTTCCGAGAAGGCAGGTTGAGGATTCGCCGTCCATCTTCCGCCACCGAGTCTTTGGTCCGTCGGAGGGTACAACATCTCATAACGAGTTGCAGCTTGGCGACTCCGACCGAATTCCCTTGTTTACATGGATTCCAGATGAACTCGTTGAAAACCTCTTTACGATCGACGGGGTCCAATCGAAGGAATTTGAACAGGGCCCAGATATCTTCGATTTTGTTTTGGATAGGGGTACCGGTAAGGGCGATACGGCGATCGGCGGCGAGGTAACAAGCAGCTTTCGAAGCGACGGTGGCTGCAGTCTTGATGTAACTGATTATCAGTGACTCTCTCCACCTAAAACTTACTGAGCTTCATCAAGGACGATCCGAAACCAATCGACAGCCTGCAGAGCGCTGACCTCCGGCTTCTTCGGACCACCTCTGCCCTTCTTCTTGACCTCAGCTTTCCGAAGCCTATCCGCCACCTCCGCAGCCTTGATTTCCGCCTCGACCTCAGGCTTCGTCGCCCTGGACGCTAATGACGTGTCTCCCAGCACCGGTACAACCTCATCTTCACTGTTATCCGCCGTTTCTGCCGGTGTTGGATCGTCAGATGCCATCGCTGACATCTTGCTGTACTCCAATGCGAGTGTATTATACGACGTGATGACGACGTCGAAATCAGCCAGAAACTCCGGATTGCTGATTTTGGCGGCACCGTGATAGACGTAAACTCGAAGTTTGTCGAAATCGGCCATATCCTCATCCTCCGAGACGTCTCCGTTCCGCTTAGTGATATTCGGCCGACGGGGAGGAGCATCTTTAGGTGCGACTCCACTCCCTCCGACAATGATGACTTCTCCGTTCCAGTGCTCCTTCATCTGATCTTCCCAATTGGTGATGGTAGACATGGGACAGACGAGGAGGTTTCCACGCGACCGGACTTGTATTCGGGATTGTCGAGCCGAAAGGTTCTTCTCGTCCGCCTCGTCTCGTTTCCGCTTCTTTGCTGATGGCTTGGGATCGTCGTCAAGGTCAATATCAGGCATACCAAATACCCGATTCTTGAAACCCGCAGCGCTGATATCGGGTTTGGCATCTTCCATCTCCACGTCCGAGTCATCGGGTTTGGATTTAGCCCATTTCAAGGCAGAGTCGCGAGTGGCAGCGATCAGCGAGACGATTGACAGAGTCTTTCCGAGACCCATCTGAAATGTAAGCCCTCGCCGTCGCGTTCACGGAGCCGGAAAACTCACATCGTCAGCCAAAATAGCTCCTTTGCCTTCATCAGGCTGTTCCTTCCCTCTCCGCTTTTCCTCCGTGATCCGATTCCTCCAGGTCCGGACCTTGCCACTCTCATCAGGTATTGGCTCCCACAGTGACCTGCCCGAGTCTTTCTTTCCTTTCTTCCCCTTCTTCCCATCCTCCTCCTTCCCTTCGTCCTTCACCTTCTCTTCATCATCATTCACACTCCCCGCCACTGACTCGCCCGGTTCCTTCTTTGCACACCCGCGCTTCTTTGCCTTCTTTTCCTCCCTTTTATCATGTATCTTTCGGCACTTCTTGAGGCATGATGAGTCGCCCTCTCGTTCTAGCAGGAATGTAAGGGCTCGGCGTTGATGTGGGAAGAGGTCGGTTTTGATTAGTGGTCCTGAATGATGAGCTTGTGTTGCAACTGTCTTGAACTCACCAGGATCAGACTGCGCCAATTCCACACCCATATCTAATGACTTGAAGACATCATCTACCTGCTGCCGCTGCACTTCGACCTGCTTCGCCTTATCCATCTGACCCGCTGCCAGACCTCCCAATGTCGCAAAGTTTCCATATCGCTGTGGATCCAATCCGGAAAGGCGCGCCATGTACATGTTGATCTGACGCCGAGATTCTTCATCGGCCATGTGGGCGTTACGGTATGGAGGGTGATCGGCGTGTCGGTCGGCTTCGTACGGAGGTAGAGGATCTGTGAGGATGAAGTGATTAGCGAGAAGAGCGCCGGAGATGTATTTGACGTTGGATGGCAGGGTGAAGAGAAGGACGTTGACGCGAATCTCGAATTGGGGCTGGAGGTCAGTGCGGCTTTTAGGTTTAGCCAATACACAACACTTACAGCGTCAGGATGTAAACGCTGGACGAAACCTTCCAGACGAAGTAGACCCCGCTTCATGTGCGGTATGAGGGCGTTGCCGAGTGAAGGATCTAGATCTCCAAGGTATGAAAGTAGTGAAGCTGGTGGTCTTCAGCAAGAATTGCAACCATACCCGACTAGCAACTCACGAGTGGTTACTTGTATCATGTCTGTTCTATTGTCTGTCGTAGGGACATCCCCTCGCGGTGTAGCACCGGCAAGCCTGAGCTTGAAATGTCAGCCGACTCCTCCTCTCGAAGCACGGAGGGCTTACCTTCAGCTTGACCTTTAGGAACTCCGCCCCACGCCATTGCCTGACCTCATACCTCTCCTTCGTCCCCTCTCTAGCCTGTGCGCCGATCAAAGCAGCCTCCGACGGATATAGCATAATTGTACGGCTGACGAGCGCGCCGATACACATGGGACTTTTAGGGTTCTGCGAAGGAGGAGGCGAAGGGATTCGGATACTCGTCAAGTCGATAGCGGATGACATCGACCCGCCGGCGTTGGCAGCTCCCAGTGGCAGATAAGACAGAGGACCAGAGCCATTCGGAGTCGGAGGAAGGGGGCCTGGACGGACTGACGTGAAGCCCGGAGCGGGAGAATCAGTTTGTTGTTTTTGATACGGATTGATATTATACGATAGCGGCAGACCGTAGCCCCCTGGCGGATGTGTCTTATTGCCGCCCTGGCCGTTGACACCGATACCGTGTAGATACCCAGGACCGACACCTCCTGGCGTGCGAAATTGTCCTCCTACATGACCGTTTGGCGGCGGACCGTAATATCCATTCCCGTTCGCAGGAGCAGCGGCAGCGGCAGCTGGTGGCTCCCACGATTTGAACTCGAACTTCCGTATCCCATGCTGCGGTGTTGCCGTTCCCGCCCTCTGCGCTGGCGAAGCAATGGAATTTCCGCCCTGACCGACATTATTCGAGATGGCCTGAGCGCCGCCCAGACCCGAACTCAAATTTGCTTCACCGCCTTCGGCGCCTGATGGTCCATTCCCCGCTTGCTCCTCATCGTCCGAATCAGCAGTCAGGTCAATATGCGAGGAAGGGTCGATGACCTTTTCTGGCGCCGGGATGACTTCCGGTGTCGAACTGCTTCGAGCAGATGGCGAAGGGGGAACATTCGAAGGCTGCGCTTCGGTCATTTTTTGGATCGATTTGCTCGCTTCAAGCTCCCGGACGTTTTCGCCAGAAGTTGAAGGAGGGGCCAAAGCAGCTGTTCTGGCTATGGTGCTGTCTTAGACAGTCAGTTTAGTGGTACTTTGTATAGATGTGAAAGAAATGGACCGAAAGGAGATTAGAAATCCATCCTTGTGCCAAAGATCTTCTCGTAATCTCCATATCGTAAGCCAAATTCTGATCCCGCCACCAGCCTCAAGCCAAATATCTATACCCATACCATCCAACTTCTTTACAGCTATCTAGCACCAAAAGCCTTGTGGTACAAGAGGCATCATGGCGCCTGGAGGAGTAGCCACTGCTTCTCGTGGGCCATCAAAACTTCAAACGACGGCAAAGGTCCGATATTGGAAGGGCAAGCCTCAAGGCGCCGAGCTCGACCCGGAAGATTCAGATGAGGATAGTGATGAAGATGAGGAGGAGTCGGCCGTGAAGAAGCGGAAGAGGATACAGGCGCAGCAGCAGGCAGAAAGGGAGGCAAAACTCGATAAGGATGTGGTGGCAGGAGGTGCCGGTCGAGTGTTGAGAACGGGTGCAACAGGGATCGTCAAGGTTGATCTGAGGAATGTGGAGGTAGGAAAGGCGATGCCTGTCAAGCAAGGTGCGTGACATCTCCCCATCGTTGTGTCGGAGGGCTGATGTATCAGAAGCAGAAGAGAGCGAGGAAGAGACGGATGATGAAGAAGAGGAAGAGGAAGTGAAGCCCAAGATCACAATACCCAAACCGCCAGGATCAGAAGTATGATTCACGAGGGATCTGCAGCTAATTGGGTAGTCTAGCGAATACGAAACAGATAGCGAGGAAGAATCAGATGAAGAGAAGAAACCAGCATTCCGACCTGTATTCGTCAAGAAGGATCTGAGGGGAATGACCGCGGAGAAAGCACAAGCGCTTGCGGAGGAGAAGATCCGGCAAGAAGAGGAGTTGCGAGATCAGCGGAAGAACGATAGTAAGGAGATAGCTGGAGAGACTATCCGGCGAGAGTTGGCGGAGAGTAAGTGGGATTTTCGCAGCGAGAATGACGTGCTGATGCTGGTGCAGAGGAATCGTCGGACATTGTGCATGACATAGACGACACAGATGGCCTGGATCCGACTGCCGAATTCGAGTCATGGCGAGCTCGCGAGCTTACTCGTCTTCTCCGTGACAAGCAGGCTCAAGCAGCCAAGGACGAGGAGCAAGCTGAGATCGAGCGAAGACGAGCGATGCCTGAGGAACAGAGATTACGGGAGGATATGGAGTACGCCGACGCCACGAGAGCGCAGGAGAAGGGCGAAATGGGCTTTTTACAAAAGTACTACCACAGGGGTGCTTTCCATGGAGTACGTACCTTTTGCGACTGTCAGGGATAGCTGAGTAGGTGCTGATGGTATAGGACGACGAACTGCTCAAGCGAGATACGACTGGCGCAACCGAGTCCGCGGTGGACGTATCGATGCTACCGAAGGTAATGCAGGTCAAAGATTTCGGAAAGGTGTGTTTTGTGGTCTGATTTGTTACTGGCTCCGCTGATCATTAGGCATCTCGTACGAAATACACCCACTTGGCCGATCAAGATACGTCCGCCGGAGGGTGGGGCAACGCAGCCCGTCTGCCGGCAAGTATGGGTATGGGCGCTTCGAATCCAAATGGACCAGGCGGTATCGGTACGACACAGACTGGCTGTTGGAACTGTACGTAACACCTGTTTGGAGAATCTCAAGCGTAAGCGCAACTCGGCTGACATCTCAGGTGGTGGACCACACGTCCGCTCTGCATGCCCGAATCAAAACATCAACGATCCGCTAGTCTTAGCCGGGGTCCCGAATCTCGGTGCACCACCTATGGGCTCATCATACGGCGCACCATTTGGTGCAGGGATGGGTATGGGCCAAGGTCGACCGGGTATGGGCCAAGGTCGACCGGGTCAGGCACAAGGATCGGCGGGGCCTCCAATGGTCAGTCGCCCACAGGATGCAGGTTATAGTCAGCGTGGCGGAGCGAGGCCGGAAGGAGATACCGGGGCGAGAGGAGGACACAGCGGCGGAGATGGCAGAGATGATCGGGCCCGACACAGCGGTAGGGACAGGAGGGAGGAGAGACCGAGTGAAAGACGAGACGAATCGGAAAGAGGTCCTTCACGGGGGCAACGATCAGGAGGTGGAGAAGAGAGAAGGAGTCATCGTGATGACGATAGGGGAGAGCGCTCTTCGCGGGATCGCCCGCCACCCGCGAGGGATGAGGGGAGACATCGGGATGATGATCGACGGCGCGATGATCGGAAACGGCCAAGAAGTCCTGACGGGGGACGGGAGGGGAGAGAGGGGGATGATAGACGGCGGAGAGATAAGGAGAGGGATGCGGATGGTAGAGGAGGAGACGATAGGCGGAGGAGAGATGAGAGGGATAGAGATCGGGATAGGGATAAGGATAGGGATAGGAACCGGGATAGGGAAAGGCGGTAGAGTTCAAGTAACGAGGAGATTGCACTTCAGTCATCCGAGAGCTGCCCTCAATGTTTGCTACATGTTGCGATATTACAGTACGGGAACGGCGCAGGACCGCACGGCCGGCTGAGAAGCAACGGTGGCAATCATACTGCTAAGAACAACTATACATGCAAATCGCCATACCCTACACTCCACTCTCCTGACTGCAGTAGGGGATGTCATGAGGTCTTCGCTTTGGCTGCTTGTGCGGCGTTGTAAATGTTGTCGTTAAGTCCGGCTCGATTCCGTGCAATCTGAAAGAATAAGCTGAGCTTCCAATGGACCTTGAAAAAGAGGGCTACATAGCTCACCTCGATACCGAAGAATTGGACCCGTGTAACGAGGATGCAGTTATCCTCGCCATATGGCTTGTCTGCATCTCGGCGAACCAAGGTACCGAAGTTGTAGTCTGTCAACTTCCCCTCATACTGCTTCGTCAACCGCTTACCCTTTCGATCGTGTGTAAGGTCAACTGACAGGCATGATGAAGCTTCGCCATCTCTCCTTCCCTGATGCAGTCTTCATCTTATCCTCATCCAACACCCGCAGAGCATCGTCAAATTTATACTCTGGGAAGAGCTCGAGAAAACGGGCATGTATCTCGTCATCCATCCTGACATGTGTCAGCTTTAAGCCTACATACGCTGCACATGCCAATTGACGCACGGGGTAAGCTTCATCCTACTTGGTGGAACAGCTCCTAGCAGCTTCTCGTACGCCTATGTCTTTATCAGCCTGACATCACATCGCCACTGCCGACCTCTTCCAGAACGTTCGACAGGAATGACGCCGTTGTTGCTAGCTCACCTCCAGGTGCTCCACCGTCTTGACAGCGAATTGCATTTCGATCTCGGCAGCATTGCCTGCTGTCTCTCCGTCGAATGACATGGTATTGGTGGGGTCGTATTAGTGTGTAGCTCGTGGATGTATGGCGGATGGTAATAGATGGACCGAAAAGTCTGAAACGGAATAGAGAGACTCTGAGACGGTTGATAAAAGGGTTACGTAAAGCCACGTCAGCCGGGTTTTTGTTGTTGCCGGATCGAACGGCGTTTCATCTTGCCCTATATACCCCTTCTGTACCTCTTGCGTCTCATATATGACTCCATCAACAGCTGTATAGTCGCTTAACAGTCTCTAATATAGGAGCTGTATCGCCGCCTCTGCTGAATTCTCGACTTTCAGAGCGAGAAACGGTCGAGAATCGAGCTCAACTCGCTGAGGAATCGATGATCCTTTTAGCTCTCAGTCAACCCAGCATGGCTCCATCGCTCACTTTGGCCAGCTCGCCTCCGTCATTGCCAGTTGTGCGCCAGCCTTCGCCCCTGTCGTTCTCCGTCATATCTGACGAGCGATCCCTACCGCCATCTCCAAGCACACTGTCATGCTCCAGCTTGCCACTTCCATCCGCCGATTTGAACTTGCCCGGCCCGTCACGGATTCGACGTACACCTTCGCCAACACCGATCTCACCTCCGACACGGATAGGAAATGATGGCGGTCCTGTCCCTGTATTGTCTCTACCCGACTCAATCCTATATCGCTCAACTCTCGCCCATCTAGAATCATCGACTTCGACTCTGAAACGCCTGTCCAAGTCCGTCCTTGCGCACAGCTCGATCCTAGTTGCTGCACTCGAGGCGGTGGAAAAGGCGGAGGAGGAATTCTTGCTGGTACTGGGGGAGTTAGGCCGGTATTTGGAAGGGGGATACGGTGTAGCTGGAGGAATCTGGGCTGAAGATGGGGTGAGGAAAGTGCGCAGAGAGCGGTGGAAGGGTCAGAGGGAGGAGGTGAAGGGTATGGTGGAACAGGGCGTGTCGGGAATGAAGAATGATCTGAAGAGATGGGGACTGGCTGGAGGTGGTAGTCAGGCGAGATTCGAGGTAAGTTGCAGGGAGTGAACTGAAGCTTGAAGACCCATCTGAGTCGGAACTCACGGGACAGAGAACGACCAAGCATTACTACGATCAAACATCTATCTATCTATCTCATTCGGACCCATCTTCCAGCTCCACGCCATCATCCCACTCCATGTCAGCCACAACCACACCTATCACTTCACATTCGCGGCAGGTCTCGCCCACTGCTGCTGAAACAGAGCAATCCGCTCGCACAGCCGCGTTTGAGTTAGCGCGGTATTCACATCACTCCACCCTCCTCTACGCAGTCCCTCCGTCATCTCTCAGCTGCTTGAATCTCTTGGTAAACCTGTATGGGTGGGTTGGCGGAATATTAGGCGATCATCCTGTGCGGAGGGGAAGCACAGGCGGAATGGATGAGGCTTTTGGGTCCACTCCAAGTCTCATACCTCAGACGCCCAGGACCGCGAATCTCACTGCAGCAACTTCAAATTCGCGATTGAAGGACGAATTAGCAGGCTCGCTAGCTCGTCTCGCTGGAGTCAGGGTCGAACTTCTCGACGGATGGTCTCTGCGGAACCAACAGACTTCGAAATTAGAGGATGAGTCAAATCGCCTTCTGATCCTTGCGGAATCTCGGGGACAATCTTTGAAATCATTCGAAAAGCCTACAACGCCTACTGTGCCATTCTCGGCTAACTCAGCACCCATCTCATCGTCGGGCGTGGAGTACAGGAAGAACGCAGGGAGGATGCACAAGCTACATCGGAGTGTCGGCGGGAAATTGCGCGATCTGCTCAGCTCTTCTGGGTCGTCCAAGGATCTTGCCGGGGCTGCGGGGAGAAATGCTCATTTGCAAGGGGGCGAAAAGTCGAACAGGAATAGCTTTGACGTCTCCGTCCTGAGTGGCCGGAGAGGCGAGATGATCAGGGAACTAGCAGAGACGGAGGATGACGACGAGGTGGATCTGCCCGTGTCAGCGCTGGTGGGATCAACAATGAAAGCCGTGCCACGAACGACGGAGGACGTCGACGCCCGGCCATTAGCCAAGAATCGCCACTCTACCCAGGTAGTTCCCGATTCAACGCCGTTTTTGGTCGATCCAGCTCTCTTCCCTCTCCCTGTAATTTCGTCATTGAGCACCGATAGTGGACCGGCAATGCTAGCTACACGAAGCCCAGCCCAATCTGCCGAGTCTGTACCTACACGAGTCAACATCATCGATGCCTCCCCAATTATCCCGGACGAAGCGGCACGGGAGGATATCGGGAGGAAGAAGGAGGGTGTGCTGTGGGGTGCCGGGACTTGGGAAGAAGTGGGCAAGGGTGGGAAGGTCAAGTGGGAAAAGTATTGGGTGGTATTGGATCATTCATCGATCTACGAGGTATGTAATCCAACAGGTGATAGGGATAAGGGCTGAAGAGCAGTATCGCGATACCGACTTTGACCGGCCTGAAGGACCGCACGCGGTCATCGACCTAAAATTTGCAAGTGTACGCGAGGGCCGGGGAACGGAAAGGCGTTTCGGTCAGTTGACATCTCTCTGGTCTCTTCGGGAACACAGCTCACTCTATAGTCTTTGAAATCGTCACCCCTACTCAGGGCCGGAGATTGTACCAAGCCACATCGGAAACTGAGATGAAGGTACGCTGAATTGTCTAACCACTCATTTGAGCTCCAGCTGAAACGTCAGCAATGGATCTATGCCATCTGCAACGCGATCGAGTCCGTCATTCAAGGAACTTCCTCTGTACGGACATTCGATACCTCCAAACTCCGCACGATTTCAGGAGCATATGACGACCACGCTGTACCTCTTCGCCAGAAGCTCGGCTTCCCGATCCCCGGCATTCCACCTCGAAACTCCAACGGGCTTACCCAGTCAATGCCATCCATCCCCGGAAGTCCCTCGCGACGCTCGATGCCACCTCCAAGCCGTGACGAATCCGGTCCAGGGCTTTTCGACCAGCGACCCAGGAGACGTCAGACCAGCTTCAAAAAGGCACTCAGGCAAAGTGCCGAAATTGCCGGTGAGAAGTGGAAAGACGCGCTTTCGCCCCGATATCCTGAAACTCGGCCCGGGTTCCTCAGTCCCGGAACGAGAATGAAGAGCTCATCTTCTCAATCTGCGATCTCGGCCTCATCATATGGAGGGAGGGAGAGCTCAAATCCCTCGCCTCTACCGCCAGCTAGCTCGATCGATGAATCGCATGAATCGCATGGCCGACTCGGTGCGAGTACAGCCACGCACGCGACAACTTCAACGGGGCACGATACGTCGGGCGAGACGTCATGGTACGATGTTGATCCTGATGGGGAGATTGAGAAGCGGGTTATGGAGATGGCTGGTCTTGGATTGGGTTTCTCGCCAAATAGCGGGGATGGTCGTCGGGTCCAGTCGGAGGGGCGAGGAGTGTTGGGCGGAGCCGGAGCCAGTCCGGCCAAGGCGGTGCGAGATGGAGGGGAAATGATTAGGAGCAAGTCAGCGGACTTTCCTCCTGGCACTGGAGGGAAGGCGGTAGCAGGTGGAGGAAAGCTCGACATGGAGGTATTGCGAAAGGTGGCGGCTCTGCCAGAGAATTCAGCTTGTGCCGATTGTGGCAAGAGCACCAAATCGAGTAGATGGGCAACCATCAGTGAGTGTAGTCCCACTGACTTATTTATGTGGAGCGAAGCTCACTTGAGCCAGGTTTGCGCGAAACTCCGATGGTGATGTTCATCTGCATCAGATGTTGCGGCATCCACCGATCTTTCGGAACACACATCTCGAAGCCTCGCTCGGTGGATCTGGATATCTGGACGCAGGACAGTATAGCCCTTGCTGTGGAGTGGGGCAATGAGCGAGGGAACAGGGTGTGGGAAGCCAAGTTGTCAGATCGAGAGAGAGCACGCGGGGATGAGTGAGTGACCACGATGTTCTTCGTGGAAGGAGACGGATCGCTGACTGGTAGGGATGTCACGGACTTCGTGAGGGCCAAGTATGTGGAGGGGAGGTGGCTCAGCCGGGATATTCGGGCGAGGTACGGCTTGGGGTAGAGGCTGGGCGTGGAACTTGCAGCTTGCAGGTCCACCGTCCGATCATCACAGCGTGTTTTGGCGTGTACGTGACCCTATAACAATCAGCACTGTTGGTTTGAATCCAACGGAGATATATGCACGCAACTGTCATGTGCATTCTTCCAATCTACATACATCAACGCGGAGCAACATGGTCTAGCGCTCATTTCACTCTGCTGGCTGCTGAACAGCGATCCGCGACATGGGGACCAATTTACAACACCGGCCCGTAAGCAGGCACCATTAGCCGACAGCAGCAACTGTGATGTATATTACTCAACTTCCAACAATGTGTATGGGAGATTCAATTACCTAGTAATGCCTTATTCAGCATAGTCTGAATTGATGCTTCGACTTCGCTATGAGTATGAGACTCATTGTCAAATTTCATATTCAGCTCTGGGTCTGTGGCGAAACCTGCTTGGTACGCGCTCTCTCGCCACCCGGTGCTCTCCGACGCGACTGGCTTTACGTGTCGGTTCCGGGGGAGGGGGTGTCCGCTCGCGCGTGTGCGCGTTTGGCTCCAGGGAAAGAAGCGCGTGTAAATCCGCGATCACTTGGAGACAAAGATGTACGTAGAGGCCTTTCATCCATACATGTGCACCGTGGTTTGGCGTACGAGTACGGGCTACTTATGCACCAGACAGCATAGCATACATTGAGGACGTGTGGGTGGCAAAAAGAGCCATGACGGCCGCGTCTCGGAGATTTTGTACGTGATTGTGGAAGTGAAACGCCTCACGGCCTCACCTCTTTCCTTCCCTGAGTTGCACACATTTCACCCTAAGACCTACCCTTTGCGAGCCATTTATCACTTACTCAGTCTCTGTCTATACATCTCTCCTTCATACATCTACATCGACTCCAAGACATCCAGGTAGATTGTCATTTGTCCTTTCAACCCGTTGTCTGTACTTCTTTGCAGACTTCCTTCCCTCTCCCCTCACCTCGATTCATGCTTTCGACAATTTCCTTCACACCCTGCAGGTCGGCCCACCGTGCATAGCGCTCGAGCTCCTGTCATCTTACCCCCTCTGTCGTCCTCCTAGTCCAGACAAATACCCCTCACTTTCGCCTTCCACCAACGAGTTACCATGCCCGCCACATCGAAGCGCGCCCGAACGACGACACAGAACGAGGAGAACGCGCCGCCAACTCCACCGCCTACATCTCGCCCTACTCGCCGCACCACTGTGCCATTAGTATCGCCGAGTACGATAACAACCCCACCCTCTCCTTCCGCCGCCACTCCCACTCGACCCATCCAGACGCGTTCGTCTACGCTCCATCTCGCGCCACCTACACCGTTGACGCGAACATCTTCCCTCTTCTCGCCAGTGACGCGTCGCTCGGCTGCATCTGCCTCGAATGCCTCAGCTCTCACTCCCACAAGAGGAGCTGGAACCAGCAGCGCTGGCTCGTCCTCGCGGGGCGGAACTCTAATTCGCACTCAGAGTACACCGGCCCTAACCAACCCAGCGAATCTCAAAGAGGGCATCGCGTCAGGCTCGGGTGGGGGCGGTAGGGGTAAGGGTGATCATGAGGATGTCTTTGGACTCGGCTTGCCAGGAAGGCGATTTGGCAAGGGAAAGGAAAATATACCGCCGAGTAAGGATTCGGAGGCGGATGACGCGGAGAGCAGTTCGAGGAAGAGGCTGAGGACCGGTACGCGGGCGACTAGTGGGAGCGCTAGCGGGAGCGGGAGCGGTATTGGCAGAGCGAGAAGCGGAAGCGTGGCCAGTGTACGCAGCGAGAGCTCGTCCGGTGAGTCAATCATGCTTGATATCAGGATCCTGCTGAATAGCAAGGACTAGCGTCTCTCTTCTCGCGCCGACCTAGTGTCTTCCCTTCGCCTTCACCCTCACCTTCCACGTCTTTCGACTCCGTCAGCTCGGTCGACCCTTCAGATCACTTGACGGGTTCAGATAATATGGACATCGATACCACTCCTACAAAAACCCGCCCCATCATCCGACGAGGCGTCACCCTACCTACCCCTCCATCATCATCACCAACTCTACGGGCCGAAGTCGACGCGACGGGCAAGCGAATGCAGCTAGTCCGTATGGACTCCACCTTATCCATCGCATCCACATCCACCGAGGTCGATGAAGTCTTCACACCAATCGACGAGGAAATTCCCATGAAGGCCAAAAACGCCTACAAGCACCTCAAATCCTTCCTCCGACTATCGTCCACCACCGCTAGGTCTACATCAGCCGATGTCATTGGGCGAGAAGATGAGAAAGCCGTGCTTCGCAGCTACTTCTCCCTACGGTCAGCGCACGATGTTGGACTCTATGTCTCTGGGCCGCCCGGAACGGGCAAGACTGCTTTGATCACTGCTATGGGAAGGGAGATGGCGCTGGAAGGGTGGAATGTAGTTGAGGTGGGGTGCATGGGGGTTACTACTACGCAGATATGGACACAGTTGGATGAGCAGCTGGGGTGTGATAGAACCGAGGAGGGCGTACAGGCTGCCATTGCGCGAATCGGCAAAAACACGTACGTCTTACTTTTGGATCTTGACCAAGCTGCAACTGACGATTGTAGTCTGATCATCCTCGACGAGGTCGACTCGCTCTTACCTCCAGCTCCAGCACTTCCCACCCCGGCTACCTCGCATCTCCTCTCCCGCCTATTCTCTCTCCCCCTCCTATCTACCTCGGCATCTACCATCAAATTCATCGCCATTTCCAACACATTGGATCTCACCGTCCGCGCCCGTCTCGTTCTTCCAGATGGCACTCAACCCCAGGTGCTGCCTTTCAAGGCGTACGGCACGGCGGAGATGGTTAAAATTGTCAAATCCCGGATCATCAGTGCGGGTCTCGATCGAGCCGAATCAGAAACGGTTAAGGTTGATCCGAAGGCTGTCGAGCTGCTCACCCGGAAAGTCGAGGCGCAGAATGGGGATTTGAGGATGTGCCTCGCATCCCTTACTTCCGCCGTCAATCTTGCTGAGGCAGAATGGGTTAAAAAGACCTTTCTGTCAGAATCCGACCAACCTATCTCATCAGCTATCCCCCTTGTCAAAATCGCCCTCCCTCACGTCATCAAAGCGTTCACTTCCCACACCCAGCAGCTGAAAGCTGCCGCGGGCTCATCGAGCGCCGGCCCAGGAAGTGCCACAGCCCGGAAGATCCGATCTGTCCCCCTCCAGGGCAAGATGGTGCTCGTCTCAGTCCTCATCTACCTCTCTCGATGCCGAGTCGGCCTTCCTGGCTGTCCCAGCGCATCATCTAACTCCTCACCACCAACAACCAGCCCGCACAAGCACGGCGATCTCACAACTTCCACTCTTTATGCCACATACTCGTACCTCCTCTCACACACCTCTTCGCCCTTCCCTCCAGCGGCGGAATCAGACTACCGTGACCTCTTGTCGAATCTGGAAACCCTCGGCCTGGTCTCGCTATTCGGCAACGGCTCGTCGGCGCACATGTCTCGATCGGGATCGGGTAATGCGCGAGGAGGCAAGGGACAGGCAGGGGGACCACGGGTCGAGCTGTGTATGCCCGAAGAAGATATCAGATTGGGATTGGGTCTGGGTGCGGAGGTCAAGGGCGGTCTAGCGGACGAGGAGGTTGGCAAGGTGTGGGCTAGGGAAGAGTCACGAGTCATTCGGGCGCGGGAGAAGTTGGCTAGGGCGGTCGAGGTCTTGGCGGGTGTAGAGCGGGACGACTAGGTCGCCTTGTGCCACCGGAGTTTATGTTGCGCGGGCTGGATCTGCAGGATTGTCAGGCAGAGGATTGAGCAGAGGTGTAATTGACCAAAGGCGCGGTCTGTATCATACGAGGTCTTCACTGGTGAATTAATCTATGTAGCTACGGAGTTTGAGTGAATGAGTTTACGAGTCTATCCACGAATGCAATATGGAGTCTCCCCCAGCGCACTATTCCGCATAGCACGACCCAGGCAGTAACCCGCCCCCCAGATCTGACTAGATCTGACTGCATGGAACATCAATGAAATTGGAGGGGGACGCGTCATGCCGTAATGAGGTGACGCGACCGGATCCAACTCGCACCAGTGAGTCAGAGGCCACCTTCACTTTATCTACTATCTCATAGCATAAACAAGCCTTTATCCTCAGATTCATCGTCTCAGAAGATTCACTGAAGTCAACACACAAACCAAGGTTCTGACATCATGCCCGTCGCAACATCCGACACGCCCTCGCGGTCAAATCCCGAGCACGGTTGGTCCCTCTTCCCACTACCCGAGCTTCACCCATACTGACATCTCAGAGGAATACCAGTATCTGGACTTGATCAAACGGATCATCTCATCAGGCCAATCCCGACCCGATCGGACTGGAACCGGCACTCTATCCCTCTTCGCTCCCCCTGCTCTCCGCTTCTCCCTCCTCGACAACACCCTTCCCCTACTCACTACAAAACGCGTCTTCACTCGAGGTGTCATCGAAGAACTACTATGGTTCGTCTCGGGATGTACAGATGGCGGGGTATTAGCTGCTAAGGGGGTGAATATTTGGGAAGGGAATGGGTCAAGAGAGTATCTTGATAAAGTCGGATTGGGTCATCGCCGGATTGGAGACTTGGGACCGGTGTATGGGTTCCAATGGCGGCATTTTGGTGCGAAGTACGGGACATGCGAGGACTCTTATGAGGGTAAAGGGGTGGATCAGCTCAAGGCTGTTGTGGATACTATTAAAAACAACCCGACCGACCGGAGGATTGTCCTTAGCGCTTGGAACCCCAAAGGTAAGTTTCTGATTTCCCCAGTCCTGGAGTGAAGCTGATATATAGACCTACCGCTAATGGCACTGCCGCCATGTCACATGTTCTGCCAATTCTACGTCACCCTCCCCTCCTCCCCAGAATCCAAACCTCAGCTCTCGTGCCTGATGTATCAGCGCTCTTGCGATCTCGGCCTCGGCGTCCCCTTCAACATCGCCTCTTACGCTCTCCTCACGCATATGATTGCGCATTTGACGGGATGCGAGGCCAAGGAGTTTATACTCCAAATGGGCGATGCACATGTCTACAAGGATCACGTGGAGCCCTTGATGGTTCAGCTGGAGAGGGAGCCAAGGGATTTCCCGAAGTTGGTCTGGAAGAGGACTAGGGAAGAGATCGAGGCGAGTGGAGGAGTGGACGGTTTCTCATATGAGGACTTCGGGGTGGAGGGGTATAAGCCCATGGGGAAGATTGAGATGAAGATGTCGGTGAGTTAAATTATCGTCAATCGCAATCAGGCTAAGATTTACAGGCGTGATCCTGGGTAAAGTGTTTAGCTTTATCACCCTGTCCGATGTCATCGAGGTTTGAAGTCATTCGGCACACTATCTGATTGGGTGATGACAGGCCAGTCCTGATGATCCCCGCCTCACTTGGACTTTCCACCAGTCGAACACAGTGAACAATTCTCAGCCCTGACAATGGTTCCGTCAAGCTTTGACTTCAGTGGCGTACCAGCGGGGACCCCGAAGATGAGCCATCGCTCAAGGTTGCCCTCCTTCTTCCCCTCGTGAGTAGCGATGTGGAACAATCCCATGCCGTGGTAGGCCTTCGCCTGTGATGTTCATCAGCCTTCATCCGAAACCCCCAGCTGGGCAAAACTCACCGAATCAGGCGACGTGGTTGTCAACAGAATTGATTGTCCGCGTTCCTCCGCAGTGGACTTGGCATCCTCCATCAACGTTCTCGCGTATTCTTTCTTCCTCTCCCCTTCTTCAGTTGCCAACCAGCTCAGATAGCGGCACTTCCCCTTCTTCTGCATATCCTGGAGCGTGTTCTTGGCAATCTCATCTGTGATCTCTGTCCTCGGATCATCAAGGGGATGGGCCCGGGAATCGATAATGCTGCATCAAGCTCAGCTAGATCTCGGCGCGACTTGATCAGCTTGGCTCACCTTTTCGCAGCATCGCTGTTGGTCGCCCAGAAAGAGGCGGCGAGAAGCGCACCTCTTCCTCCAGCACGAATCGTACGACAGCACATTTGGCCGCTTTGGACACGTCCAATTGCCCCATCCAGACGCAACCGTAACTCCTTCTTACGGGCGTCCGACTGACTATGGTGGACAGAACCTTGATATCAGCGGAAGCCGCATGTTTCAGTTTCCCGTTTCACAGGTATCGAAGAGGTCTGAAGTGGAAATATCACGTACTCTGTGAAAGAACGCGGTAAATGAGCTCGGCGGCTTCCTTGATCGCTAAGAAGTGTAAGCGGAAAATCATACTGGTATTGGTGTATATCGCGTCGGGCCTCAAATCAGTCGCTACAAGCCCGGGAAAGCGGCCGGTGGTTTAAGGAGCTCGGGCTGCACCTACACCTGTCATCGACTGCCTGGCAGACCGTGATCATGGCGTGTTTGTAGATGTAAGGACAATCTTATGCTTAGAGAAGTCAGCCTGACGAGTTTAGTAAGGTGGCGACCAAGATCGATCGCTATGTGTCATGCATAGGCCTGAGTCGATCGGGTAGGCGCAGTAGCGCATAACCCAATGAGGCCTATGGTCCAGTCGGACAAGGATAAAGGATCGCGTAGGCTCCTGCCTGGGTCTGGAGGGCCTCCCTTGTCCTCGCCTCCACACCCAGCGCATCCTTTAAGCTATAAATTTGTGACGTTGGCGCCGCAATATCGCAGGGATTTTCATCCTTATTCGTGTCGATTACGCGAATTGAGTCGCTCTCTCATCGCCGGACGACGGTTCGTGGAGGCGGTAACATTGATGACCTGTCTGACAAATACGCCCGCATCCTGAACTGTCAGCTTCAAAACGCGACTTTCCGAATGAGAGACGCACAGTGCCTGTATTGACCCCACAATTTCAACTGAAACATCAGCGATTCTCCTCAGGATCAAGACGTTCGTTGGATGACATACTAGCTTGTCGTTCATTTTCCGCCTCAAACTCATACCGCTTCTGCCCCGCTTCTCTCCAGACGTTCACTTTGAACCCGCCACTCCTTCCAGAGAGCTTCACACTCGCTACCAGGGAGACATGGAAACTCGTAGTCTTCATGGAATCGAAGAATGCTCGGGATTCGGATGGCATGATGTGGATGTAGTCTCCGTCGATGGCCAGGACACGTTCATGTCGACCTATGGCGATCTTGCGGTTGACCTTGTATTTCTGCCCGGGTCAGCTGCAGTCTACCTAGTCCGCAGTCTTCCTGGCCCACCTTATACGTTTGCCCAAAGTCTGCTAGACCGGGTCCGAATCTTTGTGCTGAGTTTGGCTCGCTTTGTCGCTTGAAGATTGAAGCTGGAAATTGTAAGCTCCGGCTTCCGATCCCACATAACGGGCCCCGTAAGTAACTCACCACTTGGATCACCGCCTCTTCTATCGCCGGTCCTCAACCCGTGCTCGACCGCCCACTGAGTCTTGACAAGCGCTAGATCATTCTTCCCTTCCAGGCTAGCCACAGTACGGTCAATGGGTATCGCCAGGGTCAAATCGGCTAGGCACAAGACCCAATCTGTATACGGCGGGGCGAGCCGTTTCTTCTTGCACAGGATCTCAGTCAGGTCCGCAATGTAAATGTCGGAGGGGCTACATCCATCAGCTTGGCCTTACTCTCAACCGAAGCCGATGAGCTTACACTGAGATTGTAGTCGTGAAGTGCACGTCCGCACTGGCCGTCACCCTTATCCTCAAAATGACCTGCTTTCCTAGTGCCGAGCTGAGGCCCACGCTACCCTTGAACGTCCCGCTATCTACTCCGGTCATAGACGGCACTGGTAATTGCTCAGCTGACGAGAAACTCTTCAGTGATGATGCAGAAGAAGCGTTGCGCGGTAAAGGAGGCCTGACATTGGAGACTGGAGGCTGTTTTGTGGCACGGGCGGCGCGCGAGTGTTGAGCGAGGACGCGAGACGGACGGCGAACAATCAGAGGTGCCTTGGCGGCATTTTGTTTCACTCGATGATCAGCTTTTGCGTGGGGATGCGATGATGCAAATAGCTTACTCTGTGAGGCAGTAGCTTCGACAATACCGAATTGGCCATACGAGAATTTGGAGACTTTCGAATCTCGATCTAATGCTGTGATTATCAGCTTGAATTCCCGATCCCGACAGGATGACAGCTTACGTGGGAAGTCCTCATCGACCTCTCCGTCATCCTCGACAATTCGCAGTCCCCACCCGACAGTTGTCCACCGCTCTTCGCTGTCCTCATGTGACAACGCCGGCTGCCTCCCTTCCTCCCAGTACTTGAACAAGCCGTATCCTGTGACTTCCTCCACCGAAGCGTCCTTCCGCACTTTGCCGATGATAGGAACGCTCGGGTTGACCGAATGGGGGAAGAAGAGTTCAAGAGCGAGAAACGGCGTCGATGGAGGGGCCGCAACTGTAGTGTAGAGAGAAGCGAAAGGGTTGAGTTGAGCAAGCGGCATCAGCTCGTCCTCTGCCTCTAGCCCTTGCGCCGTCGATACGAGATGCGGTACATGTTTGTTGAGTGCAGCTGTCAGACTAGATAGCGCGGGTGGGACGTTGCGGACGATTGGGACATGGCCGAAGGATAACTTCTCCTCGGGGTGGAGCATCGACGATCTGCGACTCTCGTCTCGAGCTATACGGGCAGATGTGGAAATCTCCATATCCTCTTCTCGCTCGAGATCTTCTTCGTCGACGTCGCTGCCCTCATCCAGCATTGTTTCCCCCAGCCTATCCCCCCTCCCAGCCCTCTCGGAATCGCTTCGCCGGGCAGATCCGCCCAATGTAGAGCTCGTTTTGAGATCTGGCGATCCCAGTATCTCGTCTCCGACATCTCCAGACGTTTCAGACACGCTCAGCGCCTGGTCTAGCGGTGCCATTCCGCTGAGTAAAATTCCTCCGCCCAATCCATGCCCAGAAACAAGCATGCTAGATCCCAAATGGCTAGCTGTCATCGTCGGGACAAGCAGGACCGGTACAGGCGCTGAATCCGCACGAGGTCGCCTTGAAGGTGAGAAAAAGCCATCATCTACCACTCTGGGCTGTTGTGAGGTGATGGGCGGTTTCCCACTCATCGGGCTGAGCGCCTCGGTTGAGTTCGCTCGAACGCCAATCCGACCCCTCGATTCTCCGTCTCCAGCTCTCCGACCAGTAACGCGCATGCCCATTCCGCCGGATCGGCCTGCACCGATGATTGTCTGGGTATATTTCAGACCTCCCTCCCGTTCTGTAGGCCTCTCCGCTGCTCCTCGGTCCGGCGACCGTTCGCGACCGTTGCGCTCATTCCTCACTTGTCGGACTGATTCGTTTGACGATGGATAATCCGGTGGTGGCGAATCTAGCGCCCGCTTGATCTCTGGCCAGCGGTCTATATCCGATAGACCACTAGCGTCTATGTATGGGTTGAGGGCGAAAGATGGGTCGAGTGAGATGATTCGTGGAGTGAGTGGATCGTCAGAATGCCTCAGCGCCGAGAGCCGTATAGCCTGCAGCGCGTAACTTCCAGTCAGCTCAGTCGGCCCGAACATTCTCACCTGACATCTGTGATCATAGCCATGCTGTCTGTGCTATATTCTGATGATCATGATGTATGTATAGATGAGATATATATACCTTAGGCCAAGTGAAGCTTGGGAGACGCAGAGCCAAAACAGCTGCCGGCATACTTAGCGGAGATATCGGACATCTCCGTGTTTCAGGTGGTGTTACGTGATCGGTTCCGGGGGCGCACTGTGGATTTTTTCGCATGCAAATCTGCACCTAACCAGTACTCTGTCGATACCCTAAAAATATAGCGCAACAACCATGTCTGGAACGCTCATATCATCCCTGATATGGGTTCCCAGAGGGAAGGCAGCTCTCAAGCCAAAAAAGTACACTCTGGATGAAGCAGAATTGGAGCGGGTGGGCAAGTTGGGCGGGCCGGGTGCCCTGGAGAAGCTGAAAGAGGAAATGGCGGCTGCTGAGGGTGAGGGAGAAGCTTGGGAGGAGTGAGTGATGAAAGCTTCTGGGAATACGGTTTATCTGACAGACATCGTAGTGTGGACGCGGATGACGACGAGGAGAACTCAGAGGATGATGAGGAACAAGAGGATGGAGACATGGACGACGTCACAGATGCTGTAGACTCGATGGACGTCGATGAGGAGGGCAAGAAGCCGAGGGTCAAAGCTTCATCTGATCCGAACGATCTATCGGCATTCAATATGGAAGAATACGACGAGGAGGAGTCAGGAGGGGTTGGTGAGTGGTTTCCTCCGCCAGCGCACTTAACCAACTGACTCGCAGCTATGGGCGCATTCGCCAACGTCAAAGGCTTGACGTATTATCGGGATAACGATGAAGATCCCTACATCACCTTCAAGGAGAACGACGACGAACTCGAGGGCGAAGAGCTCGCAATACTGGCATCTGACAACATGGTCATCTCTGCCAGAACCACCTCGGACCTCTCATCCCTCGACTTCCACATCTATGACGAATCTGAAGAGAATCTCTACGTCCATCATGACCTCATGCTCCCCGCTTTTCCCCTCTGTGTTGAATGGCTCGACTTCCCCGGCTCCGGATCATCATCCAGCACTGCCTCAGGCTCCTACATCGCCGTGGGCAGCTTTGACCCCTCAATCGAAATTTGGGACGCCGACATGGTCGACGGTCTCTACCCCCACGCCATCCTCGGTCCCTCCCCACATCTCGAAAAGCCAGAAGCCAAACCCAAGGGTACCGGAAAGAAGAAGAAGAAGCAGATGGTTCAGCCTACCGCCAATGCGGACCACCATGTTCAACCTGTCCTCACTCTCTCCTGGTCGCCATACCATCGCAACCTCCTGCTGTCGGGTTCCGCAGATGCGACGATAAAGCTATGGGATATGACACGCGAGTCGCCCATGGCGGCACTGAGAAGCTGGGACAAGATCCACGGCGGTGAGAAAATCCAGGCAGTGGAGTGGAATAAGGGTGCACAAGCAGCTGCAGCGGGGTTGGAACGGGCTGTTTTGAGTGCTGGGTGGGATCGGACGGTCAAAGTCTGGGACTCGAGAGCCGTGGATGATGCGATCGGCTTGAAGATGGGTTCGGACGTAGAATGCGTCAGATGGGATCCATGGGAGGCTCACTCGTTCTTTGTCAGTCAATCCTCGTGTCTCAAGGGTGTCGCTGATTAGCAGGTGTCACTCGAGAATGGTCTCATACTGGCATATGATTCACGTGTCCTACCCACCTCCCTCACACAATCCACCTCCGGCAAACTCAGCGTTGCCCAGCCTAAATACACCCTATCAGCTCACGATGGTGCGGCTGGTGCACTGGATATCAACCCACACATCCGGGGATGCATCGCTACGGGTGGGATGGATAAACTGGTCAAGGTCTGGAATGTGTCAGATGATGAGAGCGAGGGTGTCAAGGGCAGGAAGAGGGAGATCAGTCTGGCGACGAGTCGAGATCTGGGAGTGGTGAGTAGCTGTGAAACTGTGCAGCCGTGAACCGTGAGCTGACAGTAACAGGGCAAGGTGTTCACTGCTCGGTGGTCACCCGATGCCGACTCGCCATTGACGCTGGCTGCGGCTGGCTCAAAAGCGACTCTGCAAATTTGGGACGTTGCGTCGAATCCTGGAGCTAGGTCTGCCTTCGGAGGAAGATTGAAGAAGCTGGGCAGGGAGCTCGGAGAGGTCAAGGGGAGTGGAGGGGTCGTGGGGGTGGCAGATGACAGTGAAGATGAGGAGGAGGAATGAGAAACTCGATGTTGATATACTGCTGTCGTAGCTTACATGCGGATGTTTTGGACCCCTGGTCAAGACTGGATCAGGTCTGGCCTCATGGGAGGCAGTGTTCACCGCTCGGGCCCGCGTCATTTCTTCTTTCCGGCGAGTTCCCGCTTCTTGGACACTGCGGGGTCAGCTTCAAACTATCCCACAGGCATGAAAACAATCCTAGCACCCACCCTTTAAGGTCTGCATCAGGCTGAGAAACCGATTCGCTTGATTGTCTCTCGTTCGGACAACCTTGCACGCCCGTGTAATCGCCCATGCGTACTCACTAGGCAGAAGTCGCCAGCTTTCCAGCGACCACAGTGCAGGGTCGACTTCTTGGCCCGGCCGTCTGTAAATCGAAAGCCCACTGTCCCCTCTTCGAATTGCGTCAGCGACCATATCGGGCTGATCGTGTGATGCGGCAAGGATGATCAATTTTCGTGCCGGTATGTGTTCGCAGTGGGTTTTCTGGGCGTGGCGCAAGAGCTCGATAGTGGACCGGGATAGTGAGGCGCAATCGTACTTCGCTGCTAGACACAAGATCCTTGATGCCTTATCAAAGATCATTTTATCGACCGCCGGGGGCTTGCCGGTGAGGGAGTCAAGCCACAGTCTGACGGATTCGGAGGTCTCGATGTCGGGATCTGACAAGTGTATCTCAAATGTTCCGGTGCCGATCTCGCGCATGTGTCTGAACACCTTGCTGCAGAGTCAATCTATAATCGTCCAATACACGAAACGTGCTCACCTTGCGCTGAGTAAGTAGTGACTGCGTAGGCGGAAGCGGACTGGATCACCGCTGGAGACGATTGCGCAATCGCCCTCGGTGTACACCTCATCTTCGGTGATGACAGGTGTATCCCATGATACGGTTGACATCGATGCTTGAGCTGAGGGAGTGATGGTCTCGAGGTTTCTCTGAGAAAGGAAGGAAGATAGGTGAATTCGGCAAGAATAGAACAACGTCTTCATGTTAACAGCTGGATTTTTGGCGTGATGTAAGCGATTCTCGACCGTGCTGAGTGACTGGGTCAGTGCGGAACGGCGGACACAGCGGGCAAGAAAAGGTCAGTGCAACACCGCTGAGGGAGTGAACCTGTCGCAAAAGAGGCACATACTCTTACAACTTATACAGATAACACATAGGCTCTCCGGTCAGCCAGCAAGAAGTCTCGTTGTGCGCCCTGGGACTCAATCCTCCTCCCTCTGTTCCTTTTGTCGTCGTTGTCCCTATTGACGTTGTTGGTGCGATTCGTCTTTGTGAGGCGTTAGCCCAGGTTTATTATAAACACAGAATCACTCACCCTCGATCATTTTCATCAGTGCCGCGAAAAAATCAGCCTGCCTTGCACCGTTCTCCGACGTTGCCGCCTTCGCCCGCGTCAAAGCCCGGATATAATCGACAGGCAACATGCGCCAGGTGTTCAACGACCACATCGCTGGATGCATGACAGCTCCGCCCTTCGCGTAGCTGAGGTGCACCTGCGACAGCCGAGCCGTGGATTTGATCGGGAGCTGGGAGTGCAGGCGGATAGCCTTGCTGATCAGACTGGGTACGTTGAAGCGGGCCGCAAATTCGATGAGGAGAAGTAATTTCGGATCCTCCTTGTCAAGCACACCGTGTAGAATGGCGATGGTGGATTCAACCGAATAGGGACAGTCATATTTTCGGGCGAGGAATATGATATAGCGCCCTCGAGGTCAGTGATCCCTGATCTCTCCTACGTGCTCCGCTGATCCTAGTAGGAACGGCGCTTCGTCTTTGCCGACCGAGTCGACGCTGACGGAGTGCTGAACCTCGGGGACGACGCCTGCCATCGGTGCTATAAGAAGGCTCTCCCGTGTCGCATTGTCGATGGCGGCAGGTGTTCTTGTTGTGCCCGGGTAAATGCCGAATGCTCGACTTTCGTCGAGTGGAAAAGGGATTTCAAGGGCAAGAGGAAGCGGGGCGGAGAGGTATGTCCCCTGTTGAATCGCTACGCGCTCTCTGCTGATCTTCAGGACGACCCCATCAGTGTAGCCTCCTCCGCCTCAGCCGCCTCCAACGTCTCCGACATTCACACTGTCATTGGAAAAGGGATTTCCAGGGCAAGAGGAAGCGGGGCGGAGAGGTGTGTCCCCTGTTGAATCGCTACGCGCTCTCTGCTGACCTCATCAGTGTAGCCTCCTCCGCCTCAGCCGCCTCCAACGTCTCCGACATTCACACTGTCATCTCCTTCTTCGATGGTAACGCTGCCCAAATCCCCATGGCTCCCGCATTCCACCGTCAATCCGTCCAAGTCATCATCAACCACCTCACCGCCAGGTTCGAGTTTGCCCGAGCCCGTGACATAGCCCGGCTCGCGGATGAGCTTGCTGCCCATCAGGCACTAGTGGTGGCATTATCGGCGAGATTGGCGGCCGGACAGCAGTGAGGTCGGCTGGGTTGCGGTGGCGGTGTCGTTGTGTGTGTGTGGGGGGGGGCGGGTGGATGTCGTGTCGCGTGGGTGCCTTGTGTGAGTTTTTGTTGATTGATGACTTCAGTTCATTCTGCGAGGCGGAGATGCAGGGATACGAGTGGCTATGGGGGGGTCGTAATGTCAAATTTTTGAAACACGCGCTGACCCTATAGATTTAAATGACTTGGGCGCGGGTTTGCCAATGAGAACGTCCAACCAGAGTCTGATGCAGAAGGATGCAGACCGCGGTCTCGTATTCGGGATCGGACATATGAATTTCGAGAGGTATCCGTGAATCAAGTTGACGCATGTCCCTGATGACGGCGCTTGCTTATCAGCGCGTTCACCGTGAGGGCTGCGTACGATCGAGTGAAAATCACCGCTCACCTAGCTGCAAGAAGGTAAAAGCTGGGCAAGCGGAACCTCATTGGCACCTCATCGCTCGACCAGAATCCAGATTGTCATGTCGCCCTCCGCGTAATCTGCATCTACCCTAGACTCCGGCAGAGCGTTCGGCGACGCGGAGGAGCGTCGGGCCGCCATCTCTTGATAGAGTATGATTGATGATTGAAGTATGTTTGGGCAAAGCGGTTGCGATCCGCTGATCTTTCCGCGGCGGAACCAGGATTGCACTTTCAGGCACGATAAGTCGACTACACGATCAAGTGATCGAGGAGCTCATGTTACTAGTACGTGGCTTTGCAGACCCAGAGCGTGGAGTCAAGCAGAGGCAGAGAATGAGATTTGCCTTCATACTCAAGACGAGAAAGACCTGCGGCATACGGGCCAGGCTTGGATATCGGATGTATTCATCAGTGAGCGTGTACTTCTTGGTGTCGGCAGTGTATTGTGTAGTGCATCCACACGCTGTACTTGCCGGCTAGATCACGTCTAGATCATGGCCGACTCCTTGTCGTGCTCCCACAGTGTATTTCATACCCATGAGTGCGGTCTCTCGATGTCCTTTTCACTGCCGACACGATCGTGTTTGCTGCCACCGTCCGTGACAGTCGATTTCGAGGGATTGATGGAGCGTCTTTGGGCATATGTCTTGGTGATGTCAGCTATGCCCTGGTGTAATGAGTACGCGCCCACGCAATATACAGATTGTACGCACTCGATAAGCAACCGCCAGCGATGAGCACATCTCCTTCTTCAACTCTTCACACTGCAGTCGTCCCCACCGTCACAGGCTTGATTGATGGTGGCTTTTGTGGGGGTGACTTTGAAGCTAAGTCATCAGTGCGGCCAGAGGTGAGAGCAAACGGACATATCATGAATCGGGACCGACAGGGACTAGGGGATGGCCACTCAAGACTCACCTTCAATAGCATCAAAGAGCTTCTCCAGCTTATCGGCTTCTTCTTCGGGAGTCGGTTTCGCCGAGCTACTGCGGAAGGATCGAAGGAGAGCCCATAAAACCTCATGAGGCAGCCTGCTGAACTCCTGCAACGACATGGCAGAGACATCTCGGATGTCGTCCAGCACACTGGTCGCTCCCAGCGGGCCATCGGCGTCGTCGTCGTCCCAGCATAAGTCGCCGTGACATCTGATGCACCTTACGATCTGCTGAGGCTCGCCATATAGCGCGGCTGCCACCAGTAAATCATATGCAAATCCATCTGCGGCTTCGAGAGACATCTCAGCGGCGGAGAAGATTGTCTTTTTAACGCCAGGGCAATCGAATTTCTCGCATAAACGAAGAACTTCCAGAAGTTCCCCTTGCCGATATACGCTCAGCGTGGGTGCGTGCCGTTCGACGATGGCATCGAGCCAAATCCTGACAATCATCGCTCGTACGTCGAGCTCAATTTCGAGTTCCCCGCCCGCCGTTCCGATCTCGAGGGTGTCACGTAGAACCGTGCTGACGATATCAGCTTCGAACCTCACAGCTGAGACAGATCACATCAAACAACACACCTCGCTGCAAGCATGTGGAAGCTTTGAACGAGAAAGACTGTGCCATCCGTTGTGATTTTGAAGTCACCCTTGTTATACTTCTCGTCTAGATTCGGCGCGTCGTCTCCCGATAGGGGCGAAACCTCAGGCGCTAGGCTCTTGGAAGGGGCTTCCTTCGCAGTGTTAGATTTCTGTTTGCCGGATCGGATGGGAGGCATCGTGAAGGAGGCCGTAGTATGGATCCTGGGCTGGACCGACGTGAAAAGCAATAATGCAAATGTGGAGTTGCATAGATCCAGCTATGAAAGGTCCGAGGATGAAACACCTCTTTACGTAAGGAAGTCAGCCAGCAGCAAATTTCTCTGCGAAGCTGTGATGCAAATCCGATGGCTATGTTTGACTTCTCTAATCTTCATACGCCTAGCACAAACATGGACGACGGTATAGAGATAAATTTCGCAGCTCCAGCGTTGGGCAGGGGTCCGGGCGGCAAATCTAAGCAGGCCATCCCCAAAGGCGGACGGTGGACCGATAGGTGAGTGTGACAAGCTTGTGTGTAAGTCAGAACTAACGCTTGCAGAGCAAAGGTCAGACGCGAGATCAACAAGACCTCCCGGCCCCAAGGAGAGTCATCCTCACACGGCGCCTTGCGCAATGCTCAGCCGGACGCCATCCCGAGTGTGGCCCCGCCGACGCAGCAGACAAGACCCGCAAGGCCTCTCGGCGGTCACCCTGCGACTTCCAATGCAGCGCAAGCTGCTCGAGCTCCCGCACAGACTACAGCAACGCAGCCTTATCGTCGAGTTGAGCCTCGAGATGAGACTGCGAACCAGGCTGGTCCATCTCGTTCTCGGCAATCTTTGCCCAACCAGACTTCGGCTGCTCCGGCGAAGGGCAAAGCTTCTGCTCCACAGATCATTTCATCCCTCTTCTCCTACAATCCGACTGTCGCGCCCACTCCAGCACCGGTTCCCGCACCTGCACCGACAAAAGCAGCGGCTCCTTCAAATGCCCCGCTAGGCGACACTAGCACTTTCGAGGGTCTTGGGCTGGACAAGCTTCTGATCAGACATCTTAAGGGCAAGATGTCTGTGCAGGCACCGACTGGCGTTCAATCCTCGTCGCTACCCTACCTCCTCTCTGCTCCACTCGATATTGATCTTGCCTCGGCACCCTTCGAAGATGACGAGGACGATGTCAAGCCGACCCCTGTCGCTCAGCCCTCTCCCCGCGACGTCTTTATCCAATCCCAAACCGGTTCCGGTAAAACTCTCACCTACCTCCTGCCGATCATTCAGACCCTCCTACCCCTATCGCGTCTGTCGTATATCGACCGGTCTATCGGTACTCTCGCCATCATCCTGGCTCCGACACGAGAACTAGCCCAGCAAATCTCGAAAGTTCTCGAGCAATTGCTGTCTCTTTCTCTGGCAGGTGACGAATCGGAGGATAGTGCTCCGATGACTAGATGGCTGGTGTCAGGCCTCCTCACCGGTGGCTCAACGAAAGCACATGAGAAGGCAAAACTCCGTAAAGGGGTACCTATACTCGTTGCCACGCCTGGAAGACTGCTGGACCACCTGCAGAACACCACAGCCTTCAAGTTTGCCAAGACAATGTTCTTGGTGCTGGATGAGGCGGATAGATTGATGGATCTAGGGTTTGAGGAGACTATCCAGGGTATCATTAAGGCCTTAGATGGGCGGCGTAGGGCGGAGATTGGAGGAGAGGGCGAAGCGGAGGTGGGGCGGATGAGATGGGGATACTGGGGTAGGGGAAGGCAGAACGTGCTGTGTTCAGCTACGGTGGACGCCAAGGTGGAGAAGCTGGCTGGAGCGGCACTGCGAAATCCAATCGTTTTCCGAGCTCAGCCGGAGATGTCGACGCTGGAAGAGGCAGTGCTAAAGAGAGAGAAGGAGGATCCAGCCGTCAAGGCAGCTCTCGAATCCGCCAATGCCATCGTCCTCCCCACCACATCCGATAAATTTACCCCACCATCACAACTGTCCCAAAAGTACATTGTGGTACCCACCAAACTGCGACTGGTCAGTCTTATCGCCTTGGTTCGATCACTGGTAGCGAAGAAGGATGTGGGAAACAAAGTCATTGTTTTCATGAGCTCTACCGACGCGGTGGATTTCCACTGGAAGCTGCTCGGCGGAATGAAGATGGGACAGGAGGAAGAGGAAGAGGAGAATGGAGGTGATGGAGATGAAGCGGAGAGCGCAGATGATAGCTCGGACGAGGAGGATGGCGAGGATGTGAACCCCAAACCCAAGGTCGCCAAGTCCAAAGCGAAAACAGCGGCTGCCGAAGAACCCATCACTCTCAGCTCAGCTCTTTTCCCCTCGACTACCCTACATCGCCTGCACGGATCCCTTCCCCTGCGCACCCGACTAGCCTCTCTCGCCGCCTTCGCTGCCCCCTCGCCGACTCCTTCTATCCTCATCTGCACGTCTGTTGCTTCCCGTGGTCTCGATCTTCCCCTCGTCCGCGCTGTTGTCCAATATGATTTGCCTACCGAGGGCGGAGCTAACGAATACGTACATCGTGTGGGACGTACTGCTCGAGCAGGAAAAGGAGGAGAAGCGTGGTCGTTCGTTGGGCCAAGTGAGGTTGACTGGGTTGAGTGGGTCAGGGGAAAGATGGGCTCTGCAGAAGGGAAGGAGGTTGGACTTGTACCTGCCGCCGTGGATGAGGTGCTCCGGAAGGGCTTCGGAGGGAAGAGGTATGACTTTGAGCGGAGAGCAACGGAAGTACAAGGTGGTTTGGAACGCTGGGTTCTGGGAGATGAGAAGGTAAGTCTTGGTCGATCACCATATTTACGGAGTCCTCGCTGACAGTCAGAACGCTGCTCAAGCAAGAAGAGCATTCGCCTCGTATATCCGTGCCTACTCTACCCACCCTCTCGAAGAGAAAAAGTACTTCCACCCCAAATCACTGCACCTCGGCCATCTTGCCAAAGCCTTCGCATTGCGAGAAGCACCCTCTTCAATGGCAGCTACCACTGCCTCCGCCCGCGTCGTCAAAGTTGCTCCTAGCAACGTGCACGTTCCAGCCAACAAGAAGCGGAAGAGAGTCGGTGCGGATGATAGTGATGATGAGGCGGATGAGGGTAAGCGGGGCGGCAAGGAGACCACGGCGAGGAATGAAACTGAGAGAAGGATGTACGAGGCTGTCAGGAAGCAAGGGAGGGAGGTCAGAAGTGGTGGGAAGATGGGTCAGTTCGGCGAGGCTGGTGGAAGACGGAAGCCCATCGGCGGAGTCAGTGGAGGAGGAGAATTCCAGGTTGTTGGAAGTGGGGAGTTACAGAGGATGCTGTCTGGGAAAAATTGATGCAGAACTGGCAGGCATCTGGCGCGGCGATGAACACGGACGCTGGAGGCATTCCAGTGGCTGGCTGTGCGTCATTTGCCCTCCAGCGGGTTTCAACCGGGTGCTGTCTCGCACCAGTCCGGCCAAAGGACCCTGGTGGCGAAACTCGGCTCGAGGGGATTTGCAATTGGCCCATCGACCATCAGCCCCCGTAGACCCTGACAACTGGCTGAGAATATCTGTTTCTTTCCAGTAGTCCCCGTCGACAGAGACTTGGAAAGGAGAACCCCTGGAGCTGACGCCTCATCCCAACCCGAAACTAGTTCTGCATGGCGATTCCTTTCAGTTTCACCCCTCTACTGTTCTCGGCTCTAGGATGTTCCCGCTCCGCGCTACTACAAGAGGAACAGAATTCGTCTCTTTACCATCACATCATCATCACTGTTCCAACACATTTGCCACCAGCCACAACACGTTCGTACACTACAGCGTATTCTTTCCCTCGATCGCTATCACAAGAATCATGGGAGATAAATTATCTCACCCTTCACCACTCGAAAGCCACCCTTATAACGCGCCCGACACTCAATCCTCTGGCTTCAGCTTCCCGCAGACAAACTACCGTACGTTTGATCCCCATCACCGGTGAAGCATACTATTTGCAGGGCAGCTAACGGGAGGAAAGGTTGGCCTTTGTCACCCACCGAAAAACTCGCTGCGTCGTCGACGTCTCGCGGTGAGTCAGGCTGAATTATTCTGAAACATTTTGAGCGAGTTGTTCTACAGCATTGACGCGACAGGAAGCCTGCAGGCCGAAGACGGCTCGCCGGCATCCAATGATAGGCCCGGCAAGGGCAACCTCACATTGGACGTGGAACACTTGAGAGCGGCGTATGTGAAGCGCTTTAAGGAGTTCTTTATATCTGGACAGCCAGGTGAAGCTGCACCAGAATACCCTTTGTGAGTTGTGTTATATTTGAGTCACCGATCCATGTCGACTCTTGCGCGTGAAGGAGATAGCCCGAGACTCATGGCCCCTTGACCATTTGGGTATCCGCTTAGGATTCTGATTATAATATCTGACAATCAGAAGTTATCGATCACCTTCTTGAATCTTACATGCTGACTCTTTCAGCAAAGAGATTGGCGAATCGCTGACAGATACCTCCAAGGCCTCAACAATCGCAAGAGTGTACAAGCAGCCAGGCATCAAGGTCGAAAGCATGGAAGCGACATGTCACGATCGCGAAGGGAACTTGAAGGAATTAGAGGACGAGCCGGCGAAGAACAGCCAGGGATCAGAAGGAAGCTTCTACAGTGCTGGTCTTGGCTTCCTTTTCTTCAAAATCGCTGGGTGCTTTCCTACAAGCACGACATCATGACATATGTCAGAGCTGGCTTTCAGATTTCTGCGCAGCTGGCGCATCGGGCCGGGGCCACGTCCAGTATACGTAGACGTCGGATGTAACTCTGGACAGACCTCTTTAATTATCGTGACTTCTCTCGTCACGCCAAAGTGATTTGTCAGGCAATCCTCATATATCATATCGTGAGCCGCTGCAGAATCGCCCCGAGCGGTTCTTTCGCGTGTCTACTGTAGGTGGCAGATCGAGGGGCTGCTGGGTCGTGAGTGCACCAGAAGTCAGTCTGGTGCTGGCGCCAGCATCACCAGAAGTCAGTCTGGTGCTGGCGCCACTCACGACCGGACCACGTGGCAAGTACCCCTGAATTACCCCGCGTTCCCTCCGGACCGCGAAGAGCGATCGCGTCCGCCGCAAAGAGCAACAACACCTCTGCCTCTAAATTGACATTAGCCTCAGGTATCAGCTAGGGATCAGCTGGGATACATCATGGTTGAGGACAAGTACATCGGCTTGACGCTGGCGCTACTGGGGACGTTTCTGATTGGGTGAGTCTTGCTCTGGGCCGATATATGTTGGCGGTGGAGCTGATGCAGCAGGTCGAGTTTCATCATAACGAAAAAGGTTCGTGTGACTGTCTGAGCACATCAGAGACAAGCAGGTTGGGGACGAGCGGATAACGGGAGACCGCAGCGGCGTCAAGTAACCCTGGCTGATGGTATCACAGGGACTGATAGACGCCGCTTCGCGAAGTAGGGACTCATCACACTCACATCAACGGCAAAATCAAAATGGGCCGAAAAACGCATGTACGTCCTAGACCGCTCTTCGGCTGGACTGCGGAGCTCACTTAGCTTAGCGGATGATCTGCTGTATCTTCAAAATCCAATATGGTGGGCAGGGATGTTGACGAGTGAGTACAGGTCTCGTCGAGCATTACACCGCCGCGACAAAGGAGCTGACGGTCATCAGTGGTTGTTGGTGAAGGTGAGTTGCTGATCCTGGTCGTTCCTGGAGACCCTAGAGCTCATGATTTCAGTCGCGAACTTCGCAGCCTACACATTCGCGCCTGCTATTCTCGTTACTCCTTTAGGAGCAATGAGCGTCATCATTGGAGCTATCCTTGCGAGTTTCATCCTGGACGAGAAATTGGGAAGATTAGGAGTCTGCGGATGTGCAAGCTGTATAGTGAGCTCGTCTTCGGAATCGTCCACCTCGACGAAGCAATTGAGCTGATTTATGCAAGATTGGATCAGTCATCATCGTCCTACATGCCCCGTCAGACAAAGAGGTAGAAACGGTCGATGAGATACTGGCCTATGCCGCTAAGCTCCGTACGTTTCTCGTCTTACCTTTTGGACTTTAACCTGACCCTGTAGCCTTCCTGATATATTTGGCTATCTCCGGCAGCGTCTGCACATACATGATATACCGCGTGGCGCCCACTCACGGCACCAAGAACCCCATGGTGTATCTTACGATTTGCTCCCTCGCCGGTAGTGTATCCGTCATGGCGATCAAGGTCGGTTTTATTTGTCAGGACCTGCGAGGTTGCGGGGCATGACTGAAGCTGACCATTACCAGGGGTTCGGCGTTGCCCTGAAGCTCACCATCGCTGGAAACAACCAATTGACACATATATCAACATACGTCTTTGCTGTTGTAGTCGTGGGGTGCATCTTGGTGCAGATGGTAAGCTAAGCCGTGCTATGCATTGATCAAGGAGCTGACAAGGGCAGAACTACTTCAACAAAGCCCTCGACACCTTCTCAACGAATGTGTAAGTCCAGGTCAATCTGAAGATTCCATCTGGATCAAGACTGACGAGTCAGCGTAAATCCCATCTACTACGTCTTCTTCACCACAGCAACCATTATCGCCTCCGCCATCCTCTTCCAGGGCTTCAATACTACCTCAGCCGCCAATACAATTTCCCTCATCTGCGGATTCTTGGTCATCTTCATGGGCGTCTACCTGCTCAACATCTCAAGACAAGCCGATGCGCCACATCACCCCACAAGTCTAGAGTCTGGCTTGATGAGTGAGTCCTGCATGTCAATATCAGCGTAAAGTCAAGCTAACAGGCAGACCCCCGAATGTCTATGTCAGGACGAATATCCACAGATCGCGGACCAGGCACGATATGGAATTACGGCCCCGTACCGACTTACGCAGCCGACGGGACAGCTCGACAAGGGCATGGTCGCCGTTCGAGCATCTACCGAGCGCAAAACTCGACCCTCTTTTCAGCATTCGAAGATGATGAGCGGCAAGAAGAGGGAGTGGCAATGACCGATTTGATGAGTGATGAGGAAGAGGAAGAGGAGGGGAGAAAAGCCGATCAAGCGTACGTCGCTGGACCAGGAGCGGGACCGGGGTCAGCAGGGGAGGGAAGAAGTTTGGTGGGGAAGAAAATTGGGACTGGGAGATGAGGTTTTCTTTTGTATGAGGGTGAGAGATGTGTTGGATGCTGGTCCTGCGGGACAATGCTCCAGATATTGTGGAGCTATCATCGACATCTGCATGTAACGCATGGCAACTTCGCCGTAGACAAGCGCCGTACCATCATCTGTATCAAAGGACAGGACGCTGAACGAGGCAGCTATCAAGTAATCAAAATGGGGGCCAAGATCGTACAAAGTCTAGCGCAGAAACTCGATGTAATGTCCTAGTCAATTCCCAGCCTCCTCACTCCAGCTCCACTGCCTACCCTTAGACTTGCAATGCCGCCTTGATCTGCGCCCTGACCACCATGGCATCCTCCTTCCATTTCCGAATCATCGCCTCGCCTTCGGTCTCCATGACCTGCGCCCTCTTCTCCAACTGCCTGCGCACCAATTGCTCAATGGTCATCTTGCGTTCTTCAGCCGTCAATGGTTCCCGCATCCATGCGTCTTCCTCCCTTCCGGTCGGGCTCGCCGCCCCCACAGCGCCAGCTCTTGGTGATGTGAAGTCCACCATGACCTGCCGAGCCGATTGTGCCGCTTGGTCCAAAGCTGCATCGAGCATCGCTCGCGATTGGTCCTGATCGGACGTAAGAGGGGAGGTAGGTGGGATATTGGCGTACTGCGCCAGCTGATTGAGCGGCTGGAGGGAGCGGGGAGTATCCCTAGGTGTAGGGGGTAAGGGTTTCGAGGATGAGGTAGCGACCGATGTGGGGTTAGAAGCTTTGCCGGACGTGGGTCTGGATGGTGGACCAGTGCGGGATGATGAGGACGAGGGTCTAGGTTCTGAGGTTTGCGACGAGCCGGATGCGGCAGCAGCGGCTAGCGATTTCTCGAGTTTAGCTGCTCTGATCGATTTTATGGGCCGGCTTGACTGGGATACGGGAGCGGGGGATGGGGGAACGCTCGGTGCGGATTTCGGAAGTGGAACTGGGACAGATGGGATGGCGATGGAAGGCACCGTAGCCTTCGAGGCCCGACCGGCTTTGCTGGCTTTGCTAGGCTTTGAGATTGGCGTGGGACCCTGGACGTCTGGTATTATTTCGGGCACCACAGCTGATTCCGCCTCCATGACCGCCTCCTCCTGATTAAGAATCGCCTCCGCCTCGGCTCGTGCCTCCGCTTCAGCCTTCTTACTAGCTTTTGTCGCGCGAGGCTTCCTCTCCTTCTTCGCAGGTTCCGGCACCTCTTGCACGTCCGCCAGAACCGACTGAACCTCTGGCTTCGGCGCAGGCTCTGACTCGACCTTTTTCGCCTGCCGTCCTCTCCGTTTGGGCTTCTCCGCCTCTACCACCACAACCGATAGCGTCTCCACGTCTTCCTCCGCCTCCTCCATCACAGACTCAGCAACGTCACTCTCAGCGACCTTCTTTCCCCTCCCTTTCGCTGTCGAAGCCGGTTTCGCCGCCGCTCTACGTCCCTTCTTCACAGGTTCGATCACGAAGTCTGCACCGTCATCTTCCCCGACGACAGACTCGGCTTGACTCGGTGGGGCGGCGGGATTTGTCGCCGTATTTGTGCGTTTGGCCCGTATAGCGCGTGGTTTCGGAGCAGATCTGGTAGATGCTTTGAGTGATGCTGCAGGGGGGTCGAGGGTGATGGTGAAGAAGGGACAACTGGGCTTCTTACTCTTGTGGACCAACCTGGACGCGTCAGCACATCGATGGCAGCTCTCGAAGCTTTAGTGACTGACATTGGATCATCTTTGGCTTCCCAGTCACCGACAGAGTACTGGCAATAGGGGCAGATAACGTAGTCTGGGATTTCATGGTACACAAAGCCTGCTGCTGCTACCTGAGTATGTCAGCGGCTGTGCACAATGGGTCCCATGTGATGTGTCGCCACACTTACCTTCTCTTTGGATGGCTTCCAGCTTTTCTCGGCCGGGTGTGGCCAGAGGTTTTCATCGGATGGGCTAAAGAATGTCCGGAGACGGGTTTCGGTCGACGTGCTTGAGCCGGGCAATAAGGCAGCGTCTGGGACTGTCATACTGAGTAGTCAGCAAAGGATCCGCACTGGGGGTAGATCTGTTATCCTCGTGGTATGGTGCTCCCCTCATTAGAGCCCGCACGTCCAACGCCGATTTTTCCTGAGAATGCTCGAAATGAACAACCCAAACTCACCTGATCTCATCTTTATCTCTCGCAACCTTTGGCGCGCAGACCATCTCTCCCCACGCACAATCAAACCTCTTGCACTGCTCAACAAACGGGTCGTCGTCTTCATCCCATCCACCCAATTGCAGACCGCAAGAGAAACACTGACAGTTGTCAGGCTCTTCAATGGATGGGTTGAAGAAGAATCCCGCTTCAGCCAGATTTTCGGGCGTGAGTTTCGGATGGGTCGAGGGAGATATCTTCCATGACGGTAGGGCGTTCTTCCCGCGCCGAGCTGGGGCTTTGAAGGAGGCGATACGGGCGGAGAGGGATTGCATTGTGGGTACGAGGTTGACGCGACCGGTCCAGGGGAAGCGCCCGATGGATTGTATCGATTGAAACGAGCTGTTGAGCTAAGCAGGCTATATCACGCAAATGCGCCCCTGAAGCGAGCTGTATGTTCAGTGCGTGTGGGCTTCACAAGGAGGATGTTGTGAGATGAGTTGTGGTGGGAGCGAGGCGATCGAGCAAAACAAGCAAGGCGCGTCCCCGTAAAGGGGGGGGCACAAACAAGCCCGTGCCTAAATCTGCTTCCGTTCTCCTCCACCCTGCAGCCAAAAGTCATGAATTTCGCTGCCAAAGCCAATACAACTTATACTAGCTGCAGCCATGTCTTATCTATTCCGCAGAGCATTGTCAACTGTATCTCAGGCAGGGCCCTCCACCCCTCCTTCGATCGCCCTCACAGCTCCCCTCGCCGTTCGAAAGCGCAAAGAGAAGGCCCTGCTAAATGCCAACCCCTCCGGCAAATCCATCGCTGTGAAAGCCCCCAAGACTCTACCACCACGGCTGGAGGCGGAGTTCCAGGCGCTGAGATCCCTGGGACAGTACAAAGGAGACGAAGCAAGCGGGCGAAAGGTGTTTTGGGACAAGCAAGTGCTGTGGAGAAGTCGAGTAAGAGGAGTCAGGGCTTCGAAGGCGGATTTCATCGCGGGGCCCGAGGTGCAGGAGGGAGAGGTGTCCGCAGATGACGCAGACTCAGAAACATCACCCGGGATAGTTGCTCAACGGATCTACCTACCCAACATCCAAATCCGCCTGATGCGTAATCATACACCCCCCGGCACACCATACGATCCCCATACGGCCACATTCCGAATCCCCCACAGCATGACCAAGACCGATCTCCGCTCATACCTATCCACTCTCTACTCCCTATCACCTACATTCATCCGTACCGATAATTACTTTGCACCGCTCAAGCGAGCGCGCGGCGGCTCGTTGGCCCCGCAAGTGGGATCGACGAAATCCTACAAACGAGCCGTTGTGGGCCTCTCGGAGCCCTTCCATTATCCCGATGATGTCGAGGAGCTGTATGCGCAGGGTGAGAAGATGGGGATGGGCGAAACGCTGGGTGACGAGCGGAAGAAATGGGTCGAGGACAACTTCCTCATCGAGGCGATGAAGGAGCAGAAGAAGACCGCGTTGATGAAGTTCCACAAGGGGTACAGATGGAGAGGCAAGACGCATGATAATGAGGTCAGTAGACACGGTCTGGCTGAGTCTGCGAATACGGGCCACTTGCTAATTGTCGCAGGGCAACACAATGCGCGCCATAATGAAGAAGCGATGGGCGAAGGAGGAGCAGCTGGGCGCGGAGGTGGTCAAGATGCGCGAGGAAATGCGGACTGGCAGTGCGTTGGACTAGGTGTGGGGATTACGCAAGGATAGGCCATGATCATGTCGCGCTGAGCAGAGAGGACGAAGCGACTATCAAGACCTGTACTCTCGGGTCGGTCAGGAGCGAGCAAAGTGATGTCTTGAATTCATATTAACGCTTCAGACGACTAGATATACGTCCCGGTCCTCCCGCCTCATATCTGGACCCGAGAAGATGAACATTTCATCTACAACTGAGTGAAAGAAGTACCAGGCACGCTCCATCCACCCTTGTCCTCACCCCGAGTAAGATGAGATACAGTGACCCGACCCCCCTGGCTGCCTAGATCGCGCGCCCATACCCGCCATTGCCCCTACTCAGTGTTGCGAGGTGTATAGTGCTTCCCTCCAGCTCGACCTCGCTTCCCGCCCTACTCCTCCCGTTGGTCGTGAATGTCATCGGCGAGATTTCTCCATCTTGAGCCTTCAAATCCATCTCTTCCTTGCCTCAAGAAGAGACAAACGAGTCCGCCGACCCGCTTCCCGAAACTGGTCCGCCTTCAGGAATTCGTCCCATGCCTCGCCCCGACGTCCGCGATCGCCCAGTTGCGGGTCCAGCACTGGTATCTCCCATCTCCCACTCCTCCTCATCTAGCGTGAGCCGGTTCGTGAACCCCCGACTGCGCTCCATGCCCATTCCTGCTGCGCGTTTGACTGGCTGGGGGTATGACGCCGATGCGAATGTTGATGTTGGGTCAAATCCCCGTGAAGTGCCGCCGAAGGACTTCCCGCCATTTTGCGCGTGGGAGCGTGAGGCGTGGGTGCCCATGTTGGTCCATGAGCCCTGCTGCGTCTGGGATTGGGATTCAAGGCGAGCACGGGCGCGGCAGGAAAAGAAGCCGAGAACGAGGGCGAGAAGAAGGAGCGCGGCGCAGATTGACGACATCTGGAGGTGTCAGTATCCAGACTCATACTCCTCCCTCAATGGAGACACTTACCACTGCCTGCACATTGAAAAATGCTCGGTTATACACTTGCGGCGCGGTGGTGAGGTCAACGCCTTTGGTTGATTCGGGTAGCGCGATAGTGGAGACATTCACTCCCTGTATTTGGTCAGATGCTGCTGCTGGTACGGGCGAAACAATGGACGTACTAGAAACAGGCAAGCGCCGTAAGAGTATTCGGCGCCTGCTTGGGCATCTGCGGCAGTGCACCGAGCATTTAGACATGTCTGTGACATGAGCGAGATCTTGCTGTCGGAGGCAGAGAGCGACGTACGTTGACTGAAGCAATGTATCTCCCTGATTTGCACAGGCACGCTTGGGTCTGATCTTCATCGCAGTCTGATGTATCTCCAAGTCGGATACTGGACCATCAGCTCTTGTCCGCAGGGACAGGGTCACGGAGATACGGTGAGGAGAAGGTAAAACGCACCAAGCCATGCCGCAGTCCAAACTCGAAGGCAGACTAGTCGCCATCGGTGCTGCGCCGCCAGAAGAGGCGGACGGCAAAGTGACAGCCGACGAAGAGGGACTTTGGCGCCGGACGAGTCCGATCTGCGCCATGGGTGAGAGTTGCGGTGCCATTTCTGGAATGTTTGAGTTGGGTTGATGATCAGTCAGTGTCGATGCTGAAGGTGGAAGGGGAAGAAGCTATAGATGTACAGGATGAGATACGAGCTATGGCGGTGCTCCTCATCGACAAAGAATTGCGGACCGGGCAACAACAAAAGACTCTCCCATCTCCCAAGGCTACCCAAGAACGGACAGGATCTCTCTCTCCATTGTTGCTTCTTCGGGACCCTGGGGCATTCAGTCATCATAAGCGTGAGAGGAGAGGCGTATGATTCGGGAGGCTTATTGTTCGGCCAAGAATGAGAGCAAGATCGAAGGCGGTCAAAGATCCAAAAGAGCCTTTTGTCCTCCGCGCGCTGGGATCTTATGCCACGTGGCTGCCGTGCCTGCAATGAATCACGTAATGAGGAATGTGGAGGTCCTGGTGAATTGTCTCATACGTGGGAGCATGCGACCGCCACAGGGGCTGCGGGCCGCACGACCGACCAATAGTACCCTTAGAGGACACATGGCTGGGTTTCACATTGTCATTGCTGAGAATTCCGATTACGCCGGGCCCACTCAATGGCGCCAATCTAGCCGGACTCCTCTCAACGTCCCGGGGCCGCGAGGCTTCGACAGGCAAGAGGAGCGTCCAGTCGTTCTTCAGTGGTGGGCTTCAATTCTAGATTATGATGGGGATGGTAGGAGTCCAACAAGTCTCTACAAGGTCCAGGTGACATCAACGGTAAGGTTAAGGTGTGGGTCGAAACTTGAAAGCCCCCTTCAATCGATCGACGATCAAATTACACTGAAGAGGCGCACGCGATGGTGGCTGAGATGAGGTAAATGGATGAAGAAGGAAGGGACTCGGGTTGAGCCCTGAATCTGACGCTCATCAGGCATTGCGTGAGAGGTTGGGGAGAAGACGCTGGTGAATGTCATTAGCGTCCGGCCAGAGCATCGGTCTGCGCCCAGTTTTGGCTGACTCAATTTCCGCTGCCCGTGCTTCGGCTGGGGTATTGTAATACTGTATGAGCGCCGCTACGAAGACACTACATGCTTGTCAGTATACAGCTGCCGAGAAAGACTTGCTCGTACCAAACGGCAGCGAGCTAACCTGGGTGGCAAAATGTTCTCCGCTTGCCTCCTTGCTTGCTGGGAGTACTAGTGTTGGCGCTGTCTGTCTGTTCGCGATATGTGCAGGAAGTCACGTAAGAGATGTTGGAGTGTCGGTCAAACAGACACTGCGATTGATCCATATGATGAAGGTGTAGCAAGAGCCACGGACCCATACATGAGTGCCACAGTTGGTTGTACGTAAATCCCGCCAGCTGCGGATATTCCGACTCATTTACCATCGGACGCCGCAGTGATCACTCCTCACTAGTCACTACTGCAACTATTCTCGAAGTCTCATCAAAGACTCGCTCGCAATCGCGATGGAGACTCAGTGTCATTGTTCTACATCTTGCGGGTGTAGAGGGGGACGCGCCCGACGCGGATGGAACGCGCTCGGACTGCGGGGCGCCTTCCCCGTCTATTTCGGGCTGGGTCGACTGATATCTTTGGAACGCTGCGACCGGATTGGAAAGGCAGACAAACAACAACATCCCTTCGCGTCAACGGTCCCGAAAGTGTGCATACGGCCGCACAGGACCGCTGATTTTGAGAGCAGAGATGTTCTATATGCTGCGCGGGGAAGAGGATAACAGCGCCGATGGCTTGGAAAAGCGGTGCAGGTCTTTCTTCGGAATCATCTCGGAGATTAGAAAAGACCATGATCACCTTATCAGGGCTCGCCGCCTGCGGGTACTGCGAGTGTCGCTATCAGTAAGCAATATCGCCTCGGCACACGACCACTCACGCGACCCCTATTTGCTGATACAAAAGATATCGCGTACGTCACCGTAACCGACATTCCAAAATTAGTGTTTGTGTTTCAGATTTTGCATCGCCCTCCGTCGCGCTCGGTGGAAAGGATCACTCGGTCACCTGCTAAGTACTGCTGCGAGGACTGTGTGGACAACAGCAGGCGAAATGATACCGAGCTTCCTCTTCATTCTGATATACACCCATTATTCCTCACAGTCATCGCTGGTCGATGCTCTTCTTACCGCCGCAGGCTGGCCCACTAAACTCCAGTCCCCTTTTCCTGCTTACCCCCTTTTCAAGCTCGAAGCCAAGCTACTACAAAGGTAGCCTTTGACACCGAGTAGCAGCAACTCGCAGCTATCTTGGCGGGGAACAAAGCACACCTCACCCTAGTCGAGTGGCCTACCACCATGTCTCCTTCAACATCTCTCTCAACCTCGCCTGCCTCATCATCACGCACGACGATTGAGCAGGAGCCACTCCTCCCGGACGAGCAGGCCTCCATCTTGACCCCTCATTCTCCGCCTATGGACATTCTTCGCGCCATGTCTGCGCATACCCGAACAGTCCGATCCTCCCCAGCTTCATCCACCTCCATCGCAACCTCATCACGTCGAAGCTCCGACATCGAATCGGGCGGAAGTGACTGGGCATACTTCTTGTCCAAACGGCGGCAAACGAGACGAACCACATACATCCTCATCGGCTTCATCCTCAGCTCCGGACTTGTCTATACGTTCATCGATAACTTCCTCCTCGCCGACTGGGTCAGCTCGCGATCGAGATTTACGCCATCATATCTCGGTGGATCAGGCGAGGATCTCATCAACGTTCCAGATCACCCTGATTCCACGTTAGACGCTGCCGATTGGCTCGGCTCGGGCGTCATTCGCATACCGAACGACGAGAGTCATGTACTCGTACCCAACCACCTCACCCCACCCCCTTTCGAACTCCTTAGTCCCAGACGGCGATTCCCATCATCCACACTCGTCCCCTTCTACTCTTCTGGCACATTCCCCCTCGAATACCTCCCGCCTATACCTGTCCCCACTCTCGACATCATCTACACCTTTGTCAATGCGTCGTCGCCTGTCCTGCAGGAAGCCAAGGAGGTCCGGATGGAGGTAGAGGGCCTTGGCCAGGCGAAAGGAGGTGCACACCATTGGAGAGATAATGGCGAGTTGAGAGGGTCAATTCGGTCGGCGGCGCTGTTTTTTGGAGACGGGCTGAGGAAGATACACGTCATTTCCGCGGACTTCGAGCTGGACTCGATGTCGCCAGCGAGCGACTTATCCGCTGAAGATGACGATGATGAGGAGGAAGAGCCGGTCTTCGAGTACGCCCAGGAGGAGCGGCCCCAATGGAGAGTCGGGCAAGTACCGTCCTGGCTTGAGACCTCCGGTGCGGAGAGCGGTGTGCAATGGCACTTCCACTCAGAGATCTTTAGACTGCCGTCGGATCAGGGCAGGTTTGACACGCGATTGGATCGGGAGTGGGAGAGTGAGAAAGTCTGGAGAGATGAGGCGTTACCCAGTTTCAACTCGTTTCAGATTGAAGGCAAAGTTGGCTGGGTGAATGATCTGTCTGAGAACTTGTGAGTCAGTTGAGGTATATGAACAAGATAGCAGTCACTAATTGATCTAGCATTTACTCCAACGACGACATGTTCTTCCTCGTAAGTTCACCAGCCAGCCACCCTTAGCAGTACTGACAGGATAGCGCGACCTCAATCCTTCAGATTTCCATCACCCCATCCTCGGCTCCGTCTTCCGCGTCGCGCCCAACAATGTCCTCCTCGTGTCCCCTACTATGGCGCCCGACCTTAAATCCGACCCAGGGGAATGGGGCGGATTAAGACATGCCAACTTCCTATTATCCAAGCGCTTCTATCCCAAATCACGAATCTACCTATCGCACGTACCCAAATCCATGACTCGCTCTATCGCTCACGAGACTTCAATCATGTTCGCCGATGCGTTGAGCATATCGGCCACTCGGGGATTCAGGACTAGCAAGCGTGGAGTTGGAGACGTCCACTTCGCCTGGTTAGCCACCCACTTGCAGATTGAGCGGTGGCGGGAGGCATTGTTGTGGAGTTGGGCTGTGGCCAAGCTGGGCGGTTCGGACGGGGTCTGGAAATCCGAAGCGAGAGAAGCGGTGTGGGATGCTCTCCGCATCTCAGAGGTTGACGGAGAACTCCCAGATCTGTACATTGTCACTCAGGAAGCCCGGTCGACATTGGATGATATGGACGAGACTATGGTGCGGAATAATTGGACATTCCCAGCGGCCAGCGTATACCAGTTCTGTAAGTTCCACCCGCACTACTCTACGACTCAAGCCAAATATACTCAGCGTCTATGGATGGCCACCTACCATTCACACCCGCCAACAATGCCCCACCTCAATCCTGCGTATTCTCTCTTTCCCACTGCCTCTCCGCCGACTTCTTCTCTGACCCAACCCCACTCTCAGCAGCCGATATGTTCTCCCAGCTCGTCTTCGTCCGGCCGGAATGTGGCGACTGCCTCATTATGGCTCTTACGGTCGCTTCAGGCGAACGGGGCCTATCTGCTTTCCTACCGACGGCCGAGCAGGTGTTTGAGCCAGAAGTGCGGGCGAGGGCGCAGTGGGAGAGAGAAGAGCCAATGTTGCCGCTGGTGGATCGATGGCAAGATGGGAACTTCACGCTCTCAGCTGTAGTTCGACCAGGGCAGGACAAATGGGATGAAGAGCAGGGCGGCGGGGCGGGTGCCGTCGGACTTCTCAATTTCTGCGTTAAGCTACTCTCACGATACGCTTATTCCATCGGTGAGTCCCTGTTCCTACTCGATTTTTTGAGTTGACGCTGACTGTGTCTCAAGCCGACTCTCCTACACACTTTGGCCTAGCGCGCAATCCTGTCGAGCTCTCTCGAGTCCTTGAGTCATTCAAACCCACCGACGACTACGTCATGGGCTGCATCAACGACGATCAACCAGACAGCATTACCGGCAATGAATCTACACAGGTGTTTGGGGCTTGGATGAAGGAGCGCTTCGGTGGCTTCCGAGTGGGATGGGAAAAGCAGGACTGGCCGTGGATCCAGCCTCATCCAGCTCAGGTGGTAGCCGACTTGCCCGACATACCTGCTCCGCGTGAGGATAGCGAGCTCAGGCCTGCCGTGGAAGCGCTGCTGAAGGCTTTTGCACCGTCAGGGAGGAGGGAATCGACATCTGGTGATGATATATGAGGAGTCAGGGGCCAGAAGGGCTGCAACAATAGCATAGAAGCTCTCACCTTGTTGTAGATCTACTATACTCATCATCGAGATGCACTTGGACACTAACAGTGCTGTTTGTCTCCTGTAATGACCGAGGTATCGCGTCGGTTCCCGCTACACATGGTGACTGTGTGTCCTCGACAGACATTGATTTGATGGCTCGCTTTACCGACATGTACAACAGCCCCATGGATGTAATCCAGAATCTATACATAGATGCTTACAACAATCATAGCTAAGGTATCAATACACTCATCTAATCACTCTAATCCGATCTAATCCTACCAAGAAAGTCACAAAATACCCGTACTAACCTACTACTCATTCGACTGAGAGATCCTCGTTATCCACTGCCGCAGCACCGAACTGAGAACGCCGGGCAAAGCAGCCACATCTCGCAACACCACATAGTACTCGAACTGATAGTCAGCACTACCCCTCCTTTACTGGCTATGACTACGACATGACTTACAGGGAAAGTGTCCAGGTACCTCGTCATCTCAAGCTCCATCACCCCGCCCACATCCTTGTACTCCACAGTCTGCATAGACAGGATGCTCGGCCGCTGATTCTTTCCACCACCGTTCGCGGGAGTAGGTGCGGTCGGCTGGTTCTGTAATTGATCGACGACGATGAAGACAATCATTACTCGTTCTTCAAGCGCACGACGGAGGAGGGTTCGGAGCCGATGGTGATCGTTGCAGATTCCGTCACTGACAATGATCTGCAGTTGCCAAAGGTCGCCCGAGGTGGATTGTTGGGTCTGTCTTGCTTCGGCGAGGAAGGTGAGAGTCCGCTCGACCAGTGCCGCGACATCTGTCTTCTGCTGATCGAATGAGAAATGGTTAAACACCTTCGCACCGTCCGCATCGGTGAAACCGGTACCGAAGGGATGTATGATGTCGACCCGTTCACCGAATTTGGCAAAGGCGATCTGGCCGACCTCGAGCTTGTTGAGTGCTTGGGCGACCAAAGCAAGTGTCTGATGCGCTAGATCGACCGAATGGCTTTCCGCCATAGATCGGGAATCGTCGAGCGAGAGGAGAACTTGGTATTCGCGCCGAGAGGGTTTGGTACGCCTGAGCCAGATCTTGTCTTTGGTGTACTCGCTGGCGATGTAGGGGACGATTTTACGCATGTTGAGTCGCTTTCCGGTCCGGAAGTCGCCTTGCAGCCGAGTAGCAAGGGTCGGTTCGAGTATGAGCCGAAGTTGCTCGCAAAGGGCGTAAGACAGGTCGCTGGTGAGTGAGGCGTAGTATCGCCATTGACTCTCCCCATCGGCGTCACCCGTAGCCAAATCTTGATCCAGGACGACCAGCTCCGCTTCCTCGACATCCATCACCGCCTCCTCCTCCTTCAAGTCCGTCGTAACCTCATCATCCCCTTCAGGCGCATCGATGTCCATTTCATCCGCAGGTGTTGGACCTTGCGCAGAACCCTTGATTTCCGCCCTGGTCAATGCCATCTCCGTGTCTTGTTGATTGGGCGGGCCGGAAATTTCGCTGATTTGATGGTTTGATCGATCACCCTCCGCTGTGTCATCGGCTGACTCAGGCTCATCTGCCGGTCCACCCTCCGCCTCACCCTCCATATCGTCATCAATGATGTTCAGATCCTCCAGCTTCTGCCTCTCCTCATCGCCTGCCGCCCCCAGGGCCTGCTTCCCTTCATCCATGTCCCCATCCTGAAGGTACTCCACCTGTCCAGGAGCTTCCTCCTTTCCATCGGCTCGCTGTTGTACCTCTTCTGAGCGTTCTTGTTGAGCCAGGATCTCATCCTTGCGCCGCCGGATGTCTTCAAGGATATCGCCAAGATTGCGTTTGGGCTGGGGTTGGGATTGAGCATCGCTCGGGATGGGTGCGCCCGATGATTCGATTGCACCCTCGCCTTGTTGTTGATCGGCAGGCCCGGAAGATTGGTCTTGTGCGGACCTTATTGTCAGCTTGACGCATGTACCAGCCGGCCACTGTCTGGACTCACCCTTCTCCCTCAGGCTTACTCTCCTCAGGCTCAACGTCTTCCTTGACCTGCTCATCCTGGGCTTCCTTCTCCTGCTTCTCCTTAGGCTGTTCCTCAGCACTTCCACCTTGACCTTGACCGACATCCGCAGAATCCTGCGCGTTGGCTTCATCCGCAGCAGAGAGGTCGACGTTCTGTCCAACCGCCTCTTCCTGGTCCTCAGTATCGTCCTCTCCGACACCCGTAGCTTCCGGACCCTCCTGCTCAGCAGCTCCATCGTCCGCCGATGCGACACTTGCATCGTCACCTTCACCCATCTCCTCATCTTCCCCACGCTCATCTGGAGGGAGACTGATGTCGTCATCCGCGTTCATGTCATTATCCGACTCCTCGTCGCCATCGAGATTGATGTCTTCCGGCAGGTCCAGCCGATCCCCTTCGTCGACGTTGACATTCGGTTCGTCTGGCCGTCCGGGTGAATTGGCGTCATTTTCGTCTTGCTCATTCTCCCTATCCTCGTCTTCTCCCTCATCACCAACATCTCCATCTTCTGGTTGGTCCTGCTGCTCCCCTTTCTCTTCCGCCGTCTCCGCCGCCTCCTTCTCTTCCTTCTTTTTCTCCTCCTTTTTCTTGCTCTCCTCCTCCTTGGCGGTCATCTCGGTTTCCCCGCTGTCATCCTGTCCCGACTGCTCCATAACCTCGTCCTTTCCTTGATCCTTCCCTTCTTTGTCATCCTCCTCTCCCCAGAACTTTTCGTCTACCGCCCCAGGATCGAGTGGATCCACATCTCCAGCATGCTCATCATGGTCTTCCTCTTCTTCACTGCCGTCCTCCCCCTCGTCCTCCTTCTTCTCCTTCCCCTCTCCCAGGTCTCCTTCGAAGTCATTCTCCATGTCCACTGCGTCATCGTCGTCCCCATCCTCATCGTCATCATCCTCTTCCTCCTCTTCCTTCTCCCCTTGAAGACCCTCCACCTGTCCCTCCTCCTCAATTTCGGAGCTGACGTTCTTGTCGCCGGTCCCAGTCCCCATGCCTGTACCCTCGACCGTATCCTCCCCTTCTCCGTCCTTCGACTTCGATTCTTCCAGTGGTTTACAGAAACCCTTTTGCGCCAGATCCAGCATCACACGCCCAACGACATAGCAGAGTTTGTATGTCGATTTGACAGCGTAAGCATGTTGAGCGATCGTACGTGCGTATCGCTCCCCGATGGTTTCCAGGAATGGCAAGACTTGTCCAAGTGGAAGTGTGCCGAAGGGCATGGAGTAGCCGGATGACACGTCCGAGATGGTACCCATCAGGCTGTCTAATCGAGCGAGGAGTTCGGGCAGACGTAAGCTCTCGGTGAGCTGGACCTGCTTGTTGTATGTTTCCGGAAGATGGGGAGGCTCATCGGAGTTGTCGGGCGCTTCGGGTGACGATGGTAGAGATTGCGCCAGCACCAGGATGGCAGAAATCAAATCATTGCTCTGTTGCTGGATGTCTGGGCTTAATGTAGTCTGGGAGATCTCGGTAGCGAAAAGAGGCATTCGTCGGACGATCGCCAGGAGTGGCTCATGCAGGTAATCAAACATGGGTTGCGCCACGGACTGGTGTGTGAAGAAGTCGATCGTCCTGTGCCGGATATCGTCTGCGAGCACTAAAGGGCTGTCCGCTGTAGAGTCAGTATGACCACAAAATCGGGACAGTCTAGACTTACTATTTGAGAAAACGAAGTAAGAAGACGCTCTTGCGGATGCACAAGCTTGGTCGAGCTTAGGTACAAGGTCGTCCAGCTCGGCGATTAGACCTTGCAGGCCTTCCACATCGCCGTGAGCCAAGCTCTTCTCCTCCAACTCTCGGTGACGCTTTACCGACTCGCCTGCCTCAATCAAGGCTTGCCTGAGCCGACAGTGCTGAAGATTCGCTTCAACGAGGCGATCGAACACCTCTCGCCCACCTTCGATGGTCGAAGATCGAGCTAATTGGCGGATGTGAGCAATCTTCGAAGCGGCAGAGGATAGGGTGTGAATTGATGCCAGCAGCCTGAATCATGAGTATATGAATACACTGCGACTCACTTCTCGCGCTGTAGGAGACAAGTCGCCATTATGGACTCCGTGAAACCAATCCCACGCTGCAAATCTGGTGATGCAATATCGTCATGATGACCATTGAACGCAGCGCGCAGAGCGGGGAGGAGAACTCCCAACTTGGTATCATACGCCTCGATCGCTTTGACAATCGAGTCGAAGCCAGCCGGAAGCGAATCGAGTCGGAAAGGTAGCCGCTGCAACATCAAGGTGGATGACTGCTGCCTCGATAGTGCGTCCGCTCGAACGCTTTGCGAGAAGCCGGAAGCTCGTAATGCCTTGAGTAGATCCGAATACGCCTTACGCTTCCGGCGAGCGAGATTGGCGACCGCTTTAGTGTTCTCCTTGGTGAGCGATGCGGGAGTGGCAGATGCGAGCTCGGAAGCAGTCTCGATGATGTCCACTGCGATAGCATCTACAGCTCCTCCGACACTTTCGATGTCGCCAGACGACCTCGTCTCAAGCACTGCGGTGAACTTGGCCAAGGTCTCCGATAAGCGCACGAGGTGGGCGGGGGTAGAGGGTCCGATGCCGAGATTAATTCCCACTGGAAGTGCCGAAAGCACGAAAGTGGTCGAGGTGGATATATTCTCGAGTTCAGGCGAGACCTGAGGTACAACGAATGTGAGGTCCGACAGCATCGGGGCTACAGGCTGCTGAAGGACAGCCCGGAACTTCCTGATATTTCGATGAAGCTGCTTGTGTGACTTTTGAGCGGAAGCTCTGAGGGCAAAGACGTTGACATCTTTCCAGCTAGCAAGCTTAACGAAGTCCTTGATCGCCTTGTCAATGACGGCTCGTTGAGTCCTGACCGAGTCGTTGAATCTGGCGGTAAAGAGGCGAGCGTTGTTGACGATGTTACTAAGGAGAGCGTGGACCGCGGTGAGGTTGCCGCTACCGGATAGAGTCGAGAGCTCGCTCGCCATGCGTCTGAAGCAGTCTAAGACCGAGACGCGGGACGAGAACGAACCCAGCGTACTCGTTTGTAGGTAAGTCGTGATCATCGGGACCAGTGAGTCGAAGTGCTTGGCGAGGTCCGTTGTCGAAGTTGACCCGCTGATGAGAGCACCAAATAAGCGAAGCGTCCACTCAGCGTCTTTTGCAACGTATTGGCTTGTCTGATCATCAAGCAGGCGAGTCCAGCAACTAAGCTCGAGTCGGCGCCAATCGATGAGCAGAGCTGATATCTCCGCTTGATGTGATTTCAGCGAATTGTCGCGGCTAGCATATGGCTCCCAATCGTCGATGTGGATCAGGAGCTGCTCAAGGTTGGTGAGCGTCATAGCGACCGGACTGCGGATGTCTAGGGATAGGAACCGGTCGCACCGATCTCTGATGTGTTGAAGGATCATCTGTTCCGGCCACTCGCTGATCAAGATATCGAGTCGACGGCGAAGCCGCGAAGCAATGGCGGCCGCCTTGCGGCTTTCGGGTTCGTTCGCGCCCAGGTAGAAGTTAGGGGTTTGGCTTGGCTTTCTCGATTCCGCCAACCGTCGATGCAGAGTCTCGATCTGCCAGGAAAGACTTTTCGTGTCAAGACCCTCATTGTAGCCACGGTGATCGAATGTCGACCTAATGGTGTGGCGTAGTAGGCCGGATAGTTGTTGAGATACAGACGTGCCGTGGTTGATACCAAAAAGCGCGGTGATCAACTCGTGGAAAGACTCCACTGCGCTCTTTGGGAACCCGCCTCCCGTCATCTCCCCCTCCTCGATATCGTCCGCCCGCCTAGGCAATGTGACATTGCCATCCTCGTCCGCCTCGTACTGCGGGAACATCTCTGAGAACTCCTGCTCCTCTTGCTCCAGGTCCGACAACACCTCAACGTCCGTCTTCTTGACCCGATACAAGCTTTCCTTAGCTTGCTCCTCGTGCTGCTCCCTCATCCGCGTTTCGCTCCACCTCGAGTAGAGTCCATCCACGTAGACAAGGATTGTTTCCATTTGCGCGTTGCGCTGAGTGGAGTTTCCGGTTTCGGCAGCGTGTGAGAAGGAGGCGATGAGAAGGTCCGATGCAGACGCATTGGAGCGCAGCATAATATCCTGCAGTTGTGGGATGATTGCTGCACGAGGGAACACGAGGGCCGCTTCCACAACGGGATTTGACCGTGCTTGTCGCTGCTCCAAGGCACGCGCCAGGGACCGGATACCGAAGCGAGAGAAGAGCACAGCAGTGATGATAGGCTGTACCAGATCGTCCATATCGGCGTACACGGAAGAAAGACGAGTAAGGAAGGATGCGCCGGCGAGCTGGAATGATTGCTCTCGGTGCAGAGCTTGGGAATCGCAGCTGGCAAGAGAAGATACCAGACCATCGATTGAGGCTCCGGAGTGAACATCGTCGAGAAATGAGTGGACCTCGTTGAACAAGTAGGCGAGTCGAGCTGGGTCGGATGTCCGTGGAATGCTGGGACCAAGATTGGAGATGAGGCTTTCCACCTCGGATATTTTGGCGAGTACGCCGGACCGACGAAGGGAGTCGCTTAGCCCCTTACTCCGAATCTCGGCCGCCTCAACCGCCTGTAGCTCCTCATTCAGTCGTGACAGACGCGATATGAGTACCTCGTGCGACAAGACTCGTCGAACGGCGGGGTCCATCGGTACGCTAGTGACGTAGACTTCAAGGGTAAATTGCGAGATGCCGACAAAGAGTTTGCCAATTGCGCTTATGGTCACGGCCCCGGTAGCGATCTCGTGCAGGTGATTGACTAGGTGTCGTTGGCCTGATTGGCGTATGTGCGCGCACGTTGTGGCTTCAATGGCATAGGTCAAAGCTCGAGAGCGAGTCTCGGTAGTCTCGGCGATACCGATGCCTATGCCAAAGGCCGAAAGCAGCTACATGCCATCAGCTGAGGCCTTGAGAGGTATGAAAGTACTGACCTGTCGAATCGCTTCCAGGGCAAAATCGACCAAAACCATGCTCCTTGCTTGGCTGGTGTGCGTACTCCATAGAGCAGCTCGTACCGAGAATGCAAGTGCATTGTCTGCATCGGCGATCTGGTCCAGCCGAAGATCGTCAGAGGAGCTGCTTAGTCAGGAACTTAGTTCTCAAAGTCCAGACTCACTCGAATCGGAGCGTTCCGACAAGCTGAGCCGGGCCGAAGAAACATGCTGGTCCATCCAAAGCCTCAAGTCTCAGCACTCGGCTAGCATCAACTCACCTCTCCCGATTGCTCTCCTGGGCTACTGTCCCATATCCGCCCAAGCCACGAGGACATCCACTTGAAATGATCGATGCCTTCTGCACATCAGTACGATGAGGCTTGTGATCCCACAGGCGCCGACTCACCTGGCGGCAGATGTGCTGAGGCTATTGGTATAAGGCTGCTGACCGGAACTGTTTCATCGGACAATATGAGAGCCAGATCTTCTTCTCGCAGCTAGACTCTCAGCTTTTTCCATAGCTTTCGCGGAAGGGGGCTTACAGTCTCCTCGGTAAATCCAGCATGCAGCTCAACAAGATTGATCAGCGGCCACTGAGTCCAACGGGATGCGGGTTCCTGAGCGTCGACATTAGCGACACCTTCCAGCATTAACGTCAACGCTTCCACTGCGCCAGCTTCCTCTGCTGATTCCTGCATGGCTGTTAAGCCCTTCAGCAGCATTTGCCGGAGTTCTGTGGTGTCAACTCTTGTTCAGTAGCCGAGGAGATACACTCACTTGAGTCTCTGCATTTGTCCGCCATTCGCAATAGATCCGCCGGGATAGCTTGCTTGACCTCGAAGGCAGATCTGAATGCTGACCAGATCTCCGATTGCCCCCGACCAGTGGTCGTCTGAACATGTTGGATCGACCTTGTGACCAGCTGCTCCAGTTCCTCGGCTCCTGGCAAAGCCTTTAATTCGATTTCCAGACCTTCAGCGATGATTCCCACAGCCGAATAGTCGAAAGTGTCGGATTTACAGCGCTCTTCGAGGTGGTGAAGCAGTACTTCAACTCTGTCGATGCCTTCCAATTGTTGACGCTGTACATCAGCGAGGTCCTCCGAAGAGTCAGAGATGACTCACCGTCTCAGCTCCGCCGCCCGCCAGCCTCACTTGCAAGCGCTTGCGCATCTCCACGATAAGAGCATGAATGCCAGCTCCCGGCATAGACCGCTTGCTTTTCCGTCCCCCACTGGTAGCCGCCGATTGAGCCAAAATCGTCTTGCTTGCTCCATGCAGGGTGACCCAATCTTGAAGTCGGCCTAGGGCAGCGTGTATGCGAAGATGGATCAGGATTGAACGGAAAACCTGACCGTCGGCAGCGAGTTCGGCATCGATCAACTGGTTGATCAGCTTTGAGTACAGTGCTTGGTGCCTCATTGAATTGACTCACTATTGCGTCGCCAGATGGACCAGATGCTAAGTCGACAGTGTTTTCCCGTGCCCAAGCGACTGCTGGCGACAGAAGGCCGTGATCCACGTCTGAGATGGATCCTGTCAGGCGAGTAAGATGCGGCAATGACGCTCGTAGATTTCCTGCTACACCATTCGCCACTGCAGCTGCGCTGTTGCCGTCGATATCCTCGACGAAGGTAGACGCCCGCAAGAGCGAATCGGAGAGGGTAGCGGTCTCCGACAGTGGAGTGTGGCTTGAGGAAGCTGACGGTTGTATGTATAACTCGATACCACGATTTCTCATGGCCCTGGATAATTCGCCATATCGAGGATCATACGTCATGAAAAGCCGGAAGTCAGGATGTGGCTGAATGATTTCAGGCACTCCGCTGGCCGACCCTTTCTCGCTGAGGATGAGGCACCCGTTGGACTCGCAGAGACTGTTCAGCCTGTCGAGCACCGATGGACTACAAAGATTGGCATCCGAAATAAGATACCATCCTCCGTGTCGGAGAGCGTCGATGAGTTGTCCATCCGCCCATGCGAAACCTGTGGAGTTCGTGTCGAGTGAGGCAATAAGCGATAGACTGTGCTCGATCGAAGCTGTTTGAGCGGTGGCGGGCAGGTGTCGTATGGCCACCAGGAGTGTGGCAAGAGTGTTGCCTGATCCATCGGTTCCGCCGATGGAGTTGTTGTACGCCTCGATAATTTCGCTGCGGGCAGGACCATTGTACCCGGGGCCATCTTCGGCGGCATCTAGTAGCTCGACAAGCGCCGAGTATGTTGTCCGAAGGAGGCGACGATGATCCTGCTGCTCAAAGCTGCCCAGGATTTCCGAAGTATCGACGCCGGGGTGCATTGTAAATTCTCCTAGAGACCTGCCGGCCTGACCTGCCATCGTCCGCACCAGCGATCGCTTTCCACCACCGCTTTCTCCAGCAAGGATGACGAGCCAACCAAGCTCAACGGACTTAAGCAGGGATTCGGCGATGTCGAGATGCTCGTGACGGACGATGGATTTTGCCTCAGCATAGCTGGCACGATCGGTACTTGAGTGTCCGATTTGTACCCGCCCGGGCGTGAGGTATGGCATGGGTCGGCAATGCGACATGCTGATGGCGAAGACCCGTTCAAATATCGCTTGTACCGCATTCCGGTCTGCCTGATTTCTGAAACGTTGGAGATAGATCATGCGAAGGAATTCGGCAGGATGAGTCGACGATTCCAAGCCGTTCCGAGCGCCGAGGACACCGAACCACCGGAAGAGGTCTCGCAGATTGAATTCCCATGGACTGCCTTCTCGGCCGATTGTCCGGTTGACTGTGGTAGCGATTCGTATCTCCTCGTTAAAAGCGATGAGTCGTTGCACAGTCTCGACTGGCATGGGGTATATCTGTTGACAGATGATAAGGAGGTCGTCGGCGGTCTGCTCCTGCAGGTACACCTTCGTGAAGCGATTCAAGAATGACTTTGGCAAGCCTTTCCGCCCGCCTCCCTGCTGGAGCGGGTTCTGCGCCGCAAACACGCGGAAGTCTGGATGTCGGGCGAAGGAGCGGCCGAGCTCGGGAATGTATACCGTCCCTCGGTAGTCGAGTACGGCATTCAAGCCCTCGAGCACCGTCTGAGATGCCAGGTTCATCTCATCCAGAAGCACCCAGTCTCCCTTCTGCATGGCATCAAGGAAGGCTGCGTCCCTCCAACGGAACTCGCCCGCTTTTCCGCCTTCCACCGGCAGATCGGACCCGAAAAGATCGATCAAGTCGGTCTGGTCGGACAGATTGATCCGCTGGAGGTTGAATCCCGAAACAGCAGCTAAGGCAGTGACAAGACTGGTCTTACCGACGCCAGGGCTGCCTTCCAACAGAATAGCCTTCGGCAGTTGAGAGGCGCGCAACACTCGCATGGCGTTGAGAGCGGTGGTGGGAGCATTGAAGTGGAATTGGACTTTCGAAGTGTTCTCAGATCCTCGTGGAATACCGAAGGCGCCAATCCGGACGGATGTCGAGGAAGCCTCCAGGATTGGTGGTGTCTGAATGAATGCCGTGCCCTTTCCTCCTGCCCGAGCGCCAAGGGTCGACAGGGTGCTGAGGCATTCCGAGCGGAGAGTCGCCATCGAGGCTGCAGCCATGCCGGAACATTGAGGTAGGGATTCGAGACCATCGACGACCGTCATTTGCCCGCCATGGTGCTACCGTGTCAGCTAAATCAAGACTGAAAAGCAGCAAAAACAGTAACTCACAAAGACCTCGGAGGCTTGCAGTCCACCCTGCGCAAAAAGCTCGTTCATGAAGTTTACCCAGGCCTGAAGATCAGCTGCGTATACCGTCGATAACGTAGCGACTCACCAAGATGTCTCTCAAGCCCAGGCCAGCGGCATCTCCAACCCTCTTTCCGAACCAATCAAAGAAGTCCAGAATAAGGGCGCCAAAAGGTTGCAAGGCTCCGTCCTTCCATGACAGTCCTATGATCTGGAGTAGATCATTTCTGTCGTTCAGTGGGGGTACCCAGATCTCTGTGAAACGATTGCGAAGAGCCGGGGACAGCTCCTTCTTGCCGAAGTCTCCACCAGGGTTCATGGTCGCTACGACATGGAAGTTGGCATGTGCAACTATAGTCGCTGAGTCGATGTCGCTTCCACCCTTCTCCGCCAGCACTAAGGTCCGTCCGGGTTCGAGGACCGAGTTGAGCCTTTCGAGTACCGAGTCATCTGCGAGCGAGACTTCGTCCAATAGTAGCAAGTCCCCTTGCTGCATGGCGTGCACCAGGGGTCCATCCGACCATTCGAATAAGGCGGACAATCTGGCTAGATCGTCTTCGCATGCCTGGATCACAGTCTGATCAACGCCTATCCGCCGACGAAGCTCGGCGAAGCATGATGTGAGATCGCCATCCGTATCGATGGTCAGATCGGGCGCTAGCGCCGCTATTCGGGCGATTATCTTGGCTTTCCGTTCGAGTCGGTTCCGGACCGGTCGCTGACTGCCGAGAAGGTCCGCTGTCTCCATATTCTGGTGACAATTGACACTGACGAGGTTCTGCTTGAAGGCGAGAGCGATGATGTCGCATACCGATGTTTTGCCGCATCCGGTCTCGCCTACGAGCAGGACCGGTTCATTGTTGGCGAGAGCTGAAGCAACAAGTGTAAACAAGCGCTGCATGGCCTTCGTCCAGACAAGAGTCGATTTGGGTATGTCGGAGAAGGGCAATCGAGCCATGACGGTCTCGAGGCTGAGGTCGTAGATGGATTGGCTGTCGATGGAGACCTTCAGAACTTGTTCGATGACGCCTTTGATGACTTCCTTGTCCTCATCCTGTCGCCCTCGTTCCGCCAACAGCATATACCCATCGCTCCCTAATGCCAGATACCCCACTGCGCCTCGTTCTGCCCATCTGAACAGATCTCGCAATGTTGCGAATGACTGCTTAGACTCGAACACTCGAGACGCTTGCCGACGATGTCGAAGCTCCTCAAATACCTGAACGATCTTCTTCGCGTATGTCGGAGCGATCTGGCAGCGCTGACAAATGATGGTCTCCAGCTCGTTCTTCGGTACGTCATCAAAGTGAACCTCAAGGAACCGATTGCGGAACGCCCGAGATAAGACTTTTCGACCGGCGTAGAGACCTGGAGGATTCTGGGTGGCGAAGAGGATGAAGTTGGGATGTGGTCGGACGACTTCCTGCGTCTCGGGTATGACGAGCTCTCGATTGTCGTCTAGCAGTCGATTAAGTGCTTCTAGTACATCGGTGGGCGCCAAGTTGAGCTCGTCAAGGACGATCCAGTGACCTTGGCGGACTGCAGTTACCAGTAGACCCTCCTGGAACACAAGATTCCCAGTCTTTGGGTCAGTGACATAGGTTCCGAGGTACTCCTGAATATCCGTGTGTTCGTGATTGTTGATACGAACGAACCGATGGCCTGTCTGCCGAGCTAGGAATTCGACTGCGCTGGTCTTCCCGCTAGAAGTAGGACCTTGGATCAGGACCGGGTATCGGTGAGTCATGACCACTCGAGCGAGATCCGAAAGTTTCGCCTGGACGGATGGGGTGATGACGTATCGAGATTCGGGAGAGGGAGGGAGGGGACCGCGTTTGAGCCAGAAGGGACCGAACCGAACGTAATCATCGGAGTCGGCACCGGAAGGGAGGGAGGGGATCTGCGACAGAACGGCTTTGGCGTTCTTCATCGGCCCAAGGAGGTATCGACTGCAGATCTCGCGAGCGCGCACGATGCTCACTAGGTCGAGCGACATAGTGAAAGCCATCAGGCAGCCTTCCCAGATTGCCCGACGTAAACCGAACAGTGGTGCAGTCTCGATGGCGAACATCAGGGATCGAGCGAGAGTACGCATGCTGTAGTGCGGTGCTGTATTGGCGCCATCTACGATTTCCTTCGTTGCCGATAGCGTTTTCAGCTCCTGGTACATCTCGGCTACGTCGAGGATTGCGGCTCTGTCTCCTGCAGCGATGTCACCAATGTACTGAGTGATGATGCTGACAAGGGCTTCTCGATCGTCATCGGGAGGGGCGGCATAGATCTCCGTGAAGCGGGATCGCAGACTAGGCGGTAAGTCCTTCTTGCCGACATCGGTGGCTGGGTTCATGCACGCAAACAAGCGGAAGTCAGGATGTCGAGTGACTGGTTGGACATCGCCTCGCTCGGTAAGGATCAGGGACGCTGAAGGCCCTTCGAGGATGGTAGAGATCGCCTCTAGCGTCTCTTGAGACGCCAAATTAATTTCGTCCAACAAAATCCTGATCGTCAGCGAGGTCACCAGCACAGCAAAGAGCGACGGACCATTCCCCTGACTGCATGGCCTTGACCAGTGGACCCTCAACAAACGAGAAGACCAGCTTGCTGTTCATCTTGACGTGGTGTAGATCGAACTCAGACACTTCGACAATGAGAGCCTGCCATTGGACAGCAGCCTTAACAGCCCGCAGGTTCGGCTTTCGGCGCTTGCGAGGGGAGGCGTGACCGGGATCAGGGGTGGAGTCTCCACTGTGATGTATCAGCAAATCCTTGACAGATAAACTAATCAAGCCGTACCTCTCATCCTGGCGGCGCAGCTTCTCCATCGCGCGCCGCGCCGATGTGGACCACAGCTCCGCACACCTCTGCCATTTCCGACCCGTCAATGCCTTTGCTGCTACCTCCAGAAATGAAGCGTTTTGCTGCTTTGTCATGCTGAATGTCTCACAAAAGAGCTTCTGCCATTTGGCGTGTAGCAAACGAGCCGCGACTGAGGCATCAACGGGCTTGAAGCCGCCGAGCAGATCGCTACTTTCCGTTTGCATTGACAAGTTGAGCGCGGTAAGCGGTTTGCCACACGTGTCGGCGATGTACTGAACAGCGGTAGTTTTACCGGTACCGGTCTCCCCTACGAGGAGAGTTGGTTCGCCCATCGCCGAGCTGGCAGCGATGCGCTCCAGCAGAATGAGTGATGGCTTGGTAAGGGCAAAGGGACGGGAAGTTTGGGTGGACCGCCGTTTCGCAGCGGGCGCAAGCGGCGTGCTTGTGCGCCCGATGATAAGCTGTTTCGAAGTCGATACTTTCTCGAGGGCCGGCTTCCGTTTGTCAACAAGGGCGAAAGCCCGCTCCTCGTCCATCCCGATGGCGGTGGCTACCACGGCGATCATTGCGTTCCTTCTTTCTATCGAGGAAGGCTTGCTATCGAGTGATGCCATGAAAGTATCCACAGCCTCCAAGAGGACCTCGTCCTGGAAGACTGGGTTGGCAAATACCCCCGCGGACGTTTGCTCCAAGGCGGCCATGGTTGAAGCAGCCGGCAAATTCCGCACGACACGAGCACACCACTTTTCCAGATCTCTCAGACCGATTTCTCGTGCCTTGACGGGACCCGAGACCCGCGCCATAGGACGTAGTTCTTGCCACATGCGAACGAGAGTGGCAGAGACCGATGCTGGGAGCGCTTGGAATTTGGCGGAGAGGATAGCAAGTACCTCATCGTCGCCAGGAGGGGAGAGGCCGACGTTGCTAAATAGATGATGGCCGAAGAAGGTGAGGGGATTGGAAGCGTCCGGACGGACGGACCGGGTGGCGAAAAGGGCGAAACCATCCCCTGCCTCGATCTCCTCCCTACCAGGCACCACCAGTTTCGCCCGCCTACCTGGGCGACCGGGCTGTAAGCTCCGAGCGATACCAGCTACCGTCACCAGCATTTCCACGCTGGCTCGATCGATATCGTCCAGAATAACCCATCGCCCCGCACGGACCGCCTTGGCTAATGCTCCTTCCATCCACTCGAATGTGCCGGGTTTGGTCGGCGAGGAAATGTATGTCCCAATAAGAGATTTGACATCGATCGTGGTGTCCGCGAGTGGTATGGATAGGATGCGATGAGCAGGATTGACACCAGGATGTAGGAGAGTGGAGAGATGTTGTAGCAGATGCGTTTTACCCGAAGATGGGGTGGACGAGACGAGCAGTGGTAAACCCTGTTGTAGAAGAGGCACGATGTCGAGTAGGGCAGACTCGGAGGAAGAGGTCGGTACATGTATAAAGGGCAGACTGGTGCTGGATAGAGTTGACGCGCGAAGGAATAGTCGATCACCTATTGGCACCACGCGGGACGAAAGGTGAGGGAGAAGCATATGAAGCGGAGAAGCGGTCTGTGCCGCAAGGAAAGACTCGACTGGGTGGTCAGATACAGCACTCGGGGAGCTGCAGCAGTCCAACTCACCACTCTTGAGGCGTCTACGTTCCATGACTGGCAGCAACCACCCATCGATTACTTTCCGCTTCACCACGAACCCGCCTTCTCCAAGCTTGACCGCCTCAAACCCAAAGAGCATCTTCGCGTCAACGACCTGCACATCCCCAACGCATTGCGTCTCCATCTCTATCCGCTTCGCCTCGCTCCATGGCCTCTGCATGCTCAGTATCCGGATGGCGAGAAGCCGGACGCCGGTGTCGGGGTGTTGAGTGCGAAGGATGTGTAGGGGGCCATGTGGCCAGCTTAGTCGTGAAGAAATATTTCCATCAGCCAAGAGGATACGATAGTACGCGATGAGAAGTATATGAAGGCGGTCTGAAGGGATTGATGGTAGATGTTCGACCGAGAACTGAGCCAGGGGTGAAGAAGCGAAAGGTGAAGTATCGATGAATGCGGTTGCAATACTGTTCTGTCAGTCCTTCTCCGCGAGATTGAGTTGGCCATACGTACTCCCACATGCCACGAGTGCTCCCGCATATAGCCACTACCGCCCTCAGCCGCCTTTCCCACTCGTCCATCGCGATACCATTGACGCCGATCCACCTAGCAAGCAATTCCGTCACTATTGGCCAGAAATGCCTCGTAATCAACTCGGAAACACCTTCGACACTGATCAGACGAGATAGAAGGTCCAACAGAGCCGGTATGTCGGTCGCGGTCTCAGTCGAGGCGTGGTCGAGGACAGTCTGCAAGTCGGAGGGAATGGTCGAACTATCGAGACTGCAGCCGAGATCGAGTACAAGACTTTGACAGCTCGATGAAAGCCATTGCGATGTATCGATCGCCGAGCCCTGGGAGCTAATGGCGGTCTCTATACAATCCATGGTGGATAGATGGTCTAGTTGTTTGAGAAAGAGGCTCTACTGACTGCCTCCACTACTCGTATGGCAGCACCCAAAATATTCTCGCCCGACAAGCCCGTGCGCTGCGAATCTGACAAATCACGTGCACGGCTGAAACCTCATCATTCGAGTGCCACGCCAGTGCTGTATACCGCATCATGACCGAGTCTAGAGCTTGTGTCCATGACTGTGGCATACTCACGCCAGTCCTATGCAGGCTGACACTTGAGATGTAGAACGAGGCACCACATCCTGATCCATTCTGGGGCGGTGTCGTGATGTGGACACCCGATATAGTCCGCCGCGCGCGCTGATGGTCCGATGTCGTATACATGCTTACTCTGACTGACACATACTCCACTATCCGAGCTCTACTTGTGGTCGCTCGAGGAGATCATGGGCTTGATGACTGGGTTTCCCTCTGAATCTCTGCCCCTCCTCATGTCCTGGAAGGCCTCCTCCGCTCGAGAAAGAGGGTAGACTTGCGTCACCATGCGGTCAACATCCCCTAGACGGCCGGAACCTAGCAGTGCGAGGGCTTCCGGGTATGTGTTGGCGTAACGGAAGACACCCAAAAGGTCGACCTCGCGCAGAAGAGAGGGACCGGTGGGAAGGAGGAGATTTGGTGTACCCATGCCGACGAAGAGGACCTTGGTTCCGGGGAGGGCGGCCTAATACGTCAATTCTGGACTGAACGGCAAGGGGGAAACTCACCATGACGGCGAACTGCATGCAGCTCTCAACTCCCGTGCACTCAAACACGGCGTCAAATCCATCCGCAAGGCCCTCGACGCCGGCCACTGCGGGGTCGGCTTTCAAGCCCTCCCATCCTGACTTGGCAGTCTCGATGGCCTCAGCACCCGATACCCTGGGGCCTTTGGGCAGGGCGTATGTCCCGGTAGCCCAGTCCATTTTCTTGGCGAACTCGAGCTTTGCCGGCTCGATGTCGACAGCTACGACCTGTGTGCAGCCTGAGGCACGGGCAAGGGAGCAGGCGAGGAGACCAACGGCACCGGCACCGAGAATGAGGACTCGGGCGCCGGGTTGGAGGTTTGCTCGGCGGAAGGCGTGTAGGACAACTGAGAGAGGTTCGGCGAGAGCAGCTTGGATTTGAGTGGCAGTGTCGGGCAGTCTAGCTATCAGTGATTGCTAAGGAGAACATGAGATGGCCACTCACTTGTACAGCAGATCGACGGGGTGAACCATGACCTCTCGCAGTGTCCCATCGAGATGCGGGAAGGTCTTTGCGCTTGATCGGAATCGCATACCGGTGCACAGGTTGTACTTCCCCTTCTTGCAGAACTGGCAAGACTTGCACATCACTCCGACCTCCATGGCCACACGGTCGCCGACCTTGAGAGTGGAAGTGGAGGGCAGATCGGGGCCGAGGGCAGTGATGACCCCACCGGCTTCGTGGCCGAGCACCATTGGCGACAGGATCTTGAAGATACCATTCGCGCCGTGAGAGTAGTAGTGCACTATGTGTGTTAGCCCGAAAGCGATGCGAGCTCCGCCTCAGCGGGTATAGACGGGACTTACGGTCAGAGCCACACAGGCCAGTCATTGCGACCTGAATCTGAGCCTCCCCGGGACCAGGAATGGGAATAGGTCGCTCTTCCTACCATGATCAGTAGGCACTCGTGTATGTAGCTGCGTAGCGCGATATGAATACAGCCGGTAACTCACAACGCGGAGGTCGACGGCTCCATGACAGACCGCTGCGAGCTGGGTGGTCTTGCCATTCACGCTAGCCGCGCCGCTCAGAACAGTTTGCTCTCCGCTTGATGCCATTTTGTGGATGTTCGAATGAGTCTGTGCGGTTTATTGGCAGTGTGAGATGAGATGTCAGCGATATAGAAACGATTGCGGATGAAGAGATGGCCCTCGCGAGCTTTATTTTGAGGTGGAATATAACGACCGGAACGCGGGCCGATAGTTGCCGGTTCAATCCGGCCAACCGCGGGATACCGCCGGCGGGCTGTTGGCTGCCATTTGCTTATTATGCTCTGGCGGCTATGCATACACCAAGACACTGAAGTGTATGCATTACAATATACGGGTCCCTAGCATAGTCTAGTACCGGCCGACAGACTCGCCAAGAGGGGACACGCTCCAAGAAAATCCCTCACTGAAGAATTGGTCAGCTATATTCTCGGGGCCATCATGGTCTGACTTACAACTGCTGTTGAACTGTTTGACTCAAATGAGAATCGTCCACTACCGAGTCTTGTGGTACTTCCGATGTGAACTCTTCGTCAAAGTTGGACGTGTCGATAGCAGAGGCCTGTATGTTTTAGCTGGGTGATCGTTGTGAGATTGTCGGATGACTCACCACAGCAGGTTTGAATGGAGGTTGGATCTTCTTGGCCCAAAGCTTTTTGAAGTCGATATGTTTCGAAAAGAACGGATGGTTCTTGATCTCCTGGGCGCCATTCACTCCGAGACGCTTAGAGGGGTCTCGGTTCAAGAGCTGGGTAAGGAGTGATCGAGCTTCGGAGCCCATCTCGTCGGGGAAGCGGAGAGGATCGGAGAGGATCTTGCGGTACATTTCGTTCGTGTTCTCGTCGTAGTATGGGGGTAGGCCGGTGAGCTTTTTGATAAGCCGGAGTTTCACGTTGAAAGACTGAACCCACCATTTCGTATAATAAAACACCGAGTGTCCACCAGTCGACACACTTTGTGTAACCATGACCAGACAGGAGCTCGGGAGCGAGACTAGTCTATCAGCTTTTGTCCGTCAAGCGGCGGGAGACCGAAAAACTTACTACTCAGGTGTACCGCAGAAGGCTATTGATCAGCTTGTCCACGCAACTTCCAAGTCAGAGCTCACTATTGGTGGTATCCGTGTTTGACATGTTCAATTTGCAAAGTCCGAAATCACAGAGCGCGATGTGTCCAGTATAATCCAGCAAGATGTTCTCGGGTTTGAGATCCCTGGTCAGTCAGTCGAATCCTCAAATGCAGAAACTGTAGCTAGGCTCACCGGTAAACCACATTGAAGCCATGCAGATGTTCCAGCGCCAGTAACAGCTCGGCAGCGTAGTACCTGCTTCGGACCTCATTGAATCGTCCTTCTCGCTGCAGATGATGGAACAGCTCTCCTCCGTTGACAAAAGCCAGCACAAGATATAGCTTCTCCTTGGACTGGAAGGAGAATTTGAGGGGTACAATGAATGGGCAATTGACCTGGGCGAGGACGGTTCGTTCGGCGAGAGTGTGGGTGACTTCGGATCGGGAAACGATGTGCGCTTTCCGAATGGTCTTCAAGGCGTAGATGCGAAGAGTATCGCGTTTGCGGACCTGCATGACCTGGAAATCAGCAAAATTCGATAATTTGGTGGCAGCGGAACTCACCTTTCCAAAAGAGCCTTTGCCGATGACCTTGAGGAGCTCGAAGCTGTCGATTGTCAAAGCAGTCTACGTAGATGAGCGACGACATTGCAGTTTGGTTTCCGGATGGCTAGCTACTTACCTGAGCAGGCTTGAAGGCCACTTGCACGTGGATTGCCCCATTTCCTGTTGATATCGGGAACCATTCGTCGGTCATACGCTACACCTTCAGCCATCTTCCATTCATCACCCGTCGAGCGAAACCTACCGAGCTCTCCAAATCAGGTGTGAAGCGTATCCCGCCTAAACACAGATCCGCATTCCCCATTTCCGTTCCCTCTTTCTCCCCGTGCGAACCCTCTCCTCCAGGAGGCGTGGTGCGCAGATATGTCGTCACGGCAATTTCAGAAATTCGGCTGACATCGAATGTCGCGCTGTACATCCAAACCGGGCTCGCCAAATCTCCCCCTAAGGCGTCCACTAAGACTTCATTCTTGTCGAATTCGAGCACCACGTATGGCAGCCACCACGCCTGTTTCCGTTGAAGGGAATCCCGGTTTGGACGAGGATTGATTGTCACTCTCGGTGAGGAAGAGAGGGAACCAGCGAGAGAAGTTGTGTTATGGGTACTCAAGGCTTTCTGTACTGGGGCGGGCACGGCGACTGATGAATCAGCAAGCATACCGACATATAGAGGATAGTAACGAACCTCCTTGAGGCAGATCTAATCCTCGAGCTGCAGTGACTCGAATCTTCAAGACACCAGACCTTGGCACTGGAGCGTCTGGGTGTGGATTACCAGGTGTCGGTGTAGTTGACCGAGATATCGCACCAGAGTCGGTAGGTGTGTTGTTCTGGGACGAACGAGATGAGAGCAAGTTTGAGGATGACTCCTTGAGCTCTGGCAGCGGATCAGCTTTCACTTCAGTAGCAGCTGGAAGCAAGCATGCGTACTCTTTCCCAATTTCCAGGACATTGCAGAGCGAGACCGAGATTAGGCAGGTCAAAGCGGAGTATTTATCTCTCGTCGCAAGTCAACAAGCAGTCGAATTGTTTGAGCACGCGCCTTCGGGCCGATCTACGAAGTCGAGGTGGAGTTGGTCGAACTCGTACAGCCTAAATGTGCAGCGACTGGCTTGCTGGTCTGGTGATTCCTACACCTGATTGCGGTTGTTGTAGATATGTAGGGGCGCAGGATGAGGAATGTGTCAATGGTAATGCCCAATTCGGCGTCTAGAGTCGCACTCTGGTGATGTAATTAAAGCTTTCATTAGGAAGAACATCCGCTTCTGGTAATTCAAATGCTAATGCAGTTGCCCAGCCAGTTCCAGTTCCGGGGTACTTGTAGCTCCATAACCATGCAGTCCAGGCGCGTTCCTCGACAACCATTTGCACTTCATAGCCACTCTATCGTGATCACGGCCAAGCCAACTGCATCCCCTCGTCTAGAGAGGCTGGTCACGCACCATGTCCCTCCCACTTCATCTCAGATCCTACAAGGAAAAATCCAAGGACGAGCTCGCCCGCGATTACTACAATATCCCAACGCAAGATGCCTTTGCGCCCGTGGTCGAGGGTGATAAGCCGGTGCTGCACAAGATCAGGAACAGGGTAGATAGCGGCGGACTGCAGGGAATGGACATCAACGCTGTTCTGAGCGTGGAAGGGAAGGAGGAGGTATATGTGAGTCTGACATTTAACTGGGCAACAGTCAGCAGTGAACAGGGCGAGGAGTAGGTAGCGGGTCGATGTCTGCGACCTTCGCTCGCCTTGCTTGACTCTCGGATCCTTGGAATCCAGACCAGTAGAGCGCATCGTCGATTCCCTTAGCTGACACACTCAAGGCGGGGCGGTTGAGCCTTTTACCACCTTTCCTATGCTTCAACAGCTTGGACCGCCGATCATGCAGATTCACTTTACCTCTTTTTACTATCCGACGCGTTGAACGGTAGGTCGGGCATTCTCGATGCGGTACGAGAGCTGACGATGCAGTCTGAACTCTAGAGCTGGTGTTTTCGCGCTATCGTTGGCTACGTGGCACGGAATGCGGATCGTGAGCTACTGTGGCTGCACACGTCGCACTCCGCATCAGCTGATCGTGTAGATCCTACAACTCACATCTCTCTTACCGACAGCAGAGCACTTCTCAATACTACTCCGCGACTCTCTCAAGGCTCAAGTACGCTAGCGTTGCCGCTTGATTCGCCCCAAGCTGACTGCTGTAGCTTGCCCCTATGAAACAGCTCAAGCCCTTCCTCCCATCCTTCTATTCCGAATTCCTCATTGCTGGACCAACAGCACAAGCTGTAGCAGATAAACACGACAGTCTCATGCTCGGCTCGGAACTTGGCGAGAAAATTCAACAGCAACTGGATGGTGAGGGTGACCTCAGAGGGCCCGGCGGGGAGGGTAAGGGAGACTATCAGAGGGGTCTAGGAGAAATGTTCGGATTCCCGGGAGACGCTAGAAAGATGAGGGAGAGAAGTAAAATGAAGCTGTGGAGGGAGTACTTCGTCGGTGGGTTGGTCTAACCAGGCTGAGGTGGGAGAAGCTGACATTGCAGTACATGGTAGAAATCTGACGCGTGAGTCGGCACAATCGTTCTCGACTCCAATGCGTGATACTCATTTTCCAGTGATTCGGTATCCACCTTTCCAGAGGTTACTCCAAGTCGGTCTGCCCTCAAGGCTGAGAGGCGAACTTTGGGAAGTCATGTCCGGATCAGTTTGTGCGTGCACCTCTACGCTCTCCGATTTGGTCCTGTAAGTGAAATGCTGACTCTTCAGACCTACGCTTTGCCTACCCAGATACCTATAGAAACCTTCTGAGCGCGAACGAGGGCAAATCGTCTCAATCGACTGACGAGATTGAGAAAGATCTAAATCGGTCCTTGCCGGAGTACAAAGCCTACCAATCGGATATAGGACTCGCGAAGCTAAGAAGAGTGCTGGTAGCGTACAGTTTCAGAAATCCTGAGCTGGGATATTGTCAAGCTCTGAATATCGTGAGTTGCGCGTGCCATGATTCACTTAGCCTACAGCTTACGAATCAGGTTGTGGCTGGGCTTCTGATGTAAGCTTTTTCCTCCTGCTTTGCGCGATACTTTGTTGATGATTTAGCTATATGTCCGAGGAACAGGCTTTCTGGCTGCTTGAGGTGTTATGTGACCGGATATTACCAGGATATTACAGGTACGCCGGCTGCTTCCGCCATCGAGATGAGCCTGCTGATAGCTGATACTGTTAGTCCCTCCATGGAAGGCACGCTTCTCGATCAGCGAGTATTCGAATCGCTTGTTCAGCGATGCCTACCGATGATCAAAGATCATTTCACCAGTGTCGACGTTCAACTTTCAGTCGCATCTTTACCGTCAGTACTGCACATTGGTGAGGAGGGCATTCGCTGATAGCGTAGGTGGTTCTTGAGCTTGTACATCAACTCCATGCCATTAATCTTCGCCTTCCGGATAGTGGACTGTGTTCTAGCGATGGGTGTCAAGGTGCTCTTCCAGATCGGTCTAGGTCAGTCTCACGACAGAGATAGTTGTCCCCAAAGGCTAACAATTTAGCCGTGCTGAAGATCAACGGCGAAGCACTGCTCGAAGTCACGGACGATGGGATGTTCATCAACCTCATGCGGACTTACTTCTCTACCATCGGCGATTCTGCACATCCGAATCACCCTGACCCACGCGTTCGAGCCATCACCAACTTCCAAGAGCTGCTCGTTGTCGCTTTCCGCGAGTTTAACGTCATCACCGATGAGACAATCCAAGGGGAGCGAAAACGCCTTCGCGCAATAATTAGCGACGAGATTGAGAAGTTCTCCAAACGTGCCGCTGTGCGAAACTTGAAATCTGTCGGTCGATTCGATAAGGAGCAGGTTGGCGTGATCTACGACCACTACTTTAATGCCGTTTGCTCCGATGACGCGAATGCCGGCGGGTTATCGGGAGACTACAAGCATGGCGATCAGTTTGACCAACCCCGGATATTGGTCGATGTGAATGGGCGAGTGGAGACGAGGATAGACCTGAGAACGTTCAGGTCGTTCTTGGCGGGTATTGCGACTTGGGCAAGGGAAGAGACGGTCACTACCAACGCCTTCATGCAGCGAACAGATAAGCGAGTGGCGGATCATGAATTGATTGATCGGTGAGTCATAGCTTGATCCACATGCTTCGGTGCTGATCTGAGTAGCCTGTTCTTCAGCTGGGATGTTCAGGGTTTGGGCACACTTGCGTTGCAAGATGTCGTTGCTGGCCTGGATCGGGTCATGAAGGCTGGCTTGATGGAGTCTATCGAGTGGTTCTTCAACTTGGTAAGCCATGTCTTGTGGAGGTATTGATTGTGCTGACTGGCCGTAGCATGACAAAAATAAAGATGGGTATTTGACCAAGGACGAGGTGATACAGTTATCTGAATCTCTGCTTGTACGTCTTCTTGTTCTTTGGCAGGTTCCTATTGCTGATAAGGGTCAGTTCGTCTTCCGGAACGAGCCTGGAGATGTCTATCTCGCTGCCGTCTCCAAGTTCATCTTGAACGCTTACGAGTTCGGCGATGCTACTGCTCCGCAAAGTCCCGGACAAGTCGATCCACCTGCGACCGCTATCGATGGGCAGGAGGGGAGTGCAAGTCATGTTCGCGAGCGGTCAGACTCCGTCGCTCGCCCTCACAACCTACCATACTTAAGTGAGTACTTATCAGCAGAGATCCATGGGTATAAGCTGACAGCTTAGATCTTGCCACTTTCCGAATGGTCGTTTTAGCCGATGAACTACTGGAAAACTTCTTCGGCAGCGATCTTGCTGCATCCTTCCAGCTTGAGCCTAATTCTGATGAGGATTATCATCAGGCACAAGCAAAGACGGAGGGCTTGCTTGGCGGTCTGATGAACCTTGTGGTCACGGACACGTACGTCGCACAACTCCAAGCAAATAACATCGCTGACGTTTTAGCAATAAGAACCGATTCAACCGGCTTACGGACACCTTCGGCGCCGCTCTCGGGAAGCATGTCGAGTGGCGCAAACCTTCCCTCTCCCGCTCCCGGCAGACCGAAGCGCCCAACAACGAGATCGGTCAGCGCGAGTCACTACTTACGCCTGGCCAACTGCAATCTATCGAACAGCGACAACGATCGACGTCGTCGGTATCTCAGGCCTCTGTCGCTAGTGCGAAATCATCTCTTGGAACAACGGATGGGAAATCGCTTGCCGAGGTGGAATCGAGGTACAGAGAGGAGAGCGAGATGGTCCGGCATGCGCAGGAGGCCGTAATGCAACGACCAAACTTTGCGATCGATGCTATCGGAGATAGCGATGGAGAGGACGAGGAGGATGATGGGGACGGCGATGGGAACGGAGATGATGCGGTCATGGATGAGGTGGAAGCGTTCTTGAAGGCGCATGGCGCGGATGATGAGGGTCTCAAGGGAGAGCAGAAGAAGGTCGCTAATGGTAGGTTGCTCTCATGTGCGAAGGCAAGGATCATGCTGATGACGATAGACCTCCTGACTGCAGAACCGATACGGTGAGGGTCCAGGGAAAGGGTAGCTGAGGGCATTAATTCCGGAGGAGCATCTGATCTCAGGCTCTGTGATTTTCGTCGGCATGTATACTATTCATAGATCTTGTAACTGCGGCGGTACTTGATCCTCCCACCCTGAGTCCAGTCCGTATCCATGAAAGGTCAGACTTCCCCCTACCTTACGTAAAGTTACAACAACACCATCTCCAACCCTGCGCCAACCTGCCTTCCATCTCACTCCTTAACCCCTCTCATGAGCCATTGAGAACTCCCAATCACTCTAGACCTTGGGGCACGATGAGCGGCGCTCAAGTTGATAATCAGCTCGTGGAGCCTGAAATTCGAAGGGAGGACGTCGGTGTGAGCGGAGCGACGGCCGGAACGCCTAGGCCTGATCAAGTCGACACGGTCGATTCGGCCGCGATGGGGACTCAGACCACTAGCGACAGCGGAGGTGCCTCTGAAGGTCTGGGATTGAAAGGCGTCGCCGACTCTCCTAGAGCTACAATCGAGGTATGTGCGTTCATCATCGTACGACGCAGTCTGTAGCTCATTTGTTCCCAGGCATCGCCAATGCCGACTATACTGCAGCCTGACGAGCTGAGATCTCATCCTGCAGATGCGCTCCACGCCCCAGACTCACCAACCACATCTCTAATCACCTCCTTACGCGATCAGCTCCGATTACTCGCAGATCAATCCCAGCAACTCAACACAAAGCTCGTCGATTCCATATCGCGTCACGCGGACCTTTTGGACCAGCACGAGGCATTGCAAACCAATCACGCGAACTTGACCACGAAGGCGGAAGGTCTAGCGAAGGACAAAAGACATTGGGAGGAGAGCATGAAGACTGGACTTCTTGTGGAAAGGGATGCGATTACTGGGGAGATGCAGAGGTTGGCTGCTGGGTTGGTGGAGGAAGAGAGAAGAAGAGGGAGTGCGGAAGAGCGGAGACGGAAGGTTGAGGATGAAGTGGATGAGCTTGCGGCTTCTCTTTTCGATCAGGTTAGTCTCTATCGGATTTTGTCCCAACATCGCTGATGGGCGGGATAGGCCAACACTATGGTTGCAGCGGAGAGACACGGCCGCATCGAAGCCGAAGAACGGCTCAAGTCTACCGAGGATAATCTTGCTGCAGCAGAAGCTGCTATGCGAGACATGCAACTGCACCTGCAGTCGATGCCGACATCAGCTTCACCACCACGTATTCCGACACTATCAGTCGCTAAGCGGAAATACCTCGCATCGCACCTTCCGTACACCGAGTACATGGCATTCCTCACACATCTCCGCTCCCTTCGACCCCTCAAAGAGACATCCAAGAACACTTTCCCACCTCCCTTGGTAACTGCGCTCCTCACACAGCCGCACCTCGCTCGGACCGTCACAGAAGACCACGATCCAACTCTGAGACTCGACATCGCGCCCGATCTCAGTTGGCTCTCGCGAAGAGGAATCAGCTCCGCCATCATATCAGGCGACCTCCTCATCGAGCCTGTGTCCGCCAGCACTGTCCTTGCCCAGAGTACAGCTGCAACGCACGATATCGGCTGTGCAATGTGTGGCAAACCCGTCTTTCCCTCCACAGGCGCCCCTTCATCTCCCCTCGTCTCACAATTCGGCCCGCCACCTGTTCATCCGACTCAACGAAACTCTGCGTCCCGCTTCTCGCTGAAACCATTCTTCAACGCCACATCACCATCTTCCGCTACTTCCCCCACGCAGTCTCCTGCTGCATCTCCAGGTCCAACCGCGCAATTACCCTCGGTGTATATATTCCGCGTCGCTCGACCTGCAAGTGCCACTGCTGTCGACAAGGAGAAGGAGAAAGAGGCAAAGAGCTATCCGCTCTGCAGAACAGGATGGTGCTTGGAGCGGTTGCGCGCGACGTGCGAACTATGGCACTTTATCAGAACCGGGATCATACATGTCGTTTGGCATGGGGATGACGGATTTGTTTTGCAGGCGGAGGTCGAAGCGGCATCTCACGCTGCCTTGGCGAGCGTTTCAGAGGCGTCTGCAGGATCGACCGTTGCAGAAATCTCAGGCCCTGATGTACCTGCATCGGCGGAAATACCTCCGGAGCTACCGAGGCGGAAAAGTGGCTGGGGTTTAGGCTTCAGATTAGGCGAGAAGTCCACCTCGGCACCGACCGTGCCCGGTGGTGTAGGCGGATGGACGAAAGCCTTCTCCCGTGGAGTCAGCAACAGTCCGCCAGTCAGTCCAAGATTGCCGCCTCCGGGTGAAGAGAAGGTGGAGAAGGAGTGGCCGGTACAAGAAGCATCTGAGGTAGGGGAAAAGCTCGGTGCACCATTGGAGCTGGAGAAGGGGAAGGCAGAAACAGACGAATTGGTAGCCGCGCCAGGCGATGTTAAGGAGGGAGAACCAGTCGATCACGAGAAGCCGGATCTGAACCGGTCAGCATCATCGGGAACGGTTGATTCTGTCGATGAGCCTGCTACTTTTTCAACTCCACATCAGGATCAGACAGCACTCCCTGATGTCCCCGTCGGCACAGCCGAACCACCAGCGAACCCCAAGTCCATCGAAGACATAAAGCTCGATTCTCCGACTTCCGTTCCCGCTAGTCCCAGTCGGCCTCCTCCTCCGCCTATACCTCGGCGAGCAGCGGCTCGCAATCGTGCTTCGATCGTGGTCGACGGTCCCTCTCAACAGCCCACGCCAAGCGGGAGCGGAGCTGTCACTCCAGTAGAAGAAGAGACTAGGTCAATCAAGAAGTCGATCGAGCTGGCTGGGGCACAATCCAAGAGGGACTCGCTGGTCGATCCAGCTTCGGAGATAGGGATGACCAGTATCGGACTACCACCGCTACCTGCTCGTCATCCTCGAACGCCAACAATGGCTACGCATATTCAGACCGATCGAGTGGAAGGAGAGAAGGTGTATCTCAAGGAGGATGATGAATCGTGGGAGGCCCGCACGTGGAGACAGGTGGTCAAGCTCAAGGAGGAGATGTTACGGACGAGATTGGGTGTCAGTAATAGCGAATCGACCTCATAGTATGCGAAGCGGACGATCTTGTGCGATACTGGACAGCGTGATGTCAGGAGGTCAGTGGTCAGGTGGAAGGGGTTGCTGCCCGAAGTCGACGTGACCAGCTGACCTCCGGGGCACGTCAGACGTCAAGTGCACTACGCTTTATCCTCCAAGAAGACTTCTCGCATCTACGGTGTCTTGATCTTGCTTCTAGGCTTCCTGATTAATCCCAACATCGCCTGCCATTGTGACTGTTTGTGCCCATAGTTATAGATCGTTCTCCCGAGGAATGCGACCAGCACGAACCCTATGCAGACCGTAACCGCCTCATCTTCGTCCATCCCTTTACCAAGACTCCACCCCGGTATCGGGCCAATCAGAGAGCAGAATACGGCAGGTAGGATCAGGGGCAGCCAAGCATCAACCATCATCCAACCTTGCGGACCTAGTTCCATTGGGGTCGATAGGGAGGGTTTGTTTGAGAAGAGATTGGCCCCGGTGAAAGCTAGCGCAGCGAATGGAGAGGCGAGGATAAAAGGTACCAGTATGAGCGACGTCGGCGTGGCAGGAATAGGGAAGAACTTTGGTTCTTGGTGAATGAGGGGAATGAGTGAGAAGCGGGTCAAAAGTAAGGTTCGGTTGATCGCATCGGGTATCGACAGGAGGAGCTCCAAGCCGAGAGTGGGCTGCGTCGGAATGAGGAAGCGAAGGGATGTGCGTGTCTGCAGTAGATCTGTCCGATAAACACTGCGGTGACCAGCGTGAAGGCGATCGAGTGGACTCACGTGTGATGGCGAAGAGGAAGCCAATCTTTGGACTGGTCAGCCACGATGGGATGGTCCTCGTGCACACAGCTAGCAGCATAATCAGTTGCTTACGTCGGACGATCAAGAAGAAGCAGCTCACCCAGAAAGGTCTCCCCACCGAAGAGCACGACCATCAAACCCAAGCATTCCTGCAGGGCTTGGGGCCTGTGCAACTCCCGCGCGGTCCGAGCTTTCGCTGCCCCATTCTTCGTCGATGCCTCCGTGACAGTGGAGGGAGATAGAGCTCCACTGGCGACCCAGTGAATGATCTGAGATAGGCGGATAGCGCTGTAGATGTCCAGCGGCGCGAAAGGTAGATATCTGTGAAGAGGCGGGAGAAGGGGTTGGAGGAGGCGATGGGCTCCTGTAGAAATCGGAGTCATTGAATCAGACCAGCGGTACGTCGGCTCGATGCGAGCCTGTTCGACGTGTCTGTGTCCGCAATCGCTGTCATATAGCTGGCTGAAGATGAGGAATGTGTTGTTGGGCTCGACACCCCCACCCCTCCCACCAAACTTAATTTGGACACACATCGGCCAGATCCGAAACACCATGCCGTAAACCCCGTCTCGCTGAGGGAAAAGTTTCGCAATGGGCTGACTGGGTGACTATCGTCTCTGCCCCCCATTCCCCTGCTATAATTCCCCTTCATGGCACCACAGGCGAAGAGCTATCCCTTCTGGTGAGCAGCTCCTTCTTCTGCGCGCTGAAAGAACTGATGGTCATAGGATAGGAGGCGCGGCAGCATCGAGTACGTTCCTGGACTTGCCTGCTGCGAGACCCGCTGACGAGCTCAGTGGCTGCTTGTTGTACGCATCCTCTTGATGTGATGCGAGTGTGAGTTGCTCTATATATTGACTAAGGATGTAGACTGAGGATATCATAGGCGAATGCAGACGGCTGCGCACAAGACTACCTTCGTTCGGTCCATAAAAGATGTGCTTCAGACAGCAGGTGAGTTTTGGCTTCGTCGCTTCGTGTGGGCCGCGAGCTGAGCTGGCAGGTGTCCGCGGTCTGTATACAGGGCTCAGTGCCTCTATCTTCCGTCAAATGACGTACTCGATTGTCCGCCTAGGGGCATATGATAAACTCAAGACGGAGATGGCGAAGGGAGGGAAGAAGTTGTCAACGTTCCAGTTGGTCATGTGCGCTAGCAGTGCAGGAGCTCTGGGCGGTCTGGCTGGGAATCCAGCAGACATCATTCTTGTTCGGTGAGCTTATATCCCATAACGGCTTGAGCATGGCGCTGATCGAGCAGAATGGTTGCGGACCCAACAAAGCCAGCAGACCAACGGGTCAATTATAGAAATGCTCTGCAAGGAGTTTACCGGATGGTTCGTGATGAGGGAGGTTTGAGCCTGGCACGAGGTCTTGCACCTAATACTGTGCGTACAATCCGCGCGAACTCCGTCACCTATCATGATTATCGTTTATCCCGCTGTGAACCAGAACTGACTTCTCAGATCCGAGCCATGTTGATGACAGCATCCCAACTGGTTTCATACGACTTCTTCAAGGAGGCACTCCTCACTCACAACCTCTTCGCCGAGGGTATGCCACTACACTTCACAGCATCCGCCATGGCAGGCACAATCGCTACCACAATATGTGCGCCGGCCGATGTACTGAAGAGCCGGATAATGAACCAGAAGGGTGCAGGGCAGGGTGTCATGACGATATTGACGCAATCGCTGAAATCTGAGGGTCCAAGATTCCTCTTCAGGGGCTGGCTTCCTGCTTGGAGTGAGTTTGGCATTACGTGCTGAAAGCAGACGTGAGGGACAAAGGCTTACGTTCCAGTCCGTCTCACACCAAATACCATCTGCATGTTTGTTTTCCTAGAGCAAATACGGAAGGGGATAGATTACGTGCGAGACGATCGGTCGCTCAGTCAGGTGACGAAGGATGCGTAGAGTTGGTGCGAAGCGGATTGATGTTGAGGGGGACCATCTGTTCGAGCGGGATCTCGATGCGGGAATCTTTAGATGGGATTCTCGATAGATGCGAGACGTCAATGGCGGTCTGTGCTAACAAGTGACTACTGACAACTTGAGCTGACCCAAGACCTGCCCAGATCGATCTACCGTCAAGCGGCGTCAGGATTGTGTGGCGTGTCGCTGTAGTCTGCGAAAGCATCCTCAGTCGTTGCCATTGGCTCGCGATCAAGATTCGCTGTCGTCTGACCAGCTCGATTCGCTGCGCTTCCTCTTTACTGAGCGCTTGGTCTCTTGGAGCCGGTCAGTGCCCCGGCTACCCTGACGACTGGTTGACGATCTTGACCGAAGTGGATCTGACTTGCGTAACCCCTCGCTCCAGCTATCCTCCATCTTGCCTCCAACTGCGAACAGCCCGCCTTGCTCGCGCCGTCGCCGCGTCCGCATCCTGCCCATCCGCCCGGATCTGCATTGGGAGGTGGTGAAGTGCTCCTCATCATCGTCAATGTCGCCGTCATCTTGGCCTCGCAATTTTCCGCCCCACCATTTCCTCTTTGACCGGGGTGCCAACTGCAGCTTGTGTTTCTGCTTCTTGGAGGTCAAGGTGGTTGGAGTCCTCGACTTTGTTATGCGATGGCCCCGCTGCCTAGAGCCCCACGTAGTCCCATGTGAATGGCCACGCCGTCGCCGCCGGCGCCGCCCACCTCTCCAGTCACGCCTTTCCGTCCCGGACCCCGGTGGCCCAGTTCAACAAAGTGCCCACCTCCTGCTCGACGCCCAGGTAGACTCCAGCTCCGATCTCGCCCACATCCCCGAACTTCTGCCTTGCGGCAAACAGGAAAGCGTCATCTTGATGTATGGTCCCACTTTTCTTGCCAGCAATCCAGTCGACCAATCGATCTTTCGCCACCCGCCTCAATGTCCTTTCGGAGCTGGAATTAGACCCGGATGACCACCCCTGTCGCGATGAAACAATCGTCGGAAAGGTCTGAGTATTGAGCCCTGGGTATCTCGCTCCGACGCATCGGACGCAAACTTGACTGTGTAGCCTTTGGACGACAGCTTCATACTTTTGACGCTACCCTGGCCCAAGCCCGAGCCTTGCGCGAGAGACGACAGAAGGGTCGAGGGATTCGTCATTCGCGATTCCGATACCGGCAGATGTGAGGAGATTGAAGCATGAGAGGAGAACGGATGAGAAGCCGGATTATAGGTATAAGGGTTGCTAGAGTATAGGCTAGGCGGCCTATATGTGTTGGACGCGTGATTCAGATGCGGCTGGTATTGCTGCAGATATGGGCGGTACGCGCCACTGTATGGAGAAGCGTGTGTCGCTGTATCCCATGGCTGAGGGCCGGGCGACGGATGCCGATATCCTCTTCTGATGTTTGCAGATCCAAAACCGAACAGACCCATGTCGGCGTTCCTCTCTGCCTCTAGATTTGATATTGTCGCTTATTGGAGTGCTTGAGTGTCTGGATACTATATGCATACTGAGGTCCAGCAAGGCGGACTAGCGCCATGATGTTGTGGAACGGACACCGGCTGGAGGCGTGGAACAAAGGAGACTGAGATCCATAGGCCATGGTTTCGGCCACTACATGCTGGATCGTCTGAGGGCATGCACGCAGGGGCGGACAGCCGCGCGCGTAGTGTTCCCTGCTACTAGCTGCACCATGAACCGAGACGCACGGCTTTAAACTTTAAAGTTTAAAGATCAGGCTTCGATCCGGCAAATTCAAAGTTGCATTATATTCTACAAGACTGCAGACCATGATTCAAAACCGGACTCGCTTCGACCTCGCCGTGCGCCTCGTGGAGTAACCCCCATTGTAGTATTGAAACTGAACTAGAGGCTTTAGCAGGACGCTGAAGACTCTAGAACCTAACAGCTACGACTATATATGTATCTTGGAGAAGCTGGGTATACACTACAAACAGTCTAAATTCGAATGTCCAAGCCCGGTCTGACAGCCCCGTCCCATACAGCATGCACCGCCCTAGCCGCTCACAGCCCTGAACCCCCTTGTACCGACACCTGGTCTGAGACTAGGCGAGCGACGGAACCAAGACCTTCAACATGTAGTCGTCCCACACGCTGCGATTGATCGATCTATAAATGGCAGGGCGAAGACGGGACGGTGGCAGGGTTCTAGATACGATGCCAGGTTGATCATCCTCATAAAAAATGTGATTCGTAGCTGTCACACCCTGACATGCTGACATGCTGACCACATATCGCCACCGGGACGGAGCAAAGCACTCGTCAATCTGATGGTTTCTCTGAAGATAGAAACAGCGAAGCTGCCCAGGGTTGTGATACTGGACAGAATTTGAAGGAGCACGCTGCTGCTTTCGTATGGCTGAGTGCCCTCTTCGTAGAGATCAGGATATGCGGTCGTGTAGTGATTCTGCTCAGTGATGGGATCTCGACTAGGATCTAGAGAGTCTGCCACCCCTGCGCGTTCGGCGCGGCGGAGCTCGCTGAAACCAGTCGACGAAGTGTGGCTTCGCCGATGATTCCTCATTGTGGGATTGATGTTTGGAACTTGACGGTGGGAGGATGTGTAGAGAGGGCACGGCGAGCTTCTATATATAGTGCGGGGTGCGGGGTGCAGGAAATATAATATGTTTGCTGGCGGATGGGGAACTTGAGGGAAACGCAAAGGGCCGAGTGTCAGGGACGACCCTCAACTATGCCGTAGACCTGTAGAGAGGTACAAAGGATCGAAGGCGGCTAGCGGATCCGGAGACGCGGGGGATGGTCTGACTGCTTGAGTGCGTTTGACATCGTCCGGCCGCTGACGTGCCTCACGTCAGATTGTAAACGGTTGCGGTCGACAAAGGTGATTATCCTGTGAGTTGCGTGTGTGACAAAGCGCGCGTCGCACTCACAGCTCACTCGTATTCTGAGGCCAACTTCTTAGATGTGATAGTACAGATCATGCGGTGAGGGTGGATGGACGATGGATGTGGCACATCTGAAACACCCTGAAACTTCCCCTTGATTCTGTTACGTCATGATGCTCTTCACATATTCTCTCCCATGCCATGGAAGTTGGAACGCGGAGCGCTAGGCTCTGGCAAGGCTGCAGGGACCAGTTACAAGGCGCATCAGACAGCAGCTGCAGCCCTTTTAAGGAGATCAGTCGGATAAACGTGTCTCTCGGGAATGAGATCCTGTCGCATCAGAAATCGCTGAGCAGTGGCTCGCGGGCCGCGGAACCCTAAATAATAATAATAAATATTACCCCATAGAGATTGACCAGTCCTCCTCTATAACCATTCAGCGTGGCTACCGCGAGAATGAGTCTTGTCCATTTTCCTCCGTTTCTTCTCGGCTTTTCTACGCTCCCGCTTGGCCGCCCGTTCGACTCGTCTCGCCCTGCCACGACCGCCTCGCTTTCTGGAGGGGCAAGATCTCCCCTCTCGAACTCCTCTCTCAGCAGAGGATGAGTCCCATTCATCTTCACTTCTGTCCATGTAGGAGGATCCCATAGCAATCGGACTACGTCGGTCCCTACGAGGCGTGGCCGAAGATGGGATGTTGTCTGAGTTGAATCTGTCAGAGTCGACAAGGTCACCCCCGGTGAGTAGGACGTCTTGGCAACCGTGAGATGAGTTTCCATGCGGCGTCCCAGAATAATAAGGCTGTGCTATGGCTGAGCAGAGCGCTTTCGTGAATTTCCAGCATCCTTTCCCAGCGCGACCGAATTGATGGATGGAGCCGCCGATGGCATTGCCGATGCTTGTCGCTGTGGTGTAAGTACCAAAGCTGTCTTCTGAATCATAATCCCACAGATCGTCCACCTCTTTGAAGCTAGTAGAAGGGGATGATGGACCCCGATGAGGCTTAGAGGAGGAGTTACGGCGGTGTCTTGGGCGAGAATATACTTGATCTGACCGTGATATGTGGGGCTCATCCGATCCACACACAAAAGCTTGACCGTACATATTCCCGTCTGCTTGATATGTATGTATGTCGATGGGGATTTGGTAAGGAGGGGAATGATATTGGATCGCGGTTGGAATGCCAAGCGATTGAGGCGGTTCAGGGCACGACTCTTCCTGCAACGCGACCTCAGTTTGTGCTGTTGAAGTCTGGTGTCTGGTGGCGAAGAGCAACTGGGCGGCCTCTATGAACGCCAATTTATCGGCAGTCAATCGAGGAGGATCGTTTTGAGCAGTTGCCGAAGGGTGTGTTGGGCTTGTGAGTTCCGGCGTAAGCGAGACTTCTGAAGGGGCAGTTGTGGGATGTGGAGCAGATAGTGCGGGGAGCTCTGTGTGGACAGACGTCAGGAGGGGTTGGGCACCTTGAGCCGCCGGTGGGTAGTTGCTTGACTGATCGATGTTTGGGAAAGATACCGAGGTAGTAGTCAAGATCTGACCGGCACGCCTATCTGATCGCGCACTCTCATCAGAGCTGACTTCTGGCGCGTGATCAGCTCTTGCACCGATTGAGACGGGCTCTCTCAACGTCAGTGTGGGCTCCGCCGCAATCGCTGTTGCTAGCGCTTTGTTGGGCGAGTCCCTTGCTTTGATCTCTTCTGCCGATGTACGAGAGAATTCTATTGTCGTGTGAGAGAGAGGTGACATTGGCCGCAGCAGATGTGAAGATGGGGAGGGATATGTATCATGGGAGTAGGTAGGTTGTTGGGTTTGGCGCTCGAGCTGGCCATCCGCCCAGCCAGCCGGCGTTGATGCGAAGCCATCAGTAACTGTTCCAAGGTATCGGGGACCGGCAGTGAGACTACTGGGTGAGCGCGGGGACTGCGACCACGGCGCTTGAACTTGCTGTGGATTTTCAGTACCATTCTGGTCGTTCCAGACCACGCTCGGAGACTCGTTAGCGGTGGCGTAGGAGTGATAAGGGTGGGGCCCGTGGGGGTATTGCGGATTCGTGCGCGCGTGGATTTGCTGGGAGTATGGTGTCATCCCCGAAATTGCGGGTACACTTCGTTGCATAGATGGGTATTTGGGATGGGGCTGGTAGTGAGACGGCGCGGAGTACTGAGGAAGACGAGGATCATAGAGCTGTGGGCCGGTGAGACGTGTCCTGGCGGACACGCCTGTGTCTGACCAGACGGGTTCGGTGACGGTTGTATGCGGTTGTCGAGGTGACATGATGCTTGAAAGAATAAGATTGTTGTGCTGAGAGCTGTGGCCGACAATCACTAAGACGCGAGGGGCAGGATAGAGGTGCGGATGAAGTGGCGTACGATGAAAGGCGATGCTCCTGCAAGTCCCCCACACGTTGTGCTGGCTGCTGCGCACCTGGAGTCAGGGATCATGTGAAAGGACGCAGTCCGCCTAGCATGTCGCACAGCGTGAAAGGATGAAGGCAAATCCTGTCCCGCAGTATTAGCTGAAATCTAACATGCGAAAAGGGCCAAGGGGCAAGCCGACGTACATCTATCATTGTCCGCCTCGTGGAGATGTGAGCTGTTGACGAGCATCGCTGTCAGTCTTTAGTCCCGCAGTACCTTCATCAGTGGGTAAGGCGATATATCATGATCATGGGGGGCCAAGCTCGGCAATATTCGCAGATCAAGTAAACTTCACGTTTCAAGCTCTTAGTTCCGCCTGTCGAGCTAATCCAGTGGCATATGCGCGGATGTCTTGGTCGTACCGTATGTACTTCCATCCGAAAAGCACTCGACCGCGCAGAACGTCCTAAGCATTCAGCATCGCATCCTTCAGTTGCGTGTAGAGTGAATGAGACTGACCTGCGCACAGGTTAGAGGCCGAAGACGACCAACCTATATCCCCCAGACTCCACGTGCGTCGCGCGGTCACGTCTCTTCATAGGGGACGATACCCTGCTTAGCGTAACGAGCTCTCTTCTGTTCGAAGGTTCCGAAGCGCCTTGTCATATCGTCCCTCAAATCGCTCGCCTTGGTGCTCCAAGCACCAATACTCATCGATCGCGCCCAGCTCCCCTTTGGCCGAGTCGGCGCGCTGATTGAGAACATGCTGAAGCGGGTCGAAAGTAATTTACGAGGGCGATTTGAAGAGGCGCTGGTGCTGATAGCTCGCTGAGAAATGCTTGACGAAGAGGCAGGGCCGCTCGGGAGGGAGTTGCTGATCGGAGTGTCGCAATTACCACGGGAATTGTAGAGGTTCAATCTTGATGGACTCCGAGAATACGACGAGGCTAAAGACGGGACAGAGTGATCAGTGGGCTGTGTAGGAGAAGGAGATTGGTCACTGATCGAATTCCCGCTGGTTGGGTCGTATTCAGTGTAAGCGAAAGGGCTCACGGTGTACGAGTGCCGAGGGGAGAGATGCGATGTCGGGCTATCACTTCGAAGAGTAGGTGAGCTGTAGGGGGATCCCCTGCTTTGAATATTGATGGGACGATTACGTGGCGGGCGAGACCGCGGCTGTCTGGAGATGCCGGGATGAGGAGATACGCTCTCCGTATACGTCCCCACCTGCACGTCTGGGGCCGTGAGTGACAGGTCGAGGGGTGGCCGGTCAAAATCGCTAAACATATCCAAGTACTTGCTGTCAGAAGTTCTGGTACATGGAACATCGGGTGAATTCTGCCTTCTGAGTATGTACTGCGAGTGGATGATGGCGGACCCAAAAGTTGAAGCTGTATGAGGTGGCGAGGCAATGATATCGGTGGTACTGGCAACTGTGTCACGTGCAATCGCAGACTCGAAGGTAATCGCATCGACGTTGGACGCAATGTCATCAGACAAGGCATGTGATACGGCAGAGCTGGTGTTCGGCGGATAGTCTGCGACTCGGGGCGAGATGGGTGGGGTAATACCGGGAGATCCTGTTTCCAGGTCACCGCTATCCAGGTCATCACTTGGCTCAGATTCGTCAGAACTGTTAGAGCTACTGGCATGATTAAGGCTTGAGTTGCCCGTATCGAATACTAAGCTGACTACCGACGAGCCTGAGGAAGAGCTCGATTGCCTGGATTCCGTCCGTCCACTTCCCACCGTGTTGTTTCTAATGACAGTGGTCATAGAGCCGTCAGATTCATTGGCATATGGTCGGAACCTCGATTGGGACCCTTGCCTCCCCGACCGAGGGCGAATGTTCAAGGGGCAAGGGTAGAGGCCATAGATGGGGGAGGACGGCGAGCTAGTCGCACGTGATGATGTATGTGGCGAACTTCTATCGACCCGTTTCAGGACACGTAAAGGTGATATGGCGGAGAACTGTGTATCGGACGCCGCATTTGCATTGCTCGAGTTTTCCCCTTCCGGCAGCTCTTCGGAAGTTGTTACTGAAGAAGCAGTTGGGAATTCATCGCTGCGACCTGCATCTGGTGTTGTCACAGCAAGCGCAAACCCCGCAGAGCTCTCCAAGTTATGAGCGGAAGTCCCGGGGGAGGATTGGGCGCTGGTGTAAACGCTCGATGATGGACTGATAATTGTGTCACCACTGCCTGAATCGGACTCATCGCCGCTTGGAAAGGCTCTAATGATAGTTGGAGATCCAATATTGCTGGAGGGGTGACGTGACTGAGAGGACTCGTAAACATCGTATTCTAGGGAGTCGTCAAATGCTCCGGGTGGTCGACCCATCTTGATTCTTGACAGACTTGGGTAGGGAGGCGGTGTGTGGCTGTACGATATGTGGCGCACACTGAGTGTACACCAGAAGCCGAAGTGGCGGATCCGGCTGTGGATGTGATACCGTGCTCGCCGTGACTGACGATGCGTTTCAACCACTAGTGGTATCGGTCCTTATCGGCTCGAGAGTGTGAGCAGCCCCCTTGTTGCTGTCCGGAGACGTGAATTCTCAGATTCAGGTATCAGCCAGTCCTACTGACGAGTTTCGCATCTCGCTCCCGATGTCCTTCAATACGCGTGAAATGTTTCAGGGCGGAAGGGGTTAGGCGATGAGCGGATCGCGTCGGGGACGGGAAAGAAAGGTGCCGGCGGGAAGAGTACGTCCATATGTGGCTATCTCTTAGATGAGCAGACTTGAGACCACGATCGAGCGAGGTATGTCGACTGGTTAGCAGAGATGGCAGCGAGCTAAGAGGAACAGGGTGGATATGCATAGTGGAGTCTACTAGTAGTGTAATTTAATACCGACCCCCATTTAAGTGAGCCCTAGCAGAGTGCCGTTGTCAGGTTGCGCCGACTTCGGTGGACTATAGAGGTCAAATGCCTCTAGCCCGGATGGTGGGGTAGCTCAAGGGCTCCCCATGTCGTCCACGCTCCATCATTGAGGAGATTGAGTTTTATCAAGGGGCATTATTAGGCAGTATCACTAAGTGGGGCTGTGGGAGGAGGCAGGATGCACGCTTTCAAAAGCTCTGCAGTTGATGCCGGCATACATACTTTGGCTGTGGAGCACTGGAGGTGTCATCAGCAGCAACTGCGACTGTACATCTTCTCTACAAGGTCATCGATATGCCTTCCAAGCTCCAGCAAAAGCGCAGAGCAGGGGATGATGACAGCTCCTCCCCTGCTCGACACAGCAAGAAGGTTGGGAAGAACAAGCGGGAAGTGGCGTATGACACCTACGAGGAGGCGATCGACGGTGAGTCTGACTTACTCGGAGGGGACGCGACTGACAACTTACTTATATGACAGGTGGCGTAGAGTACGAAGAGAAGGGAGAGCGATACAGAGATGGCGACAGGGTATGTTATGATGTTTGTGGGCATCACTTGCTGATCTTAAGGCTCAACGGAACTATGAGCGGTCATTGGAGCTGTATCAAAAAGCTTATGAGCTGGAGCAGGGATATGACTCAGCATACAATCAGTAAGTTCATACCTGGCCAGTGTATCTACTCAGCACTGACGATAAGGTAGAGCGAGGGTACTATATACACTGTCCACGGCCTTCCTTCTCCCTCCACTGGCCGTTGATTATCTGAAGACCTCGATCGACCTCTATCGTAAAGCGTCGACCCTTACCGAGGACTCGAATCTCCAACTCGATGCTGGCTTTAACCTCGCTCAGTCATGCACGACACTGGCGGACATGCTAGAGGAGCTCGATGATGGTAATGTTGAGGCGGTACGGGCGTGTAGGGTGGAGGGTAGGGATGTCCTGCATCGTGTGCTGCAGGGGCAAGAGGAGTATCTGCGGAGTGCGACGGAGCACCAAGATGAGGAAGAAGCGGAGGAGTCGGTTGACACTGTCACAGATGCTGAGGATGAAGACGGTGCTGCAGGAATGGAGGTGGACGGGGCCGTCGCGAACGAAGCGACATACGAATTACATCTTCCAACCGTTTCATCGCTACTCGATACGGTACTCGCACATAACGATGTCTGCCTCGCTCTGTGGATATCAGTCGATCCCCTCACACCCCCCGATGAGCCACAACAACTCCTCGTCCGCAATGCCCTCGACCTGGCCGCGGAGTGGTGCCCAGTAGGCCGCCAAGCTGAGCTGGACATGGCAGAGATGAAAGCTCTGCTCGCGATGGACGGGATCATCTGGGATCTCTACAAGTCACACGCCGGCCACTCCGCCGCTTGCTTGCAGAGCGTCGAGGGCGCCTGCTCAGCATTGTCGCGCTTGCTTGAGTCCCTCGACGAACAAACACCAGACGAACCGGCCATACGGGCGGAGATCATCATGACGCTTGCGGAGAGCCATACGAAAATAGCGAATCGAAGCATGTTCCTCGCCGGCCAATTACCGCCCGGCCCGAATCCCCTCGCACAACAAGCTTGGTTCCACCACTCGCAGACCATCACCTATCTGACCAAAGCTCTCGACCTTCCCACCAACCCCGACACGCTGAGAGAGTTCCGACCAAGCGTTTTGTTGCAGCTCAGCAAGGCCAGTCTGGCACGGGCCAGATTGGCTCCGGTGAATGAAACGGCGCAGCGGAATCTGGGACAATTGATCGACAACGCTGTGACGTATGCTGGAAGAGCAGGGGACGCTCTGAGTATACCATGGGTGAAGGTCGAGGCCGTCATGTCGAGCAAGGCTGACATGGTTTCTCCGAGGGGCTGGGACATGGAGGTTCTGAGCAAGGAGGTGGTGCTGCAGCAGATAAGGGTTTGCCTATTTGCTTCGGAGATGGAGCTGCTGCTGGCCACTAGGGGCAGGTTGAACCAGGGGATGGCGCAGCTGTTTGTTCTACTCAAAGGGATACCGAGCGATCGTCGGCCCGGGGAGCGAGACGTGCGGCGATGGGTCGATGATCTCGAAGACGAGGAGGTGGCGCTGAGCGAAACTGAAAAAGCCTGGTGGGAGAAGGTAATAGCGGAGCTTGTAGGTACATCGTAAAAGATCACTGCGAAGCGATCACATCTGGGACTTCTTGTCCTACAGGACACAGCAGGTTGCTCCGACGAGCAGCCACGGCCAGATACAGCAGGGAGGCCCAAGAGGATCCGACGGAAGCAGAATTCGTCCCTACAAACGGCCACTCAGCGCTGAGGAAGGGGGTAACTATACATCACACTTGCACTGCAGACTGTACACCCAGACACGCACTTCAGACTCAGAAAGATCAGCATGGCATTCACATTTGGTAAGATATCTTGCTATGATGCCTCGGTTCGCGGATTGACGGGGAAATAGGTGCCCAACCCGCAGCAGGAGGCTCGTCCCTCTTTGGAGGTAGGTTGCTCCGCTACTGTTCGCCTATCGACTCGGTCAGAAGCAAGAAGCTAATGATCAGCCGCGCCAGCGCAGAACAATGCAGCCGCGCCAACTTCACTCTTCGGCGGAGGGCAGCAACAGTCTGCTCAAGGGGCTCAAACTGCCCAAGCACCAAACCCTTTTGCGAAGAATAGCTTCTCCTTCGGCGGACCCAGTGCGAGCAATCCGCAAGCACCTGCACAGGGCTCGACGTCATTGTTTGGCGCACCGCAGCAGCAACAGCAACAGCAGCAGCAGCAGCAGCAGCAGAGTGGGTTGTTTGGAAGTGTATGTCTACCTCACATTTTAGTATCCGATGTCGCTGATCAAGTAGACTCCAGCGGCGCCGTCTGGTGGACTCTTTGGCTCTACTACGTCTCAGCCACAACAAAGCGGCGGCCTGTTCGGTAACTCAAGTACGAATCAGACATCCGGGGGCGGGCTCTTCGGCAATATGAGCACGAATAACCAGATGGGAAGCTCAACAAACAATACCGCTCAGCAGCCCAATCAGCAGCAGACCTCATTGTTTGGATCCACCACTCAGGCCCCTCAGCCTCAGCAGGGATCTCTATTCGGCACTTCTTCGCAAAGTCAACAACAACCCTCGTCGATGTTCTCGTTCGGCAATTCTCAACAACAGGCGCAACCGCAACAGCAGCAGCTGTTTGCTTCAACTAGCGGAGCACAAAATGTCCTGGCGGGCAGCACAGCAGGCGGAAGTCAGCGAACAGAAGTGAATATCGAAGATAGGATGATGGCTGTACATCGGGCATGGGATTCTGCAAGTCCTGATTGCCGATTCAAGGCGAGTCCCTTGAGTTGTCAAATTCGAGTGTAGCTGACGTTGCAGTACTTCTTCTATAATGTAGTCGGAGCCGGTCAGGCACGGCAGTATGGACGACCTCAGAACGCAAATGATGAGGCGAAATGGATGAAAGCTGTGAGGGAAAATCCAGACCCTGACAGGTGAGTCGCCACTCGGTCGTTGGTTTGAACTTCGCTGATACCACAGCATGGTGCCGGTTGTAGCTACTGGCTGGGCAGATGTCAAGAAGAGATCGCAGATGCAGGAGCAGATAGCCGGTGTGCACCAGCACAAGATCAAGGTGAGATCCCCACTGATAAGTGAAATGTCATCGCTGATGTTCTCAGGAAATATCGCAGGCCCTTACCACACTCTCTCGCCAATCAAACCTGGCCACATCTATCCGCCTATCATCCCTTCAATCGCATTTGGCGCAATTGCAACATCGACTCATCCGCCTTGCGGCACAGTCTCCAGCTTTCATCCCATCGCTTCAATCTAGCGCGCTCAGACCTGACGAGGTAGAAACGAAGAAGGCATTAGATGCGGTCAAGGCGGAACTAGACGGGAAGAGAGTATCGGCGGTCGCCTCTTTCATGAGCTATGGAGGGGGTGCGGGATCAGGGACTGGAACACCGAAGAAAGGTGGAGGAACAAAAATGATGGGACAAGTGAATGAGCTCTGGGGACAAGTGGAGGAAATCAGGCGTTATCGGGGGAAACGCATTGAAAGCGGAGAGAGGGAAGGCTGGTTGACAGACGAGCGGATCCTTGGGGAGGTCGCCGAGGTCAGTTCGATCAGGAAGAGTCGTGCTTAGATTTCGCTGACAGTGCAGGTTCTAGCAACTCAACAAATGGCTCTGCAGAAGCTGAACGACCTAACGACGAATGCTGCATTTGACGCTGATGTCATGCGGCAGGGGCTGGGGCTGGTATCATCGCACGAGCGAAATGTGTCGTAATTATAAGATGGAGCATGCTACATAAGGAGATGGTATTACAGACATTGCAGACGCAGATCATCGTTTAGCAAACGCTCTTTGACCCCAGGCTGAATCATACCACGCCTTGATGATCAGGCCGGACTCTTGTCCCGTCCGGAACACTGCAAGCGATGAGCGGCAATCGTTACCGATAACCTGGAGAAAACTCACATTCCCTTTCGTCCCCTTCCATGCCTTCTCTAAAGTTCTCCCCTGTACCTGCACCGGCCTCGGGGACAGAGTGATCACTTGATGCGTGATGGGCTGAGAGATCTTGAAGGGGTGGCAGACGACCGACGAAGGCCTGAAAGATAAATAGAAGCACACTGATCAACTTCGTAAGACCTCACCTGAAACAAGATTTTCAATAAGTCAGCTTGGGGTCTGTCATCCAGCCTATATGCGTCAGCATTGCTTAGGCAGGCGATAATTCCACGTAACTTACACATTCGCAATCTTGCTGCCCCATCGGTACCACCAGCCGTTCGTGCCGACCTGATTCGAGAGCTTAACTGAGGGTGCCGATGCGTTTAGAGCAGATCTGACGCGGGGAGAGAATGGCTGGGGAAGTGGGAAGGTGGTGAATTCACTGAGGATGTCAGTGAGGTGTGCATGATGAGACGGTATGGTATGGTGCCTCGGCTCAACTCACTTCAGCGACAAGGTCTGGGCGAGCCAAAAGGGCAATTCGACCTTTGCGTTCTCCTGAAGCTAGCAGCCCATCAGCGGTGCCTCGAGTACGAGAGTACCAATTTGTTGAACTCACGTCCACGTCAGCTCCACCTTCGAGATAGCCCAATCCAGTCACACCGAGAGTGAAGCTACATGTCAATTTCTGGGACGGTCAGCTCAACCCCTCACTTCGCGCTATTCGTGACGGAAGATCAAATCTGCCTCACATGATTATCGGCCAGGATTGATTGGATCGAGTAGTAGTCCTCATCCACCATTCTTGAGCGTGACTGAGAGGCAGTACAGATCGGCAACGCAACGGAGTGTCATATAGAGTGGCCATCGGACGCGTCGAGTTCAGTCGCGTGAAATTAGTAATTGCATTTGTCCTAATTACGAGATCCTTGATTATTACAAGACTACAAGCTCTATCATTCCCACTATAGCATGCCGTAATGCTATTCTCTGCTTTCCGGCGGAAACTAAGGATGCCTTGCGGCGCAGAATTGGCGCAGCGAGCTGTGGTACTTCAACATACACGATGACAGGGATCGTGAACACATACAGAATGTGGATAGAACAAGCTGCAAGAGCCTAGACGCAGTACAGAATGATTGCGGCATCGGTATCTTGTAAAATCCGATCAAGGGCAGCGCAGATTTCTATGGATCCTCGTCGGAGACCGCCGCAGTACTGCGCACGCCACTGAGCAGTGGGCCGGTCTAGACTCTAAATGAAGTTTATCCGCCTCTGAACCTGAATCCCGAACACCTGTCCATCTGCTCCGTGGCTATGGGAGAGCTGATCCCTCTGCCTCTGACGCTAGTATCTCGACGACTGAAGGTTCGGGCGAAGCGGGACGCATGACGTTGCCACTTGGATGAGTTTACCTCCATCGACTTGCCCGCTTGTCTACTGGAGTGTATGTCGTGATCTGTGGAGGGGGTAGACAAGGGAGACGTGAGAGGGGAGTCAAGTGAGCTGCAAGATTTGGCCCCCGTGCGAAAACTCCAGTTGGAGGCCGCCGAGCGGCTGTACTCGCTGATCTTCAATCTTCGCGATTGAGCGTATGAATAGATGGACATGATGGTGGACGTCATGCAGCTTTCCCTGCGGCTGCGGCGATCTGTGTACCTTGTCGATGTCAAAGTCGATGCAGAGCTATTGCATCCGCATCGCGGTCGACTTGTGCAACCAAAGCTGCTGGTACTCGACCTGCTGAATCTGCTTGCAGACAGAGGCTTGATGTTATGATCTTGGTAAGCACTCCGATCAGAGCCGAATGAGGAGAAGGGGATGTCTGGAGTTAACGTTGTTATCGAGCTGAAAAAGTCCGATCCGGTGGATTGCGAATAATTATGGGTCGAGCCATCATAAAGGCCCCTGGTGGCGTCTACGTCTCTTAGCAGTTCGGAGAATGGACTGTCTCCGCTCTCCGTGGTACTTGTAGGCGAATTTGAGGGGATGACCCGCTGTTTACAGTCCTCCATGAGGAGGTCGAAGAGAGAGGGATTACCGTCGGTGCTGGCGCTTTTGCAGCTGGATTCGCTGGATGTCAGGTGAGGAGATCGCGGGTAAGATGGGGGAGGAGTCTTCGGAAACTCCAGAGGCTCGACACTGAAGACACTGTCGAGACCTGTGAAAATTGGGTCATATTCTGTTTCGACTTTCGTCATGATACGGTTTAGAGACGAGGACAAATTTGAGGATACAATGCTGTGAAAACTGTTGTCGACAGAGAAGGCTTTGGAAGAGTCGCCATCTTCTTCTGAGGAAGTGGGCCAGATAGAAGTATCACTGGCCAGGCCACTAGAGATGTAGCTTAGACCACCCTCTAGTGTCGAGTCGGTGCTGCGCCAAGTGGAGCGGGTCATGTCATCGCCGTCGTAATGGCAGGGTAACCGTAAAAGAGTACGACGGGTAAAGCGAAACTCGACGGGAGAGTGAGCTCTTCCAGTATCCCGATCTATAGAGGGGAGCCACTAGCCGGAGCCGATTGCGGGCCGGCGGGGGACGTCGGTCAGACTGCTGGCCGACAGATCTAGAACCCTGCGTGAGTTCGCAACAGCGATGACAGATGTGTAGTGTGACCGGGCCAATGGGCAATTTGAGTAGCTTTTCTTCTTGGGAATGTAATCTTCCAAGAGCTATCAAGTTGATGAAGACGCTCGGGATATGACTCGCAACTGTCGCCATGAGGGCCACTTGCATCAAAGGGAAAACATGATAAGAGATCTGAAACGTGTGTGAGTTCTGAAACGTATGCCGTAACGGAAGGAGTAGCTTTGTTTCCGGCGGAGTTGACCGGGGCCGAGCGACTCGAGGGGATATTGTGCCATTGGGGTTGCGGGATCAGCATCAGACCTCCGTAGCCTGATGTGCAGTTTGTGTCATCTGGATACGGCATACATCCCAACTTCTGTGACCGTTCGGTGGCTCAACCTCAGCAGAATCAAGTCGCACGTCCACTGCCACTGGTCGTTCTGCAGCGTTGACGTCATCCTTTGGATTCCTTTCTCGCCGTCCACCGGGGTACCGACAGGGTGCCTTCTCTACCTTCTCGCAAGTTGCTGCATCCTTCTTTGTGTAGACCTTATCATCCTCCAGAATGAAAGTGATCGTACTCGGCGCAAGTGGTGCGTATCAATCATTGGAGGCCTTGTATGCCAAGCTAATGTTTTGCAGGATTCATCGGTAACCCCGTGGCTCAAGCCTTTGCACGCGGTGGACATATTGTCTATGGCTCTACCAGGTCCGCAGTAACTTCCAGAAGTCTGGCAAGGGACGAAATACTGCCTCTTGTGCTCGATCCGACCACCGGAGATGGACTGAGGAAGCTCGTTGAGCTCGCTAGGACTGTCGACGTCGGTAAGTGCAGATATGAATCACGCTTAGACCGACTCTGACGTTGCTTAGTCATCGACACCATCCCTGCAATGGGTCCAGATGCGCCACTTGCGACTTTCCATGCCATCACAGCTGCCACGGAAAGTCGGCCAGTCGGCGCAAAGTTGACGTACATCTATACTGGTGGATCGTGGGTACACTCCAGGGGAATGGGAGGTTTGGAGAAATGGACGGATGAACGTCAACCGTATGGTTCTGGAGTTGATTTGACGCAATGGAGGTGGAAAGTGGAGGAGCAGGTGCTGTCTGGTGCGTCCCGGCCCGTCCGACGTGCGGTTGTGCTGACAAACACAGCGATCGCAGTCCAAGGCATAGTCATTCGCCCTTCTGTGCTATATGGCAAATCAGGCTCTTTGGCCTCGATGCTCGTATTCAAGCCTGCACAAGAGGCTGGACGTGGAGGAACGTTCAAGGTGGTTGGCAAGCCAGAATCCAGGCTATTGACCGTGCACGCGGACGATCTCGCAGATCTGTACCTGAGAGTGGCGGAAAGGGTAGGTCTGACCTAGATCGTTTGCTCACAGCATAGGCACCTACCTGCAAAGGTCAAGCTTTCCTTGGCTGCAATCCTTCCTCAGAACGCCTTGTGGATCTGTATGACGCCGCGGTGAGGGTATCGGGTGCAAAAGGATTTGAGCTCCAGGCTCCAAGCAATCGTAAGTTTCATGGTCCTTTGCATATTCACCGGCTGACATTGATAGCTTTTGAAGAAGCATGGGCATCTACCACTCTCGCAAAGCCGAGCCTCGGGGAAGCTCTGACGGGTTGGCGGCCGAGGAAGATGGGTCTGGTGGACGGGGTTGATGTCTACTGGGAGTCTTTCAAGGCTGTTTGATCTCAGTTGCATTTATCCTAGTTAGGTAATTCCTTGCTATGAATGAAATATTAAAAAAAGAAAGCTATTGTCCGTAACCCTACAACCGAGCCTACAAGCCGGACCCTCACCACACTGTCATCCTCGCCCTAGCTTTCACTAGCCCTATTGATATCCGCTTCGTCGTCCACGCCCACTGGGACTCCTCTATCACCTTCTTCCACTCCTTCATCTGGATCTCCGTGTCCTTTTCCAGCAGGCCTCCCGTTGATATCACTATCGCGGAGAATTTGCCAACTCCTGCT